>OZ012627.1:6580919-7830919 GCA_963942485.1 Pediacus dermestoides
TCCACTGACGCCCTGGTTAATTGTTCCATTTAAGGATAATGGCCATTTAAATCACCATCAGAGAAAATTCAATGTAAAACTTTCCGCCACACGCTGTGCTATTGAACAGGCTTTTGGTCTTCTAAAAGGCAGATTTAGAATTCTAAGACATGTAAACATGACAAGAACAGATTTAATAAAAAAAATAATTGTTGCTTGTTGTGTTTTACACAACAATTGCTTAGATTTAGGGGATGACGACGTAGATGTATTAGAAGAACAACTAACTGAAATTGCTAGTAACGATTGTGTGGATGAGGAAGTTAATGGTGTATCAAAACGAGATAAATTACTGAATTATATCTGCCAGTGAATCTTGTTTGTGAAAATATAAATACAGGGTGTTTTTGAAATACACTACTAAAAAAAGTACAGTAATAGGTGATGAAAAATAGATGCCATTGACAAAAAAACCTTGAATAACAGTCTTTTCGTTTTCGAAATAGAATTATTCGAAAATTTGGTCAAAATTTCCAGTGCGCTACTGGGTTAAAAGTAACTACATAATTCAAATCGTAATTATTTTGGTTCTTTAGTAACAAGATAAAAGGTAGATGTCATTTTTTCTGTCACACAATTCAAATTGTCACCGTATAATTGTGAGTTTTGAATTTTGAATTTCCATATTTATTCTAAATGGTTTACACTAACTCCGAATTGACCGATATGGTGTTAATGGATGGGAGAGTACTGGGAAATGCTCGTGAAGCACAACGTCTCTACAGAGAAGCATTTCCTAGACGAGTAGTACCCGACCATCATACATTTACTACCTGAATATCGTCCCCAAACTAGATATAGAGGCCGACAGAGAACTGCAAGGGTATTGTTGTAGACTTCTTATAAAGTAAACTAGACCTGCTGCTTTTGATAGTATATTTAAGACAAAAGAGGAAGAGTACATTGCACATTCATTTATATAGGCTGCCTAGAGGGCGTCTGCCAGGGGCATCTGGTATCAACTTATTAAACAATAATGTAATAATTGTTGCCTATATACAACATCTCCCCTTATTAGCACAAATAAACAAACTTACAAACTAAACATAAAAGAGTATACAAAACATAACAAAATCAAAATAATTTTATAAACCTTAAGAGTAACTAAATTTTAATACATAAGAAAGTCATCAAATAGGTTGTGGGTTAATCGTTCTTCCATACCTGTTGGTTATGAGTAATTTATGATTTTTATCACTTTCTGTAACTGAAGGTGTGATTACATATGGCTTGAAGTTGGATGGAATGAAATTGTTTCCGGTTCAGATAGGAACGACAATTTATGTACGCACAGGCAAATTCAATTTCCTTGACTAGTCCGGTAAAGACTTTACAAGACACTTTTTGTGTTGTTGTTTGTTTCTAACATTTGACGCATCAGTGTATAAAGGATCCCCCAGACCAACGCGGTACAGTGGAAGCGGGAGCGAACGCGTTTTTATAAGATCCGGGAGCGGGGTTATTTTCTTTTTTACATTAAAGCGGAAACTAATACACGCGGGAACGCGGGAGCAACACAGACGTTCATCAATATTGTTAATATATATATATATATATATATATATATATATATATATATATATATTTATATTGTTTAAAATAAAATGGTTTCCTCCTCGGATGAAGAAGATATTTTGTTACTATAATAGCAGAAGATAAAGATGATAATAGGCAAGTCGTTTTAGGCATTTTGAGTATAAGAAATAATACAAATATTGTTTTCCATAGGACTATAAGCACAAAAAAAGAAAATCATATAAATAGGGTAATTTTTCACAAGTTTCTCTGTGAACCACACGTTTCCCAACTTCTATACATACGTGTGATCTGAGCGGGAAACGGGAAAAATCGTGCATGCAGCGAAACGAAAACTAGACGCTGCAAGTTCGCATGCGCTTAGGCGGGACGCCGCTTAGATGAAAATCCTTAGGTATCCCGCCACATATTTTCGTCCCGCGTTGCTTTCGCTGCCGCTTCCGCTCCCGCTGTACCGCGTTGGTCTGGGGGGTCCTTAAAGTACAATTAGTCCCGCTCCCGCAGTCCCGCGTTGGTTTGAGTAGACATTAAACCAAGGTTTAGACATACACTTGAAAATGGAGATGAAGAGCAGCGATTTTACGGTTGTTTTTTGGGTTGGTGAGAATTACTTTACGTTACTTCGTAAATAGAAGTTTTCAGAATGTTTCTTTACTGACGATGACGAATCAACCTTTTGCACCAACGGTCACGTTACTTGAAAATGGAGATGAAGAGCAGCGATTGAACTTTTGTTTATGGGTTGGTGAGAATTACCTCGTAAATAGAAGTTTTCAAAATGTTTCTTTACTGACGAATCAACCTTTTGCAACAACGATAACGTTTCGTCATAAAAAAGTCGCTAATGGGCTTTTGAAAATCAATTCATAAACGAAGTTAGCGTTATAAAAGAGTGAATGTTTGATGTGGAATTTTTTGCGATCAAAGCGTTAAGCCATATTTTATTAATGAAAATTTAAATCAATATGTTTATGTGCGTCTTTTGGAAAATTATGTGTTACCTTTTATAGACAGTCTGAAACATTTTCTGGCAGCAAGACAGATGCCGTGCTCATTTAACTTTTTGGTACGGTAGTTCGATGAAAGATGGATGGGAAGATATGGCTCTATTCATTTTCGTGCAAGATTACTTAACCTAACATCAATGGATTTTTTTATTGTGGGGTGTTGTAAAACAAAAAGTATATGCAGATGACGTGACGCACTATCAAGAAATACTAAAAGCACGAATACAGGACGCGACCATTGATAAGGTCTATGTTGAATTTATTAATAGGATGGAGAAATATGTGGAGATTGGCGGAGGATATGTAGACTTTTTTCCACAATCGTAAAACTGTTATTTAATTTTTATTGTTTGTTTAACAAGACTAATGTTTGTGTTTGAAAAAAATGTAAGTACGATAAATTTAAAAATTTGAATTCTGATTTCAAATTTTGTATGTTGTTTTGTTTTAATAACATCAGAAGTGGGATTTACTAAAACACTTGCAAATTATAAATAGTGAAGTTATTTTCGAAAACAATTATTAATGTAGTTTTGTGATTGATTCCGGCGACAGAGACCATTTTACTGAGTTAAGATAAAAACCATTATAATAGTATTTCGTAATTATTAAATAATAAGTATAAAGATAAACTCGAGTTCATCAACATGAGTGACAGTGAAAATGAACATCTGCTATACGAAGATCTGTTAGAAAAACATATCGAGCGCAAAATTACTACTGTTAAAACGCAAATTAAATCAACGTGAGCGAATTGATTCTGAAAACGGTTGGGAGAAGAATAAAACTTAGCCACTGTCACGGCGAGTCCGGACTGCAGCAAATTGCCGATTTTGGTTTTGCGGATTGCTTCTGATTGGTCACTTATTTTAAACATATTTTGGCGGGAATTCATTTCTTGACTTTGCGGAACCCGCTTTCTTTTGAATTTAGGGGGTGAGAAAATAGAAACTCTTTCAATATTTTGCGGATTTCGTACCAAACATAACCTCATATTTGGAAGGTTAGTTTTTAAGTTCATGTACTTAGTTTATGGTAGTGATAATAATAAAATAATAATTGAGAGGACATGTCCCACATTTATGAAAACATCGAAGATGGAAAATAGGGATGAGTAAGTAAACATTGTGTACACTTTTAATAGACAATTAACATTATTCGTTTTTTGTACATTGTAATAGGCTTGAGACTTTGGACGAATTGCTGACTTCAATGAAGGAGGGAAGAACACTGTTGTCAGATCACCGCATTTCAGTAAAAAACCGAGACAAAACCATCAGGGAATCTCTGTGTAATGAAATTGTTTATATACTAAGAGGTTGTTAATTTATTTTTATACCCAGTGGCATCCGACAATCCAAATATCAAGAATGCACCACTGAACATCTACATCAACAAAAGTATCACCATTCTTCCCTTGCTCATACTCATAACTTAGGTGCAATGAAACTTGGTCTGGTAACGAAAAATTAAGTGTAATTTGAAAAAATGTAGGGCGCTTGTTGGCCATTTTAAATATAGCACTAGTGCAAATGATAAATTAAAATCTATTCAGGAACAGATGGGTCTTCGAGTGTTGAAAATGAAACAAAATCTCTGAAGTTTCTAGACACAGAGGAGTGGACCATTATTAATGATTGGCTCAAATGTTAAAATCTACCAATTTGTTGATAAATATTTCTTGTGGTGAAACTTACCACACAATTTAATTAATTGTACCATTTAATAGAATACAGCGTGTAGTAGTTTTGAAGGTAAAGAGTAAGAGCTATAAATTATTTTAAAAATGGAATAGTCAAACGACATAGTGCTAGACTTTTTGTCGTTATACGAAGGGAAGTCAGCGATTTGGAATTCAAGAGATCCAAGTCATAAAAACCGAAACTTTGTTCATGATGCTTGAAGAAGGGAAAGTGAGTGTTAAATTTACAGTGACAGAACTGAAGAAAAAAAGGATGCCCTAATGGCTACCTTTAGAAAGCTTGTGCAAAAAGTTAAAGCCTCTGCAAAAACTGGAATGTGTTCAAACCTGATTGGTTTGCTATGCTTTTATGTTCCGGTTTTTGCGTGGTGTTTATATACAGAATAAAACAAAGGATTCGGAGGTAAGTTAATTTATTTAATTTCTGATTTGAAAAGTTACAGTACTTATAATTAGTTAATAGTTATTTTGCCATGGTACTGCACCATTTGTTTCAAAATATTGAGCATTAGAGTTTCTTACTTCCCATTGATGTTTGAGGCATCTAATAAATAATATTATTAATATGTATATAATTAGGTTTATCGACTTTCAAATAAAATATTATGGCTAAGCTGTAGACTTGTATTTTACACAAGCTTATTTATGAATTAAATAATGCTTTATTTTCAGGTTTATCAGCAAGAAGAAAAAGATAATAGGGAAAGTATTTTGGAAGAAAACGAACACACCGAGGATGTTGAAACTGCGTTTAAGCCCCAGAAGGTCCAGTAAAAGGCAAGAAAAGGCATCATACAGACATTTCAGCTGATTGCGCAAAGCGCGTGGATGAAGCCTACCAGGTGTTAAAATACAATTCCCATTCTTTACCGCATACTTAACATTAAAAAAAACAAACCATGGATTGGATGGGCTTTAAATAGTATTTTTTGTAACAAGTACCTAAAATCAAGTTTTTTGGGACAAATTGCTGTTTCCGGACGAAGCGAAGCTGAGTCGGGAATAGCAGATGAGTCCCAAAAAACTGATTTAGGTACGAGTTACAAACAATATTTTTTTTGTTAAAGGTCTCTAAAATACATTCAAACCTTTAATTATGTATGAAATGTAATTGACATATCACACATAATACAATTTATGTCAATGTCATTAGAGCAAATATTTCTCAAAAATAGTGAACTTCGGATTTTAATTAGCATGTAACCAGACTAAAATGAGTCCGTAAAATAAAAATAGTCCGTAAAACAGAAATATTCCCGAAAAGAGCCATTTTACGGACTGAAATGGGTCCATAAAATAGCTATTTTAGGGACTGTGTATAAAAAAAAACATTTTTCTGAGCAATTCACATAAAACAATTATTTAGAAAGAAATATACAGTGATGATACTGAAAAAATTAGCCGAATTTAGAGAGAAACCGGTAGCAAGCGAGACCGACGACATGGTGGAGCAGACACTAGCTAGGCCGCTGTCGCGGTAAGCGGACGTATTCTTGTAATTAAAATTTCATTAATTCTCAAACAATGGTTTTCACACGCGAGGAAAGTACCAAATTATGGTATGGCATCACAACGGTGTGTCAGAACGGCAAATACAAAATTTATTTGCAAATATGTTTGTTAATAGGCCTATACCATGAAGGGGGGCAATCCAAAATATTATGCATAACATTGTTACGCATGGTTGTCTCTCTCCGAGGAGGCATAGGGAACGACAGCTAAGGCCTATAAATCCAAATCGGGAATTGCGGGTACTTTGATTTGTGCAAGTATCGAACAAGTCAACCACAATGCTTGGGGAAGAGTTCGGCCTTTCACCCTGTATGATCTCCAGAATTTTGTGAAACTGCAATGGAAATGTTGAACAGAGATGAAAATTGTTTGGGGAGGGATTCTTGGAGATCATGTGGTGGGGCCATTTTTTATTGATGGCACGTTAACTGGGCAAAAGTACTTGGATTTAGGTGTGCCGTTGGAAACCGCATGGTTTCAACAAGACGGTTGCCCCGCACATAACATACATGCGGTCAGGGAATATTTAAACGCAACTTTCCCGGGCAAGCATTTATAACTATTTAGTAATAAATATTACTATCCATGTGGCATGTGGATCGCAGCTGGAGAAAAAATCTTACTAAAATAAATACCAAAGAAAACCAAGTAAATTATGCACTAGAAAATGTAATTAAGTACCTATGCAACTCACTTCTTGTTTATTTCTTAGGTTATGGTCTACAAGTACATGCGAACCTTGTTGCAAGAGAGGGATGAAAATGCATTTTCACGCATGTTAACTGATTTCATTGCAATTGTTACTAATGACCCAGACTTAAGGGAGTTTGCTGAGTACTTCAAAAATAATTATATCAATAATCGGCATTGCTGGGCATACTGTCACCGTTTACACACCGGGTTGAACACCAACATGCATATAGAGAGAATGCACCAGACAATAAAATACATCTACTTTGTTGGACGGAAAGTCAAGCGCTTAGACAAGGCATTGCATGAAATAGAAAAATTTATCAGAGATCGTTTGTTCAACAGTCTGACAGTACTCTTTAAAGGAAAATTATCACATAAATTGAAGGAACTTCGCGCACGTCATCTATATAGCCAGGAGCTTTCTACACAGTTGATTGTTGGGAATGGTGCTGGATGGGAAATTCCCTCAAGTAACTCTTTCGCAGTGTATGTGATTGAGGAAAAGGAGGTTGATGTGCCATGTGATAATTGTAAGCTGATATGCACAGAGTGTGATGCATGCATTCATAAGTACACTTGCACCTGCATTGATTCATGTATTAAATTCAACATGTGTATACATATACACCTATTGTGCAGATACCTGAAGCAACAGAACATCACCCAAATTTCAGAGACCACCATTTCAGGTAACATCCTTTTAATATTTCTATTAAACTTATTTATTTGTTCCTTACTTGTAAACATCAATTTATTAAGTCACTGTATTCGCCTTGAAAATGCCTGTTAACTGGCTAGCCTGTAAAAATTTTACACGTTTACTCATATGATTGATATTTATTATTATTATTTGAAATGATTGTCAAAGTGACGTCTAAAGATTATACGATTTTTTTCATCTACTTCAACTGGGTGTCAACAGACTCAGGGGTTAAAACTTGCACCAAATTCAGTTTTAAACCTATATAACTTTTTGTTATTAGGTTTACTTTCTTACTTCCTTATGTTTGTATTTTGTACTTGGATCTTTTTTATTCCTTAGTTTTCAATACGTTTGTATTTTCTTACGTAAAAAATGAACATAAAAATGCATAAAATATACTACAACACAGATTATTTCAATGTATCCCTTCCAGAAATCCGGATAATATGTAAAAAACGAGTAATACAAAAATTAAAGTTAACATTCATATTATTCCTTTTGAGTCGTTAAAAAATGCACTATTTTGTATTTTCTGTAAAAAAAATCTTTCCACTATATTATCTGCAAAGTAAACCATACTTTAGTGTTTGTATTTGAATATAATACCGGGCATTTAATTATTTGCGTTTGAAAATGTGAGTCGTCTGCTCGTGACGGTCCGACTTCGCTCGCGACTTTTCGTCATTTGGGATCACTGTGACCGGCGGGGGCTAGCCGCTAGTACTCACACTCAGCATATTGAATTTTTGTAGGTCTGGTGGCCCATCTGTGCATGCACAGCATTGTATATACACAATACATATACACTGAGTTTTTTTAACTGTCCCCATATGGATTTATATGGTAAAATCTTTAACTCGTGTTAATGGTTTTTCTACTGCGAATTTCAAAATGATTTTTGGCACACTGTTAGTTTGCATCTTTTTTTACATCTTCTAGTAGTTTTTAAAATGTCAAGAATAAAATTAATTTATTTAAAAGGGAAAATAGTTACATAATTTTAGCTCATTTTCACATTAAAATTTATTAAGTTAGGAGGCTTTGTCCATCACGGACAAGCAAATAAATAATCCAAAGCTCTCAATAAAATGACAAATATATCAATTTGAAATATTTATGTATGTAAATATGTAAATGTAGATATTACGTGTCGTAAGTCCAACAACATATGAAATCAGTATTGCACCATCCATCACTTACTTACATAATTAATTAATTTCCATGACCAATATCCATTTTTAAAACTTGTCCTCGATTAATTCTGTACTATTTTAATTAAAGAAAATAAATTTCTTATTCTTATTCTAGTAGAGAATTTTGCGAAAGAGCGATGGAAATGTCGAATCGAGATGAAAATGTTATTCAAAATATTTTTTTCATCGACGAGTCGTGTTGACTATCTTTTTTGAATCTTCCGCGCGCTTCGTAATCATTTCAAGAACGCGCGTTTGAGATGCCCTCTATTTTTTACTCAAACGTCATGGACTCTCGTCCACTCCGTCCCCGTTTTCACCATTTTTTTTGTGTTCGTTTTGAATAGTTTAGGAAGTGGGAAGAAACATATTTTTTTCTCAACATAACACTAAATGTGGCGTGCCATTTTGTGTACCTGGGGTTTCGTAAGAATTTTTCGTCGACCATCAGGATTACTCGAGGTATGTACAGTTTGTGTTTCATTTCTGAATAAGTAATCAAGTAACCAATGTTCAGTGGCGGCTGGTGAGGGAGGGCTCTGGGTCGCCGCCCTCCCTGGCAAATTTTTAGAGTAAACAGAATTAAAAAATATCAAAATGCCAATAATACATAACTACTACACCTTGTCATAATTGAAATTTTTCCGCAATTTACGATATCAAATAGGTAAATAAATTGGTCCAAAATACATTTACAAACTTAAAAATAAAAAGTAAAATTCGCAGCACATGGTAAATTTAACAATATTATCTGAAAATATTTAGTGAAAGTGCTTATGCAGTAAATAATATGAATGGGCTCCCAACGCATCGCCCATACGAATGCTTATGATTCCCGATAAGTTTACGTCAGTTATCATGGTAACCGTGACAATATGTATAAGTGAAGTGCGTGTTATCCTCTGGGCTCTATCTTTTCCGCCCAAAATTTTGACCGTTCCTTTGTGTACAGCTAAGTTAATTAGTTTTAGTGGCCGGTAAGACTTGAAAATAAACTATAAAGGTCAGTCAAATTCTAAAACCTGGGTTTACTTGTCTGAGCTTAAATGAAAAGCTTGAGTTAAGAAATAATGGACGTCTAACGCCTATATTAAATATTGTACAGGTGCAACCAAAATGTAAAAAAACCAAAAAAAACAATTTTGGAGCCCTCCCTAGTATGCAAGTCACGAGCCGCCACTGCCAATGTTATGTCAAAATAACTACTTGACAATTAAAAAAAATTATTATTGTGATAAAATAAATCAAAAATGGGTATTTAACTAAAGAAAAAATACACATAATGCATATTATACCATGCCAATCAGAGCATAAGACGTTTTTTCAGTCACTTATCCCGATTATTAAAAATGTACCTAATTAAATAAAATTAAAACAGGGGTGTGGTATAATTGGTTGCATAGCAAATACTCACAATGCATTGATCTGTGCTTTTTAAAATTGAACATAGGGAATATGTTCAGAGTTAAAAAATGCCCCGGTATATTAATTCAGGAAACTTTTTTGTACAAAATATAACTTTTTTGACACGTTTTCATTTTTTTGTGGTATGATATTTTTAAGTATCAATTTTCATATAATATTTCTGTAGTTTCGGAAAACTTTTTTCAAAAATCATAACTTTTTGGACATGTTAACTTTTTTGTCGTGCTATTTTTGAAATAGGTAATCGATTTTTTTACAGTAAACCAGAATGGAGAAGTGGCTTTCATCATTTAAGAAGCGTACATGAATGCATTACAGACTTTAGTTGCGATAATGCGTTCGAAATGACATATTCTGAATGCCAAAAATTGTTTTCTGTTTTCAAAGAAGATTGTGAACCAACGAAACGAAAAATCAAACCGAATCGCAATTTAAGTGTTGACACAAAGTTCTGGAATTTATACTACGAATTCCCCAACCATCCGCAGTTTGAAACAAATTTATTTTGAAATTTTCGACTCAGTTATTTCTGATTTTGATTTTTCAAAAACAGTACGCTTATCGATGTCATCGATAATATTGCTGATTTGAATGTAGAAAAACTCAGCTATCTTAAAGAATTCAATATTACAGTGCCCTCAAAAGAAGAAGCAATTTGCGTGAAAAAGTATTTTCAACTCAACAACATAGAAAAAAATGTTTATTTGTATGAATTGTTCAAACAGAAAACTGCTTTTAAAGACACGTACGAAATGTTTGCGGCTGTAGCAACATTTGGATGCAGTTCGGCCCGTTGTGAAGCTACATTTAGCACGTTAACTAGAATTTTGTCACCGTACAGACGTAGTATGTCTTTTGAACGAGAAAGCAGTTTAACACTTCTGGCATTCGAAAAGAAAACTTTGAAGGAAATAGAGAATGAAGAACTTCTACGTGTACTCCATAATTCAGCATCGCGTAAGTTACAATTGTATTGAAGCAATGCATATTTTTTTGCTGGTTTGTACGTAAAAAAAATTAATTTAAGTTTATTCCATGATTGTTGTATTATAATAAATTCTTCTTCCTTCGATCGTTTTTGAGTATTGGTTGGGGGGGGGGGGGTCGGCGAAAGGTGTGTGAAGGGCGTACAGAAAAAATTGACAGGGGATTTGTTTAGTTTAAATCTGAAATACATGTAAATGACATGACCTTGAACCGAAAAAAAATTTCGCCTACCGCGGAGAGGATGGTAATTACTTACCTCTATCTTCAAAAAATCCAAACTCTAAGGGCCGGTACTTTGTGTCTCGGTTAAGTTAAATTGATAGGCTGTTAAAATTTGATAGGGATTGTAACCTTACGGCCCCCAGTCAGTACTGGAGAAATAAATAGCGTCGAAATTCCCTACGTTGTGTTCTTTTTAGAGTTCTGTGCAGGCGAAAGAAATAAAACAGTTTTGGCGGTCACATATAATTTTTATTCAAGCTCGAAGCAAGAAAACACATAATATGCAAAATGGTCAGTCTTAAGGATAATCACCTTATGGGATAACCTGATAAATCAACCCTTTGTGGGTCGTACGGTATGACAAAACAAATTAGTATTGCTCCAAAATATTCCATAAAGAAATATTAGTAAAATACAACAAATAATACATATTGCAACTGCTGCCTCCTAACTGCCCGTTACATCCCCCACATTCTGGGTATACATTCCCCTGGTAGGCGGCATCTATTAGATGAAACGCACCTCCTTGTGTACGAAGAGGGGTATTTTCGCAAATAAATAATGGTGCTCATGTATCCCACATCGCGCAGGGGTGCGTAGCCCCTACGATGTATTCCCTCGTTGTAGAATGTACATGATAGTCTAAGCGACCTTAGAAATGCAAGCAGTAGCCAGGTCGACAAGCAGATCAATCAAACATATCATCAAACGGTTATAAAAGTAATAGAGAAGTTGTGTTGTATACAGAAAACTCTGGAGCAATGTCAGAGTAAGTTTAGATAAAATAAATATTGTAATGGTAAAGAATTATCCCAAAGGTAGATTTTACAAATACAGCAAAACAAAAGTTATGTAAATATTATCAATGCAACAAAAGTTATAGCGAGCTGAATATATCAGGTTAGAATGAACAATATCAATAATCTTTCAATGGTTTTCCCATTGATTTACGGACCTGTAGGGTTTGGACCCTCAGACACCTCCATGGCGGGAGCGGCTCCCCCGGAACTCTGGCCGTCGGCCATTGTTGGCGGTATGCCTATATGGAACAAAGCGATTAGTAAGGCGGATCACAGAGATAACGAAACACCAAGTAGCTGCCGCGAGTAATTAACTCGCGTAGTGGTTGGAATCCGCCTCTGCGGTAGGTCGCTGAGATAACGAAACCCCAAGTTGCTGCCGAGAGTAATTAACTCGCGTAGTGGTTGGAGTCCGCCTCTGCGGTGGGTCGCGGAGATAACGAAACCCCAAGTTGCTGCCGAGAGTAATTAACTCGCGTAGTGGTTGGAGTCCGCCTCTGCGGTGGGTCGCTGAGATAACGAAACACCAAGTTGCTGCCGAGAGTAATTAACTCGCGTAGTGGTTGGAGTCCGCCTCTGCGGTGGGTCGCTGAGATAACGAAACACCAAGTTGCTGCCGAGAGTAATTAGCTCGCGTAGTGATTGGAGTTCGCCTCTGCGGTGGTTTTTGCTGGGTAAGTCAGGACTTAACCGAGCAATTGAGACAACCAAGATCGTCTGCCTTCTGCAGCAAAACGCTCCTCTATTTATACGTGAAATTCCTTTGTTCCCCATACGCATGTGACGTCAGTAGACGGGCTGAGCACCTAAGGGTGCCAAACTATATGCTCGACCAATCCGGAATAGTTGAGAGATTTTCTTTAAATCGGTGTGCTGGTATTGGTTGTCATCCGGGTTCCAAAAGGGTGCAAACTTCCATGGGACCAATAGTGGACAGTACTGAGCTACTTTCTCTATCTGGGCCAATGGGACATTGTGCACGAAACTTTCACCTACTTCTTGGTGTAAACAGGGCGCTTTCCCTTTAGGTCAAGTTTGATGGTAGGCAAGTGGACCAAGAGGGACCACCCGGGCATCTTCGGCTTCTTTGTTGGCGGTGGTGATTTTATTAGTGGGTCATAATTTGGTACAAACTACTGGGACTTCTTCCTTTGTCGGGAGGTTAGTGTTGTTTTGGTTTGCTAGAAGTTGGAAATAATATTTTGCTGGAATAGAAAGTTTTTATTTACAGGCACAAAACATTTTAGTAAATGCATTTCTAGGAATTTATATGGGGCCCCCAAATATCTACAACTACAAAAAATAAGCTTGGGTCGCAGTCTGTAATACACAAACAATTAAAATAAATTCCTAAATAATTTTAAATCTAGTAAAACGAATGTATTTTATGCGAAATAATTTTATATGTAAGAGACCGGGGTTGTACGGTCTCAGGATATTGCGTACTTTGTGTCTCGGTTATCCCTAACCGGTATTAAATAGATAGGAGAAACTCTACCAAATTGATAGGAGTGTTCGAGTCGTATTAAATCTGAAGTATTGCTTAACCGGACTGTCGAACGTTACCGATGGTGAGTCGTGTGTTTTATTTTGACGGATAGCAAATGTTTTGAACTTGTCTCTATTGTTTAGAGTGTTTATTTTAATTATAGATAATGATCTCGAAGAATTTTTGCACGATAGTGACGAAGAAATACTAGATTTTGTAGAACATCAAAGAACTTATACAGTACGACCTAGACCAGATATTCACCCCAATTCTGTATGAAAATTGCTATCCAACGTTGTTATCAGATTTACAGAGTCTTCACTGGTTGGCTTGTAGTGACCAACCAATAAAAATGCTAAAAATGTCATAGCAAGATTGTTTAGATAACAATTTTCATACAGAATAGGGGTGATTGTACCTATATGTGGACAGACACAGAATTTTTTTACAAATTTCGGCTTTGTAGAGTAGATAAATTTTTGACCTGAAAAATTTGCCTCCTTGGACAATTGCCCCCCCGGTAAAAATGATACATACTTATTAAATTTAAAAATTGTTGGCTATAAAGAAATAAGGATATACATATACCTAAACATATGTTGTTTGGGTCAGGTCAGGTACCCACACCCACCCTCTCAACACAATATTAGATATAAGGTTTTGCGGTTAGTTGCTGCAAACCATTGCCAACATGACAACAAACATAGTAAAATATGCCATCCTCTAGCCTTGTTTAACTCATTTTTACCATCGATAGTCCATCTCTTTTTATCAAAGCGACTGAGTCAACCTTTGAAATTTCACTGGATCCTTACCAAATTTAATAGAGGATCAAATATCGCTCAAAGTACAGAATTTTTATTTGATAGGATATCAAAATTTAATACCGGTTAATTTGGTAGCTGTTTTAACCGAGACACAAAGTACCGGGCCTAAGTAAACCTATTTCGCCATCTCTATGGTTGCCGCTAATAAAACTACATAGCGAAAAAAAACGTTGCCCCCTATAAAATTATGGTTGCCACCCTGATATATGAGTTTAGCTACAGGCCTGCAACCAGGATCCAATTGAAAACATGTTTGGGTAGATAAGAAGTCATGGAGTGTTGTACACAAATCCAACTGCTGCGTCCTTCGTTGGAATATTTAAATCTTTTGTGGTAAATTCAACTTTAAATTTGTACAAACCTTCATTTAATTGCGAGGATGATGGATGTACCGTCATGTTTGTCGGTCTGAAAAACTTTTTGGGAGAACAGTTTAAGGATTTGGAGAATAATTCTTCTGCGAATCAGCCATCACCAGGTCGTTCTTATTTCATTAAGGCAATAGCGAAGCCTCAAGCCGAAGCTGAACTAATTGCATTAGAAAAGGAAGAATCGAACATCTTAATAACTCAGCTTGCTGAGCTTTCAAATAATTATGTAGCAGGCTTTATTTTACGCCGAATAAAAAAAAAGTTTTGAATTGTCCGATATGTGCAAGCGACTTGTTTTTGGGAAACAATTTTGAAAATCCAAATAATAAATTAATAAAGGCCAGAGAATATGGAGGTTCATGGCTAGCTAAAACGGCTCTCTTATCCGACAGTGTGGTTTGCAAGATGTTTTTATGAAACGAATAAATGCATAAAACATGTTTTAAATCATGCACCTCAAGAACAGGAGTTATTATTATTAAAAAAAAAAGAATCATGTAAAGTGTAGATTTTCGATTTATGGCATGCCCAGAGCATACAAATGTTGATGTAACATTCATTTTAAATTTATGTATAAGAACTTTTGTTCATGCATGGGATAAAAACAAAAATCGTATTTTGGAAGGACAAGATGGAAGGCCCTATTTCGGGCAAAATGTAGTTATTAGAAGAGCTTATGAAATACGTTTGTCAAAGTTAAAAAACGAACGTGGTAAACGTCTTTTTTGGTTATATCGTGTTTTACTCGTGGTTTTTGTTAAAATTACCTATACTTCCGTGCCTACTTCAAATTGTGTCTAGACTCTGAACGTTAAAGGACCAGTGAAATTACCGGATACTGTAGAAACAAACTTAGTTGTATTTGAGCATTCACAGTTATCGACGTCCGTAAAAAAATCGGTCCGGTACCGGTGCACCAACGCATGGGTTTCTATCTCGTACGTCACCTGACCGACGAAAACACATGAAAGCTTATGGACTCGTTCAGACTTGTCCGTATTACTTTGTTCCGGTAGGAAATTTATATGCAATTTGCTTTGCAGTTGTGTTGTAGCTACGTTATGAAATGGAGCAAGTGATCGACGTAGAGATCTTCATTACATTAATTGAAGAGCGTCCATTATTGTGGGACAAAACGCTAGATGATTATAAGGATAGGACCAAAACCAGAGCGGCATGGAAGGAGGTTTGCTGCGCTTTAAAAGAGGATGTTGAAAACTATAATGACGCAGATAAAAACGAATTTGGTAAGTTTCTAACATTTTAAATTTATATTTGGTATAAATTAAATTTTCGACTATTGCCAAGATAGAACCTGCTTCATTTTGAAAATATTCAGCAAATTGATTTCGAACTTCGTTTGCCGATCGTTTGCCGCGTACTCCATGTCCATTTTGTTCAATATTTTCAAAATTTAAGGCTGCAAATCGAATACGAATAATTCGAATATTTGAGTATTAAAAAACGAATTAATCTAATAGGAAATTATTCGAGTTAATTTGAATATTAGAATATTCTCATATAGGATGGTGAGATTTCGGATTGCGCTAGTGACATCTACTAAAAAGAAAGCCCTTTTAAAAAAGGAATTTTTAGAATCGTTTTTGTTTTAAAAATCATATACATATACTGTTGCTGTAGTAGTTTGTTTACGTAGTATATGTTGTAACATTTTTTTAACACAATAAAGATTATGAACATTATGAAGTTATATTCAGGAAAATAAATCCGACCACATCTGTGCCTACAAAAACGGTCTTGTTATTTCCTGAAATTTTACTAAATACAGGTAGAACCATGATAACTGACAAATACTATACAAGCTTGGAACTTGCTAATCTGTTACTGGATAAAGACATATCTTTTGGGAACTCTTAGACCCAATCGCCGAGGTAACCCAAAAGAAGTTGCTAGCAAAAAATTAAAAGTCGGCGAAATTATTCTGAAGAAAATAGCAGAGGTATTTGCGTTGGAAAGTGGCGCGATAAACGAGACGTAAGTTTTCTATCAACTAAGCATGGTGACCAAATGGTTGAAGTTAGACGACGTGTTGAAGGTACTACTCAAAAACCCGCTGCCATTTTAGAATATAATGCAGGGAAGTCTAGATGTGTCTGACAAATATTTTAAACAGTTTGAGTTAAGGGAACAATTTCCGCAAACTTCAACTACTTTTCAATGAATATTTTCCAGAATTTTAAGTGATTAACCACCTACAAGTATAGATAGCAAAATAAATAATTTAGTTGGTATCTATAATAATCCAAGCACCAAATCATACCAAATTGAATGGATAATTCAAAACATTATAAGATCTATATACCAATGGCTACCACAAATAATTAAAACACATTTAACAACATCCCCGATGACATACTGTACGAAACCAGAAATGTATTTCTTAGTTTCGTTTGATTTTGTACAGTTCTACTAGAGAACAGCCTCACTCTCTATTGACGACTACTAAGGACATGCCGAAGATGCAACGCGGTGGAGGTCGTGGTCGCGGTCGATATATCGCTACCTGGATGTCACGATGATGTGTGGACATACCAAAGATGTTTATCCATTCAGTATTCCGTTCAGTTTATGAGAAGTAGAGGTGTTCTACTGTATTCTCATAAAATACTTTTACTTCTTTTAGGTATTTATTGTTAGTGACGTATTATATCTATTATTTAAAAATAGTGAAATATGTACTCAGACCACAACGAGGACAGTGATTCTATGCCTGTAGCCACAACATCTTCATTGTTACGGTCCTGTGATGCTCTACTTCTCTTCAATTCGAGTTTTTCTTTCTCCAAATCAACCAATTCTTTCCCAACTGCAGCCTGAAAAATCATTCGTCTTTTGTAGCCTGTTTTGGAAATTATGAAATTTGATTGTGAATCAGAATTTACAGAACGACTTGACAATCCTGACGGAGTTAGCATGTCTAGTGGTGTGTGACATGGAGGTGAGTTGTGAAAGGCAGCTGGAGGAGTTCTCATATTTTGTATATAATAATAATTATTTCACACTATTACCATACCTATATAACTTTTTGTTATTAGGTTTACTTTCTTACTTCCTTATGTTTGTATTTTGTACTTGGATCTTTTTTATTCCTTAGTTTTCAATACGTTTGTATTTTCTTACGTAAAAAATGAACATAAAAATGCATAAAATATACTACAACACAGATTATTTCAATGTATCCCTTCCAGAAATCCGGATAATATGTAAAAAACGAGTAATACAAAAATTAAAGTTAACATTCATATTATTCCTTTTGAGTCGTTAAAAAATGCACTATTTTGTATTTTCTGTAAAAAAAATCTTTCCACTATATTATCTGCAAAGTAAACCATACTTTAGTGTTTGTATTTGAATATAATACCGGGCATTTAATTATTTGCGTTTGAAAATGTGAGTCGTCTGCTCGTGACGGTCCGACTTCGCTCGCGACTTTTCGTCATTTGGGATCACTGTGACCGGCGGGGGCTAGCCGCTAGTACTCACACTCAGCATATTGAATTTTTGTAGGTCTGGTGGCCCATCTGTGCATGCACAGCATTGTATATACACAATACATATACACTGAGTTTTTTTAACTGTCCCCATATGGATTTATATGGTAAAATCTTTAACTCGTGTTAATGGTTTTTCTACTGCGAATTTCAAAATGATTTTTGGCACACTGTTAGTTTGCATCTTTTTTTACATCTTCTAGTAGTTTTTAAAATGTCAAGAATAAAATTAATTTATTTAAAAGGGAAAATAGTTACATAATTTTAGCTCATTTTCACATTAAAATTTATTAAGTTAGGAGGCTTTGTCCATCACGGACAAGCAAATAAATAATCCAAAGCTCTCAATAAAATGACAAATATATCAATTTGAAATATTTATGTATGTAAATATGTAAATGTAGATATTACGTGTCGTAAGTCCAACAACATATGAAATCAGTATTGCACCATCCATCACTTACTTACATAATTAATTAATTTCCATGACCAATATCCATTTTTAAAACTTGTCCTCGATTAATTCTGTACTATTTTAATTAAAGAAAATAAATTTCTTATTCTTATTCTAGTAGAGAATTTTGCGAAAGAGCGATGGAAATGTCGAATCGAGATGAAAATGTTATTCAAAATATTTTTTTCATCGACGAGTCGTGTTGACTATCTTTTTTGAATCTTCCGCGCGCTTCGTAATCATTTCAAGAACGCGCGTTTGAGATGCCCTCTATTTTTTACTCAAACGTCATGGACTCTCGTCCACTCCGTCCCCGTTTTCACCATTTTTTTTGTGTTCGTTTTGAATAGTTTAGGAAGTGGGAAGAAACATATTTTTTTCTCAACATAACACTAAATGTGGCGTGCCATTTTGTGTACCTGGGGTTTCGTAAGAATTTTTCGTCGACCATCAGGATTACTCGAGGTATGTACAGTTTGTGTTTCATTTCTGAATAAGTAATCAAGTAACCAATGTTCAGTGGCGGCTGGTGAGGGAGGGCTCTGGGTCGCCGCCCTCCCTGGCAAATTTTTAGAGTAAACAGAATTAAAAAATATCAAAATGCCAATAATACATAACTACTACACCTTGTCATAATTGAAATTTTTCCGCAATTTACGATATCAAATAGGTAAATAAATTGGTCCAAAATACATTTACAAACTTAAAAATAAAAAGTAAAATTCGCAGCACATGGTAAATTTAACAATATTATCTGAAAATATTTAGTGAAAGTGCTTATGCAGTAAATAATATGAATGGGCTCCCAACGCATCGCCCATACGAATGCTTATGATTCCCGATAAGTTTACGTCAGTTATCATGGTAACCGTGACAATATGTATAAGTGAAGTGCGTGTTATCCTCTGGGCTCTATCTTTTCCGCCCAAAATTTTGACCGTTCCTTTGTGTACAGCTAAGTTAATTAGTTTTAGTGGCCGGTAAGACTTGAAAATAAACTATAAAGGTCAGTCAAATTCTAAAACCTGGGTTTACTTGTCTGAGCTTAAATGAAAAGCTTGAGTTAAGAAATAATGGACGTCTAACGCCTATATTAAATATTGTACAGGTGCAACCAAAATGTAAAAAAACCAAAAAAAACAATTTTGGAGCCCTCCCTAGTATGCAAGTCACGAGCCGCCACTGCCAATGTTATGTCAAAATAACTACTTGACAATTAAAAAAAATTATTATTGTGATAAAATAAATCAAAAATGGGTATTTAACTAAAGAAAAAATACACATAATGCATATTATACCATGCCAATCAGAGCATAAGACGTTTTTTCAGTCACTTATCCCGATTATTAAAAATGTACCTAATTAAATAAAATTAAAACAGGGGTGTGGTATAATTGGTTGCATAGCAAATACTCACAATGCATTGATCTGTGCTTTTTAAAATTGAACATAGGGAATATGTTCAGAGTTAAAAAATGCCCCGGTATATTAATTCAGGAAACTTTTTTGTACAAAATATAACTTTTTTGACACGTTTTCATTTTTTTGTGGTATGATATTTTTAAGTATCAATTTTCATATAATATTTCTGTAGTTTCGGAAAACTTTTTTCAAAAATCATAACTTTTTGGACATGTTAACTTTTTTGTCGTGCTATTTTTGAAATAGGTAATCGATTTTTTTACAGTAAACCAGAATGGAGAAGTGGCTTTCATCATTTAAGAAGCGTACATGAATGCATTACAGACTTTAGTTGCGATAATGCGTTCGAAATGACATATTCTGAATGCCAAAAATTGTTTTCTGTTTTCAAAGAAGATTGTGAACCAACGAAACGAAAAATCAAACCGAATCGCAATTTAAGTGTTGACACAAAGTTCTGGAATTTATACTACGAATTCCCCAACCATCCGCAGTTTGAAACAAATTTATTTTGAAATTTTCGACTCAGTTATTTCTGATTTTGATTTTTCAAAAACAGTACGCTTATCGATGTCATCGATAATATTGCTGATTTGAATGTAGAAAAACTCAGCTATCTTAAAGAATTCAATATTACAGTGCCCTCAAAAGAAGAAGCAATTTGCGTGAAAAAGTATTTTCAACTCAACAACATAGAAAAAAATGTTTATTTGTATGAATTGTTCAAACAGAAAACTGCTTTTAAAGACACGTACGAAATGTTTGCGGCTGTAGCAACATTTGGATGCAGTTCGGCCCGTTGTGAAGCTACATTTAGCACGTTAACTAGAATTTTGTCACCGTACAGACGTAGTATGTCTTTTGAACGAGAAAGCAGTTTAACACTTCTGGCATTCGAAAAGAAAACTTTGAAGGAAATAGAGAATGAAGAACTTCTACGTGTACTCCATAATTCAGCATCGCGTAAGTTACAATTGTATTGAAGCAATGCATATTTTTTTGCTGGTTTGTACGTAAAAAAAATTAATTTAAGTTTATTCCATGATTGTTGTATTATAATAAATTCTTCTTCCTTCGATCGTTTTTGAGTATTGGTTGGGGGGGGGGGGGTCGGCGAAAGGTGTGTGAAGGGCGTACAGAAAAAATTGACAGGGGATTTGTTTAGTTTAAATCTGAAATACATGTAAATGACATGACCTTGAACCGAAAAAAAATTTCGCCTACCGCGGAGAGGATGGTAATTACTTACCTCTATCTTCAAAAAATCCAAACTCTAAGGGCCGGTACTTTGTGTCTCGGTTAAGTTAAATTGATAGGCTGTTAAAATTTGATAGGGATTGTAACCTTACGGCCCCCAGTCAGTACTGGAGAAATAAATAGCGTCGAAATTCCCTACGTTGTGTTCTTTTTAGAGTTCTGTGCAGGCGAAAGAAATAAAACAGTTTTGGCGGTCACATATAATTTTTATTCAAGCTCGAAGCAAGAAAACACATAATATGCAAAATGGTCAGTCTTAAGGATAATCACCTTATGGGATAACCTGATAAATCAACCCTTTGTGGGTCGTACGGTATGACAAAACAAATTAGTATTGCTCCAAAATATTCCATAAAGAAATATTAGTAAAATACAACAAATAATACATATTGCAACTGCTGCCTCCTAACTGCCCGTTACATCCCCCACATTCTGGGTATACATTCCCCTGGTAGGCGGCATCTATTAGATGAAACGCACCTCCTTGTGTACGAAGAGGGGTATTTTCGCAAATAAATAATGGTGCTCATGTATCCCACATCGCGCAGGGGTGCGTAGCCCCTACGATGTATTCCCTCGTTGTAGAATGTACATGATAGTCTAAGCGACCTTAGAAATGCAAGCAGTAGCCAGGTCGACAAGCAGATCAATCAAACATATCATCAAACGGTTATAAAAGTAATAGAGAAGTTGTGTTGTATACAGAAAACTCTGGAGCAATGTCAGAGTAAGTTTAGATAAAATAAATATTGTAATGGTAAAGAATTATCCCAAAGGTAGATTTTACAAATACAGCAAAACAAAAGTTATGTAAATATTATCAATGCAACAAAAGTTATAGCGAGCTGAATATATCAGGTTAGAATGAACAATATCAATAATCTTTCAATGGTTTTCCCATTGATTTACGGACCTGTAGGGTTTGGACCCTCAGACACCTCCATGGCGGGAGCGGCTCCCCCGGAACTCTGGCCGTCGGCCATTGTTGGCGGTATGCCTATATGGAACAAAGCGATTAGTAAGGCGGATCACAGAGATAACGAAACACCAAGTAGCTGCCGCGAGTAATTAACTCGCGTAGTGGTTGGAATCCGCCTCTGCGGTAGGTCGCTGAGATAACGAAACCCCAAGTTGCTGCCGAGAGTAATTAACTCGCGTAGTGGTTGGAGTCCGCCTCTGCGGTGGGTCGCGGAGATAACGAAACCCCAAGTTGCTGCCGAGAGTAATTAACTCGCGTAGTGGTTGGAGTCCGCCTCTGCGGTGGGTCGCTGAGATAACGAAACACCAAGTTGCTGCCGAGAGTAATTAACTCGCGTAGTGGTTGGAGTCCGCCTCTGCGGTGGGTCGCTGAGATAACGAAACACCAAGTTGCTGCCGAGAGTAATTAGCTCGCGTAGTGATTGGAGTTCGCCTCTGCGGTGGTTTTTGCTGGGTAAGTCAGGACTTAACCGAGCAATTGAGACAACCAAGATCGTCTGCCTTCTGCAGCAAAACGCTCCTCTATTTATACGTGAAATTCCTTTGTTCCCCATACGCATGTGACGTCAGTAGACGGGCTGAGCACCTAAGGGTGCCAAACTATATGCTCGACCAATCCGGAATAGTTGAGAGATTTTCTTTAAATCGGTGTGCTGGTATTGGTTGTCATCCGGGTTCCAAAAGGGTGCAAACTTCCATGGGACCAATAGTGGACAGTACTGAGCTACTTTCTCTATCTGGGCCAATGGGACATTGTGCACGAAACTTTCACCTACTTCTTGGTGTAAACAGGGCGCTTTCCCTTTAGGTCAAGTTTGATGGTAGGCAAGTGGACCAAGAGGGACCACCCGGGCATCTTCGGCTTCTTTGTTGGCGGTGGTGATTTTATTAGTGGGTCATAATTTGGTACAAACTACTGGGACTTCTTCCTTTGTCGGGAGGTTAGTGTTGTTTTGGTTTGCTAGAAGTTGGAAATAATATTTTGCTGGAATAGAAAGTTTTTATTTACAGGCACAAAACATTTTAGTAAATGCATTTCTAGGAATTTATATGGGGCCCCCAAATATCTACAACTACAAAAAATAAGCTTGGGTCGCAGTCTGTAATACACAAACAATTAAAATAAATTCCTAAATAATTTTAAATCTAGTAAAACGAATGTATTTTATGCGAAATAATTTTATATGTAAGAGACCGGGGTTGTACGGTCTCAGGATATTGCGTACTTTGTGTCTCGGTTATCCCTAACCGGTATTAAATAGATAGGAGAAACTCTACCAAATTGATAGGAGTGTTCGAGTCGTATTAAATCTGAAGTATTGCTTAACCGGACTGTCGAACGTTACCGATGGTGAGTCGTGTGTTTTATTTTGACGGATAGCAAATGTTTTGAACTTGTCTCTATTGTTTAGAGTGTTTATTTTAATTATAGATAATGATCTCGAAGAATTTTTGCACGATAGTGACGAAGAAATACTAGATTTTGTAGAACATCAAAGAACTTATACAGTACGACCTAGACCAGATATTCACCCCAATTCTGTATGAAAATTGCTATCCAACGTTGTTATCAGATTTACAGAGTCTTCACTGGTTGGCTTGTAGTGACCAACCAATAAAAATGCTAAAAATGTCATAGCAAGATTGTTTAGATAACAATTTTCATACAGAATAGGGGTGATTGTACCTATATGTGGACAGACACAGAATTTTTTTACAAATTTCGGCTTTGTAGAGTAGATAAATTTTTGACCTGAAAAATTTGCCTCCTTGGACAATTGCCCCCCCGGTAAAAATGATACATACTTATTAAATTTAAAAATTGTTGGCTATAAAGAAATAAGGATATACATATACCTAAACATATGTTGTTTGGGTCAGGTCAGGTACCCACACCCACCCTCTCAACACAATATTAGATATAAGGTTTTGCGGTTAGTTGCTGCAAACCATTGCCAACATGACAACAAACATAGTAAAATATGCCATCCTCTAGCCTTGTTTAACTCATTTTTACCATCGATAGTCCATCTCTTTTTATCAAAGCGACTGAGTCAACCTTTGAAATTTCACTGGATCCTTACCAAATTTAATAGAGGATCAAATATCGCTCAAAGTACAGAATTTTTATTTGATAGGATATCAAAATTTAATACCGGTTAATTTGGTAGCTGTTTTAACCGAGACACAAAGTACCGGGCCTAAGTAAACCTATTTCGCCATCTCTATGGTTGCCGCTAATAAAACTACATAGCGAAAAAAAACGTTGCCCCCTATAAAATTATGGTTGCCACCCTGATATATGAGTTTAGCTACAGGCCTGCAACCAGGATCCAATTGAAAACATGTTTGGGTAGATAAGAAGTCATGGAGTGTTGTACACAAATCCAACTGCTGCGTCCTTCGTTGGAATATTTAAATCTTTTGTGGTAAATTCAACTTTAAATTTGTACAAACCTTCATTTAATTGCGAGGATGATGGATGTACCGTCATGTTTGTCGGTCTGAAAAACTTTTTGGGAGAACAGTTTAAGGATTTGGAGAATAATTCTTCTGCGAATCAGCCATCACCAGGTCGTTCTTATTTCATTAAGGCAATAGCGAAGCCTCAAGCCGAAGCTGAACTAATTGCATTAGAAAAGGAAGAATCGAACATCTTAATAACTCAGCTTGCTGAGCTTTCAAATAATTATGTAGCAGGCTTTATTTTACGCCGAATAAAAAAAAAGTTTTGAATTGTCCGATATGTGCAAGCGACTTGTTTTTGGGAAACAATTTTGAAAATCCAAATAATAAATTAATAAAGGCCAGAGAATATGGAGGTTCATGGCTAGCTAAAACGGCTCTCTTATCCGACAGTGTGGTTTGCAAGATGTTTTTATGAAACGAATAAATGCATAAAACATGTTTTAAATCATGCACCTCAAGAACAGGAGTTATTATTATTAAAAAAAAAAGAATCATGTAAAGTGTAGATTTTCGATTTATGGCATGCCCAGAGCATACAAATGTTGATGTAACATTCATTTTAAATTTATGTATAAGAACTTTTGTTCATGCATGGGATAAAAACAAAAATCGTATTTTGGAAGGACAAGATGGAAGGCCCTATTTCGGGCAAAATGTAGTTATTAGAAGAGCTTATGAAATACGTTTGTCAAAGTTAAAAAACGAACGTGGTAAACGTCTTTTTTGGTTATATCGTGTTTTACTCGTGGTTTTTGTTAAAATTACCTATACTTCCGTGCCTACTTCAAATTGTGTCTAGACTCTGAACGTTAAAGGACCAGTGAAATTACCGGATACTGTAGAAACAAACTTAGTTGTATTTGAGCATTCACAGTTATCGACGTCCGTAAAAAAATCGGTCCGGTACCGGTGCACCAACGCATGGGTTTCTATCTCGTACGTCACCTGACCGACGAAAACACATGAAAGCTTATGGACTCGTTCAGACTTGTCCGTATTACTTTGTTCCGGTAGGAAATTTATATGCAATTTGCTTTGCAGTTGTGTTGTAGCTACGTTATGAAATGGAGCAAGTGATCGACGTAGAGATCTTCATTACATTAATTGAAGAGCGTCCATTATTGTGGGACAAAACGCTAGATGATTATAAGGATAGGACCAAAACCAGAGCGGCATGGAAGGAGGTTTGCTGCGCTTTAAAAGAGGATGTTGAAAACTATAATGACGCAGATAAAAACGAATTTGGTAAGTTTCTAACATTTTAAATTTATATTTGGTATAAATTAAATTTTCGACTATTGCCAAGATAGAACCTGCTTCATTTTGAAAATATTCAGCAAATTGATTTCGAACTTCGTTTGCCGATCGTTTGCCGCGTACTCCATGTCCATTTTGTTCAATATTTTCAAAATTTAAGGCTGCAAATCGAATACGAATAATTCGAATATTTGAGTATTAAAAAACGAATTAATCTAATAGGAAATTATTCGAGTTAATTTGAATATTAGAATATTCTCATATAGGATGGTGAGATTTCGGATTGCGCTAGTGACATCTACTAAAAAGAAAGCCCTTTTAAAAAAGGAATTTTTAGAATCGTTTTTGTTTTAAAAATCATATACATATACTGTTGCTGTAGTAGTTTGTTTACGTAGTATATGTTGTAACATTTTTTTAACACAATAAAGATTATGAACATTATGAAGTTATATTCAGGAAAATAAATCCGACCACATCTGTGCCTACAAAAACGGTCTTGTTATTTCCTGAAATTTTACTAAATACAGGTAGAACCATGATAACTGACAAATACTATACAAGCTTGGAACTTGCTAATCTGTTACTGGATAAAGACATATCTTTTGGGAACTCTTAGACCCAATCGCCGAGGTAACCCAAAAGAAGTTGCTAGCAAAAAATTAAAAGTCGGCGAAATTATTCTGAAGAAAATAGCAGAGGTATTTGCGTTGGAAAGTGGCGCGATAAACGAGACGTAAGTTTTCTATCAACTAAGCATGGTGACCAAATGGTTGAAGTTAGACGACGTGTTGAAGGTACTACTCAAAAACCCGCTGCCATTTTAGAATATAATGCAGGGAAGTCTAGATGTGTCTGACAAATATTTTAAACAGTTTGAGTTAAGGGAACAATTTCCGCAAACTTCAACTACTTTTCAATGAATATTTTCCAGAATTTTAAGTGATTAACCACCTACAAGTATAGATAGCAAAATAAATAATTTAGTTGGTATCTATAATAATCCAAGCACCAAATCATACCAAATTGAATGGATAATTCAAAACATTATAAGATCTATATACCAATGGCTACCACAAATAATTAAAACACATTTAACAACATCCCCGATGACATACTGTACGAAACCAGAAATGTATTTCTTAGTTTCGTTTGATTTTGTACAGTTCTACTAGAGAACAGCCTCACTCTCTATTGACGACTACTAAGGACATGCCGAAGATGCAACGCGGTGGAGGTCGTGGTCGCGGTCGATATATCGCTACCTGGATGTCACGATGATGTGTGGACATACCAAAGATGTTTATCCATTCAGTATTCCGTTCAGTTTATGAGAAGTAGAGGTGTTCTACTGTATTCTCATAAAATACTTTTACTTCTTTTAGGTATTTATTGTTAGTGACGTATTATATCTATTATTTAAAAATAGTGAAATATGTACTCAGACCACAACGAGGACAGTGATTCTATGCCTGTAGCCACAACATCTTCATTGTTACGGTCCTGTGATGCTCTACTTCTCTTCAATTCGAGTTTTTCTTTCTCCAAATCAACCAATTCTTTCCCAACTGCAGCCTGAAAAATCATTCGTCTTTTGTAGCCTGTTTTGGAAATTATGAAATTTGATTGTGAATCAGAATTTACAGAACGACTTGACAATCCTGACGGAGTTAGCATGTCTAGTGGTGTGTGACATGGAGGTGAGTTGTGAAAGGCAGCTGGAGGAGTTCTCATATTTTGTATATAATAATAATTATTTCACACTATTACCATACCCAACGTGATATAAGCACAGTACATCAATTGCTCATCAACAACAAAATAAAACAATACCTACCTAAGTACATGCTCATCATGATGATATCCAATATTTGAAACGAAAATGAAGTTATAGCCACTGTACCTACACTATTTGTAACCATTTTGAGTATAATTTGGAGTTTGTTATTGCAACTGGATCATCTTTATTTAGAAATACACAAATTTTAGATTATATTATTTGATTCTTTCTAAAATTAACTACAAACAAAATTATGAACGTATATAAGAAAACTTAGTTTAGAGGAGAGATTAGAAGTTCGTGCATAGATAAAGACATACTACATACTATAGATGATAGATGTCGGTCTCTCTTATACAGGGTGTCCCAAAATTAAGGGACAATATTTCTAGGACAGTTTCTACTTGTCAAAATATGACGAAAAGTTTATATTAACATGACTTCAAAAATGTTTGATTTAAAAACAGCAGCTACTTCGCTACCAGTTATGAACGGTTCTGCAGACACCACCGAACAACTTATAGATGCCATCGAGATTTACGCTTCATTACTCGATGCTGCAGGTAAGCAAATATTAACGAATTATTTAAAACACGTTTGTCAAAGGCAGCAAAAATTAGGTTAACCACTTCCTATGCTACAAATGCTCAATTAATTGCTGACTTAAATCAGCATTTTATGCCAAAAAAACGGATTATTATTCCAGATTTTTTGAGATATTCGAGCCAGGAAATGATTTATCCACAAAAAACAATATTAAATTTAAGGAGTTTAATAGGTCGTTATGGTATACCTGATAATGTGCGTACGGACGGAGGTCCCCAGTTTAGAACTGAAAAACCAAAATTTTGCTGATGAATTGAATTTCCAACATATACAATCTAGTCCAATCTAGTCTATGCTCAATCAAATGGAGCTATAAAAGCTGCAGTAAAAACCGCCAATCTTTATTAAAAAAGAATGATAAAAAGGTGGCTGTGCATTTTTCATGTATTAGGATTTGCCACCCCTCACATGTAATGAATCAATGAATATCATTTAAATATCACTAGTATCCATTGATCAGATCGGCATTTAAATTAAACGTTTTCTCTTTGAGATCCCCCGGTAATTTTAAATTTATTAAATTTCACAGCCAACTACGATGTTAGACTCTTTTATAATGACCCTGTATTAGTAATTTCATCAATACAGCGGTTCATGCTTCGTTGGCTTAGTGTAAAATTGTAACCTTGTCTAGTTAGTTAATTGATAACCCCCAGTTGCATAAACTTTATAGGCTTGCAAGGATCTTTAATTCTTTTGGTATTGCTGTGTTCCTTTGTCCTTCCTGCATATGCTGGCCAATCATATCAATTATAATCCTTGCTACATCGTTGTTGAACCGAAAAATACTTTTAAATGCGATATTGGGTAGGAAAGGATTACTTATAACACGTAAAACGACTTGATGTACGGACGACTTACAGAATAGACCCCTAAATCTGCAAGGGTTGACAACATTCAAACCATCCTAAACAGTCTGCAAATATTCAATATGATGTTTGGAGAGCGGTTTATGGTAGAATTAGATCATCGGGTAAAAATGTTTTTATCTGAGCGATTTAACAAAATGAGTGTTGAAGAAGGTAACTACGAGTTGATTAACAATGGTCCGCTTAGTAAATTGTATGCATTAGAGCTAATAAAAAGGAAATCACCCAAGCTCAAAAAAAACTTATGTAACAAAAAGAGTTCTGCTTCAACATGAGACTGATAGGTTGTTAATAAGTTTGTTTCTGCAGCAGTACCAAACGGTTTCAAATCGTCAGGATCATACGCAACTTGAAACATGCGTTTCTGCAATACGAATCTCAAACTTTCACTAAAAATTGGTTGTTCGTGCAGGATATTCATCATATCATCAAACCGTTTGTTGACAGTTTGACCGGTTGGAGATTCATTTGCGAATTGCTAATCCGACGCACGCGTACTAGTTCGTATCTGTGTTCGTGTTTCGTTTTTGTTTGAATTTAATAACTACACTATAACCTAACTTTTTGTTTTGGATTTTGTTATAATTTGTGTATTCTTAATATTTCTTGAAGCAGGGTAAGTATTTCGTATATCTGTAGTAAATTAAGTATTTTTTACCTAAACGTTATAAAATCTACCTACCTAGATAGGTATTTTGGTATTTGAGAAAAAAATAGCATATTTTATGTGGCTCACCCGTCAATTCCTACAAATTCGCCACAAAAGCACATTTGCAAATGTATGAATTTCATCTTATTATACCTTAGTACCTACCTATAAGTATATACGAGTAAGTGAAAGTATATATTTTATTTTTTAGATGTCTGACAGTGAGTCTTCTAGTTCAGATACTTCAGATTGTGACATTTCAGAAGAGGACAATATCATAACAAGTGATGAAGAACACCTAGTACATATAGAAAGAGATAGACCAACCAAAAAATGAAAACTTTTTTGAAGTAATTGTTCCTCAGTTCAGTGAAAGAGAATTTATACAACATTTTAGGATTAGTAGAGAATTGTCTGAAGAAATAGCAGAGCGTTTTGTAAATTCTCAGTATTTCCATTACTTATGGTTTGTTGGACACCAAACTTCTTCGTTTAGAGATGTTGCCGACAGATTCCACATAGCTATTAGCACATTATTTACAATAATTAGAAAACTTACATATTTCTTAAGCAATTTGGCACCTGAGGTCATAAAATGGGCATCAAATGAAGAAAAAATAGAAATCGAACAATATTTTAGAAGAAATGGATTCCCTGGCTGTATAGGCGCCATTGACGGATCTCATGTCAGAATCGATAAGCCCACAAATGATCCTGATTCCTATTTAAACAGGAAAAATTTTTTTTCACTTCAGGTAAGTACCTAAGTATTGACTTCACAAAATGTCTTTTAAAATATTAGGTTTGTAACGCCAATCCTTTTACCAGTGTAATACCGGCTTCAATATGGCTAAAAGTGCGTATGGTTAATTGATGATGTGGCACAATGTGCATGTATGTATGACGGTTACTTTTGACAGATTATTATAGTTCGTTTTGTTTTGTACTGTGTGTGTTCTTGTTGCTTGTACTTAATAAAGTATACAAAATAGTTAGAGTGCCCCACATTATTTACCCCCCCGTTACAGGTTCAGATAGTATGTGACCATCGGCAAAAAATTTGAGATATTTTTGTGGGTTTCCCAGGCTCTGTGCACGATAGCCGAGTATTTAGAGCATCATCATTATCAGACACCCTCCCAGATAAGTGTGGTCCATTTTTTATCTTAGGGGATAGGGGATACCCTTGTCTATTGAAATAGACCCCATCGTGGCCAACTTCTCCGTCGAGAACACATCAGAAATTTTGCAGGACCTGAATAACCTTCGGGTCCTACAGGAAAATGACGACTTATTATCCCAACTAATTTTCTTTAAAGAGGGATAATTAGAATCGCCGCCCAACCTCATTCGACGCTTATCCGATAATGACGTCATGCAGAAAGGGGTTATCATTCATTGGAATAAGCACACGAATGCCATATCCAAGGTTTTAGTTGAAAGGTTAGTGTGGCACTACCACCATAAGCTTGGGCACTTTAGTGGCGCCAAGGTTTTCGAAGTAATGAAACACCTGTTTTATTGGAAAAACATGGACCGACAGATCCACCGAACCATCCAAATCTGTGATCTTTGTCAGAAAACCAAAGGAAGAAACTGTTCTTTTGAGGGCCCCTTACAACCGATTATCCCAGACAGTGTTGGGGACCTTGTCGCTGTTGATTTCTTCGGCCCCATTCCCCAGGGACTGGGAGGCGCATGCTACATCTTAGTAGCCATGGATTTATTTTCAAAATTTATAAAACTATTCGCTTTAAAGAAAGCCAACGCCCGCGCCGCTTTAAACAGACTTCAGAAGGAGTTATTTCCGATAATACACCCAAGGAAAATCCTCAGCGATCACGGAACACAATTTATATCCAAAGTCTGGTGCTCACGGTTGGAACAATGGGGAATCCAACCAACCCAATCTTCAATTCGAAACGCCTGTTCGAACCCCGACGAACGATATATGAAGGAACTAGGTCGTCTACTTCGTACATATTGTCATGATGCGCAAAGTTCTTGGGTAAAACATTTACCCCATTTCGAATAATGCTTAAATAACCTGCCACATTCATCTACTGGGTACCCGCCTATACAAGTCATCAATGGAAAAGTACCGTCTCGAGCTTTGGATGATACCATCAAAAAATACATAAATCTACGACAAACTGCCCCACTGGCTGAAATTCAGCAGCAGGTCAAAGAAAATCTAATAAAGGCATATCTGAAACGCAGTCGGCAACAGAAAAACAGCACCAACTTTGCATTAAATGACCTGGTGCTGTTAAGGTTGAACCCCCTATCCCAAGTCAGTGACGGTATCGCACAAAAAATTTGCTTGCTCTATGACGGTCCGTATCGAATCACAGCAATACCTCATAAAAACGCATACGTTATCACTCCGGTAGGTACCAACGACCCTAAGAGCACTTACAATGCCAATAACTTAGAGTCTTATTTTTGTGCCTGAAAAAAAAACCGTATATAAACACATCACACCCCGGGCACTTTTTAGTTTTAAGCCACAAAGATGTGCGATAACATCACGCGACCGCCAACTCCCGGTGCCAGCATTGACTGGGAGCAGCTCTACAGGAAGCCACCGCCGCCATCGAACCCCAGCCGATATCTGTCCATAGAAGACAACACCCGCCGTAGGTCTTGGAAGAACTAGAGGATGTTTCTGAGGCTGTTCGGCCCCGAGCCGACATCCAGTGACGATGAAAGGCCCGTCACACCGCACCGCCAACTACTGTTGCCCCATCACGAGCCGCCACCTCGGCCCAGGAAGCCCTGCCGACGCTGGTCGCAGTCATTGACCCACTTTCCTCCACCGCAATACCACCCCCGACACCAGCTAAGAAACGGAACCGCTCAAAACCTGGTAGAGGACGACAAATAAGGAAAAACGGCCGCCGCCGGGAAAGGTCCTTACGTGCGTGGCGGCAAAGTAAAAAAACTCAGTAGTTTGGTGTATAGTGTAACCCAAACCGGACCAAATACTTATAATTAGGATTAGGTATGGAATAATCATAGAATGTTTGTCTTTTTGTTTTTTGGATTTCCTACAAATCTTTTTGATAACATGTCCTCACTTCTTTGTAGTATAATACCTAGTACAAATAAATAATGCTTGGAAAGATATATATGCGGTATACTCATTGCTCTTAGGAAAATAATGATCCCTCCCAAATCCCAATGAGCGGGGGAGACTGAGACCGGTCAACCCTGGTCCCCTACGCACAGATAAATAGTACCTACATATAATTTACCAAAACACTTTCTTGAATGAAACAGTTTAATAAAACCCCCGAGGGTACCTATTGTTGCACCCTTGTCATCATAAAACTTGACTGGAACGTTGACCTAAATGGAACACTGCCCCGTTTACCAACTGGTGAGAGCATTGTCCTCCATGGTCCACAGTATAACAACCCCATGGTGAGGTACTCATCCGGTGGTTGACTTTAGTAGAAAGTGTCACTGTCTACATCAAAGAAGGGGAGAAAAGCCGGTGAAAGTTTCAAGTACGATCTCCTATTGGTCCAGGTAGCACTACCCTTTTCTTGAAATGCACACCACAACCAATACCAATACCCAGATTGGTGAAAGTACCCGAATACTGTTTCCCAGTTTACTGACGTCAGAGGTGAATGGAAAACAAAAGAATTTCACGTATAAATAGAGGACCGTTTGGCTGCAGAAGACAGACGATCTTGACTGTTTCAATTGCCTGGTTAAGTCCTGACTTGTCCAGCAAAACATACCGCAGAGACGGACACCTCAAACTTCGCAGCTTTTGCTACGTAGGTTACTCTGGTGTTGCGTGATCTCAGCGAACCACAGCAGAGGCGGACACCACAAACTTCGCACCTTTTGCTTCGTAGGTTACTCTGGTGTTTCGTAAACTCTGTGAGTCCACCGTGACAGTTTAATCCTTATTTTGTTTGGTTGCCTAGACGTGCCACCCACGATGGCCGACGGCCAAGGAATCCCCGCCACCATGGATGTGTCCGAGGGTCTAGAACCTGCAGGTCCGTAAACCATCGAAAAACCATTTACAGATTATTCATATTTGTTCATTTTAACTTGATATATTCAGTTCTCTATTTTTTTTTTCGCATTTGTAAAATCTACCTTTGGGATAATTCTTTGCCATTACAATATTTAGTTTTAACTTTCTCCGAATGATCAAGATTATGAAAGGCGACGTCAGTTTTGCCGATGGTATCAACAGAAGTGCGATGAAGATTATTTCTTCCAAAATAATATCATCTGAACTGATGAAAGTCGATTCAATAATTGTGATATTTTCAACAAACACAATCATCACCATTGGAGTGTTGAAAACGCACAATTAGTGTCTCAACGGCGGTTCCAAACAAGATTTGGTTTTAATGTTTTGTGCCGTATCTTGGGTAAGATTACAAATTTATGGAACTTAAGAACTCTTAAGAAGTTCAATTTGTCTACTATTATGACCTACTAGAGTGTATTCAATTATTTCAGGTAATCAATTAATCGGTCCTTTCATCTTTGATTACAATTTAAATGGGGAACGATATCTGGAACTCTTGCAAAATAGAATATTACCTGCTATAAGAGAAGTTCGCCCCGAAAACAATTTCGATAACTTGTGGTTTCAACAGGACGGTTGTCCTGCCCATAATACAAGAGCGGTCAGGGAATTACTTACCGAAATGTTCGACGATAGAATAATTGCAAACAAAAGAGCAAGTCTGTGGCCTGCTAGGTCGCCGGACTTGACGCCGTGCGATTTCTACAACAAATAAATTTTTGCGAATGATAATAAATATTTTTGATTCTCTAAATTCAAAAAGGTTGATTTCCATTGAGATAATGCGCTTCTCATGTTTGAACTTTTTACAGAAGCAATTGAATATTTATCATCGATGAAACTAACCCTTGATGGAAAATCTATATTACACACACAATCAAAAACCGGTTTCTTAGGTTTCATTAATAACTTGAACAACATGAAAAGTATATATTGTGAATATGTTGAAACTGGCTATTCGAAATACATCTTGGTGTACAGATTTTCAAAAGATCAGAGTAACAACAATCCAAATTGTAGACAATACGTCTGCTTACAAAAGACTCCTAACACTATGAAGTTACATCTTCAGCAGTTGCCTGCCACTGGACGGTATAAACATATTGTTGATTCCAAGCATGAGAAAAGAACCAAATGTAGCAGAAGTACAGAATATTGAAGTTGGGGATATTAATATGTTAAAATATGAGTATTCAAATCAATCGATTTACTCAATACCTGAACATGCAATTATATACATTGCTGGATTTGTGGAGAGGCGTGTATTAGCAAAAATTCAATGTACAAGTTGTATAAACCTTTTTAATGAAAATTAATCTATAAAGTCATCTTTTATAGATAAGAAAACATTTGGATTTTTGCGATACAAGTTCAAACACACTGTAGAAATATTGAAAATAGCAGATAAAATTTTTGACTTATATCGAATCAATAGTGAACTTTCATCAAAGCATGTATTCCAAAAAATGGTGATAAATTCTCTACTACATTTAACATTTGTTCTGTAATTTTAATGAGCACGTGAACAACTTAGAAGTTATGGAAAATCACAAATATTTTCTTATTAAATTATTTGTAGAATGTTACTTAAAAATGAAATGTGCACATTTTGGAAAATTGTATACTGGCACATTGCAAAAATCATTTATTAGACATACATTAAACAAAAGTATAAATTTTAGTGGACAATAAACAGTGCCTATTTTATAGGAGACTTTAATAAGGCGACACTGCACATTATACCGCATGGGTTTCGTTTAATTGAGAGTGATAGATGTGGATGCATGTTTGCTCAACAAGAAAATTTTTCCAAAAAATGTAAATCCTACGGTAAGATAACTTTCAAGACAAAAAATTTGAATTGTAATGTTCCTCATAAAAGGTAGGTCCTCTTCATCATAGTTAGCAAATGCTTGTACTTTACACTATGATTTTACATGGACTTTTTGCAGAAGAAAAAATATAATGGTAACTTCATCTAACCACGACACTAAAAACATGGATTACGGCCCGAATGCATTACAGCCAGAACTTTCAGAGGAGGACAGTCTATTTTTGAAATCGAAAAAATTAAAGGATTTACAGGTACCTAATTCTCACTAAGTATTTTTTATTACTTATCACTAACATTGAAAAAAAATCATGTAAATAATGTATTAATTCAATCAATAGCATCACAAAATGAGGCAATATACAGTTTATTCCACTTAAAATAACAAAGTTATAAGTACAGTTAATTTCTGGTATAGCCGGAGGTGTCACTATTACTCAACAGAAAATAGGATGTAGGATGCTGCTAGAACCCTGTGCAAAATTCCAGCTTTATAGGTTACCTATTTATTAATTTTTCTAGATGCTTCTAATAACAATTATATTCTAGGTTAGCATGGAAATGAAGGATGCAATTGCAATTCAAACCATTGGCCAGTTTGAAAATCCCGTATATAGGAAACATAAAGAGAACCGATTAACCGCTTCAGTATTCGGTGAAGTAGTCCGCCGCCAAGACAGTACACCTTGCCATACCTTGGTAAATAAAATTTTAAAAGGTTCGTCATTTCAAAATGACGTAACAACCTCTGGAAATAGAAAAGAAGGTGTGGTGAGAGAAACATTTTCAAAGTTGTATAACTTGGAAATTAAGGAAAGCGGTTTGTTTATTGATATTGAACGTGGTTTTCTTGGAGCATCACCCGACGGTATTATCATTTTTTTTTAGATTCTCCTACTATTCATATACGTAAACATTATAATTTTTGGGATTGATTGATGAAGAAGATGCACTAATAGAAATTAAGTGTTTAAAATCTGTTAGTGACAAAGGTATTTCACTCGAAGAAGTGCTAAAAATAATTCCCTATGTGTAAAAAAGGAATGATATGACATGTTACGTCTAAAAAAGACCCATCATTATTATTATCAGGTAAAAAAATACAAACATACATACATATTATGTTTGTACATACTTTTTTTTCTTGAACATTATAGATCCAGGGTCAATTAAATATTACGGGAAGGAAGAAGTGCTTCTTTGTAATATACTCCGGGGAGCAAAATAGTTTATTTGTAGAAGAAATTGACAAAGATGAAAGATTCTGGAAGGAGGTAATGGTTCCAAGGTTGGAGTGTTTTTATATGGAATGTGTGCTTGTGGAAATCATTAACAATAACACTGCTTCTGGGGCGAAATGTAAAGATCCCAAATATACTGTAGAGGCAAGACGTAAAAAAATGAATAAATAACCATTATACCAAAAGAAATACACACAACAAATCTACAGTCAAAAACAGAATCCAATTGAGTGCAGGCCCACACTCTGTATTCAATTAAAGTTGCCACTTTACAACCAACTGTTGTTGATGTAAGTTGTTGAAAATATTTTGTTTTATGTTATATTTGTTTATTTTTTTTACACAGTCAACAACACAATCCAAGGCCCACACTATGTACTCAATTGAAGTTGCCACTTTACAACCAACTGTTGATGTTGATGTAAGTTGTTGAAAATATTTTGTTTTATGTTATTGTTTAATAAAATTTTATCATATTTTTATTGTATTTGTTTTGGTGTAATAACAGCCCTTATATTCCCATGTGTAATAATGACTTTAAAACGCGCATGAGTGTCTTTGCGCGCTTCTAGCGCTTGTAATGCTCCAAAAACCAGTGTGGGTTTGAGTATAGAGCAGAACGCACGTCCTTTTGTATTTCAATTGTTAACTTAGTTAAAAATAAAATAATTAAGAAAACCCCACAGTCCGTTATTGCAACGTATTAGCTACAATATTAAACAGTTATATTTGTTTATTTTTTTATGCCCAGGTTCACAGTCAACAATACATTCCAATTGAAATACAAACCACACACTTTGTATTCAATTGAAGCCACTTTGATTCGACAACAGTACTACCACCACAAACACAAATCCAATTGAAGAACAAGCCACAAGTGCAAAAATATCATTCACATTGAAGAGGCTTCGTCAATATCCAGTGAAACCGAAGTTTCAATATTATACCATTTAACATTTTCAAATTATTATTTTGTATATATTTATTATTATTGTTATATAATATTTTCTATTTCTTTTAGGTTAAAACAACAATCAGGCTTTTTTAAGCTTGGGGCTTAAAACCCCACCCATTATTTCCACAAAAAATTAGAACAACAATCAGGCTTTTTTAAGCTTTGGGTGTTCAAAACCCCACCAATTATTTTCACAAAAAAAAGAATTTTTACTTTCTCACTAAAAATCATCAGTCTTGGTTCCACAAAAGAAAAGGAAACATTACTATAGGTTCGCGTATGATTTACATTAAAAAGTTTTTTGCAATTTTTATTACCTTAAATTTATAGAGAATTTAATGCTCTACAACTTTAGTAACAACCTTTTTCATCAAGAAATGCAAAATTTTGGCCTGAATTAATCTGTTGAAAAAGTCTAGATTCACTGGGGCACTGGGTTATACGATACCTACATTGTAGAATTGTAAACTATACAAATATCTTGGTCATTTGGCCCACGTGCACTTGAGTGACATGTTAGAAGTGAATGGTTTGCCGTACATCATCAGATTAAAAATTGGTATAAAATATATGGTAACGAATAATATTGATGTTGAGGATGGTCTGGTTAATGGTGCCTGTGGTACTTTGAAGTTTATATCGTTTGAACCAAATTCGGTTAACCCAAATAAACTATGGATAGATTTTTCGTCTAAATTTGTTGGAAACAAGGTACGATTACCCCTACTGGAATACATGAAAATGGAAAATATTGATCAACATTTAACACCAATATGTAAAAATAGCATTCCCCTCAATATATCAAACAAATTACAATACCAGGTCTTACGAAAACAATTTCCAGTTGTGCCTGGTGAGGCTTTAACGATACACAAAAGTCAAGGACAAACATATGAAGAAATTTGTATCGATTTTAATAAATCTCGAAGAATTACACGATCGATGTTGTACGTCGCATTAAGTAGGGTGACAAAAATTTCAGGTTTATACTTAATTGGAGACTTTAAACCTCCGAAATTACCCAAGAAGAATGACAGCCCTTGCCGAATTAAAACTATTAAGGACAGAGAAACGATTAAGTTTATCGTTTGATAATCTTAAAGACAGAAATGGATCGACAATAATTTATCAAAACGTGTGTGCACTTTCAGCTATAATTAATCACATTATCAATGATGAATGGTATCAACGAGGTGATATTTTAATTTTTTCAGAAACTTTAACATCATTGGAACAACATCTTGAAATACCTAAATTTATGCAAGTTTTTAGGTCTGATATGTCGGAAGGATCCAGAGGTATCATTTGTTTTTCAAAGAAAAATATTTTGGTAACAGACATTCAACATATTTTACACACTAATAGAAACACATGTTCACCATATCATGTTGAATTGTTTAGCTTTAAAATTGAAAGTTTTTATATTATAAGTGGATATAAATCACCCTCAACTCCACACCATATTTTCAAACAAGTTTTTACAGACATATATTGTAAATCATTGCACTCACCATCAGCAGCAGCAGAAGCTATAGTAATTGGAGACTTCAATTTTAATATGAGCTCAAACGAATTCGATTTCATATCGAAATTTTTCGAAAATTATCAACTCCATTCACTATTACCTCCTACAGTTTTTACCACCAATATGAACACACAATGGGACATAATATTTTCAACAAACACTTTACTAAAGCACGGCGTATATGAGACATACTTTTCATATCATAAACCAGTACATGTAACACTAGAAAACAATACTGATGAATCTACAAGGCCGGTTGAAAATCCAACAACTATACCTACAAGTAAAATTATTGAAAGTGAATCATCATCTACTGGATCATTATTGGATAATGGAATTACATCAGTTTCAGCAAGTGAAAATGTTAAGCATAAATCTACAGAGCTGGTTGAAATTATAACTAAACTTACGAATACGAGTATAATAGAAATTAATTCATCATTTGGATCATCTGACAACAAAAATACACTGTCAATTTCAAGGAATAACAACCCACAAACATTTGGATCTTGTCAAACTAATGTAAATAATATTAGAGATTTAAATTCGGATGAATTAAATATTGTGTTATGTTCAGGAAATTATCTGACGGATACACACATTGATATATTTGGCAAAATTTTAGAAAATGAAAGTGAATTCAAACCACAAAGTTCACTCTATCTACAGATTCCACATTTAATTGAACAAGTTCCTCAATTTTCAAAACATATACAAATATTATTTAGTTCAGCTGGCAAGAATATGAATGCAGTTGGACATTGGATATGCACTTATTACGATGGATCTGTAATACATATTTATGACAGTTTGAATGTGAACCAGTTGCATATGGATCATGAGACATATCTATCAAGACTCTACCCTTATAATCCAAATGTAGTTTATCATAATGTTCAGCACCAAACGAACAATTACGATTGTGGAATTTTTGCAATTGCATTTGCAACATCTATTCGTTTCGGAAAAGATCCGGCAAAGGAGAAATATAATAAGGATTCTATGAGAAGGCATGTTGCAAACATTTTTATCAACAAAAAACTTAATAGATTTCCATAAATTTGGAATAAAATAGGTCTTGTCTCCTGTTTAATATTTTTTTTTAAATACAAATAAATTACCTATATACACAGTGTTAACACATTATGCACAAACTTATAAATCTTATTATACATATGACAAATAAAATGTAAAATTCATGATATTAATACCTATGTGCAATGAAAAGCCTAAAAGTCAGATTTGTATGAAGGGATATATGCATGTGTAGTGATTTGCTTTGCAACAATTATTAGATGTAGAAATAATTAGTACATTTTCACTGTAAAGTCTTTCAGATACAAAAGTTATTAATAAAATCATCAAGAATATAAATCCACTAAAATTATTTTTATTACAATTTATATATTTTTTATTTATTTTCATTTAATTTTTATTTAATATTTATTTATTAATATATATTAAATAATTCTATAATACATAAATATATGAATACAACTAATTGTATTGTAAGAAATAATAACTACTTATTAAATGTGACGAATGAATTTTTCGATAGTTAAATAAAATGTACTTTATATTTTTACATCTATGTATATTAATGAATTAAACAAATGAAACTGAATTTGAATAAAACAAAATGAACTAGAGAAATGAGATGATGTAAATGTATATTAATATATATTAATGAATGAAACAGCATGGACTTAATACATAAATTTTATACGTATCGTATATGTAGGTTTAAATAATAGGTAACCTATTTAAATCTTTTGTTTAATTATCATGAGTCGCTCTGGAGTGCTAATCAAATATTCTCATTCGAGCATACCTTTTGGATCTGGGCTAGGCCTCGTACAGACCTGCAACTGCGCCTCGCGCCGAACCTCGATGCGAACCCCGTCGCAAACCGCGCCGCGATCAAGCTGGATGTTCCGGCCTCGCACAGATCTGCAACTGCGTCCCGCGCCGAACCGCGCTCCGACGGTGTGTACGATGCAACAAACACGCGCGCGTGCCTGTAACCGTTCGGCGAATGATTTTCTTGCTATACACCACTTGTCGGTTTTTCCCTGTCACATCAAAGAAAGTGCGCGCAATAGTGTTAAACAAGTTTGGACGAGTTTACAGTGTTCACAAACCATTCGGTGTGCATTTAAACAGATTTACAGATTTAAATTGAAATGGAGTGGACAGAAGAAAAAATTCTGCAGGTAATTATGAATTAGTGAATATGAAAAACATACATTTTAAATAATTTAAATTTATTTTTTATCTTATTTTAATTGACCGAAAACCCCCTCCTCAAAAAATATTTGTAAATTGACCCCACACTACTACCCCAATATTTCTCGCCCCTGACTGTTTTTTTCAATTTTTTTTTAAATAGCGATACAAAGTATGTAAAAAGTTATAAAAATGTCCTAAATTTTATTTGGATATCTTTAACCGTTCCTAAAGTATCAAAAAAAAATATTTTTTTTCGAAAACTTTAACACCTTGTATCTCGGTAACGAAAATAAAGTGTAAATTTGACTAAATTATCGAGAACGACACGAACGCGTTCTGTTCGAAGTTTGACGCACCAAAATTAATTACGCCGAACATCCAGCTTGATCGCGACGCAGTTTGGGATGGGGTTCGCATCGGGAATCGGCGCGTGGGGCAGTTGCAGGCCTGTACGAGCCTGGGGCGAAAACTGCGTACACACCTGCAGCGTAGTTAATTTTGACGCGCCTAACTTCGAATAGAACGTGTTCGTGTCGTTCCCGATAATTTACTCAAATTAAAGTTTTCGAAAAAAATTTTTTTCTAATATCTTAGGATAGGTCAAAGATATGAAAAAAATAGTCAGGGCCGAGAAATATTGGGGTAGTAGTGTGGAGTCAATTTACCAATATATTTGAAGGAGGTTTTCCATCAATTAAAATACGATAAAAAAAAATTAAATTATTTAAAATTCATGTTTTTCATATTTATTAATTCATAATTACCTGGAGAATTTTTTCTTCTCTCCACTTCATTTCAATTTAAATCGGTAAATATATTTAAATGCACGCCGAATGGTTTGTGAACACTGTAAACTCGTCCAAACTTGTGTACGCTATTGTACGTACTTTCTTTGATGTGACAGGGAAAAACCGACAAGTGGTGGATGGCAAGAAACTCAATCGCCGAACGCGCATGTTTGTTGCATCGTACACACCGTCGGAGCGCGGTTCGACGCGGAGCGCAGTGTAGGTCTCATGCGAGCTGCCCTAGCTCTGGGATATTGTGCACGAAAACAAATAATTTTAATAATATAAACTACAATTTATTGTAATATATTGTAATAAATGTATGTAATATGTAATAAATTTATTCCATACATATTACCTGAAATAATTATTTGTTGTGTAATTGTAATGATTTCTACAAAATTTAGATCGTTATTATTGTAATTTGTACCTATTTGGCTCACATTATTTTTTCCCGTGTAATGATATTGCCATGCGAGCCGATCATAGCTCTGGGGCATTGTAGTGCAGGGGGACCCTATGTCCGCAGGCACTATGGCGATTGTTTTACGTGTGCCCGCCGCTGTAAGATAAAAAAAATCAAGTTTTCTATAAAATATTATGTAAAAACTTTTTGAAATTTTTTTAATACCTAAATAGGTATTAATTAGAACTAGAGAAATATATATGCGTACCTATATATAAAATGTACTCGTAGATTAGGTTAGCAACCCCTGCAGTCGTGTCGCCATTCGAGCTATATTGAAGATACGTATAAATGCTGAATATTCGAAATATTGTTTAATTCGTCAGTTTCATTCACATAATTACAAATGTCATTCTTTTACATTTATATAGATATTCAAATCTTTACATTGTATGATTCTGATATCGTAAATATCAAAGAAACTCACATCATAGCTTTTCATACAATTCTAAAAAGTTTAGGTAATTTTTCGCTAAAAAGAATTTTGTCAGAGTATGCAGATGTAATACAACCTCCTGCACCGCGTGATACTTACAAATTATTAGAAAGGGAAATACAAAGTATATCTACCTGCTTGAAATTTTGTGACAATTCGTTATTAATTTATTCTAAATATTGTGTTCATTGGATTTAAATTGAAGAAACAACACAAATTTGTGGATTAGGCCTACAGGGGACACCACATTAAAAAAAAACGCACCGACTATTCTACCGCAAGGTGGTGTGGAAACGAATATACTTAATTATGAACACATTATTACATTAAAAATTTTTTTACTTGTTTCTATGGTACCGGAAATAATAATAATAGTGAATAAATAAATACTATTTGAAAATTGCTGGAAACCCTCAAAAATTTAAACACGATTTTTACAAAAAATGTAACTTAATTTCTTTAGGAAAAGTAATTGAGGTATTATCCGTATAAGAAAGTCATGTGTTGGACACATCAGATATTTTTTAAACAGCTGAATGAAACCAGCGAACAACCCATGGAGGTCGGTGGGGAGACGACAGAACAACTAAAACAAAAATTGGAGGAAGCGTAAGAAAATTTAATTAAATATTTATTTTACTAACTTATTTGAAATAAATAAAAAATTGTACTTTAATGATAATTTGCTAAATTCTCCGAATATTTACAAAATTATTAAAAATATTATAATAAAAAAAAAAAAAGTATTTTATCTACCCTTGCGGTTAAAGTGCTACTTTATCTACTATTTTGAGTTGATAAAAGCACACTTTAACATTTGCTATAGAAAAAATCACGATTACTATACTTCCTTATACTACGTATAAGAAAGTAAAAATACATTTATTTATTTATTTAATGATTTAGAATATTTATTTAACATTTAATTTTTTGAAAAAAATTACAGAAACAAAATTATCGAGGAGTTACGGAGGAGGTGTAAGAGTGACGGAGGAGGATGGAATAGAGGTGGAAGAGGGAGGGGAGGTGGAAGAGGGAGGGGAGGTGGAAGAGGAAGGGGAGGTAGAAGAGGGAGGGGAGGTGGAAGAGGAAGGGGAGGTGGTAGAGGGAGGGGAGGTGGGAGAGGAGGATGGTGGGGAAATAGAGGAGGATGGAAGGGTGATGAAAGAGGGAGAAGAGGTGGGAGAGGCGGAGGGAGTGGCGGGGGGATTGTAATAAACCATTATTATTAATAATATAAATAAATAAATAAAAATAATTCAAATGAATACTACTATTATTATATATGCATGCATTTTTTCGACTTCGAGCTTTTGATGGATTTACACGTTTTGAGGGTCCCTGAATCCATTTTGACCATTTTCGACATGATGTCTGTGTGTCTGTCTGTCTGTATCCACCATAACTCAAAAACGAATTATCGCATTTGATTCAAATTTCATAGTTAACAGCTTGAACAAAATTGTGGGTGCCACATTAAATCTTTTTGAACTAGCACCAACACAAGTGCTAAGTACTTACCTAAAGACATTTTTGGGTTTTTTAGGAATATCTTGAAAAAGAAACAATTTACGAGATTTTTTTATTCTTTAACATTGATTTAAAATTAAATTTTGAACAAATTTTGTTTGAACATTTTTTGTGGAAGCGTTTTGTAACAGATTTTATCCACAACCAGTATATTATAAGGTCATAATTCTACTGCTAGGAGACGTCTTATGATATTAATAAAACACATGGGTTTTATAATTAATACCCATGACTACCTACTCTTTAATAAAACTTGATTCTACATAATTTATCCAAAATATTGATTTAAAAACTCTTTGGTCTGGTAGTGGATAAAACATTGTATTGCATACATGTCTTAGTTGTATACACGGTATAAGAAACTATGGTAGTGCATCTTCTATACTATACCACCTTTAATATTGAATACAAATAATACCACCAGTGCGGCGCTACGGACCGATCAAACACTCGCTCTGTGTATAACCAATTTGTCAAGTGTTTGTTTTGGTTTGTCACTGTCACTGTAACTGGCAACCAATTTGTGCCTACGCCACCCCGAGAATTTTCCTTATACACAGAGCGAGTGTTTGATCTGCCGATAGCGCCGCACTGGTGGTCGCCAGTGGTACCAGATATTATTTGTATTCAATATTAAGATAGGAGATGCACTACCATAGTTTCTTATACCGTGGTTGTATATTATCCACTTTAAAAACATTAACTCGAACTTCGTTCTCACGTTGAATGAATAAATAAATACTATTTGAAAATAGCTGAAAACCCTCAAAATATAAACACGATTTTTACAAAAAATTTAACATTTCTTTAGGAAAAGTAACTGAGGTATTATCCGTATAAGAAAGTCATGTGTTGGACACATCAGATATTTTCAATAATAATTATAGGTACAATTAATTTCACAGAAATCGACTACACCTAATATTTCCCTGATTCCCTGTGTTACAATGCCTTTATTTGATTGACGTTTACTGTCAAATTGACAAATTAAGTACTTATTTGCATCCGTCGCCAAAAATGAAAATGCCAAAACTTACTGAACGACTCATGATAAAAAATAACCTAATTTCTGTGAAATTAACTGACGAGAGGCTAATCACAGCAAAGTATTCCATCAAATTCAAGGTCACGTGTAAGGGCAATGGTTATTCCGGCATCATCTTATGGTACCGATTTATGCTATTATTTAAAGAAAAAAAAAACTATACAAAACAACCTAACCTGGTCCGTGACTTATAATCGCTCCGAATAAATAAAGCATTTAATTAAAATAAAAAAAAAAGAAGGGAAATCTATGGAATCGAACCAGCACCTTGTAGATTACTAGGCAGATTCTCTACCCACTGCGCCACGGCGGCTTGTGCTAGAAGTGGTATTTGTTCTGGATAAGAAGAGTACACTGAATACTTTGCTGCTATTAGCTACTCCTATTAACTGTACATATTACAATATGACACAAAAAACACAAATCAACGACCGCGCAACAACTGGTGGTAGTTTCGCCACCACAATGCTGCCGTAGCCGTCGATCTTTTCAAATAATAATATTGCTACAATCGATTTCCTCAACGGTATAGATTTCTGTAATTTATATAAAGTACTTTTGCAACTGCGTGATAGATGGCGCTACTATATGAAAAAGAAAGTAAAAAAAAGAAGGGAAATCTATGGAATCGAACCAGCACCATGTAGATTACTAGGCAGATTCTCTACCCACTGCGCCACGGCGGCTTGTGCTAGAAGTGGTATTTGTTCTGGATAAGAAGAGTACACTGAATACTTTGCTGCTATTAGCTACTCCTATTAACTGTACATATTACAATATGACACAAAAAACACAAATCAACGACCGCGTAACAACCGGTGGTAGTTTCGCCACCACAATGCTGCCGTAGCCGTCGATCTTTTCAAATAATAATATTGCTACAATCGATTTCCTCAACGGTATAGATTTCTGTAATTTATATAAAGTACTTTTGCAACTGCGTGATAGATGGCGCTACTATATGAATAATAAGAAAGTAAAAAAAAGAATGGAAATCTATGGAATCGAACCAGCACCGTGTAGATTACTAGGCAGATTCTCTACCCACTGCGCCACGGCGGCTTGTGCTAGAAGTGGTATTTGTTCTGGATGAGAAGAGTACACTGAATACTTTGCTGCTATTAGCTACTCCTATTAACTGTACATATTACAATATGACACAAAAAACACAAATCAACGACCGCGTAACAACCGGTGGTAGTTTCGCCACCACAATGCTGCCGTAGCCGTCGATCTTTTCAAATAATAATATTGCTACAATCGATTTCCTCAACGGTATAGATTTCTGTAATTTATATAAAGTACTTTTGCAACTGCGTGATAGATGGCGCTACTATATGAATAAGAAAGTAAAAAAAAGAAGGGAAATCTATGGAATCGAACCAGCACCATGTAGATTACTAGGCAGATTCTCTACCCACTGCGCCACGGCGGCTTGTGCTAGAAGTGGTATTTGTTCTGGATAAGAAGAGTACACTGAATACTTTGCTGCTATTAGCTACTCCTATTAACTGTACATATTACAATATGACACAAAAAACACAAATCAACGACCGCGTAACAACCGGTGGTAGTTTCGCCACCACAATGCTGCCGTAGCCGTCGATCTTTTCAAATAATAATATTGCTACAATCGATTTCCTCAACGGTATAGATTTCTGTTATTTATATAAAGTACTTTTGCAACTGCGTGATAGATGGCGCTACTATATGAATAATAAGAAAGTAAAAAAAAGAAGGGAAATCTATGGAATCGAACCAGCACCATGTAGATTACTAGGCATATTCTCTACCCACTGCGCCATGGCGGCTTGTGCTAGAAGTGGTATTTGTTCTGGATAAGAAGAGTACACTGAATACTTTGCTGCTATTAGTTACTCCTATTAACTGTACATATTACAATATGACACAAAAAACACAAATCAACAATCGCGTAACAACCGGTGGTAGTTTCGCCACCACAATGCTGCCGTAGCCGTCGATCTTTTCAAATAATAATATTGCTACAATCGATTTCCTCAACGGTATAGATTTCTGTAATTTATATAAAGTACTTTTGCACCTGAGTGATAGATGGCGCTATTATATGAAAAATAATTAAAATTTTTTGACAGAATTTCAAAAAAAAGTTCAAACAAAATTTGTTCAAAATTTAATTCTAAAACAATGTCTAAGAATAAAAAAATGTCGTAAATTGTTTATTTTTCAAGATATTCCTAAAAAACCTAAAAATGTCATCAGGTAAGTACCACTTGTGTTGGCGCTAGACGAAAAAGATTTAATGTGGCACCCACAATTTTGTTCAAAGTCTTAAATATGAAATTTGAATCAAATCCGGTGAGTCGTTTTTGAGTTATCGTGGATACAGACAGACACACACACACACACACACACACAGACAGACATCATGGCGAAAATGGTCAAAATGGATTCAGGGGCCCTCAAAACGTGTAAATCCATCAAAATCTCGAAGTCGAAAAAAATCACGATTACAATACTTCCTTATACTACGTATAAGAAAGTAAAAATATTCGATGTAAAAAGTTATATCTACAATAATCATATAACATTTATCCTATCCATTCCAATATCTTATACCAACGATTTTTATTATTATCAAATAATCCCAGTTCCTAGATTAATACCTAATACTAATTTCTCCTTTTTAACAATTTTACCAACTTGAAACACTATATTATATTCACAAATGTACTTTGCATGCGATCCTACTCAATGCGCAAAACTACAAGAAACATACTTTTGTCGAAACGCCGAAATAAAATCATCTCCAGAATCAGAGAATACTTGCTAAATGTCAATATTAACATTGAAATCTTCAAATGAAAATTGCAAGTGAACTGAAAATCCTATTACCGAAGTAATAACCTACCAAATAGAAGAAACAAACCAGTGGATTGGCATATTCCCGTCAAGAACACCCTTGAAATTAAATTGTTGCAAGCAACAATCTCAAAATTTAGTACATGGAACTTACCTATTAGAAATACCACCAAATTGTCAAGTTATTACTCCAAAAGAAGTTTTAATTAATCAAAATCATATTATAAAAAAAGTAGAATTATTTCAGTTTGAAGTCAATAAAGTCAATACTATCAAAACTAAAATTAACTTAACTATAAGTCATTTCAAAAATAATTTCAAGAATCTACCATCAATCGCAAACAACATAGAATATATAGAAGAAATATCCAGTCATCATTCAGGGACTTATTGGACAATATTAAATTACATTTTATTATTATTAATTACACTGTATTTCTGTTTTAAAATTTATATGTGGATCCAAGTTCAGAAAATTAGAAGATCATCAATTGAAGAAGAAGCTAGCCACCTACCCCACATTCAATTACCTACCCTTACGGTCCGTTCTTAAGGAGGGAGGAGATATATTGTGCATTTCTTAGTAATGCCACATATGAAGACGTTCTGCTTAGTCAAGTGCTGATTGAGCATTTTAAGCTTAAAATCGTATGATAGTGTAATTAGTTGTAAAACATAGTTAGTTAGTTATCTACCGTACTTTTGTCTGTAAACACATATTATAATAAACTTCTTGTAATTAAAATCCAACTACAAATCGTTTTTAAAAATCCTTCAACGACTATCGAACCGATAATTCACGTGCATTTTGCCTGAAATTTGGTTTTGATATACAAAGCACCAGCCTTGATCACATTCACTCCTGTCCCATCTTAAACAGTTTTTAAGTGCAATCAGCAATACAACTCAGTTTAAATGTTTTGCCTTGAGTGTTTCATTTATTCTGAAGCATACTGTACCATCGAAAGAAACTCGATGTCGAACAAAACTCGGAACCTCATTCAGATTATTGCATCCGAAACAACCAACTTTACCGCCATTTCTGGGACTCCAATAACTTGGCCGAACCCAACATGTCCGATCCATGGAAAATGTGTGAACCAAAACCACTTCGTAAAACCGTCCTCGAGAAAAACCATGATGCACCAACGGCAGGACACATGGGCATTGCCAAAACCATCACCAGAATTGCACTACGGTACTACTGGCCAGGAATGTTCCGAGACATCACCAAGTACGTGCGAGGGTGCCTGCAATGCCAACGATACAAACCGTCACAACAACACCCACCCGGAAAGATGCAACCGTCTAGCAATCGTCATCCTTGGGAAATAGTCGTGCCGTTACCGCGCTCCAGCAAGAGCAACAACTACTTAATTGTCTTCCAAGACCGCTTCACAAAATGGGTACAATGTCGCCCCCTCCGAAAGGCGACAGCTCAAGCAGCCACTCAAGCCATTTACGAAGAGATTATTACCCGCTTTGGATGCCCAAAAACCGTCATTAGTGACAATGGTGTTAAGTTCACGGGCCAAAATTTCAAGAGCTGCTGAAAGACTTAGGTATCGCTCATCGATTCACACCACCGTACACCCCTCAAGCAAACCCCGTAAAGCGAACCAATAAAACTCTGATGACTATGATATCATAATACTGTGAAACAGACCAGCGCAAATGGGATGAACGTCTTCCAGAGTTTCTTTTCGCTATTAACAGTACCCGACACGACTCCACAGGATTCTTACCTCCCTTTCTCAACTTCGGTCGAGAAATGGAACTACCCGTGGCCCTGTACGCCACCCCTACCGTCTAACCCACCAATGATCCCGAAACTATTGACCACACCATTCCCAACACTCATATACGCCGCCTCAGTCAACTAAAAGACACCTTCGAACTAGTCCGCGTTAATTTATCCCGTGCCTTCACGACTCAGAGTCACCACTATAATATCCGCCGAAGAGAATGGGGCTGTCACCTCGGAGACCGTGTTATAAAAAAAGAACACCACCTAAAGGTTTTGCCGCCAAACTCGCACGCACCCAAATATAGCGGTCCATATACCGTTATTAAAGTCCTCTCTCCCGTAGTATATGACCTACAGCACCCCTCCGGCAGAAAATATACCCGAATCCATATCAAGGATCTCAAACCCGCATCCGACCCCTCTGTCTAAAAATACACCAAAACCGTATTATTGTTGTAGTGCCGACAGGAACCCGCCTCAACCTAGCCAACGTCCCAATCAGCAAGCCGACCGAGGACGCTAAAATAGCGGAAGCAAAAAGGTACGAGCTGCAGGCTAAGGCAAGGCAAGTGGCCCCGAAATTAGCAAAAATGCGAAAACCCCCCTCTCGGAAGACGACTTCAAAATTAAAAACCCTACGAAAAAACTACAGAGTCCCGACCTCCAACCGCCCGCTATCAAAAGCCGACACTCACTTAAATCACCTTGCTTTAATCTTGTACACATATGTTGACATTTTTATTATTATAATACCAAAGCTTAGTTAGAGAAATAAATTTTCGTGTCTTTTAATAACCGCAAGTATTATGGACTTACTAGACGCCAGTGATCGTCAGCTGATCGAGGAGATGGAGAAGACGTTCGAGGAGATGGACGAAGCCATGGAGGTGGCCGACTTCCACATGAAGCCAGTGGGGCCAACAAAATACCAGCCAGCCCTGTCACCCAACAGCAACCAGACCCCGCTAGCCGAACCCAAACCACCGACTCCTTCCGACGGCGAATCAGGATTTATTTGCCCGTAAAGGAGTACGACCTATGTTGGAGATGCGGGGAACCGGGATACAACAGGGACACCTGCAGAAAACCCATCAAGCTGTTCTGCTCTAGGTGCGGGCTATGTGGCATCCTCTCCCGAGACTGCCCAGTTGTATCTCACCGCTACAGGGTAGATAAAATCCACCTTAACCCTTTCGCTACGACTTTATTCCAGGCAGTTTTGTTCCAAAATCACTATTGGGTCATATTTGTCCCAGCAGAGTTTCAAAAAATACTGGTGGTATCTAAGTACATTGTAAATTGGCTTGTACGCTGTCCCAGCCGTATAGGGGGATCCCAGCTACTATGTCATAGAGGCGAAAGTTGCATACTTTGCAGTGATTAGTAATATAACCCCACTTTGTGTTGTTATGCATATGTACACACATTTTGGCAATAATTATAGTGTAGGTATTATTATATGTTTTAACAATATAAAATTAACGAAATTATCAGAGAAAATACAATATGGCTGGGTAAGTAAGTAGAACTGCTTATATTTTATCTCATAATAATTCATTTGTTTGTACAATAAACTTTATTTAGAAGTTCTGGGACATTATGTCCCACTAGTATTTTACAGTGGGACAATTTTAACCCAGTAATATAGTATTCAAAAGAAAACACGAAACTGTAGAGGTGGTATAGCCTAGCAATTAGTTTGTTCTTATTTTCAGAAAAAGGGTTTTGGCTCAAAAAGAGTTGCATTATTTGGCTGAACATTTGTCAGACATTGAATCAACTGAAGATGAAGATCCATATCAAGAGAGTGGATCAGAATATATGGAATCTGAGCATTCCTCTAGTAGCGATTCAGATTTGAAATTCCCAGGAAAATCCGAATTTGTGCGAAGAAAAAATAAATCACTACGTTTTGACCTAAAACCTGAATCCACAGAGAAAAATGTAATTGATCCTAACATCTCGGACTACTCCGACACTGAAAGTGATCTGTCAGATATCGATCCACCCCCAAATCCTCCTAACCAAAAACCTGATTTAATTGGATGGGAAGATGTAGATGAGCAATTTCTACCACGCATGAAAATTCCTAATGAAAAGGCTTGCACTATTTTAGCCGATTTGAATAGGGGATCTTCAGAGCTGGAAATATTCATGAAACTATTTCCCAATAGTTTGTTCAACTACTAGGTGTGGCAATTAAGTTCCGGGAATTTAGTTATAATTTGAAAACTGGTAACACTGCGTTGTTTGTATATACATGTCTAGAGGGCAGTGACCTTTCTTCAGTTCCAGTCAAAGATTGAAGTCGATCGCACGTTCAGTTTGTATTTTATGCGTGTTTTTTGGAAATGCTTTTTTAAGTCGCGTCACGAAAATGAGTGATTTACTTTACAAGCAACGTGTCGTGATCCAATTTCTGGTGAAATTAGGCGAAAAACCTTCGGAAATCCTTCGAAAACTGCAGGTGGTGTATGGAGATGACTGCATGTCGAAAACTCGGGTGTTTGAGTGGGCAAAGCGGTTTAAAGAGGGGCGTGAATCAGTAGATGACGATTTGCGTGAAGGAGCCCCTGTGACGCCTCGTACTGACGCGAATGTCGACCGCCTGCGCAAGCTGATCACGTCTGACCGTCGCCAAAGCATTCGTACATTGTCTGACAAATTGAACATCAACAAAGAAAGCGTTCGAAAAATGTTACACGAGAATTGTAACATGCGAAAGATTTGCGCGAAGATGGTGCCGAAAATTCTCACCGATGAACAAAAAAACATGCGAAAATCGATCTGCGAAGATTTGTTGTCTCGCATTGAGAACGAGGGAAACAATTGGATGAGTCGAGTAGTCACTGGAGATGAAAGCTGGATATTTGAATATGACCCTGAGACCCACAGACAAAGTCAACAATGGGTGGAAAAGGGTGGAGAGCGGCCAACGAAAGCCAGGATGTCGAAGTCACGACTGAAGGCAATGTTGATCATTTTTTTCGATATTCGTGGCATTGTTCATAAGGAATATCTTCCGGAAGGCCAAACAGTGACTGGACTTTTCTATGTTAGCGTCCTGGAGCGACTGCGGAAACGCATTTTGCGTGTGCGGCCCGAACTCGCCGAAACCGGCTGGATCTTGCACCACGACAACGCGCCGGCCCATTCCTCATTAGTTGTGCGTGAGTTTTTGGCAAACAAAGGCATTTCAACGTTGCCGCAGCCACCTTATAGCCCTGATATAGCCCCCTGCGACTTTTTCTTATTCCCCAAGATGAAGTCGTACCTCAAGGGAATTCACCATGGTGGCGTACAGGAGGTCAAGGAAGCCGTGACAAGGGTGCTGAACGGTCTAACGTCGAAGAACTACCAAGGGTGCTTCCAATCGTGGGAGCAACGTTGGAAACGTTGTGTAGAGTTCGAGGGAGACTATTGTGAAGGTCGATAATAAACTTTTGATTAAAACTTAATTTTTTCGTGTTTTATTGACAAATTCCCGGAACTTAATTGCCACACCTCGTATATTGCCCAGTGTACAAACCAGCGCTTAGAAATTCTGGAACTAAAAATATCTGATGTGTCCAGCACATGACTTTCTTATACAATATACGAATAAGGTTTGGATCTTTGGAAAGTATTGTACTTAAGCCGTTGTCAATATGTAATCATATTTTAACAAATTAATTTAGTTATTGTTTCAAAATTACAAAAATTGTTTAAATAAAAAAAAAAAAAATTTCGTACTTTTTCTTTTAAAGCCCCTTTGCTTTATTCCCATTTGGCGATCCAAGGAAATCACTAATTATTTACACATAATTGAATAAATAAGTCAATCATTGAGAAGTTTAGTAAGAAATATTTAATTACACACAAGTTACGATTAACTACTAAAGAAATTACAATAATGCGTGTTATCGCGAAATAATTAATCAATAATTAAATGGAAGTACCGAACAAAACTTTAGCACACGTACTTTACCGAAACAAAACTAAAAAGAAGGGAAATCTATGGAATCGAACCAGCACCGTGTGGATTACTAGGCAGAGTCTCTACCCACTGCGCCTCGGCGGCTTGTGCTAGAAGTGGTATTTGTTCTGGATAAGAAGAGTACACGGAATACTTTGCTGCTATTTGCTACTCCTATTAACTGTACATATTACAATATGACACAAAAAACACAAATCAACGACCGCGTAACAACCGGTGGTAGTTTAGCCACCACAATGCTGCCGTAGCCGTCGATCTTTTCAAATAATAATATTGCTACAATCGATTTCCTCAATGGTATAGATTTCTGTAATTTATATAAAGTACTTTTGTAACTGAGTGATAAATGGCGCTACTATATGAAAAATAATTAAAAAATTTTGACGGAATTTCAAAAAAAAGTTCAAACAAAATTTGTTCAAAATTTAATTCTAAATCAATGTCTAAGAATAAAACATTGTCGTAAATTGTTTATTTTTCAAGATATTCCTAAAAAACCTAAAAATGTCATCAGGTAACTGTCACTTGTTTTGGTGCTAGATGAAAAACATTGAATGTGGCACCCACAAATTTGTTCAAACTCTTAAATATGAAATTTGAATCAAATCCGAGAAGTCGTTTTTGAGTTATGGTGGATACAGACAGACACACAGACAGACATCATGGCGAAAATGGTCAAAATGGATTCAGGGGCCCTCAAAACGTGTAAATCCATCAAAATCTCGAAGTCGAAAAAAATCACGATTACTATACTTCCTTATACTACGTATAAGAAAGTAAAAAGAAAGCAAAAACCTACTGATTCACATGAAATAATGATTGTCATAGGTTGCTTTTTACTTTCTACGTAGTATAAGGAAGTATTGTAATCGTGATTTTTTTCGACTTTGAGATTTTGATGGATTTACACGTTTTGAGGGCCCCTGAATCCATTTTGACCATTTCCGCCATGATGTCTGTCTGTGTGTGTGTGTGTCTGTTTGTATCCACCATAACTCAAAAACGAGTTATCGGATTTGATTTAAATTTCATATTTAAGAGTTTGAACAAAATTGTGGGTGCCACATTCAATGTTTTTCATCTAGCACCAAAACAAGTGACACTTACCTGAAGACGTTTTTAGGTTTTTTAGGAATATCTTGAAAAATAAACAATTTATGAGATTTTTTTATTCTTTAACATTGATTTAGAATTGAATTTTGAACAAATTTTGTTTGAACATTTTTTTGAAATTCCGTCAAAAAAATTTCAAAAAAACTAGATATTCTTAAAACACTTTATATTTCTCATAGCGCGCGTTGATAGTTGAATTCGATGGTCGAGGTAGACCATGTGTTTCATTATATGGCTGCCAAACGGAAGGTCCCGGGTTCGAATCCCAGAAGGAACGGACCATTAGTTTTTTTTTATTTTACTGGTTTCTATGGCACCGAAAACAATAATAATGAATAAATAAATGTAAATTCATACCGGGAGATTTTTTTAAGTGAGTAATAGGTCAAAAATCTAAAATAAAGCACATTTTCGTCGTAAAATTCGGTTATGAGTGGGACAAGGACAGATTTATGCGTATTGCAATAAGTGCGACAGAGACTATTTGAAAATTGCTGGAAACCTTCAAAATTTTTACAAGAAATTTAACTTAATTTATTTAGGAAAAGTAATTATTATGATACTATCCGTAAGTATAAGAAAGTCATGTGTTGGGCACATCAGATATTTTACTATGGCATACAATAAGGTACCTGCTATCCATCACTACTGGTCCTCAAACAAATCTTTGGGAAATGAAGATAAAGCAATCTATTTCCAGAGACAGATTTCAGCTATTGGTAAGCAAACTTTACTTCAATGCACCAAAAAAACCGAACGACTGTAGTAAGGTTTATTATATTGAAGATGTAGTTTCCTGTCTCAAAAAGACCTATGCTCAGGCCAGATCAGAGAGTAAGCACCAATCAATAAATGAGTCGATGGCCAAATTCAAGGGCAGATCTTCCCTAAAACAATATCTGCCTTTCAAACGAGGTGTAAAAATTTGGGAACGTTGTGACTCACAGACCGATTATGTTTATGTTTTTATTTTGATCGATAAACAAGTTCTCAAACGTTGTGATGGGTTAGATGATTCGAAACTCGAAGAAACACACATCATAGCTTTACATACCATTCTAAAAAAAGTTCGCTTACAAAGTGATGCTTGTTTTTGATGAGCCATATCAGCTAATTCAGTTCGTATAAAAAGCGTATATGCGTGGATGAGGTGCAGTTGCACTGCTATTTCCAGTATTTCCTTCGCTATTGTTTTTCATCACGTCGGGGTCACCAATGTGGTTTCAGGGTCGATAAACTTTTGAACTTTCTGTTTCCTTCACATATTTACAAAGGCCATTCTTTTACATTCAAATATAAAAACTCAAATTTTTAGAATGGATGATTTTGATATCACAAATTTAACTGTTTATGATAAACAAGTACACAAACGTTGTGATGAGTCAGATGATTCCAAACTAGAAGAAACTCACATAATAGCGTTTCATACCATTCTGAAAAAATATAATTTTTCTCCAAAAAGAGTTTTATCAGAATATGCCGATTTAATACAACCTGCACCGCGTGATAAGGATCTGATACAAGTTATACATTTAGTCGATCGTGCCCACTGGGTATGTTGTTACTATAATACAGAAACAGTTTTTATACAGGGTGTTCGCGCGAAGTGGCTCACTATTGCTAACTTCGTTATTATTGGAGCTACAAAGTCAGTTAAATTAGCAAACTAGTAGCACTTTTTCCGCTGATTACAATGGTGAAAACAAAAAAACAATTGACCATCTGGTTTTCAAGATATTCAAAAAAATAACATTTTTTTAAATGGAACACCCTATATATTTTTGCAAAAATTGATGGTAAATTAAATTCTATACAAAAAATGTCCTCATCTTTTTTTGATAATAATTTAAAATAAGCGAGTTATTTTGAAAAAAAGTTTGCAATTCTTTAAAATCAAGTAGCCATAAAACAGAATAGTTTTTATTAAAACCAAACAATAATAATTTTGTATTTAAGCAAGTTGAAAAATACTTGAAAGAATTACGGAAATATTGAAAATTTACAAAATTATAATTTTCATGGCTACTTGATATTAAAACTTTGTAAACTTTTTTTCAAAATAACTCGCTTATTTTAAATAATTGTCAAAAAAGCATAAGAACTTTCTTTGTTCAGAATTTAATTTATCATCGTTTTTTGCAAAAATATACAGGATGTTCCATTTAAAAAATGTTATTTTTGTGAATATTTCGAAAACCAGATGACCAATTGTTTTTCTGTTTTCACCATTATAATCAGCGGAAAAATTGCTACTAGTTTGCTAATTCAACCGACTTTGTAGCTCCAATAATAACAAAGTTAGCAATAGTGAACCACTTTGCGCAAACACCTGTATATTAAAAATAATAAATAAAATAGTAATATTTCCGTAATTCTTTCAAGTTTTTTTCAACTTGCTTAAATTCAATATTATGATTGTTTGGTTTTAATAAATTACTATTCCGTTTTATGGCTACTTGATTTTAAAGAATTGCAAACTTTTTTCAAAATAACTCGCTTATTTTAAATTATAATAAAAAAAAATTGAGTACACTTTTTGTACAGAATTTAATTTGTCATCGATTTCTGCAAAAATATATAGGGTGTTCCATTTAAAAAAATGTTATTTTTGTGAATATCTCGAAAACCAGATGGCCAATTGTTTTTCTGTTTTCACTATTGTAATCAGCGGAAATGCTACTAGTTTGATAATTTAACCAACTTTGTAGCTCCAATAATAACGAAGTTAGCAATAGTGAGCCACTTCGCGCGAACACCCTGTATACGATTCATTGCCAAAAAGAGTTAGGAAACTCATTAAAAACTGTTTTAACAAAGCTTTTTCCTTATATTGACTTAAAGAATGTTCGATTGCCCCAAGTTGCTCATAAGCAGACTAATGGTGCTGACTGCGGAGTTTTTGCAATCGCGTATGCGACATCAATCTTATTTCAAGTGAAACCAGAACAAGTCAAATATAATTATAGACTGATGAGACAACATTTATTGGATATTTTCGAAACTGGTAGGATACAGCATTTTCCTCAAAGTGAAGAAAAACTGTATATGCCAAAAAAAGTTATTCCTCTCGCAGTTGCTTTGAAAAATCGTCATAGAAATATTCAATAAAAAGCATCGCATTCACATAAAACAAATATGTCTCACTCAGATGATGACCAAAATATTCCCGTAAAGATTGTAGACGATGATACTCGTATATGTTCGAATGCTGCAATGAACGAGTTTTGCAGTTCGGATGCAGGAAATAGAATTTTTACCGAGGGACAAGTCTACGTGACACTTTCGAGACTTACTACTCTCAACGGATTGCATTTAATCAATTTCGATCCATCTACGGTTAGAGCAAAAGATGGAGCTATAATTGAATACAATCGCTTAAGAGATATGTATAGACTGGATTTGCCAGAAATTGAAATTGTAACAAATACTTCTGTTAAAGTGATAGACGATAATTGGTGTGCAGAAGCAGAATTTTTGGCAGTTCAAAACGATCGTGCTACCGACAATTATCCCAGAAATTCGCTCTCAATACAAGGATTGCCAAATGACGGTGAATCTTGCTATGCAAATGCTGTTTTACAGTGTATCGTCCACTGTGCCCCCATAACACAGCGATTACTACAATTACCAGAAAACAAAACTATTCGTCGAGTGGTTAAAGATTACATATCTTAAAAAAAAAGTTGATGTAATGGCAATTAGAAAACTCGCTGGAATCGACTATTGTAAAATAGAGCAACAAGATGTTGCAAAAAATGTATAACAGAAGACCACTGAAGGAAAGTGAATTAGAGGAGATTGCTGCTAATTTCTGAAACAGTGATGATGATTTTAATCTAAGCGAGACACCCGTCGACCAAGACATAAATGCCCTACCTTTTGAATTCAAAGATGGAGTAGTTCTCATTATGGTAGATGAAGACGAAGCAATCAATCCGCAACCCGGATTGTCCACAAATAATATCAATGATGTTCAAAATAAAATTGCAACCAGTTCCCAACCTGGACCATCAGGTGAGACTGAACTTGTAACCGAACCGCTTACTATGTGAGGAAATGTTCCTTGGAAGAAAAACATGAGAATTTGGAGTAGGTACTGAAAATCCCCATGTTTATGTGGAAGTCCCTCTGCATCCACAAAAAATTGGCGTAAATTGTTATAAACTTAATTATTAACTTTCTAATCTTTTTATTAATCATTCTTCATGTAATCTAACTGCAGTTAGACAACAAGATATTTTGGGACCTTTTATAAATCAACTTCACGATGGTGAATTGACCTTTGGATTTTGTTAACTGAGGAATTCGAACTGCCCGCGTTTGTTGAAAAACGGGGACTTGCGGTTGACATTTTATGTTCTAGAACCATAGTATTGGCGAAATTCAGCGACCAAGAGATGGCGCTGTTAAAATCAAGATGTCGGAAATAAGAAGGACAACAAGTTTGACGTATATGTTGTTTAGTGCTTTTTCGCTTTGTTTATTCGTTGTTTTTTTCGATTTTTATAAATGTTATTCGTTTAGTTCAAAGTTTATTTGTTACAGGTAATTATTTACTATTACTACTTTCACATTTTTGCGAATTTTTGATAAAATTCCACAAAAATATGCCTCTTGAAAGTGTTTGTTGTTGTAGTTGTTCCTGCAGTGGTTATCAGAATGCCAAAACTTGAGATTTCCATTTTGGACATCATCCAATACGTTGGAGATCGAAATAGACCTCTAAAGGAAGGGGAAGCCCTATTTAAGGCTGGGCACATCATTTTGTGTGGAATCGATAGGGCTGACGGAAAACTGAAGAGTTTGTGCTTACAAACGTCGGCACTGTTGTCACCTCCTCATGAAATTTCCATTGATTTGTGTAATAGTGAAAGATGGATTTGCCAATGCTCTTGCAAAGCTGGAAACTCCGGTTTTTGCAAGCATATTGTGGGGACACTAATATATGTGAATAGGTTAGGTTATATTTATGACTTGTGCTTGTCTAATAGGGATGTTGCATTTTTTTAAAATCCCGTTTTTTTCTGTTAGAAATGTAAAACGACTATATTAATAATACTCTACAGCAAAAATAATTTTTTTACTCAATATTTGTACATAAAAAACCGATTATAAATTGACCGTAATTCAAATATATTATTGCCGCCCGAAAACGTTTTGAAATCGGAGAGTCCTGTGTGACGTCACGAATCTAGTTGACATTGGCATGTCTAAATATTTTTTACGCGTTTGACATTTTTCGAAATAAGTCAAAATGCGGCGTGCTGCACTGTGAACTAGATTCGTGACGTCAGCAGTCTTTTGATCCGATTCGGGCGTTTCCGGGCAATTCGTGGAAATTTCAAATTTTGCAATACTTTTTATTTATTTACTTGGAAAGTACGGACCAAAAAAATTTTTCACAAATATTAATAGTGATAATTTGGTATCAGCTTTTCAAAAAAAATTATTTTGAAAAACATGCAAAGTCCCTATTGGCTTGGTTAACAAAACGTGTTATTATAATAAGGAATGAAGACCTGGAATTGATCAGTTGCACAGATGTAACTCAAGCTTGGGGCAAAGAAAAAAATCGCTATCAGAAAAGTACGCTATGTCAGAGGTAAAGGCATTCTGTCATCAACCCAAAAGTGTCCAGGCCAAATCATATCAGCCGAGTGATCACATCAATGAGCTAAATTTTAATCTGCTTGCAACTTGTAATTCAATAGAAAAATGTGTTATATTGTCAGTGCTACAAAATAACTTTTTTTAGGTCAGAGTACGTCAGCTCTTTCAAAATTGTTGGATCGCTGTGACCAGGTGGAACTTCGAAGACCTACTTTGTCAAGGTTGTATTGTTACCCTTTTTCGATATGGCATAATCGAGCCTTTGCAATTTTAACAAAAAATCTGTACATAAATTAGTTTTTTTGTTCGTTTTCTGCTGTGTGTTTTGTTGTAGGAACCTACCAGCGACTGACTTATATTCAAAATATCTGATGTGTCCAACACATGACTTTCTTATACGGATAATACCTCAATTACTTTTCCTAAAGAAATTAAGTTAAACTACACCTAATATTTCCCTGATGCCCTGTGTTACAATGCCTTTATTTGATTGACGTTTACTGTCAAATTGACAAATTAAGTACTTATTTGCATCCGTCGCCAAAAATCAAAATGCCAAAACTTACTGAACGACTCATGATAAAAAATAACCTAATTTCTGTGAAATTAACTGACGAGAGGCTAATCACAGCAAAGTATTCCATCAAATTCAAGGTCACGTGTAAGGGCAATGGTTATTCCGGCATCATCTTATGGTACCGATTTATGCTATTATTTAAAGGAAAAAAAAACTATACAAAACAACCTAACCTGGTCCGTGACTTATAATCGCTCCGAATAAATAAAGCATTTAATTAAAATTAAAAAAAAAGGGAAATCTATGGAATCGAACCAGCACCGTGTAGATTACTAGGCAGATTCTCTACCCACTGTGCCACGGCGACTTGTGCTAGAGGTGGTATTTGTTCTGGATAAGAAGAGTACACTGAATACTTTGCTGCTATTAACTACTCCTATTAACTGTACATATTACAATATGACACAAAAAACACAAATCAACGACCGCGTAACAACCGGTGGTAGTTTCGCCACCACAATGCTGCCGTAGCCGTCGATCTTTTCAAATAATAATATTGCTACAATCGATTTCCTCAACGGTATAGATTTCTGTAATTTATATAAAGTACTTTTGCAACTGAGTGATAGATGGCGCTACTATATGAATAATAAGAAAGTAAAAAAAAGAAGGGAAATCTATGGAATCGAACCAGCACCGTGTAGATTACTAGGCATATTCTCTACCCACTGCGCCATGGCGGCTTGTGCTAGAAGTGGTATTTGTTCTGGATAAGAAGAGTACACTGAATACTTTGCTGCTATTAGCTACTCCTATTAACTGTACATATTACAATATGACACAAAAAACACAAATCAACAACCGCGTTACAACCGGTGGTAGTTTCGCCACCACAATGCTGCCGTAGCCGTCGATCTTTTCAAATAATAATATTGCTACAATCGATTTCCTCAACGGTATAGATTTCTGTAATTTATATAAAGTACTTTTGCACCTGAGTGATAGATGGCGCTATTATATGAAAAATAATTAAAAAATTTTGACGGAATTTCAAAAAAAAGTTCAAACAAAATTTGTTCAAAATTTAATTCTAAATCAATGTCTAAGAATAAAAAAATGTCGTAAATTGTTTATTTTTCAAGATATTCCTAAAAAACCTAAAAATGTCATCAGGTAAGTACCACTTGTGTTGGCGCTAGACGAAAAAGATTTAATGTGGCACCCACAATTTTGTTCAAAGTCTTAAATATGAAATTTGAATCAAATCCGGTAAGTCGTTTTTGAGTTATCGTGGATACAGACAGACACACACACACACACACACACACACACACACACACACACACACAGACAAACATCATGGCGAAAATGGTCAAAATGGATTCAGGGGCCCTCAAAACGTGTAAATCCATCAAAATCTCGAAGTCGAAAAAAATCACGATTACAATACTTCCTTATACTACGTATAAGAAAGTAAAAAATGGGAAAGCATCGTTGTGAACATTGGTAAATCGGAATTTTTTAACCAATTTATTTTTGATCTCGACTCCATCAGACCTTGCTGCCAGGAATTGATAAACGGTTTAAAATGTTCTGAAATTGTGAAGGAATGTGCACAGGGAACAGATGAGTGGAAAATTCAAAGACAGCTACGTATAACAGGTAAAAAATCGTCATTACATTACATGTAGATTATAGTTAACCTAAATCGTCAGGTTCCAGGTGTTATTCGATTTTTACTTTTTCGAGACATGACCAGTGGGAGCAAAAAGCTCTTAGATACTTCTGGCCTAAAGGATTCGTCAGCAAGTTTACAGAACACGGCAAAAATTACGAACTGGAGGCGTTGCAGTGCTACAGAGACGCGACCCAGTATGAGGTAATACGCCCCCCGTTTATAATTTGTGAACCCTTTCCTTGGCTGGCCTACTCGCCTGACGGTGTGGTTTTACAAAATGGAAATCCATGGGCACTACTGGAAATTAAGTGTCCATTTTCAGGTACTTGGCCCGTTTTTTATTGTTGTGTTTTTAAAGAACTAGTTTTAGGAAAAGACAACCCCGCAGAAACGTTTCCAGTAAGTTGTGACTACCTCGAAGTAAAAGACAACAAAATAATGTTGAAAAAAAGACACCAGTACTTCGGACAAGTACAAATGGGAATGGCTCTACTAAATCTACAATTAACACATCTTCTGATATATTCACCTTATTCTAAGTCGTATGTAAAAATAGAAATTGGATTTGAGGTGGATTTTACAAATAACTTATTAAATACTGTTTCGAACAATTATATTAATCATATGTTACATGTTTATTGTATTAATAAAAATCAATTTATCTAAATGTGCTATGTTTACAGTAAGCCATGGATATTTATTTAAAATTTTCTGACCACCTGTTATAATAATAATGTTCCTAAATGTGATATTGATGAATAAATTTATCGTCTGCTAAAATGGGTGGCGATAGATTGACGAGCGCCGCAACTACTGTCATGATGTTATCAATATAAGGCACTAAATACCAGGCAATTTGTTCAGATAAAACCTTATACATCTTTATCCTTTGTATAGCCCTTTCAACGTGCACCCTCGCCCTAGCTATCATGGCAGTTGTTTCAGCATCCGTCTTTGAAAATTGTTTGTTTTTTCGCAAAAACGGCGGTCTTATGAGAGTTATTAAAGCATCTTCACATTCGTGTTCAATTAAGAAACCCTTATCAACCATCACAGCATCGCGCATATCTAGCTTTTCAATCAATCTTTCCTTGTTGAAAATAGCTTTATCACTTGCACGTCCTCCATGACCAGAACTTACAAAAGAAATTACACCTGAAGGGGTAATGCCAATTAAGAATTTAATGGTGTGACTGCCTTTGTAATGCGAGTACGTAACAATTCTACAATTTAAACATTTACATTTGTTAACATGAACTTCTGTACAATCTAAAACAACTCGGGTATTTGAAAATGCACTGAAACATTTAGGCATGTTCGATAAGATCTGATCTTTTGAGGGCCAATATATTGTCGGTTTAACTGCTGCAGCTAGTAAAGGTAATGTTGCGTAGAAATATCGGCTACACTTAGTTTGTGAAATATTAAAAAGAATAGCCAAACAGACAAAAGGGATGTTCAATTTTAGTTTTGTTAACACTAACACAATTTTCATTCTTAGATCACTGAAGGTTTCACTGCGTTCCGTAAGTACATTATTGCAGCACTTCTCCATGGTGCCTAAGAGTCGATGGTCTACATTGGTAAAGCATTTCAGCTTCTCGTCATTGTCGAAAATTTTTGGGAGCGTGTCTTCCGAGTCATCAGTTTGAGTTCCACGTTCTACATAAGTCTTTTTCCGGATCTCAGATTCTATGTCCATGTCATGTTCAACAGAATTCCCTGCGTGAAAGTAAATATCGTCCAGTTGAGAGGATTGACAGGGGTTGTCATTCTGTTGGTCAAGCAACATATCCTGATCTAGACTGTAAACCAAAAAAATCATTAGATCTTTATTTTAACAATGCCTACACTTGAGAGTGTAACTTACTGTTTCTTAGGCACTTGGCGTTCGAGCCGGTGTGGTCTACCAACAGGCCTCTTGCTCTCATGGCTTCGAATTGGTAGATTTTGAGATGGAATCACTCCATTTTTTAGACGCCTACGTTGTGTTGCAGCGGTGACTAAATAAAATGGGAAGGTAAACAAAACAAGATAACCCTACTTTCATGAATATCTACTCACTGGGCATGAAGTCCGTTTGTAAAAAGTGCTTACTGCAAACGGTCATGTATTTTGTTAGCGGTTTCCCTATTTTCAATACCGATGTCCATGCGGCACATAATTTCTTGTTTTTCAACGGAAAAAAGTGGATGGAGACGTCTTTGCTAACGTAGGTGAAACATTGAGGCACGGAGCAATATCTTTTACTCGTGCTCATTTTTTAATACTTTCACTGGAAATTAATATGTACCACTAATGATTTAATACAGGTTAATGCTTTAAGACGGTCAAATTGACTGAAGAAGTTTATTAAACACAAATGTAAAGCACGAAGATTACAAGGGGATTATATGTCAAAAGTCATGTTGTCCTTATTGTAGTGATTACAACGGCCACCACAAGAGGTCAGCCACTTCGTTGCATTTCGCGAATAGATTAAATTTAACTATAGACTATGCTTTTGGTAGCCGTTAAAGACCAGCACTATTTAGCATTAGCAGTTTAGTGTAATATAAAGACCAACGACCGGTGTAGTTTTAATCGTTTTTAGGTTATAATGTGGTACAAACCAGCGTTGTGTATTAATGAAGCGTTAATGTTATTATTGTTAATGAGTTGTTACTATTTCGTTTAATATATTATTAATAAACAGTGAAGTTTTATTAAGATCTATCTATAATATATATTTATAAAGTATATAACAATATTTTCAACAGAATGGAGCCATTGCACATTCAGCTAGGACCACAATAATAGCCATATTGCGGGAGTTTTTTGATAACAGATTTATATTAAATAAGTTGGGAGATAAATATTGAAATATTAAATTGAAAAAAATTGAATAAATTTTGAAATATTAAATTAAATATGTAGGTATACGAGACACAAAAAAATAATCGCGCTACACATGAAATGATTTTGTGGCAAATTAAAATTTTCGTCAAAACGCGTAGTAGTCGCATGTCAAGTCAATACAAATTTGCGTTGCCACCTTTGAAATTAACATTTCAAAGTAAAATATCTGATGTGTCCAATACATGATTTTCTTATATATATCACAATCACTTTTCCTAAAGAAATTAAGTTAATTTTTTTGCAAACATCGTGTTTAAATTTTGAGCGTTTCCAGCAATTTTCAAATAGTTTTCGGAAGTCTCTGTAGCATGTTAAATCTTCAAATTTAAACATCAATTTTTACCTGTGAAATTAATGCTTTGCTGGTTCATTACATTAAGAAAATACAATTAGCGCGTTGTTGCAATTGTGCCAGTTTAATACATCTATTAATCTTGCCTTTTGCACATCCCTCTAATTTATTTCTATTAATTATTTATGATTAGTTTGTAATTATTTTTTATACCTATATATACTTGTAATTTTTATAATAAATAAAATATAGTCAAACAAAAAATCAACTTTGTTCTATCACTACCTACTAATATTTCAAATCAAAATAATGAAACGTGAGGCTATGGTCTAAATAGTAAATCATCAATCAACCAACAACAGTACTATGGCATGAGGCTGCTCTTTAGTAGTACTGTACAAAAATCAAAGGAAACTAAGAAATACAATCCTGGTTTCGTTCAGCACTTATTGCAATATGTATAAATCTGTCCTTGTGTCCCACTTATTATAACCGAAATTTACTACAAAAATAAGTGTTTTATTTTAGATTTTTGACCTATTATTCACTTAAACAAGTAGCAATTAAATTTCAATTTTTCCCAACCCCACTGAAAGCTACTGATCGTTCTTATCTGTTAATTAATTTTTGGTACGTTGAGATTTTCTAACTTGATTTATGCAATCCTATCAGCTTGATTACGTATAATGTATTGCCTATTCTGTACACGTCGTGTAAACTCCTATACCTGGCGTTTCCCATAACCTCCAAATTTTCCACCAAAAAGTCAAAAACCAGTCTTTTCGTACTCACGTTTATGCACCTTTACTATTGTTGTTTCTCGTATTTCGCTGTGTTTCCATCCACTCGATATGGTCCAATTTGAATTTGAATATCGGAGTAGTATACATATAATTGTTTACGCATGAATCCCAAAATGCGTAAATGATCACCTAAAAAAATATTTTCAATATGAATCGTCATTTTTATTTTTCACAGGAATATGAAAATATGATGAACATTATTATTTTTTTATTTTATATTTTATTTATTTAACTTTATTAGAAAATATTCTTGGGACATTTCAGTGAATTCAACAAAAATTAAATACTTAATTACAATAATAATTTCTACAACTACTTTCTTAAACTAAGTATAGCTTTATAGTGTAAAAAGTAACAGTCTATTAATTTATTATTTATTACATATTATTTATATGTGAATACAAATAATAAATTACAAATCGATTTGCTGTTTTTTATTTATTTTAAATAATTATGTTATTATATTACCAACTTAGGTACCTACATAATAAAATATATCTATTCTCTTTGTCATGTTTTATTCCTTGTAGAATTTTGTAATATATTTTTATTATGAATTTTATTATTGTTGTGAGTAAAATCACATTCGACTAGTTACAGCATTTGCGGAGGTTTGAAATCATTATTGTACATGCATACAAAAATATTATTTCTCTGTATTAGAATTGTTAATAAATTTCTCCAAATATAAACAAGAAAGCCATGGATGTCAACTTACCAACAACAAGTGTCGATTGTTTTTATTCGCCATTATTTCATTATAAAAAACTGAGTAAGCTGCCACTGAAAAATATGGCATCTGCAAATAATGTAAGTACAATAAATTTACAATATTTAATTTAATAATTTATGCTTATTATCACTTTCAACAATGCAATAATCCAAAATACACTATGAACATATTGATAAATATTAATACAGAAACCTAACCTAACCTAACCCGTACCTACTTTATACACCAAGAAAATTAGACTAAAACCGGACAAACTTACCAGATAATTTAAAAAAAAAGGTGGTGAAAAACTTTAAAAAACGTCGAGGAAGCATGCTTTTTTTAACAAGAAATTATTTAAATAAAGTTTTTCAAGTTTCTTTTGGGCAAGGGGGACAAGAAAAAGGTTATTTGGTTGTTCAACAACTAAACTTAGCCTGGCCCACAAGCCACTTTAAACATTTTATTTAAACAATTTCCTCCCGTATTCTAATATTAATTTTTGATTAATACATAAGAAAAACCAACCTCAAATAACAACCTAACCGCCTCCAGTATCCGTATCCTAATATTACGTAGCTTTAAGTTCAAAGTATAACATTCGTTTTTCGTCAATTTTTTTTTTATTTTATTTGAAAAAAAACTGTTGGAAAAAACTACTTTCCTCCGACGGTTGTCTAAGTATCTAAGTTTTCCACCACCTCATACATTTTGAACAGTTTCCCATCAATTTTAATACATTTTTGGCAAAAGTCGCTATTCTATAGTTTTACCATTCACAATCATCTGAATTTAACACAATTATTATTTCAAATTAGATTGCACACTATTACCATAGTCAACGTGATTTGAGCACAGCACATCAGTTGCTCATCAACAACAAAATAAAACAATACCTACCTAAGTACATGCTCCATCATGATGATATCCAATATTTGAAACGAATATAAAGTTATAACCACTGTGTACCTACACTATTTGTAACCATTTTGAGTATAATTTAGGGTTTGTTGTTGCAACTAGATCACGTTTATTTAGAAATACACAAATTTGAGACTTTATTATTTGATTCTTTCTGAAATTAACTACAAACAAAATTATGAACATGATATACTAAAACTTAAGTTTGAGATTAGAACAGGAAACGGAAAAATAATTGCACGCATGCACCTACTAGCATGCGCACTTCACTATAAAATTACTACCAATATTTGAAAAGTTTTAAAACTTTTAATGATTCTCTCAAGAAACTATTTTTTTTATATTATTTTTCATATTAGAAAAGTTATACAGATCAAAATTGTAATTATTTTTTATTAATTTAATAATTTATGCATATTATCACTTTTAACAATGCAATAATCCAAAATACACTATGAGTGTCTAGGGCTCAGATATTATCAAGAGTCTCCGCTTGCCGACTACGCCCGAAGGAACCTTTGTTGTTGTGGTTGCTGGGATTGGGCGATTGGGTAAGCTGTCATTAGTGTCATTGTCGGGTCAGCTGAGCCGAGTTTTTGATGCAGGTATTTATTTGCAATTTACATACATACTTTGTGTGAGGTAATAAGGATAATGTTTGTTTCTTGATTACACAGGTGCTACATTATTTCATTAAATATGGAAATATTACAAAATCTTTCCGATAAACCAGAGCATAAATGTAAATTTTGCTCCAAAATATTCACCTTAAAACGTAACCTCAAAAGACATATTAACAACATTCATCCAAATACAAATAGTGCTAAAATAAAGTATACTTGTCATTCTTGTTCTAAAAACTTCCAAAACAAATCTAATTTGAAGATACATATTTTTAAAAATTGCAAGAATCAAAGTCGAGGAATCGGCCGTGCTCAAAATAAACTCGTTCAATGTGCAATTATAAAGATACCAAATCTGTTGTATTAGAACATTATAATCATGAACATGATGTTAGAATAAACGCTATTACAATAAACTTTTTGACTCTATCTGAATTTCAAGAATGGAAAAACAGAATAGAGAAGGAAACCGTTTCAAAATTTATTAAATTTGACTCTACAAGAACAAAGAAGTCCACTACTTCATATTATAAGTGCCATAGGGATGGAAATTTTAAAGCCAGAAGGAAAAATATTCGCCACATCAAACTTTTAGGAAGTAACAAGATTCAAGCATACTGTCCAGCAAAAATTGACGCAAAAGTTTTACTAAATGGAGAAGTCTTTGTCAAATATTTACCAACACATGTGGGACATTCTGGTGAATTAGGAAGAATTACACTTTCAAAATCAGACAGAATAAATTTAGCTGAAAAGATATCCAATAAAATTCCATTTGATGAGATAATTAATTCTATACGTGATAATATTGGAGAAGATAATTTAAATCGGATAGATTTACTTACAAGGAAAGATCTAATCAACATAGAACAATCATTTAATTTAAATAAAGATTCAGTGAGACATTCAAATGATTGTCTTAGTGTTAATGCATGGGTTAAACAAACACATGAAAGTAGCAGTGATTCTATCATTAGATTCTATAAAGACCAGAGTGAAATTTCTGAACAATATAGTGAGCTAAATTCGGAGGACTTTTTATTAATTATTATGAATTATGCCCAGTTAGAAATGTTAACTAAATATAGCAATGATTGCCTTTGCATTGATAGCACTCATGGAATGAACTCGTATCATTTTGAATTAACGACTGTCATGGTGCTGGATGATTTAAGGCAAGGGTTTCCCTGTTTATTTTCATTCAGCAACAGATCTGATGCTACAATATTTTCTATTGTTTTTGATGTACTTAAAAATTGTATGGAAACCTTACCCACACCTAAGGTATGTATGTGAATAAATAATAACCGCATATTTTTCTTCTATACTGTTTACCAACTATCCTTAGTGTCATACAAAAATTGGATAATAAAATTAGCATGTAGAATGCCTTAAAAAAACAGACAAGAAACTAATTTTTCAATTTACTACCAATAGTACAGTAAGCAGGGAGTTGAAAGAGACTTTTTTGGAACTAAAGCCAATTTTGCAGAACTTTGTAGGTCATCATGTAAGTTTAAAAACTTACAGGGTGACCCTCTACAAGATTCTGCAAAAATTGGCTGTAGGTCCAAAAAAGTCCAGTTGATGCCCTTTTTTCTCCCTGTTTACTATACTAAAACAGATTTCTGCTAACAGATGTCTGTTTTTTTAAGCAATCGTGTAGTGTTTTTCTATCTATATTTCTTCATTGTAGGTTTTTATGTCGGATATGGCCGATGCTTTTTATATTGCTTGGTTACAAATAATGGGACCAGTTGAGTACCGCCTTTTCTGTACGTGGCATGTACACAGAGCATGGAAAAAAAAATATTAGCTCCAAAATAAAAGACCCAGATAAACAAGAATATGTTAATCAGAACTTAAGAACATTGCTGGAAGAAGTGGACAAGGAAGCATTTGAAACAATGCTAACCATGCTCATAAAAAAATTAGAAAGTGATACTGATTTAATGAATTTTGCAACATGTTTTAGTGATTACTATTATGAAAATCGCAAGTCTTGGGCCTACTGTTATCGTCAATTTGCAGGAAAATACTCATATTGAGAGCATGCATAAAATCCTTAAGTACATATATTTGAAAGGAAAAACCGTTAAGCGGTTAGACAAATCCATTACTGCTCTCTTGAAATTTGTTCGAGATAAGCTTTTCGATAGAATTATAATTATTAACAAAGGTAAACAAATACATATTTATATTAATTTTCTGTTTTGAGTTTGGCATTGTTTTAGGAAAAATAACGCATAAACTCAGTAATGTTCGGCAGAGACATAAAAATATGCTGACTATGAAATGTATTCCTAATTTACATGATGATGGCACTTGGTCAGTCACATCTTCAGTCAATAATGATGTCTACAAAATACAAGTATCTAATTTAAATTGTTCATGTAATCTACGGTGTGAAAAATGTGAAGTCTGTATCCACGCCTATACTTGTTCCTGCATTGACGCATCAGTAAAGTGGAACATGTGTAAGCATATACATTTAATTTGTAAGCAGCAACTAGCAACCCCCATCCAACCATATAACGTTCAAATGACACATAATATGGATGAATAAAGAAATTTGGTCATCGCTGAAACAACCAGAGATCCCAGAGAAAATGAAGATGTAATTCTCAAACAACTGAGGAAATCCGTGGTTCCAAAAACAACAGATATTGAAATTTCCAAGGCGAAAATACTCCAAGAATGTATAGCTATCTTAGCAGATATTAACACCCCAGAAGAATGTGATGTGTTACACAAGGCTTTACTTCCCGTACGCCCTACTCTAGCAGCAATGAAATCGTCAAATGTGCATGATTTTCCACAGACTTTGAATATTACAGTCAGGAGCAATAAAAAGATTGAACCACAGAGCAAGTTTGTGTCCACTAGAAAAAAGAAGAAAGTAAAAGCATCTTGTAAATTCAAAATACCGTCAACCGAAGAAAAAAATAAGTTGGCCCTAGCTTTTTTAATTGAACCTAATAATAATAATATCTAGGTATATCTAATGTTTATTAATCCTACTAACCTTCTATTTTTTTCCAATGTGCAATTATGTATTCAGTTACTATTGTTATAGTAGTATACCGGGTCTCTGTTTTCAAACGCGAGCATAAGGATTTAACATTGTTTTTAATTATTTTAAATTCCTCCCCAATTCGACCTCGAGAAAATATTTTGGTATCAGAGTGGAATGAGAAAATTATTGCGCATCGAATGATATAAAAAAACTGCATTATTTTTTATCGATTTTTATTGAAAAATATTAATTTAAAAGTTTTGTCATTGTCAATCATGGCAACCCATATTTAAAAACATACAAATTTTAGATTAATATTTTTCAATAAAAATCGACGAAAATAATATAGTTATTGATATCATTCGATGCGCAATAGTTTTCTCATTCCACTGATACCAAAATATTTTACCGAGGTCGAATTGGCCGGCTAGGAATCTAGGAATTCACTATAATATTAAATCCCTATGTTCGCGTTTGAAAACATTTGACACCCGGTATAAAATGTAGGTTATTCTTATTATCTTCTAAATACTTCAATAAAATAAATTTGTTTAACACAGCCTGACATATTTTTTTATTTTTATTAAAATAAAAATAATTGATAATTTTGGTCCGCAGAGTTCCTACTGTTCCTAGTCAGCTCCAACCCCTAGCCCTAATTGAATAAAAAAGCGTTTCCACTCGCACTCAAAACGACGATAATCAGAATCACCTTTCGGACGTAGTCGGCAAGCGAAGACTCTTGATAATATCTGACCCCTAGACACTCGTACTTTATACACCAAGAAATTTAGACTAAAACCGGACAAACTTACCAGATAATTTTAAAAAGAAGGTGGTGAAAAACTTAAAAAAAAACGTCGAGGAAGCATGCTTTTTATAACAATAAATTATTTAAATAAAGTTTTTCAAGTTTCTTTTGGGCAAGGGGGACAAGGAAAGGTTATTTGGTTGTTTAACAACTAAACTTAGCCTGGCCCACAAACCACTTTAAACATTTTCCTCCCGTATTCTAATATTAATTTTTGATTAATACATAAGGAAAACCAACTTCAAATAACAACCTAACCGCCTCCAGTATCCGTATCCTAATATTAGGTAGCTTTAAGTTCAAAGTATAACATTCGTTTTTCGTCAATTTTTTTTTATTTGAAAAAAAAACTATTGGAAAAAACTACTTTCCCCCGACGGTTTTGTAAGTATCTAAATTTTCCACCACCTCACACATTTTGAACATTTTCCCATCAATTTTAATGCATTTTTGGTAAAAGTCGCTATTCTATAGCTTTACCATTAGGGATTGCAATCCAGCGGCATTTTCAATCCAGCTGGATTTATGCTGGATCAAAGCAAATCCAGCTGGATCCAGCATTAATCGATTTTTGAAAGAAATGAAACAATTTTTTTTGAAACTCCAAAAACTTTATTAAGTATAATAAGTAACTAAACTACCTACATTTACATCACATATTTCTAGATCAAATTGCGTAGCCAGTGGTTGTGGTTCAAATATGACTTGTACGCCCTCATTGATATCAGAGTCGTCGTCATCATATTCGTCATCCTCACTTTCGTCTGTCTCAATGTGTGCTATCACCGTTTGTGGTTTCTTTTTGTACAAGACGTCTACTACGGCCAACTGGATACCATGAGCAAAGCAGAGTTGCTGCAAACATGGCAACAGTCTTCCTACTTTCACCATAACGCTTCCGCCGTCAGTAGTTATGCCAATGATATCAGTTTCAAAGTTTAGGCCAAATTTCTTCAACCGTTCTGACACTAATTCAATGCAATGTTCGGCAGTGCAGGATCCGTGAATTCTGATCAGGCCAAGATTGTAATGAGTCTCTTCTTTAAGGTGGACGTTGAGGTTTATGTATCTGTGATTTTTTTGTGATGTCCACTCATCAAAGCTTAATGAAAATTTTGGTCCCTTTTCTTTAAGATATGTGAATTCTTTTATATAATCCGCTTCAATAGTGTTTGCAAAATTAGTAACCATCGATCTTATGGTGTTGGGAGAAGTCGGCAATTGGAATCCACTTTTTGCGAACAAATGTCTTAAATCAGAAGATGTACAAAATGAACTGAGGGTAAAACCATCATTGCACACCATTCTGGAAACTATGGTCTTCATCGAATTTTCTTTTTTATAATAGGCATCAACAGTCTTCTTAGCCTTTTTGCTCGGCGTCGGCACTATATCTACTTCCTGACTATCGTCATTTTTTGATGTGAATTGAACTGTATCTGTATTATGAAGTGGTAAGTTGCTGTTTGCAGAAATTAAGATGACGCAGTGGACCTTTTGTAGATGGCCTTTTAAGCCTGTCGTAAAACGGCTACTGATCAGTAAAGTTTTTGAACATAATGAGCATACTGCACTTAGTCCATTACTTGATTTTTTAAAGTAATTCCATAAGTTTTTTTTATTACCATCCTCACCACGACATTTTTCTTGTTGACTTGCTTTTGAAAGAGACATCATTATCTATTTTATGAAATCCGAATTATTATATTTTGTATGTCATTGACATTGAACTCTGAACAGTCTGAACTGACCTGAAAACAAATTTCAAGTACTTACTTACAAATCGTAATAATAAATAAGTAGGTATACAAATACGTAAGTATCTAGTAAGGTAAAAGGCCGTATCGTAAGATTATTTCCCGTTTTATGAAACAATATTTAAAGTAATATTTATTCAAAAAAGGTAAGAAATTATGATTTTTTTGTAAACTAAAATATATAATTATATTATTATTATATATAATAATATAATATCTAATTACATGCCATGTAACATCTACGTAAAATTTTTTTTCGCTTAGGGAAAGAAAATTATTTAATAATGAAAAAATTTGCAATATTTTTACGAATAATAAATTAAAACTACTCAGAATATAGAATCTTTCCTCACATCGGTCTCATAATATGACTTTTTACCTTAACCTACAATTCTTGCAGACAGAATGAGCTAAGTAAGTAACTCCAGCCCAACGTAATCTATAAACGAATCCGTGATTTTATTTATTGTGTTAGTAAAGCTACTACACTGACGTGCTTTTGTTTGTATTAGTAAATAAATAGTAAAGAAAATCGTTTTAGCAAGCCAAAGTAGGTATTATGGAAAATAATTGAATTACTACAAATCTTACAAACAACACAGTGCAGCGGAGCAACGAATGCAAATGAGTAGTAAATAAAATTGTTTGATTTGAACGAACTGAAATTTTATGAAAATAAGTATTAATTACTCACAATTCTCACAAATACACAAACACAGCGAAGCAACGAAGACACTCATCTGCCGTGAAAACACTTGTCTGGCTGGTTTACTTAGATCCGAATCCGAAAGTCATCTGTCAAAACGCAGAAATCAAACCAAAATGTAGGCGGTGCAGTGTAGAGCTCGTGTCACGAGGGCGACGGAACGGCAACGTCACTTGCTTCGGTTCGGACTAATTAAAGCCCGCGCAACAAAGCGGCAACGTAAAGTTTTGTGGCGTTTTCGCGCGGAAAGAAAGTTAGTTATGCTGGTTTTACACTGACAATTTATTCATGAATAAATTCATGAAGTCGCTTCAAGGACAAATTCACAAGTGTAAAGCAGCGACTTGGACGTCAAATTTCTTCATGAATAAAATCGTGAATTTATTCAAGCTATTAGAACTGGTTCTATTTTTCGTGAAGTTTTGCGTGAATTTCAGTAGTGCCAACATGTACTAGAATGGATCAAAGTTTGACATAACGCTATTGCCATAACCTCAGTTTTATTTATGTTTTTCTGCCTCGATCCAAGACTAATTGTTTTGTTAATATACTGAAATATTAGTGTAAAGAATGAACAAAAATATTAGAAACTCTTGTGTAAAGGTAAATAAATTTGTTTTAATTATCTAATTTTTATCTTTTAATGCATGATTTAATTTTTTTAGGCTGGTTTTGCTTTTAGTCGGGAGCATGCCACAATCCTCATTACATTGTATGAACGACACCCCATATTGTATGAAGTGAATGATGAGAACTACAAAAATCGTAATAAACGGCAAGCGGCATTGCAAATTATAAAAACTGAATTTGAGGAGCATTTCGATGTAATTATTTCAGTTGATGATATAAAAAAGAAGATAAATAGCCTACGGACGCAATTTTTTGGGGAATGCAACAAAGTTTCAAAAAGTTTTGTCAGTGGATGTAGTGCGGATCACATCTATACACCATCATTGTGGTGCTACGACCAGCTACAGTTTCTAAAAAATACCAATCCTGTAAGAGAAGGAGAGTCAACTTTACATGCACAGCCTGAGCCTGAAGTGGAACCAGAAGAAGCAGAAATAGTTTTTGATGGAACAGTAAATGAGTTAAATAGTAGAGACGGATCAGAGCTTGATAATTTATGGGGCAATTCATCTAGGACTTCAACATCAACTAGGCCTCCTACAAGACAATCAGTTACTCCAGATGATTTGCATGGAAACAGAAAGAGGGCTAGAACAAACAGTGTGAGAGATTCAAAAGTATTGGATTTTATGGAAAGGGCTACAAATGTCTTTGAGTCAACTACCGCAGAACCACAGGAAAAGGACCCAAATCCTCTGGAAGCGTTTGGGTTGTAAGTACTGTATAAAAAATACATATTTTTAAAATACATTTATGTTATGGTTTTTAGGGTAGTTGTAGCGGAATTAAAGGAAATCAAAAATCCTAGAACTTGCAGGAGACTACGAAGGGAAATATTAGATTTGATCCACGAAGCTATTGAAAAACAAGACAACGAAGAAAACGATAGACAAAGCGATCAAAATTATGTAACAAATCAATAAACCATTTTATATTTAATTTTGACAATTATTTAGTATTCTTTGCAAGAAGTAATCCAACTTTAGAATAAAATTAGTTATTTAGCATTTTTATACAAATTTTGGATCCAGAAATCTTTCCTCAAAAATAAGTTTAAAATTAAAGTTTTATTCAAAATTATTTCTATTGACAACTCAATTACCCTGGTATTAACAAACTACATTATTTACTTATATCCTATTATCTTGCCAGGGAACACTACCTTCATTATTAAAATAATTTTTAAATTCTTCTCGAACTGCAATACATGATGCCTTTGATCTATTGCCACTTTGCTTTGATAGACCAAATTTAATTACATAATCTTTATCAAAATCATCATTAATATAACTTGGTTCTTCAGCTTTTATAAAGTTATGTAACGCACAACATGCTAATGTTATGACCTGAACTTTTTCAGCACTTAAATTTATGGTTGTTAAAAAAACTCTAAATCGGTTAGCCAGAATACCAAATGCATTTTCAACCACTCTTCTACCTCTACTTAACCTGTAGTTAAAAATACGTTGTTCAAATGTCATATTTTTTAGAGGATATGGTTTCAGAATGTGGTCATTTAAAGGAAAAGCGGCATCAGCTAATATTACATGGGGTACCAATTTTTCTCGCCCTGGTAGATTTTTATCTTCTGGTATGTTTAAAGAATTTGATGATATAGCCCGTGCTAAAGTAGACTGTCTAAAGACTCCGCCGTCAGAAACTCGACCATTAACTCCAACATCAATGTATATGAAGTTGTAATTAGCATCAACCAATGCTAAGAGTACAATGCTATGTGTGTTTTTGTAATTATAATACGTAGAACCATCAATTCTTCTAGATCGAAAAACAATGTGTTTTCCATCAAGTGCTCCAATAACGTTGGGAATGTTCCAAACGGTTTCAAACTTGTTTGCTATTTCGAGCCATTCTGCAGCGGTATTAGGTGTCTGCATAAAATATATTTAAAAAAATAAGTACTTTTGTTTACTTTTTAGTTCTTACCTTTAAATATTTATTTTTTAAGACATCGTATATAGCTCTACAAACAATTGGCACAAATAATGATATAGTAGATTCAGATATTCTAAAGGTGTACATTAAACTTCTATACGTTTCACCAGTAGCCAAAAATCGTAAAGTCACGATTAATTTATCCCTAGCATTTATGGCAGTTCGAAAGTTAGTATCAGTTTTTTCTATTTTCGCTTGAATCAAATTTAAAAGTAAATTAAAATTACTTTCCGATAGACGAAGGAATTGTTTAAACTGTTGAATGTCTTTCTTAAAATCGGCTTTGACCAGTTTTAAACCTGCTTCATCCTTTTCTTCCAACCAGGGTCTTATCCACCACCTTCTGGCAATTTTTTCAGGTTCCATTAAGAAATATCCAGCACCAACCATTAATGCCATAAGAGCCACCATTCTTTTAAAATGATTACCTTTCCTAATACTACCACAGTTACGTCGATATTTAAACATTTTACTTTAAAGCAGAATAAATCATGCAGAAATAAAAATATAACCTAGAAATCAGTATTTTATTTTATTATGTTTGTACACCTATTAAAATGACAAGAACGTTCAATAAATTGTTGAAGTTATTCAACAGTGTAATACCAAACTATTTTGTGAAGAAAATCACGATTAAATTCATGAATTAATTCATGAATAAATTGTCAATGTAAAACTAGCTTTACTTGTTTTTAACTGATTGCGGATCCGCACCGCTGGATCCAGCACCAGATTGCTGGATCCAGCAAGCCCAAAAATGTGCTGGATTGCTGGATCCTGCATTGCAATCCCTATTTACCATTCACAATCATCTGAATTTAACACAATTATTATTTCAAATTAGATTGCACACTATTACCATAGCAACGTGATTTGAGCACAGCACATCAGTTGCTCATCAACAACAAAATAAAACAGTACCTACCTAAGTACATGCTCCATCATGATGATATCCAATATTTGAAACGAATATAAAGTTATAACCACTGTGTACCTACACTATTTGTAACCATTTTGAATATAATTTAGGGTTTGTTGTTGCAACTAGATCACGTTTATTTAGAAATACACAAATTTGAGAGACTTTGTTATTTGATTCTTTCTGAAATTAACTACAAACAAAATTATGAACATAATATACTAAAACTTAGTTTCGAGGTTACAACAGGAAACAGAAAAATGATTGCACGCATGCTCCTACTAGCATGCGCACTTCACTATGAAATTACTACCAATATTTGAAAATTTTTAAAACTTTTAATGATTCTCTCAAGAAACTATTTTTTTTTTCATATTAGAAAAGTTACACAGATCAAAATTGTAATTATTTTCACACCACTCTCTAAATTATCAAATAATACAAAACACAAATTAATAAAAAATTGTATTTAAATTGTTTATTAAATGATTGTAAACCCTTTATTGTTTTTTGTAATTTCAAAAACGCCATTCGCTTCATTTCATCATTTATTAAGTTTATATCAGTACCATTTAAAATTTTATTAATACATATTTCTTGTTTTAGATCAATTAAAGCATTAAAAATTTAAACGTAAGTTTTAATTTTAAAATTACTTACATGGAGGGTTATTCAATGTACCTATAATTATATTTCAAATATAATATGAAGAAAATATAATTTTTTAATTAAATATTTTTATTATTTTTTATTTAGATTAGCGAGGCCGATGAAAGTCGGTTGGTAAGTTTTTATTATTTTAAATATTACATACTAAATTTAAAATCCTGTACTATTGGGGCCGTCCATAAAAGACGTCTGCCGCTAAATACTAAGGGGGGTCCATGAAATCGAACAGAAGCCGTTTTCGGACGTTCACTTTTAGAAATTTTATAATTGTATGTTTTGAGGTGAATTCTTTGTATAGAATTGCCTCCTGCAGTGCTACACTGATTCCTTGATTTTGGTTAAATGAATTTGATGTGAATATAAGGGGTGGATTTGGAAATCGGACAAAAATAGAACAAGCACGAGGGAGGGGTCTGAAATTCCGAAAAGCTCGCGAATGTTTTTTATGGACGACCCCTTTTTCATACTAATATATTTTATGAAGTCTACCATTCCAACACGTAGTGCTGGATCATTTGATATACATATCTACTTTAAAGTTTAATATTGTTTGTATTCATAATTCTCAAGATTACACATTTTTACAATACATCTATCAATGAAAAATAAAAAACTGCGTATTGGAACAGACTTAATGTACATGGTGTCTTCGGATTTACTGTAATACATATAGCTATAAGTAAATGACAAAAAAATTTCAAGTTGAAATTTGATGTTTTATTTAAAAGTAATTTGCGATATATTTTAATTTTTAATAAAAAGTCAAGTAGGGTTTGATTAGATCTAAAAACTTATTTTTCGTAAATCATAAGTTTTAAACATCTTCTTCAAGTAACATTTTTCGAAATTTCTTAATGAAAAGGTACTTTTTAAATCCAATTATATTTTTTTTAATAAAACAGGCCAGAATTCCCAAATATCAAATTTCAATTCGAAATTTTTATTTATATACAGGATGTTTCGGTTATATTGTTACAAATGAGAATTGGTGATAGAACATCCAATTACTTTCTGATACATAATAATAAAAGAGTATAGTATTCGTGATTTTTTTAAACAGCTTAATGAGACGTCATCAGAAGACTATATGGAGGAGGGCCCTAGCGGAAATGCGGAGGTTACCGGCGAAGTAGAATTATTAAGGGTTCAATTAATTGAACAGTAAGAAAATTTAATGAAATATTTATTTTACTAACTTATTTCAAATAAATAAAATAGTATATTGTAATACAAGTGCGGAAAACGCATCATGACAATACGAGTGTGAAATTTGCAACGCGAGCAATAGCGAGTACTGCAATCACACGAGTATTGTCATGGGCCATTTCCGCAAGCGTGTTACATACGATTTTTTCTACAAAAACGTGGAATTCGTAAAAAATAAAATTATTTGTAAATCTTTTTCTAATTAAAAAAAACATCAAGTGAGTTTGTTGTCATAGAACTAAAAGCTCATAGCTGTTGACAGTTTATAAATTGTGTCCTGTCATCGAAATAATTTTGATTTTGAGATCAAATTACGTGAATATAAACATGGAGTTTCAAAACTAAAGCGAAAGCGATGAACTAATGTGCACTCCTCCGGTTGTTAGATATTAAATAAATGTTACAATTATAACTAAATGTAAGTACTTCTTTATGTTTTTGTTTGCGTGCGGAAAGTTTAAAAAATGTGTGCGGAAAAAAATTTCCACACTAATTTTCCGTACTAGTTTTTCAAAAGCCTACTTTCAAGTTCGATTATCTTGTCAGAAAAAACGTCATTCCATTTTTTTTTCGTAGAAAAAAATTATTATTGCCTATCTTAAATAAAAAAAAAAGTACTTATGGTAGAGTGGGGTACAGTCACCATAAGTGGCTCAATGGTCACTTGTATTTTTATTATTTAAAAAATATATCAGTTAAATGTGCTGTTATACTCTGTAGAGATTCCGAACTTCATTTAGAATCATGTTTCAGTTTCCTACATTGAACAAGAAAATATTACAGAAATAAATTATTACTTCGTATAAAAAAGTAAAAATAAAATCAGAAAAAGTGGATACTTATAATGTATAAGAAAGTAAAAAAGTGATAGTAAGATGAACAGGCTATTTTTCGTAACTTGATGGAAAATAAAACAATTTAATTATAAATTTAAAATTTAGTATTAAATATTATCAAATAAAAAATGAAAAAGTGCGGTTACTTTCATGATAATAAAACATCATTTTCACTATCTTCAAATTTTTTTTTGCCACATCAAATATCCATCATTTTGGCGTTTTTAAAGTAACGGGTGTCCTGCGGTAAATTTCGTTTTTGAATTTGAAATAAAACTTTTTTTATTAAGATATTTTACTGAAAAAAATTGCAAAAAAAACTTTAGTCTTTGGGAAATTATTCTGATAAATCACATCCGCTAAATGACGTCCCTCACATCGCATGCATTCTTTTAAAAGATCTCTAAAATTGACCATCACATCACGAATAAACACAACAGGTCACGAATTTTTCGGGTGATATTTTCCTTTAACGCTTTCAAATTTCTTGGTGAATTCTCGTACACTTTAGATTTAAGATATCCCCACAAAAAGAAATCTAAAGGAAACAGATTCTGGTCGCGGGGTGGCCGATTTAGTGAATCCCTCTTTGGAAAAATTTGACGAGGCCATTTCTTAACGATGTTTGCGGTATAAGAAATGGCCCCATCTTGCATAAACCAAATTCCTGACCGTGAAGCGATTCATCTCAACTAATTTCCCAAAGAACAAGCTTCGTGACAAGCACATACATTTTGAAATCGAGCAGCCACATTTTGAGTTGTTTCAAATTCAAAAACTAAATTTGCCGCGGGACACCCTATATATAAAAAAATAGTATTTTTTGTAGTTTTTTTTTATAGAAATTTTTCTTTTAAACACATGAAAAATAATTTTTTAAATTATTTATGACCATTTGCATCAACATAATTTAAAATAACTAGAACTTAAATACAATTGTTGCTAAGGTTTTGATAATTGTAACTAGCTGTCGGTGCAAATGAACATTAAAATATTTATTTAACAGTATATTTTTTGAAAAAAATTACAGAAAGAAAATCATAGAGGAACTCAAAAAAAAAACTAAATATTAAAGAGAGTAGGAGGGAGAGAGGAAGAGGAGGCAGTCGAGGAGGAAGGAGAAGAGGTAGTGAAGGAAGGTGGAGAGGAGGTAGTGGGGAAGGTTGGAGAGGGGGTAGGGCAAGAGGATGGAGAGGAGAATCGAATAAAAATATAACATACAATTATTATAATTATTAATAAAAAAAATACTTATTATTAAACTTTAACTGCTTTTATTTAGATGGTTACAAAGTACAGGGTGTCCCAATTTCGATGGGAATGTGGGGTTTCACCCATTTTTAAGTGAGATAGAAAAAAATGGTTTTCGCAATACTGTGCTCGATTTTTAAAAAAAGTCGATTGGTAAAAACCACATCTTGATATCTTTAACCGTTATTAAGATATATTTAAAAGTGACCTCTGGCCGATTTTTAAAAAGTGAGATAACTTTTTACTTTCTTATACGAAATATAAGGAAGTATTGTAATCGTGATTTTTTTCGACTTCGAGATTTTGATGGATTTACACGTTTGGAGAGCCCCTGAATCCATTTTGACCATTTTCGCCATGTTGTCTGTCTGTGTGTGTGCCTGTCTGTATCCACCATAACTCAAAAACAACTTATCGGATTTGATTCAAATTTCATATTTAAGAACAAATTTGTGGGTGCCACATTAAATGTTTTTCATCTAGCACCAACACACGTGGTACTTACCTGAAGACATTTTTGGGTTTTTTAGGAATATCTTGAAAAATAAACAATTTACGAGATTTTTTTATTCTTTAACATTGATTTAGAATTGAATTTTGAACAAATTTTGCTTAAACTTTTTTTTGAAATTCCGTCAAAAAAATTTCAAAAAAACTAGATATTCTTAAATTACTTTATATTTCTCATAGCGCGCGTTGATCGTTGAGTAAACACAGCAGGTCACGATTTTTTCGGGTGGTATTCTCCTTTAACGCTCTCAAACTTCTTGGTGAATTCTCGTACACTTTAGATTTAAGATATCCCCACAAAAAGAAATCTAAAGGAGACAGATTCGGGCTGCGGGGTGGCCGATTTAGTGTCGTCCTCTTTGGAAAAACTTGACGAAGCCGTTCCTTAACGATGTTTGCGGTATGAGAAATGGTCCCATCTTGCATAAACCAAATTCCCCGACCGTGAAGCGATTCATCTCAACTAATTTCCCAAAGAACAAGCTTCGTCACAAGCACATATAAATTTTGAAATCGAGCAGCCGCATTTCGAGTTGTTTCAAATTCAAAAACGAAATTTGCCGCGGGACACCCTGTATATAAAAATGTTTAAAAGAAAAAATTTCTACATAATAAAAAAAATAGCATTTGTGTTTTTTTTAATAGAAAATTTTCTTTTAAACACACGAAAAATACATTAAGTTTTTTAATTATTTATGACCGTTTGCATCAACATAACTTAAAATTAACTAGAACTTAAATACAATTGTTGCTAAGGTTTTGATAATTGTAACTATGAAATTAAATTCCCGTTATATTTTAAATGCTGTCGGTGCAAATGGACATTATAGTAAAGAGCGAGCAAATAAATTTGTAATCCAGTTATCCATGAACCCGAAATCGTATGTAGTTACTGGAACTGCATTACAATAAAATGTCAGTTGAAAGCTAAAATGGTTCAAGTTACAGACATACGGATTCAAATCCATGGATGACTCGATTACAAATTTATTTGCTCGCACGATATATTAAACTACGAGACTATAATGAAAGCTATTATTCCTGAGGATGAAAATTACAACTCGAGCGAGCGAGTGTTGTAACATCCGAAGGAATAATAGCCATTATAGCGAGTTGTATATTATACTTTATCTACGACGAACATCCATCTTCAATATCACTTTTCACATTTATATTATAAAATGACACAACACGTACAACACTATCAGTATTTTGACAAGCATTTATTTACACTGACATTTTGTTTGTCATGGTTTCCATGGCTATTTTCAATTTCACAGAAATTGTGATTGTTATACTATTTTTTCATTGGTTTACAAGTATGGAATAATGGAATTTGTATGGAATAATGAGATTCATTATATTATATTGCAAAAACCACAAATATAATACATATATTACACTAGTAAAAATTCGGTGTCAAAATCAACACGAAAAACGGTCTATATGAGACCACCGTTTATAGTGTAAAGTTTACCAAAAGCATATTAGGTGAAATTTTCTTTGTTCTTGTAACGATGATGCTCACACCACACATGAAGTAAAAACTACCACATAAGATGAAATCATACTGTAGAGTGTAAATATTCACCAAATAATTTGAGGAAACACAGATGTGGGTGGACATTTAATCGGACAGTGGTTAAATAAACAATACAATGATGATACTGAAAAAATTAGCCGAATTTAGAGAGAAACCGGTAGCAAGCGAGACCGACGACATGGTGGGGCAGACACTAGCTAGCCCGCTGTCGCGTGTTGGTCGCCCGGCTCGCCGGGCGTGCCATATCGAGAAATGTATTGAAGGTAAGCGGACGTATTCTTGTAATTAAAATTTCATTAATTCTCAAACAATGGTTTTCACACGCGAGGAAAAGTACCAAATTATGGTATGGCATCACAACGGTGTGTCAGAACGGCAAATACAAAATGTATTTGCAAATATGTTTGTTAATAGGCCTATACCATCAAGGGGGGCAATCCAAAATATTATGCATAACATTGTTACGCATGGTTGTCTCTCTCCGAGGAGGCATAGGGAACGACAGCTAAGGCCTATAAATCCAAATCGGGAATTGCGGGACACTTTGATTTGTGCAAGTATCGAACAAGACCCGACCCAGTCAACCAAAATGCTTGGGGAAGAGTTCGGCCTTTCACCCTGTATGATCTCCAGAATTTTAAGGAAGTATGGATATCGGGCCTATAAATTAAAAAGAGGGAATGAGCAGCATCCTGGCGATCAATATCGACGCATGGAATTTTGTGAAACTGCAATGGAAATGTCAAACAGAGATGAAAATTTTATTCGAAATATTCTTTTCACCGATGAGTCGACATTTACATTCCATGAACGTCCGATATTGGTCGAGGGAAAATCCTCGCCAATTTTATGCAGCTCGTACACAGCACCCTCAAAAACTGAATGTTTGGGGAGGGATTCTTGGAGATCATGTGGTGGGGCCATTTTTTATTGATGGCACGTTGACTGGGCAAAAGTACTTGGAACTTTTACAGAATCAAATTTTTCCTGCCGTTCTCGATTTGGGTGTGCCATTGGAAACCGTATGGTTTCAACAAGACGGTTGCCCCGCACATAACACACATGCGGTCAGGGAATATTTAAACGAAACTTTCCCGGGCCACGTCATTAGTGGTCACGGAAATATTCTCTGGCCGGCAAGATCACCGGACTTAACTCCGTGTGATTTTTTTTTGTGGGGTTACGCAAAATCGAAACTGTACGGTTTCCAAGAGCAAAGGGCTACTACCCTCAATGAATTGAGAGAGCAAATCCTCAATGCATTGGGAGGTATTAGTCCTGAGGTGTTGTCCAACGTGCGTAACAATTTTTATAATAGGTTGGGTTTTTGTTCTGCCGAAAATGGAGGGTTGTTTGAGCATTTGTTGTGATGTCCGTTAATTGTTAATTTTTATTGTTTTATTATAGAATCTCTGTTATTATTTATTTAATATTATTTTTTTATTGGAGAATTATTGTTTTTATTTTTTATTTGAGAATTGATGTTTTTTTTATTATAAGAAAAATTTCGTTTGTGTGACACTTACCTGAAGACATTTTTAGGTTTTTAAGGAATATCTTGAAAAATAAACAATTTATGAGATTTTTTTATTCTTTAACATTGATTTAGAATTGAATTTTGAACAAATTTTGTTTGAACTTTTTTTTGAAATTCCGTGAAAAAAATTTCAAAAAAACTAGATATTCTTAAAACACTTTATATTTCTCATAGCGTGCGTTGATAGTTGAATCCGACGGTCGAGGTAGACATGTGTCTCTTTATATGGCTGCCAAACGGAAGGTCCGGGGTTCGAATCCCAGAAGGTTTTTTTTATTTTACTGGTTTCTATGGTACCGAAAACAATAATAATGAATAAATAAATGTAATTTCATACCGGGGGATTTTTTAAGTGAGTAATAGATCAAAAATCTAAAATAAAACACATTTTTGTCGTAAAATTCGGTTATAATGAGTGGGACAAGGACAGATTTTTTACTTTCTTATACGAAGTATAAGTATAATGGTGCCCAACAGGACAGACGCGCAAATGTCGCCGGGTCCAAAAACTTGCAAAAGATGTTCTAAAGTGGTTTTAACGGGTCTGAAGTGTGTAATTTGTAACACTGTTTCTCATACTAGTTGTGTCTCGTATTTGAAAAACATAAAAATACTTAACGCCACATTAATAAATTGTTGTGAAGTTCCAAATAGGGATCAGCTTGAACTCTCATTTAATGGTGTGACGACTTGACAAATGCATATAATTCCATAACGATACGAGTTAGCTATAGAACATGCTAGTATAACTCCCCTTAAATTTCGATTTTACATCCAATGGTGACTAAAGAATAGGTAGGTGCCATTTGAAAAAAATGAGTTCTCAACATTTTGAGATTCACAAGTTAAAAAAATCGTAGCAATCGCAGGAAACCTCGCTTAGACATGGGTTATTGCTAGAAAGATTTCTCGAAATTTAGAGAATCGATTAAAAAAAATTCATTAACTAATCTTTCACGGTTCATGAGATATGAATTTTTTAATTAACCCTTGTTTTTGAAAATTTTAAGAGAAAAATTGATATGTCATTGATTATGACAGATAAGTAATGACAACCTTGGTTCATTGTACTCAGAATGAAGTGCCGAATCCAAATAAGAAATAAAAATTCGGGATTGCCATTTAAAAAAACAAAGATGGCGTCTGCTTCCGCCATTTTCGAAAGTACCGCCATTTTGGAAATATTTCACTTTGACTCGTAATTGTCTATTATGTCTAGGTTCCAAATTTCAGATCCCTAGCTCAACTAGAAGTTGAAAATTTTCTAATGGGCGCTTTAAAAAAATCACCCTGTATACAGTCTGCGCGAAACAAACGAGACGAATTGGATGTTTTTGTGAATCATTCCGACAATGATGATATCACTCATGCTTTTATGATGTTTAATCGTATTCACCTTCCTTTAGGGTGAATAGGATCATAGAATTTCGTCAACTATAAATAAAAAACGTAGATAGGTACCATTTTATTTAAAAGCAAGATTAAATACTAACATTTATTGTGTCAATTATATGTCAACAGTTATATTTAACAACTAAAATCTATTTCGTCTGTTTATTATATTCATGTACATTAATTTTAAATCTAAAAAGACCTCTTCCATATCTTCCGGGAGTTTCTAATTTCCCTGCAATTTGTTGGAATGTAAACTCATACTCATCTTTTACATCTGGAAATGTATAAACATAACCAGAATAATCTCTAGTAGTTTTTTCGCGTAAGAAATTTCCTTCGTACCCGTCTTTATTTATTTTCAAAACTTGTGCTATATGAAATCTATTGAAAGACCTAGATGTACCTTCTCTCTTGTCGTTAATGGAATAAGGTAAATTTATAAGTAGCCAGTCATCAATATTCACATCTTCTCTATTGACAGGAAGCAGGCCATTAGAAACAGATTCTTGGTGTAATTTATTTGAGATGACAGAGTTAATAGGCGACGGCTGACAAAATTCTTCATTTTCGGCAGTAACGTGCTCTTCATTTTCTTCTTCATAGTCAGACATGAGATCCATATCTGAATTTGAATCATAAGTGCTAAAATGTTAGCTACTTTCATCAGAAGATTCAACGTCGTCAATTGCCACACTTTTACCAGCAGGAACGTTAATTTTCCTTTTCCGCTGTTTAGGCTGATTCTCATCATACCGCATAGACTGTAAAATATGAACAAAGGAGTTGTTGATGTCATCTTCTTGGGTTTCATTTGCTGAATCTTCCACAGGCAGCATGCACAATATCCGATCAGCATTCAACGGTAATATTCCGCATTTATCAAACCCAGCAATTATATTGTTAGACCTGTTAGGGTCAATAGATTCAAGCAGCTTTTTCAATAAACCGGGAAAAACATTTTTAGGAATACTACACTTCTTCCTTCCTGGTCCCTTTTTATACAATTCAACTATTTTCCTCCATGCAACCTTTAAAAGTTTGAAGAAAGCTACGTCTAAGGGTTGCGTCAAATGGGTGGAGTTGCTAGGCAAAAATATAAAACTAATATTGTTTTCTGAGCACTCTTTTATCGATTGTACTGAGAGGTGGGATGATAAATTGTCACCGATTAATATTTTCTTGCCAGGTAACTTCTTTAAATATGGTATGGCAATGGAATGTATCCAATCCTCGAAGCAGTAACTATCAAACCATCCCGATTTGCTACGATTGTACTTAGTACGGGGTGGTCCTCCAGTTGTCCAAGAGTCATACATGTTTAAGGCTTTGTATACTACATAACATGGAAGTAATTCTCCACTACCAGAAGCAGCGAACATGATTGAGGTGGACGATTTGCTATGATTTATAATTCGTTCGGGATATTTACATCCCCTCCTTGCAATTATTTTTTTTCGACCCGGATCATCGCAAAGGTTTATTTCATCATAGTTTACGATGTGGCTAGCGGGAATACCTTCTAATTCTGCAGAAAGACGTTAAAATATTCTGTAATGGTTACCCTAGTAACACCTGCACGCGCCCGTTTTATATTTTGGCACATTCTTCCAGATAGCATATTTGAATGTCGTTTTAAAAAGCTATATGTAAACTCTTTACCAGGAAGATTATTTCTAAAACGAGGAACAACTCTACCAACTCTATTTAAATATTGTTGGACAAGCAATCTTAAATCATATGTATCAAAGGGATAACCCCACTCACTGCATATGAGTAACTTTTCTGCGATATATCTTTCTTCTGCTTCACTCAACACGGTTTGACCTCCTTGTTTCTTAACATTTTCATTTTTGAGATGTCTTTGAAGCACGGTGTAAGCAAGATTGTGTCTTTTGGCGGCTTGTCTTATACTGTAACCATTATTAGTGACATCATTCTTAGCCTCTTGAATTATATCTTGGTTTGGTTTTTTGTAATGTTTTCCCCCTACTTTAGGTTTATAATCTCTAGGCATTTTTACGTTGGTATTAACCCCAGCTTATGATCCTATTGATCCTATTCACCCCAGTAACCTAAAAATGTGCCGCGAATTAGAAATATTTTTCCAGGTTGTTTTTGCATACAAAAGAACTAAAACTATTTCGTGTACCTTAATTACTAACCGGTTGGAGTTACTAACACTAATTACTTTGTGTGTATGCCTCTTAAGTTCGGAATTTCAAACAAAGTTTTTGCACCCACGAAAACAGCTAAATAACAATGTTTTTAAAACATGTACTGGTTTTCAATACTACCAATTGCGGGTGACGAGATATTACCAGCCTTTATGTGATTATGATATACGGAGCCAATCAACGTCAAATAGAAAGGTTTTGTTTAGTAATTAGGGTTTTGTGATTTTTATAAAAAAATTCCCACTTTTTGATCCTATTCACCTCACCGATCCTTTTCACCCCGTTCTACGGTATCTAGTTCTATGCTACGGCTTTAACATTACTAGCTATCTAATTACCAATTGAAAATATTTAACAGAATAAGTAGATACCTACACTATGTATAAAAGTTCATAGATAGGTAAAAAGAAAAAAGTTGCCTCTTGGTTACACATAGTTGAACTTGATGCAAATTGATGTTGCACTAATGGTGGTAATGGTACTATTTTTTTATGGGTAATGGTAAGTCTGTGGGTTGCTGAAACAAAATTTAAAAGAAGCACATTATAAAGTGATATCATGTACCTATACCTACTTAGATACCACAATATAGGTATGTAGATACTTACACACAATTTTCTTTTCAGTCCTCGTTCAACCACGGCGTCACATTCAACGGCTGTTCTACCCATTAAATTGAGCAATCTTTGCTCAAAATTTGACAGAACTTTGTCAGTTTTAGGTCCACCTCCGGTTTTTTGTATATATTTGGCAATATCAGCTGCTTTTGCTTTAGTTTTGGACATCCACTCAATAAGTCTAAAAGATACATACATTATTCTAGCGAATGTATACTTAACACTGACAACACAAACTTTTTTTCACTCTGCTTTGAATTTTTCTCCGAATCCTATAGCATTCAGTCTGATGGCTATTCTTGACCATAACGAATCTAAATCATGTTTACCACTTGGCCCGCCACTAAATTTGTTAGTTATAATAGACGGATTTTCTTCCGCAAAAGTTAAAAACGCGTCCCAATGATCAGTCTGAACTTTCATAATGTTAAATAAAAAATAAATTAAATTAATATCGCAAATGAAAAACTAAACTTAACACCAAACCAAATGAAATTGTAGGATATATTTTGTCTAGCATTAATATATTGCACTTTTATGCGATAGCCCACAAAGCGACTGGTAAAAGTTGGCGTATACAAGCGATCGTTTAGTTTAGACAATTATACGAGGGTGTTTAGGGGGAAGGTGAACGCATCACAGAAATATGATGCTTCCAAATTCTTGCTTCAAAGCTACTATAGCTTGTAGGCAAGCAAAATGACGTCACAAAATAGAATTCTATTTTATGGTGCTTCCGCTACAGGTCGTCAGAGGATATGCTGGGTCACCGAGAATCATAAAAGAAACATCAATACTGTGAAATTTGCGTTTTGATTGGGATATGATTTGTGCGTGATGTTCATATAATGTTGAATTCTTAAATACTGCTGCATCATGAGAGTTTCCTGGATGCTTGACAAATATGCTAGAAACCTGTGATTTTTGATATATCGGGTGTTCATTTAAATTTCACCTCTAGTTGGTGTTGAAGTGTCGTTTAAGAATGAAATTTCATTCATAAATGACACTTCAACGCCAACTAGAGGTGAAATTTAAATGAATACCCTATATTATATTAATATTAATTTCGTTTGTTATCTTTACGTACCTATAGCGATTATCAACAACATATAAATTATAGGTGGTACGTGGTCCTATCTACAATTCACTAATTATTATTTACGGCTAACTGCGGCCCTATTTCCTAAGTAGATTGTTACACAAAACATCGCTTTATAGAGCTTTAATACAACAGATTTGCCGAGTAAGATCTGATGTAGCTCAATCATACATAATGGTGCGTTTAATTGTTTTATAAAAGCTTTTTCGGTAACACTTACACATTAATATAGTATTAAGCTCGTTTTAGCTGCGATATTTATGCAACAGATTTATACGTTACGTGTCTTTTTATTCAATAAAAAGTGTAGTAGTGTGACTTAACCTCAAACGCAAATAATTTTTGTGTTGTGATGTTTTGATTTTAAAATTAAAATAATTGTGGCCGATCCTTTTGTGCTATATTCAGGTATGTACCTATAACTAGGTAAAATATCTGATGTGTCCAACACATGACTTCCTTATACCGATAGTACTACAATTACTTTTCCTACAGAAATTAAGTTAAATTTTGAGGGTTTCCAGCAATTTTCAAATAGTCTCTGTCGCACTTATTGCAATACGCATGAATCTGTCCTTGCCCCACTCATTATAACCGAATTTTACGACAAAAATGTGTTTTATTTTAGATTTTTGATCTACTACTCACTTAAAAGAATCTCCCGGTATAAAATCACATTTATTTATTCATTATCTTATATATAAAGATTATAGTTTTCGGTACCATAGAAACCAGTAAATAACAAAAAAAATAATGGTCCTTCTGGGATTCGAACCCGGGACCTTCCGTTTGGCAGCCAAGTCCCTTTAGTCACTAATCTATCTGGACTGTCAGTCGGATTCAACGATCAACGTGCACTATGAGAAATATAAGTGTTTTAAAAATAACGCGTTTTTTTTGAAATTTTTTTGACAGAATTTCAAAAAAAAGTTCAAACAAAATTTGTTCAAAATTTAATTCTAAATCAATGTTAAAGAATAAAAAAATTTCATTAATTGTTTATTTTTCAAGATATTCCTAAAAAACTTAAAAATGTTCTCAGGTAAGTTGTCACTTGTGTTGGTGCTAGATGAAAAAGATTTAATGTGGCACCCACAAATTTGTTCAAACTCTTAAATATGAAATTTGAATCAAATCCGATAACTCGTTTTTGAGTTATGGTGGATACAGACAGACAGACATCATGGCGAAAAGGTCAAAATGGATTCAGGGGCCCTCAAAACGTATAAATCCATCAAAATCTCGAAGTGGAAAAAAATCACGATTACTATAGGCTTCGAGCGCGAGAACTGGTGGCGACGTCTGGTGAGAAAGTTAGACACTTTTAGTTTCTCATTTTACATGTGACGCATAGTATTGTTTGTTATTTTACTATGTTTTATACAGGGTGTTTCAAAACTATACAGATAAAATTAAATGTCATATGTAAAACCGAATTTTAAACATAAAACAAAGAATAACTATTTTTCAGATCGGACTTCGTTTAGAAAATATTTTTAAAAATCTAAAATTGAGGTAGCTATGAAAGTAAAAGTTTCTTAAATATTTGAGAGCTTGTTATCAACTATAGGAGTAATTATTTATTATATTTTGTTGAAATTTATTTACCTACTTTATTGTAATATCATTACAAAGTGTTGAATAAAATAAAAAAATAGTGTTTAGGGTGTTTGCAAGACACGGGCCCGTAGTCTGTGGGGGCCCGTTTCCTTAAAAAAATATCTGATGTGCCCAACACATGACTTTCTTATACATTGCCATGATACAGTTTTAATCTTTGGAAAATACTGAAGGGGTAGCCACTAATCACATGCTGTCGACATTCAACACGTTATTAATATAAAATCACATTTATTTATTACTAGCTGTCCCCCGCGGGCTTCGCCCCACGATAGTTTTCTGTCTTGCTCCGTTTTTTCAATAATATTTAACTGTATTACAATATATCAATATTACACAAAAAACACGCCACCACGATGCTGCCATTGCCGTCGATTTTTTCAATAATAATTATAGATACAGTTAATTTCACAGAAATCGACTACACCTAATATTTCCCTGATTCCCTGTGTTACAATGCCTTTGTTTGATTGACGTTTACTGTCAAATTGAAAAATTAAGTACTTATTTGCATCCGTCGCCAAAAATCAAAATGCCAAAACTTACTGAAACGACTCATGATAAAAAATAAACTAATTTCTGTGAAATTAACTGACGAGAGGCTAATCGCAGCAAAGTATTCCATCAAATTCAAGGTCACGTGTAAGGGCAAGGGTTATTCCGGCATCATCTTATGGTACCGATTTATGCTATTATTGAAAGGAAAAAAAACTATACAAAACAACCTATCCTGGTCCGTGACTTATAATCGCTCCGAATAAATAAAGCATTTAATTAAAATAAAAAAAAAAGAAGGGAAATCTATGGAATCGAACCAGCACCGTGTGGATTACTAGGCAGATTCTCTACCCACTGCGCCAAGGCGGCTTGTGCTAGAAGTGGTATTTGTTCTGGATAAGAAGAGTACACGGAATACTTTGCTGCTATTAGCTACTCCTATTAACTGTACATATTACAATATGACACAAAAAACACAAATCAACGACCGCGTAACAACCGGTGGTAGTTTCGCCACCACAATGCTGCCGTAGCCGTCGATCTTTTCAAATATTAATATTGCTACAATCGATTTCCTCAACGGTATAGATTTCTGTAATTTATATAAAGTACTTTTGTTACTGAGTGATAGATGGCGCTACTACATAATTAAAAATTTTTGACGGAATTTCAAAAAAAAGTTCAAACAAAATTTGTTCAAAATTTAATTCTAAATCAATGTCTAAGAATAAAAAATTGTCGTAAATTGTTTATTTTTCAAGATATTCCTAAAAAACCTAAAAATGTCATCAGGTAACTGTCACTTGTTTTGGTGCTAGATGAAAAACATTGAATGTGGCACCCACACATTTGTTCAAACTCTTAAATATGAAATTTGAATCAAATCCGAGAAGTCGTTTTTAAGTTATGGTGGATACAGACAGACACACACACAGACACACACAGACAGACATCATGGCGAAAATGGTCAGAATGGATGCAGGGGCCCTCAAAACGTGTAAATCCATCAAAATCTCGGAGTCGAAAAAAATCACGATTACAATACTTCCTTATACTACGTATAAGAAAGTAAAAAATTACAATCAGAGAAATGTAAAAAGTGGATATAGATAGCTTGCACATCTGTTCGCAAAATTCATTACATTACAAAAAATACGTAATAGCAATAAAATTTACAACTTGTAGGTACGTGATATTTTGCTCTTCTGCCTAAGTGAAACCAATTAAACAATTTAGTTTACAACAAAAAGTATAGGTACCAAACAAATTCAATTTCAAATTTAAAACCAAGATGTTTTAAAAATAAGACATGCTTAAATAAAATACGGTGCAAACGGACATTAGTTTTGTAATGTGAATGCAGATTGCAACACGCTTTTCCTTGACTTTTTTTCTGTGTGTAGGTACTTGGTTTAGTATTTGGTGATATTATTAGACTTAAACTTATCGAATATCGAACATTACCTACTCTATGTCAAATTAAAAATAAATGGATTCGATAAAAAAAACCGGGTTCGATGCAATATTTTTGGCTCTGCCAAAAAAGAAAAAAGCCAAAGGGTACGGTGAATTCAATGTCGAATTGTTCCACCCAACTACACAGCATACATTTCCGTTCTTACCCATCGTAATAACGAAAAATAGCTGGTGACAATTATGCCAAGAGCAGCGATAAAAACAACAAATATCTTAGTTTATATCAAGCTTTTGTGATAGGTTGTACCATTTACTGATGTACCTACTTTAAGAGTTAAGTTTATTATTTTCTCTTGTTAAAAAAAACCCAAGCTGCATGTTAAGAAATGTTTAATTTATATTTATTTTATTTATTTACTTATTTATTTTTGTTACATACGTACATAGGTAATGTATAGTAAAATGTGCAATAAGAAGCAAATAAAGCTGTGAATGTTTTAAATTTTCTAAAAATGTGTTTTATTAAAATAATCACAATCACGTTTATTCTAATTACTTCTTTATAAATATGCTCATTGCCCATTTTCAACTTTATATTCGGTTCATGTATTGCCTTCTCTTAACATCACATAGCTATGATAATGAATTTGAACTTTGAAAAAAATTTCCGGCAGCATTTGCTCGCTTCGCTCGAATATACCCTTCTTCAATATTTTGGCGATAGATGGCGCCTTGTATATAAAAATTTGGCTACACACTTTTCTCTAGTTGTGGCAACCCTGGATAATGGTATCACTACTTCTAATGGAACACCCGAGCACCTAACCTGACATATTTCGGGTGCATTTTTGTCGTTTACCACATGCTGCGGATGTTACCGATAATTTTTTATATAACAACTTTTTGGATTTGGGTGATACGAAATTCGTAAGTTTTCCTCTATTTATATTTGGTTATATTATAATTGTGATAAGTATCATTTTTACTGAAATATAACTAAATTTAGGTGTAAGTATTTATAACTTTTCCAACATAGATCTGTTGAAGTTTTATTTGCTTTTATCAGAAATATTTTTTGTATTTATTTATCTCTTTATGGCATGTTTAATATCCAAAGGAGTTAGACTTTATGAAATTGAAGTTGTCAGTGCGAACATGATTTAACCCTCCTGCAAATCTAAATAATCATTACAGCACGAATGTTTTATATGTTCAAACTCAAAATTATACTGTTATTTTAAATGAAATTAAGGCACGAAATTCTCCATTCCGATATACGCAAAATTATTGAAATTACATATTGTTTATATTTCCGATCTAAAATAATGTTGTTTTTAGGTAAATCACCAACGGATATGATCGAATAATCACTAGAGAGTAATAAATAAATGTACCACTGTGATGTAAGTACCTGAGTCCCTATTGTGATAAACTTAATTTTAAGCTCGTAGATTCCTTGTTAGTAATTTTTTCCAAATTTTAAAACAACCTTTTTTAAAATTTTGCTATAATGTCTAATTTAATCTCAGCGTCGTCTGTTATTGGAAGAGTAAGATATAGTTGCAAATATCCTTCATGCAAAAATTCCTATTATTCCAACGTTTCGGATTCCTTTAAAAATAAATTGTTTTATAAATTTCCTAGTCATCAAGAAACAATGCAGGCTTGGAAAAAAATTTGTAATATTAGTGATACAGACTTTTGTAAAAATTTTCGTATATGCGAGGATCATTTTCATAATTTAGATTTTTTAATTCGCGTAGACTAAAATTCAGAGCCATTCTAAAACTCCCACAATCCTCTTTAATAAGTAGTTCTCCTCGCACACCCGAAGAAGATACAGTTGATAATACAGATGTTTCTGCTGAAACTTCTGTATTAACTGATGCTTGTTCGCCCAAGCCTGCATCTTCCAATAATGCCGATTCTTTGGTTAAATCAGGTGAAGTGACACGTCCTTGTTAGAATTTAACTGATCATGATTATTGTCAAAACAAATTGAGACTTTGTTCTCGAGCGGTACATCGCAATGTTACTTCGCGACTGTCAAAATTGAGGTCTGTTTTGAAGACTACGAGGGCAGATCTAAATTCGATTAGAAATTCATCACATGACGGTCGATTTCAGTTCATGGAGGAAAATCTTAACAGTGTGACTGTCGAGTTTATAAACTCGCATGGAAGAAGGTGGACTGTGCAGGATAAAGCTTTCGCTTTATCAGTTTACAAAAGAAGTCCCCGATTGTATAAATATTTGCAATCGTATTTTCAACTGCCTTCTATTAGAACTCTTAAAAAGGCTTTGTCCAAGATTCCTTTTGAAACAGGTTTGAATGATTCAATTTGTGAACATTTGAAACACAGAGTGTATAAGATGGATGAGCTTGATCGCCACTGTACCTTAATGTTCGATGAAATATCCTTAAATAGTGGTTTTTATTAAAATAAAAGCCACAAACAAAGAATAGTAGGATTTGAAGATTTGGGTTCATTTGGCCGGTCAGACAAAGCTGCGAACCATGCGCTTGTTTTCGTGATAAGAGGAATCAGAAAAAAATTTAAACAGGTTGTGGCTTATTACTTTACCAAAGACACTATTTCGGCTATGTCGTTACAGAAATTAATAGTTCAAATTATTCAAAAGTTACAGGAAACAGGCCTTCATGTAGTTGCTACTGTTTGCGATCAAGGTCCAACGAATAGGCAAGCTATTTCAACTCTTTATTCAAGTAACAAAGATAGACCTAGGTCCTATCATTTCGTTGTGAATGGTGAATCAGTATACACTCTTTTTGATATTCCTCACTTTTTTAATAATTATAAATTATTTATTTATATAGTTGCGCCATCTATCTCTGATTTACAAAAGTGCATGTTGTTTACATTACAAAATTTTATACCGTTTTGGAAATCGATTGTAGCAATATTATTTGAAAAGATCGACGGCTTCGTTTTTGTTTTGGATATCATGGCAAGTCGAATACAAATTTTAAATTAATATTTTTCAATAAAAATCAATGAAAATAATGTAGTTTTTGATATCATTCGACTCGCAATAAGTTTCTCATTCATGACACTGATAAAAAAAATTGTCTAGGCCGAATTGGCGAGCAAGAATTCACAATACTGTTAAATCACTATGTTCAAGTTTGAAAACGGGCACCCGGTATATTGATATATTGTAATACAATTAAATATTATTGAAAAAACGGCGCAAAATAGAAAACTATCCTGGGGCAAAGCCCGCGGGGGACAGCTAGTACAAAATAAATACAAATATATGTATATAAATTTGTACGAGCTATATTGCTGTATTAAATTTAATTAAACAATAAATTTATTTGTGAGAGATGAAGCTTTAACTGCTTAATTTTAAATATAATGCGTTTACAATAAAATGCTCTCAAATCTTATTGTAGTATTTAAAATCCGTTTGTCGTTAAAATTTTCATTGATCTTAACATTATGTTACAATGTTACCGTTGATAAAACCAGGATACATTGTTATACGCCAGAGACCAAGCGACAGTCAAAACAATGGATTTTTCCGAGTGAATCTGCTCCGAAGAAGGTTAAAGACGGTCTCATCGGCCGGAAAGGTCATGGCCACGATTTTTTGGGATTCGAAGGGAATAATCCTCCTTGACTTTTTGCAGAAAGGAAGAACGATCACGGGGCAGTACTACAGTGAATTATTGGACCGATTCGATAAGAAATTGAAGGAGACACGGCCCCATTTGGGTAAGAAAAAAGTGCTGTTTCACCACGACAACGCACCAGCACATTTATCCGGAATTGTCGCGGCCAAATAGCGTGAACTACGCTACGAATTGCTGCCGTACCCACCTTACTCGCCCGACCTGGCTCCCTGTGACTTCTTTCTGTTCTCCAACATGAAAATATGGCTCGGAGGAAAAAAAATCAGCTCAAACGAGGTTATCGCCGAAACAGAACCGTGTTTTGAAGAGTTTGACAAATCTTATTTTTTGAAGTGGTTAAAGAAATTGCAGAAATGTTGGGAAAAGTGTATAGACTTAAAAGATGTATTGTTTATTTTGATTCGCTTTTCTTTTTTTGTTGTGTGTATCAATTTTGCCAGTGTTTTATAATAAATCATTAATACGTACCCGTATTTCTGTTTAAAATGGATAATATTGATATCAACGGTGAGTTTTTGTACTATAGGTAGATACTATAAAAATTTTCCTTAAATTACGAATTTTATATTTGTAGATATATATGAATTTCTTATCATTTCACCTTCATTCAACACAAATAGTGTTCCTGTACCTGTACAACAGTATTCCTATAGGCGATCTGCAGATTTTAAATTTCGTACTCTTTCTGCGCCATCTACGGTGAGAATCTAATGTTTGATAGGAAAACAACCGTTGAAAGTTGAAATGTCAAATGTTTTGCAGTGAACAAGTGTGAATTTGTAGAATAATTTGTGCAGTTTGTTGGTGTTGTTAGTGTATTATCTAATCATTTAGAATATGTAAATTCAGATAAACTTCGGGTTTTCCTCAATAAATTTCCAGCATAGAACACCAGGTAATTCTGAAATGCATAACATATTTTTTCAAATTACCTAACTAAAGTTAACAATAAAGAAGACACAAACTTACTTCAGGAAAAATGGTAAGATTGTATGCAGGATTTTGAGGGTTATTACTTTTTTTATTTCCTACAAAATGATTACTGCAGATTTTGTCATGTGGCTTTGGTTGCCATTGTTTACCTGAACTGAAAATAAATATTGTACCTAGACAAGATAACCCTCAACACCATTTTAAGATTATGTTGAATGAATAATAATTGTAATTCCTTACTTAAGTCTATTTACACTGTTGATCCAAATCCTTTTCCGCTTTCATTTACTAGGAAAATGGTAAAATTTTACAGTGGCATCGGTATTGTGACCGTTAACTACACTACACAACAGTTCACTTTAGAATTCCGATAAACAAGATGTTTTTTAGAATTATTTTCAACGTCACGGCTCATAATAGATACTCTTCTATTTATTTTTTCAGTATAAAACTTGAAAAGTCCACTAAAAGTTGATAAGGCCTTTTCGCTTTTACATGGTTGTAACAAGAAAAGGACTAATTTTAACACAGCAAGTCAGTAAAACAGGTTCTTTATTTTCCTAATTGAGTTGCTCCAAACTGCCACTGATGGCGCTACTAACATATATGCAGACTGCCTATTCCTGCATAACATCGCAACCAGGGCCTTCCACCACAAAAACATTGTGTAGCAATATACGAGTAGATGAGACAAATCAGCACTGGACGAAAGATCATTCCTTGATTCTTATAGACTCCTATAAAATGTTTAGACCTAAGATAGGTGGTATGGACATAAGGAATTTAAAAAAAATGTGGGAGGTCATAGCAATATATTTTCAAAACATATAAGCTGAAATATACAGCAATAAACTGCGAGAATCGTTGACGTGTATTGGAAAGAAATTATAAACGATACATTGAAAATAATACACAAACTGGAATAGGAAGAAGATATTTTCAATTTGCAGAACAAATGGATGACACATTTAAAAAAAAAGAAATATAAACCCAGATTTGAAAGATAACACAAAAAAAAAGTATGGTACAAACACCAAAGGCAAATGCAAAAACAGTCGGTAAAATAAGGAAACGGATACATGGTACAAAGTACAAAAAAGATTGTATATTTGAACAAATGCGCCTAGATAGGAAACAGTATCAAGAACAGAGACTGAAAATGGAAAAACACAAAATCGACCAATATTTCTAATAATTTTAATATTATGTTTCATTATTCTATATTGAATTTATGATATTATTTTATTGTTATTTATATTTTTCTATACATATTATTATTAAAAATATGTTAAATTTATTTTAAATTTTTCATTAAATTGCATTCCCAAATAAATATCCTATAAAACTGATATACTGTGACCGTACAGACCCCGGTCACCTACATTTATTTAAATTTCGAGTAAAATATTGTAGGTACATAAAATCCCAGTGAATATGTACTAATTTATCATTATTCGTATGTACTTAACAGAAAAATATCTACTTGAATTTTTTACAGGGATTCTAGGAACAGGGGTAAAAGTAAACACAGACACACTTCAAGTCACACGATAATATCTGTGTCACCAATGAAGGTTTATGACCTTTCTTACAATGACCACAGTAATATCTGTTTTGACAATAAATAGGTCATCACCTTGCTTTAGACCAGCACAACCCAAGAGGGTGGTCCGAACGGCGCCAACAAGGTGAAACTACATGGCGCTTACTAGGTGAACCACATGGCCCTTCAATAGGTCGAGCAGTACCATGTTACATGCAAATTTCTTCGATAAGATAATTTTACCCAAACCGCCAACGCTATTTCTCAGATGGCCCCGTGGGATCTAGAGTTGATCAACCCCACAATTCTGACGTCACAAGCGTGGGCAGAACAAAGAAATTTCACATATAAATAGAGGGTGCTTGGTTGTAGAAAAGCAGACGATCTTGGTTGTCTAGAAAATCCAAATCTCCTTTGATTTTATCATCGTGACCTGGTTACCTGGCTGCGTAAACTCTGTAAGTTTTACTTATAGAGGCGGGCTATTAAAATCCAAATCTCCTTTGAGTTATCATCGAGACCTGGTTACCTGGCTTCGTAAACTCTGTAAGTTTCACTTGCAGAGACGGGCAATTAAAATCCAAATCTCCTTTGATTTTATCATCGAGACCTGGTTACCTGGCTGCGTAAACTCTGTAAGTTTTACTTATAGAGGCGGGCTATTAAAATCCAAATCTCCTTTGATTTTATCATCGAGACCTGGTTACCTGGCTTCGTAAACTCTGTAAGTTTTACTTATAGAAGCGGGCTATTAAAATCCAAATCTCCTTTGATTTTATCATCGAGACCTGGTTACCTGGCTTCGTAAACTCTGTAAGTTTTACTTATAGAGGCGGGCTATTAAAATCCAAATCTCCTTTGAGTTATCATCGAGACCTGGTTACCTGGCTTCGTAAACTGTGTAAGTTTCACTTGCAGAGACGGGCAATTAAAATCCAAATCTCCTTTGATTTTATCATCGAGACCTGGTTACCTGGCTGCGTAAACTCTGTAAGTTTTACTTATAGAGGCGGGCTATTAAAATCCAAATCTCCTTTGATTTTATCATCGAGACCTGGTTACCTGGCTTCGTTGACTCTGTAAGTACTACTTGCAGAGGCGAGGTATTTCAGTTCCACCACTACCAGATGGAAAGAGGCCAGAACTCCGGGGGAGTTCCCACCGCCATGGAGGTTTCGGAGGGTCAGAAACCTACAGGTCCGTTAATTCTACTTGAATATTTAACAAATGTTATTTTTTGTTCCTAGTTAGGGATATATTCGGCTCAGTATAATTTTTGTGTTTGTAAAATTTACCTGTCGGATAATTATTTGTTTCAGTAGGTAATGTAACGGTTATTAAACTGCTCCAGAGCTTTCCGTACTACACACTTGCCTTGCACACCATTTTAATAACTTTATTTAAATTTGATTGTACTGGGTGTCGACCTGACTACTGCTTGTATTCCTTAGGTCGCTTAAACTACCTGTACAATCTAGAACGAGGGAATACACTGCGAGGCTAATCAACCTCTAGCGCAGTGTGGGGTGCATACGCTTTATTGTATTTATTATTATGTGTATTAGCTAAAATAACCCCTCTTCGAACACAAGGAGGTGAGATTCATCACGTAGATGCCGCCTACCAGGGGAATGCATACCCAGAATGTGGGGGTTACAACGGGAAGTTAGGAGACCTCAGTTACAATATGTATTTGTATGTACTTTACTAATATTTCCATGCAGAATGATTTGGAGTTTGCTCGTTTGTTTATTTATATAATGAACACCAGGTTCGACTTGCAGGTGAACCATTTAAATTATCCCATGGGGCGATTCGCCTTAACTTTGAATTTGAAATATTTGATATAATATGTGTTTTGCTTTAAGGGCCTGAATAAATTGTTTATATGTTGTACCAAACTGTTTTATTTCTCCCGCATACACAGAACTTTAAAGAACACACAACGTAGGGTATTTAAATTTTGAATGTTAATTATTTCTCCAGCAATGACTGGGGGCCGTAAGGTTACAATACCTATAGGGAACCAATCCTCTAAGAGTTAGTAACCAAGAATATGGTGCATGGACCGTGTGGCATTCTAAATTCCAAGGCATGTATGGTAGATGGAAAATGCAGCAAACAATTTCATAACCTTTTGCCGCCGACATCATTATCAATGAAAATGGTAATATGACGTACCGCTGTCGTGACACAGGGAGATACATTGAGTGGCGGAATAACCAAAATGAGGAAATAGAATATTTGGACAGCCGATGTATTATCACCCCCTCAAATACAATGGCTGAGCGCTCTGAAGTCATATACAACAGTGATATTTTTCGTAAATATAACCTTTCACAACAATACTGTCAAACTGTCAACTCGCTGCGTGGTTTATTTTGTGAATGCCAGCCATTTAAATAGACCAAATAGATTTTAGAATAGTGGAAAAAATTGAATATCGAGCTGTAATAAAATACTTGTTTTTGAAAAGAAAACAAATGATGAGATTAAAACGGAGGCCAGCGAAGTAAATGGAGACTGCACCTTTTCTCAACCAAAAATTTTGGACAGCTGAATTCAAACGGGGCCGTACAAGCATTTTTGATGACAATCGTCCAGGTCGTCAAGATGAGACTATCACTTTTAAAAAATCCATGATATCGTGATAAACAATGTTCTGTAAATTTCTTATTTATAAAAAAACTTATTAAGTATAATACCTAATATTATTTATTTACAGTCTATGTCATCTTTAATTACACGAAATAAAAGGACTCCTTTACCTACTGTAGATTTTAGTGCAGTAATTTCATCTGTTCCCATTGGTGGAATGTATTGGCCGATATCTTCGGCGGATTGATTCGGTTTACTATTTTAAATTTAATAGATATATAAAATTTAATTATATTTGTTCACGAAATAAGGGAAATTTCTATTTTCTTTTTAAAAATTATGTAGTGACAAAAACTTTTATAGCGTTTTTAGGAAATTGTTTCAAGAACACAAATCTTCAACCTTTGATTTGGTTCATTATTTTAAGTTTAATAGATGTATAAATTTTATTTATAATGGTTCACGTCTATTTTGATTTAAATTTCTCATTACAGATTTCTGTAATATCTACATTTATTAATTCAAATATAAATATATAGATGGTTCAATAAATAATAATATAATTAATAATAATTATACAAAGTTAAGAAAAATCTCACTATTTTCTAGTAAATTGTTTCAGGAAAACAAATCTTCAACCTTTGATTCGATTTACTATTTTACTGCTAGCGACTCGCTCGGTATACTCTTTCGAATAGCATCCTCCGGTTCATTCAAATTGAGACAACCCAAGAGAACATGCAATTTTATTTCATACTTGTTTTACTTATTCCTTACAGTTACTATATTTTAATAAATTTATACATCCCCTGATTTCCCGAGTTTTATTTGTGGCAAATACGCTACACATTCTATATTTCAAATTTAATGATTTGTCTTGTAATTTTTATAAATTTCAGCACATTCTATTACCGTTGAAAGCTTGATACATCTACGAAATAATACTGACATTCTTAAAGAATTAATTCCCTCAATTGGGATGAGATTGTTGTTCATGGACAAATTAAAAATGCATCTGAATGATGTAGAAAACATTCACCCATCAGATGCATCTATTATCATCATCATCATCATCATCATCATCATCATCTTTATCTTCAAATAAATATAATAAACATATTCATGCATTCATCAAATACGATAAACTTGTCAGTGTTAACGAATTAACATTAAAAATCCGCGACATATATGAGAATAATATCAAGGAAGATCCCAACAGTTCACATTACAATCTTCACAGTGGCACCTTGGACATTCAAATTGTTAGAAACGAATCTATGGTAAAATTGTACATCAGCAAAGAAGACAAATACTTGCTTTACAATGTATCGTTAAATGAATTACATTTTCATATTAAATTACATGAATTTGTAGAAAGGCGTTACATAGAAAACAACAAACAATTAATATGTTGGATGCATTTGTGATACAAGAAAAAGCAAGTATTAACTTTATTAAAATGTACTTTCATCAATATGTACAAAAAAAAATTAATAAATACAGTGAACATATACATTTAAAAGTGGTATTAAAATCATATAATAATCCGTGGGTGATTGAAGTATGTAAATGGTGGAATCAAGCAATAAATTTGAATGTACATAAAAACAGACAATTATATCTACATGGACCGACAGACGTTGGAAAATTATCTTTATTTCAAACAGTTTACTACACAAGTGTCCAGAAATGCATCAAAGAATATTTTATCCAGACCATGGTACTTTTGCATTTGATGGATTAAACAAAAATTTCCATAAATTAATATTATTTGAAGAATTTTCATTTAAACTGTTTGATGCAAACACATTAAAACGGTTATTGGAGGGTGGAACTTTTACCATTTCCCGAAAAGGGAAGATTGGATACAGTATGAAATGGGAAGGACCAATCATTATGGTCTCCAACTATGAAATCTCACTTGATGTCGCTGATGCCCTTAGAAGACGTTGGTTGGTGGTTTATGCAGATCATGCATATTTTAATGACGATATTGTCAATATACCGATTGTATTAGGAAATCAACTTGCTCCACATCCAACTTTAAGAATGAGAGTAAGAAGAAATGCCGCCGCCGTCGTCGCCGCCACCGCTGTTCCTCCCATCTTCAATGATATCGCCACCACCTCTAGTTATGTTTCTGATGAATTTTAATATTATGTTTTATTATTGTACATTAAATTTATTATCATATTATATTATTGTCATGTATATTTTTCTATTTATAATTATTAAAAACATGCAAAATTTTATTTTAAACTCTTTATTAATTTGTACTCCCAAATAAATATCCTATAAAATTGATATAAGTATACCTATTTATTCTTAATAAAAATATTTTTTAGAAATAAATCCAATAAACTATATTAAAAAATTCAACCATAATTAAAATACATAAATGAAAATATATTTATTTCTTTGCGTGGCTCTAAAAAGACCCAATTTAAATATAAATATTATTCTTATAATAATATTTATTGATTTGCTGAACGTGGTGTTCCATTTAAATTTTTATATCTACCATGTAAAATACAAAAACTAAAGTAACGTTCACGTCTAGTATATCCATGAATAACGATATAATTCAAAAATTTCATTATGATAAACCATCATATCACGGCCTTTAATGAAAATAAGAAATCTATACCATAAAGCAGGATTTCTTACTCCATTACAATATAAAAAACTCAAAATTTTAACACGTTGGGCATAATGAAAAGAAGTTGATCTAAATAATTCAAAATTAATAAATGGAGGCCAAGTATTAATTGGTCCAATTATATCTTGAATTATCCAATCAACTTCATATGAATATTCTATACGAGCACGATAACTTTCAGCTATAGCATTAATTCTTTGTTCCATACTCAAAAGAATACAATACGTTGTGCATTCAAATGTATCCAAATATGAAATGTTAAAAAACATAAAACGAATTCAAAAGCTCTAATACAATTGAAATGAAAGTGGGAGAAAAATAAAAATTATTAACCTTTTGAAAAATATATCTTTGAATTTCTAAGATGATTTCCCTAAGAACTAATATAATTTTCATCGGGTTTTTTTAATTTAGTTTTAAAAAATGTAAACAAATAAATAAATTCATATTTTAGATATTTTTTGCAAAACAAAACTACAATAACCAAGTTAGAATACATATTTTGAATTTTTTTCAAAATTTCCCAAAGAACTAATATAATCTTCATAATGAAAACAAATTATCAAATGCTGCAGATTCCAGTGATTCTTCGGAAGAAAATATATCTAAAAAACATAAGAAGGACAAGTCCAACATTCCATATACTTCTTCGAAAGAAAATGTGTGTCCAGAAAATGTATCTCCAGAAAATATCAACAAATCATCATCAAACATTGACAATTCTAACATTTCATCAAGTGGTTCTTCAAAGAAAACTGTGTTTCAAGAAGATGACAACAAACCATCAACTAGTGCTAATTATAATGACAGTTTATTTGACGAAGAAGAACAAATAATACACTCCTGGTCAAAATTAACGTACCAATATAATAAAACCAAAAATTTATATTTTAATTCTTGTGTATGTGTACCGAGAAAGTAAATAGTAGGCTTTGAACCTTTTTTGACAATTCTACAAACAAATTACATTTGTTTGGCAATTTTAAAGTGACCTTTTTAAGTTAAGGAATACTTTGTTCAGTAATTGTGATAAAATCTGTTAGAAATAGAGTTTATCTACTGTTTTTTTTTTGCTTATTAATGTGTTTATCTTCGATTGTATGTTTTGAAAAATCAATTAGGTTCGTGTTAAGTTTGAAAATGAATCGTCCAAGGAATTTAACGGAACATGAGGCAGTGCGAGCATTAACATTACACGATGAAGGCTATTCTCAGCGTTATATTGCCAATTTGTTGGAAGTAAACCATTCTACAATAAGTCGTGTGATTGCTCGCTTTAATGAAACAGGAACTTATTGTCGGAGGCCAGGACAAGGGCGAAAACGATGTACCACTGCAAGGGATGAGCGTTTTCTTAGGCAATCTGCTTTAAGAACCAGGTCGGTCACTAGTTCGATGTTAAGAAATGACCTCGAAGCTACCCGCAATGTTTCGATTTCTGCTCGGACAGTCAGAAGAAGGTTAAATGAAGCCGGACTGGACAGTAGAAGACCAGCAACTGCGCCACTGCTTACCAGAGAGAACCGAGTTGCCAGGTTACGTTTTGCCAGAGATCATCGTAACTGGTCTGTAAATGATTGGAAACGAGTATTATTCACAGATGAGACTAGGGTGAGTCTAAAATCTCCTGATGGACGTGAACGAGTCTGGCGAAGACCAGGAGAGAGGTTTGCGCAATGCAATATCTCTCTAAGGATTCCATTTGGTGGAGGCTCTGTAATGTTCTGGGGAGGAATTTGTTATAACGCTCGTACAGAGTTAGTCCCTATTCGACCGAGATCGATGAATGCAAATTTTTATCTCGAGAACATTGTAGTTGAACATGTAATGCCTTTTGGTCCTTTTGTGGTAGGTGATTTTTTATTTATGCAAGACAATGCCCGACCTCACGTGGCTAGAGAAGTACTGGATTACCTCAATGATGTTCATATACCGTTTATAGAGTGGCCACCAAAAAGCCCGGACCTAAATCCGATAGAACATGTATGGGACTTGCTTAAAAAAAATGTACGATGTCATACACCTGCACCTACTAACCTAAGAGAACTCGCAAATGCAGTTCTTACAGAATGGGAAAACATTCCACAGGATGATATACAAAATTTAATTATAAGCATGCCTAGGCGCATAAATGAGGTAATCCGAAGTAGAGGAGGCAACACACGCTACTAACATCCCGATACTATCATCCATTCATTTGCATTACCATTTAATTGTTTTTCACTTTTTCCATAATTTTAAGGAAGACTCTTAATTTTATTAAAATTAAATTCTAACCATATCATTTTTCATGTAATACACTTCTAATCTCTTAAATAAAACGATTTGTTACTTTTTATTTATTTTCCATTAATTTATTTAAAATATTTAAAAAAAAAATGAAATTTAATATATTGGTGCGTTAATTTTGTCCAGGAGTGTACTTTCATTACATTTGAAAGTACTGGAATTTGTTGAACCTTACACAAATAAAAATACTCCTCATTACGAAATCGAACGGTTAGTGCAAGGTGAAATTGGAACAATAAATTTTTGGCCGATCAAAATTGTTGACATATTATTCAATGAAAAAGAACTGACTAGTTCTGAAACTTTTCAACTTTTAACTTTTTTATATGTGAATGGTATAAAAAATGCAGCATATCGATTCTTAATGCGACTTAAAGGACTAGGAATGGTGAAAACCCACAAACAAATTTTCACTATGTACAATTATTGGAATCATTCTGCATATGGAGAAATTCGCCGTAACAAACACTTTCATTTTCATGTTAAGCGAAATCGATATGAAAATTTAAATAATGTTTTAAAATCGTGAACTTCTTCTTTTTTACATTATCATTAATATTATGTTACATTGTTTTATATCATATTCTCATTTGTTGTATTACATTATTATCTATATGTAAATATTGATACCAATTTTAATATGTATTATGTTCTATTACTCTACTAATATTGTACTTTTATGTTCGTTTGTTATTAATGTACTAACCTTATCTATAATAATAAATCATTAAAAATTTACTTCAAATCTTTTATTATAACATCCTGAAAACATAAAAAATAAAATTGTGAATGGCGCCTCCACCAGAATTTAAATTACCTAACTTAAATTTTTTTTCAATTTTCGTCACATCATAAATTTTTCAAAAGTAAACTTTTGTTAACTAATTTGGGGGCGTAGAAAAAGAATATCAAATCCATTTTTCTCTCAGTGGAAATGGGAAAATTTTGGGGACTTAGAAAATTTTCGAAAAAGTATGTTCAGAAATTTGAAAATTTTGAGTAAACTATTCGTCCTATTGTTACGTTATTTTATTTTAATTGAGTATGCCTATGCCAGAACAGACGTATTTAATATTTTCATTACAATATTCATTTTATTTCTCTTATTTCGTGCATAAATATTTATTTCACTTTCGTGATTACCCCCGTATAAGCGAATAGTTGTTAGTTATTTCCCTTTGGAAAAATTTTTCGAATTACACAGTAAAAAATATGATATTCAGAGTGAAAATTTTAGCAGTGGTTAAAATTAATTTAACACATAGCAATAGTACTTTAACACAAAATTTGACACCAAATGGAATGGTAAATTTACTTATTACGCTAGTGTTAAAATCAAATCGTCTTTGAGTAAAAAAACTCTGATAAATACATATTAACACTTAAAAAGAAAAAAAGTGTGGAAAAAGCACGGCCTTGTGTTAAAAAACACTGAGGGCTTGCTTATCTACTCTATTTGTGGTGAATCCTCGTTCTGTGGTGATGCGACTGGGGGTTTGGCAGTGGTGCATTTCTACTATTCTCCCCAATTATTAATATTATTATAGATTAAGGATAATGGAAGCATTTTTAATAAAATTGAAACTGTTTGAAAAGTTCAAGTGGGTGAAAATACGGGAACCTACATATGAATGCTTAATAAGTACAGGTAAGAAGAGTTTCTTTGTAAAGTTATGTTGTGCATGTTGATGTTGCATATTGCTTGTAGTTAAAATTTGCCCGTTTAATTGTTGTAGGTAGAAAGAAGTAAGTAGGTATAGTTAAATAAAAAAATCATTTAAATATGTAGGAAAAAGAGAATTTTATTTTCTGCAACTTTGATACCTAATTATTTTTACTTTTGAATGCACGAAAAATGAGACATTTCGAACAAACTGTTTTAAGTGGTTATCATGTTTAGACAATCAGGAATAATTGCTGGATGTAGGATGTAGGATGGTTGGAAAAAATTATAGTTAAATGTTAAATACCTACTCAGTTACATAGTATGTACCTACTGATCGATTACGTTCAGATTTTTATTTCAATTGTACCCAAAGACAAGTTCCCAGAAATTTCTGAAAGCAACTTTTTGTTTTCCGATGAAGATGGTGTGTTATTGGACGAAGATGTTATATTTGATTTTTTAAAACCTGGAGTTACCCTGGAAATAGTGTTGACTTCACTACATATTAAAATAATAAATACTACCCTGGATTCTTTAGGTAATCTCCTGTTTATTCATACGCATTACGCATACTAAATGGTTATATAAAATATATTTAGACTTTATTGATGGAAATCAACAAAATGATTCCGATGGTGGATCTACTTCTACTGTCACAGTGGGAAATGACGAATCTTTTGGCATTAATGATTTGCTTCAAGAAAATGTACCAGAGGTCGATGCTAGCAGCGAAACTACCAACAGTACTAGCGACGTCTTTAAAGTGCCAATGAACATTCCTTTAAAAAAACAAGGCATGAATATAAACGCCAAAGTACAAAATCTATATTCGTTTGAAATTTCAATACCTTATTAATTAATTTTTTTCTAGATTTCGAAGGATTGAATCGTAACTAGAGGAGGGAATGAAATATTTAATGAATTTGAGAGGAAAAATAATATCAAATAGAAATCGCATGTTGTTGGTAAATTTAACTGTGGCAATAATGCTGGATAGATATGGCCAAAAAACGCCAACATATTTGAAAAAAGAATATGCTGATGCATTGGTTGAACTTTTCCCAATTTATAGAAGTGGTTCTCAAAATGGCTCAGTAAGTTTAATAATCGTTTAATAATTATTAATGCACTACACAAGTAACAATATAATTTTTAATAAATGAGTTAATTTGAAAGTGATTATTTAGATAGCTGAAACGCATTGTATAAAAATTAATTAACAATTAAATTAATAGTAGATTGTCATTCTAAATTAATCCGCCGGAAAATAATATTGAAAAAACCATTTTCTTGATATTTAGCCTTTAAATAAATTTATTTTGATAAGAAGACCTGGAAGGAACCATTTGAAATCAAAGTCTATAAAGGGCATTTTGTAGTGCCAAAATATAATACATATCTTACCTGCTATTTGAGATTTTTAAAATATATTTAATGTGTTGTATTCAATATACTTATATAGACAAATAAATTGTTGTATTAATGTTCAAAATGTTTTTTCAATTTGGAACAGTTTATTAAAAACATGGTAAAATTTTTACTCGTAACAAACCATTTTACAAATTACTGATTATAAATGCTTCATGTTTTAATGGTTTCATCTAGATAATTTTTATCATGATTTTTTTAAACTAAATATGTACCTACCTTTATACGGACCTACAGGGTGTTTCGAAGAGCGTACATACATAATTTTTATGTGAATGGTAGGCAAAGGCGAATATTTTTTGTCAATGGATACATATCATAAACGTGTCATATAATGCTTTTTTCAAATACCAGGGCGTCAAAATGTGAAAATTAAAAAATCTGGAAAAGCTTTAAAAGTACGTCACATTTAATTAAAATATTTCTAAGCGTTTTCCCGATTTTGGAAAATTTCATATCCGTTGTCCTCAAATTTGACACCTTGAATATTTAAAATGAAGTGGTTTCTGACGTGTACTTATACATTGACAAGAAATGTTAATGTTTACCTAATCATGTTCATGTAAAATTCTGTATGTTAAAAGATCTGGCCACATAAGCTGTGCTGTGACGTGTCTATGCTATTTTTCATTATTACCTGCATAACAACCATTGTCATTAATAATGAAAAATAGCATGGAAATGGCACAGCACAGCTTATGTGGAGAGGCCTTTAATAAGAGTATATTTACACTGCCCACAGTGTTATAATTAAACTCAGAAATGAATAAATATAATCTTATTTTTGTTAAATTAAAATCAATATTTAACACTAGGTTGAGTCAATTTTATAGCTTCAGTGCTATAAACTAACACTGGGTCGTGTTATTGTTCTAACCACATCATATACTTAATATACACTAACATCAGAGTTCTTTAACTCAAAATTTAACACTGATTTTCAGAGTAAATTTTAACACAATCTCGTGTGGACCTATAGGGACACAGAATCGTGTTCCCAGTAACACTGGATTTCTTACTGTGTAGGTGAATCTATTCCAGTGCAATGTCGTTTGTCGTATATTCTCAGCGCCTAGCGCGAGAGGCACTCCGACTACAAGCGTATGTCGTAGCTGTGTCGTCTCCTTCCATTCTCGCCGGCACAATTTCCAGAAAATCACTAAGGACTTTTTTTTGTATACTTTTCTATATAATTTGTAGGGTTTTCGAGCAGTTTTGTCTTGGTGGCACTGACTGTGGAATTTTTCCTTGAACTTACAAGGACCCACGCGAGTCTCTTTCTTTTTGGTTCTGATGCGTTGCCTACAGCAGGTGTAATAATTGTTGCTTGTTCGAGAAGATAAAAGATTACTCAGTAATTTTTCCTTGCGGGATTTATCTCGATACAGTGCAATTTTGAAGTTGATTTCTCTAGTAATCGTACCAGTTTAGTTGAATCGTTGAAATCAACTCCCGAAAGGGGATTTAAATTACACCGTTGCTGGCATCTTTGGTGAAATTTCTTTTGTCGTCCCTCGTACTGAGGTAAGGAATTCATTTTTTTTTCTGAGTTTATATCCACTTTTTAATTATTTAGGGAACACGTAACTCGCACCTACCACATAGTGCGAAACCCGTATAATTTGGTAAATCGCCTGACCTTCGAGAGGTCACCTTCCTCCATTTTGGTGTCCGACTACCATCCCCCCCCCTTGTCCCGTGGACTAGCTTGGCAGAATGCTCACTTTTGGAGATCCTGAGGCGACTAGTAACCGATGGTGCAGATGAGCAGACTTAAAATTACTTTGTCATGTGTCATTAACTCCGGTACTTCGCTACATTTTCAATTAAATATTAGTAATTTACAAAAAAACCTGTAAAGGTTACGCATGCGTATCCCCCACAAACAGATCTTATAAATTAATATAATATAATATAATATATATATATATACATATCTTTTGTTTGAGTTGTAAGTTGATTAAAGTACTAAAATAGACGAATCTGATCAAAGTTGCACTGTTGTGTTTTTGAGTTCGCAAATTTGCGGTCCCTAATAGTGCGGTATTCTTATAACACCATTTAGGGAATATTACCATTTTCCAATTTTTTGGTAAACCCACGCTCCCTTAATATAAAATTGGTGGCGCCTACATATAGTTGTTTAGTTAGTATTGTCCTTGAATTCAGCGTACACCCCAGGCATTAAATACCCACTCCCGTCTCCACTGAAGTATAGCCGAGATGCACTAATTTAACCAATTATTCCTTTATTATTTCGCACGAAAAATAATTGTAATACTATCAAAATTTTTAAGAAACAAAGTGAGGATTTCTCTATTTAGAGGACATTTAGTATTTTTTGAGTGCCCTAAAAACATACCAAAAATCATCACAAACCATCAATTTTCCATGTTTCTTGACCTATCCGACCACATATCTCGAAAACTATCGTATCAATGTGAAAATTGTTTGTAGATGCTTGTAAAGAGTTGCTGAAGAGATTGACACCGAAATCAGCAAAATCAAAAATTCAAAAATTTGATGGAATGGGCTCCAAAAAAAAGTAGTTTCAGAAAATTGACCAAAAAAAATTAACGGGCCAACAGAACCCAATGGTAGGCCCCATTTTGAATTCATATTGAAATTTCCTATAAGAAAATGGCCCTTATATTTGTTGGTGTATTTTTTTATAGTCTATGTCACCTGTAATGACTACTTCACCAAGGTCTAATTGTTCGTTACCTAGTTAGTTTGTCACATTTTGAAAATATATTCGTGTTCGTTATAGTTAGTTAAATAGTTAGTTTTTTATTATGTACTTTTTATTTAAAAATATTTATTGAAACATTACAAATATGGCGAAACAGTGCGGTTTATGTTCAAATTTAAAAGAGGTTGTTTTGGCTCATAGGCAAGTTAGCCGAAGTCTATTATGCGTCTTTGGAATACAAGGCGAGAAATCCCAATGCGTCAATATTCAAATGTGTTGAATACTGTTTATCGAATTTGTTAACTTATGCGATATTAAAAAAATCTGTTGTGCTGAAATACTACAGGCTTTTTAATAGCGATCAAGAAATTTTCGCCGATTTGTATCAATATGTACGTTTTACATACAAATTAAATTTACAAATTTACTTATTATATACACTGGGCCGCAAAATTAACGCACCACCCAAAATTTAGTAAAAGTTTTATGTCAATTTTTTTCTGAAACGTTTGTCCGATTTGTATGATTCTTTTTTTAAATTGTAGGTTGATCCTTCAGGAATGTAAATGTGCTACTTATTTTTGGTAAAAATTAATTTTGGTTGAATACTGGGTGTATCAATGATGTTGACATTTTTCCCAAAATTCATAACACCCTGTGGAGTGCACCAATAATAATATCAAATTATAAACTAGGGCTAACACTAGTCTTATCTTTTCTTAACATTCTCCAATTTGATTCACTTCAATATCACTGTTTTTAGGGGATATACAGGTTTGTCGAAAAACATATTTTTATTGGCGACAATATCTCGAGTTGTTCAACGTTTTAGAGAAAGCCATGACCACAATAGACGCAATGGACAAGGAAGACCACGCATAACGACAGCAATTCAAGATCGTTTCGTTACATTGTCAGCTTTAAGAGAACGTTTACTACCAGAAAAATTCAAATGCAACTTAGAGCCGTTCATAATATCCAACCAAGTGTTGATACCATAAGGAGGCGTCTTACAGAACAGGATTTACACATAAAAATACCAGCGACAGGACCCGCCTTAAACGCTGAACATCGCAGAGCCAGACTGCAATTTGCTCGGGAACATCTGGATTGAAACTTACAGGACTGGGAATGTGTTTTGGTCACGGACGAGTCTAGATATTGTTTGTATAGCTCAGATAGGCGGCTGAGGGTAGTTCGACGGCCAAATGAGCGTTATGCTCAGTGTAATATTCGACAGACCCATCTCTTCAATGGAGGTTCCGTTATGGTTTGGGGAGGAATTTCTCTAACAGCCAGGACAGAGCTTGTTTCCTTACGTGGAGGTTCTTTGAACAGTAATACAGAAAATACCGTTTATTCAACAATAATTTTGGTTTTGGAATTTGCGAATGATGAATAGAAGTGGGGGTGATTGGTGGAAAAGTTTTTCTGTTCCAAAAACGAGTTCTCCTAAAGATTTCATAAAGCAACATGATGGTGTTGAAAGGGGTTGCAGATGAAGTTTCGACATTATGTGCGGTTATGTTTTTGTCAGTTCATAGTTGTATTATTTCGCTAAAAATAAAAGGTATGTAGTGTACTACCTATGTATTTGGGGGAGCAATAAATTTGAACTTTTCTTACTATGTGTGCCATTGATGTGTGGTTATAAACAAAAAAAAATTATAACAATAACCTCAAAATACAGAAATAAATTTTCTTACACTCATACGAAACGGACATTGTGAGGTTAAAGTTTTTTGACCTTTTGGTTGTTTATACTTTTTAAGAGATGGCAGGCAGGTGTTCTGAAGAGACAGGTTTATTCAAACTGCAAGAAACTAAAAAACCCATTCATGTTGTTACATTAAAAGATATTGTACATATATCAGATTCTAATCAAATATTGATTTTTATTAAAATGTATTACATATACAATTATGTTTATAATACGCAAATTATTTGTTGAATGTTTTTTTTATTACTATTTCATTAAAATCAAAAGCACTGTTGGTGTCACTGCGTATATTAGGCGGTTAAATTGGCATCATTAGATTGGGGATTGTTTTAATCGTCCATTTTGATCTTGCTTTCTTTGAGAGACACGCTGAATAAGCTTTTTTCAAGTTACAGTTTCAAAATTTTACTAGCGTTTTTTACTGAAATCAGTGCATACTTTTACAAAAGTACAACTATCTTTTTCAAGACAATACCTACACTTTATTACATTTATTACATACCTACTATACATACATACATACATACACACCGAGTTTGTTTATTCATTTTAAGGTAAGTTGTCAATTTTCTTCTTTTGTTTAAATTTTGTACTAATGCATGTTCTGTACATATTTATAGCAGACACAAACACATACTCTTCCACAATGCCTAAAAGGTTTCGACTAACTAGGCCGAACAAGAAAGGTGACAGAAAAATAAAATGCACAGCCAGAACCTGAGGGGGTAGCAGCAACAACCACATCTTCTACTCAAAATACTACAGTAGAACATGACGCTGCTGACGATGTGGTGGAAGTGGCAACACCAATCCTTATGGAAGTAGAATCTCCTCCGCCAGTCGGACCATTAACATCCAGACACCCCCCCCCCCCCTCTTGATTGGTATACCACAAGAAGCTGGCCCTTCGAGTGCTATTTATGACTTAGCATCCCCACCTGCTAAAAAGTGCCGTCCAATCTACACTTCTCAGATCCCTGGCCCTTCGTCTCGCCTTACACCATCACCGCCGCCGCCACCGTGTGACGATATTTTGGCCACATGTAAGTACTTACTACTTTTTTTTAATAATTCAATGTGTATAATTTTGTACCTATTAAATAATATATTTTTACATATTTTAATGCATGTGTAATAAAAATATTGTGTTTCACGTATATAGGTACATTTTACACCCACCTAGGTATTTACTTATGTTTCTTTATTAACCATTTTTTAAAAATATTTCTGAAATTAGGTATATTCATTTGTATGTTTTTCTATTTTTCATGTTTATTTAAAACTTTATTGTGGAAATATTAATATAATAAAGAACATTTCTGTGGCAAATTTCAGGGCTGTGTCTTTAGCACACAGAAATGTGCAACTTTGATACGTTTGATTAAACTTATATATAATAAAATAAATATATATATAAATATTAATAAAATCAAAGTAATTTATATAAACAAATAACCATACATATTTCGACTCATCCTGCATAAATATTTCTTTTTATATTACCTATTATTATAATTATTAATAAACAAAATAAAATAATTTTGTCCAATAATTTTTGAGAATATCCCTACCTAAAATATGTTGAAATACCTATTTGTAATATTTAATATTAGGTATACACGTAACAAAAAATATGGTGCATTAGTTTTAAATTAGTAAAAGTTTTCAATGGTTTTTTCAAATCCTATTCGTTTCGCATTATTTATTTATTTTTCTGTTTTCAATCTTCTTCACACATAACATTTTTATTTTAATAGTTTTCTTTTAGTAACAATGTCCGATGACTACGATTGCAAAACGAGGGGGGCAGGATGTATTAATTTTTTATTTTTATTTTAAATGTACCTATCGTATAATGAGTGTAATCGTGAAGAGTTTCGAGAAAAATGTAATAATATGTTATCTAATACCGTTAATATTGCGAAAAAATTCAGGGTTGAATTTCTTGGATGAAAATAAGAAAAAAAACCTTTTTCCAAAAACGCTTCGATTCCTAGATACAGGGTGTTGAAATTGAGGGAAAAAATCAGTTTTTAGTAATTTATTGAACATTCTTTTTCCGATTTCATTCAAATTTCAGATTTATTTTTCATTCTCTTATCCTTAATTTGTCTCAATATGAACCTAGGTGCGTGGATAGGATTTAAATTCAAATAATTTGAGCTTTTTCATTTACGTGTAGAAAATGGTAATTTTTTTCTCGAAAAAGAAAAAACATTCGAAACAAAGTGATAAAACATAAAAGCTGTATCTTTAGCTATCTTATTTGAGAAAAAATATCAAACCTAATAAAAACCATTGGCGTCCCATTTTTTTTCTCAATAATATCAGATCAGGTGCCCCCAGGACGCCACTGGAACAAATAAATTGACTCGATTTGCATGAGAAGATATCCATTATTATTACTAACAAAAATCTGAAATTTGAATAAAACCGGAAAAAGGATGTTCGATATATTACCGAAAATTTGATTTTTTTCCTAAATTTCAACACCCTGTATCTCCGAATCGAAGCGTTTTTAGAAAAGGTTTATAGGATTTTTTTCTTATTTTCATCCAAGGAATTCAACCCTGACTTTTTTCGCAATATTAACGGTACATCCCGTATTATTAAAAAAAAAAATAAAGACATCACATATTTTTTTTGTTTGTTACTTAAAAATTCAAGAAGAAAAAATGTTTTGCATAATTATTTTGAAAAGGGGCTACGCTACACCTCTCACATAAATTTTCAAATTCATATTTATCTAAACTTTTGTCATATTTTTGTATGTAAATTCACCATTTACGGTATTTATTAAAGCTGCTAATAATATTGTTGAATTACAAGTTGTTTCTTTCATTTTACTTAATAGCTACAACAGAAGAAGTAGAGGATGTAGACATTCGTGAAATGTTGAATGATTTAGTGATAGATATTCACTTGGAACAGGAGGAAATCAATGAACTGATGCGTATTAGGGAGATTGAGGACCTTGATGCTCTTGATGCTAATGCAGCAGAGCGTAGAAATGAAAATCGTTTAGACACTTACTTAGTAATGACAACACAAAGACGTAACATCGACACATATTATTTGGGTGCAATGGAAGGCCGTTGTCGATTTTGCTCTGCCATGTATTTCCTATCTGAAATGACTACACGCAACACTTATTCAAAGTGTTGTTCCGTAGGAAAAGTTCAACTACCTACGTTAAGACCTGTTCCAGATTTAATACGGAATTTATTTGATGGCACTCATCCGCAGTCCAGGCAATTTAGACTGAAAGTACTGCGGTACAATTATGCTTTCCAATTTAGTAGCATCGAAGCTAAATTGAGGGAATTCCCAGGACGTGGTCCATATGTGTATGCAGCGGAAGGAAAAATCCATCATCACATTAGCAACATTGAGGCGAACAATTTGGAAAATGCTAGATATGGACCAATTTACTTCCTAGATCCTGATGCTGCAGTTGACCAACGCATGCAAAACAGTCACAACGATTTGGATGCAAATCTCATACGCCAAATTGGTGATGTATTGCAAGAGGTAAATCCATTCGCTCAAGGCTACTACCATCTACGAGAATTGTATAATCAGCAAATGGAACAAATGGCACAAAGAGGCGAACAATTGCCTACTATCGTTTTGGAAATACTATCTATACGTGGACATGAGCGACAGCCTTACGATTTGCCAATGGTCAACGAAGTTGCAGCAGTTTATCGATGCAACGATGCCCTGCCACCCACTACCAACCAGAGAATTTTCATCCGTAATCAACCCGACCGATTCCACGACATCGACCAACAAAACCCATTGTGCGATCCGTTAACTTTTCCACTTCTATTTCCAGCTGGAGATGATGGATGGAACATGTTTATGTTTCAAGATAATGACAATCGACGCCGCATCACACTTTGCCAATTTTATTCCTATAGATTGGCTCTACGAGCAAATTTCCAAATTTTCAAACATGGAGGGCGGCACGCAACAGTATATCGTGAAAGCATACATAAAAATGGAAGCAAATCGATTAAATTTTATTTTGATGAATCAGAATAAAATTCGAGCTGAATCATGTGGGTTTGGTCGACTATTTGCATAGATATGGTGAAAATCATGATATGCACATTGGTCGAATGATAATTTTACCATCAACCTTCATTGGCAGTCCCCGATCTCAACAGCAACGGTTCCAAGATGCCATGGCCGTGGTAGGACAGTTTGGTAATCCCTCACTCTTTATCACACATCTTTATCACCTGTAATCCCAAATGGCTCGAAATTAGGGAAAATATACCACAAGGCGATGAATCTAATAATCATCCAATGTTGGTGGCACGAGTTTTTCACGAAAAAGAATTGTTGGATGATTTGTTGAAGAAACAAGCTTTTGGCATCACTGTTGCTCAACTGCATGTTATAGAATTTCAAAAACGAGGATTGCCACATGCGCATATATTGACAATTCTTCGACAAGAAGACAAACTGCTGGATTCGGTACGCATTGACCAACTAATATGTACTGAGATCCCTGATATGTATAGGGAACCAATCCTATACGAGTTAGTAATCAAAAATATGGTGCATGGACCCTGTGGCATTCTAAATCCCAATGCATCATGTATGGTAGATGGAAAATGTAGCAAGCAATTTCCCAGACCTTTTGCTGCCGACACCATTATCAATGAAAATGGTATTGTACGTACCGCCGTCGTGATACAGGGAGATACATTGAGTGGCGGAAAAACCAAAATGAAGAAATAGAATATTTGGACAACCGATGGATTGTACCCTACAACCGATACGCTTTACTAAAATACAAATGTCACATAAACACGGAAGCTTGCGCATCTGCAAAAAGTGTAAAGTATTTATACAAATACTTTTTTAAAGGGACAGATAAAGCATTGATACGTGTTGTCCAAAGAAACCCAACAAACAATAATGACAACAATGATGCTGATGTTGTGGAAACAGAATATAACGAAGTAGAATCATTTTTGAATTCTCGATATATGGCACCACCAGAAGCTACTTGGCACATCAATCAATTTAGTATGCAGGAGAATACGCACACAGTTTTACGATTACCTGTGCATTTACTCCATCATCAAACAGTGCAATTCCGACAGGACAATAGATAAATAGATAAATAGATAATTTATTGGTGTTTTACAAAAGAAAAAATGTTTACACAAGTCAAATACAATTTAAAATAGTTAGATCTAAAAAGAACTTAAACACATATCACAAGTACACAGTAAAAAAATTTCACATACATATTTAAGATGGACTAGATTCAGGAAATGCAAAATTACAATTCAAAAATTCATCAAAACTAAAAAAAGCGCTTCTCACTAAGAAAATCTTAGTAGTTGCTTTAAAATTGTTCAGTGGGAGACACCTAATGTGTGTAGGTAACTTATTAAAGAAGTCAAAAGCTAAAAAATTAGGACCGTTCTGAGCTTTCTTCAACCTATAAAATTTTTTCCGCACGTCATATTTCTTACGAGTGTTAAAGACGTGTATGTTTTCATTAAGTGTGAGGTTCTTTTGTTTATAAACAAAAACAAGACATTCGTGTATATAAATACAAGGTAAAGTCAAGATTTTCAACTCTCTAAAGGCATCCCTGCAATCCTTTCTATAGTCAAGTCCTGCAATTATACGCACGACCCTACGCTGCAGCCCAAATATTTTATTCATGTGATTTGAGTGACCCCACGAGAGCAAACAATATCTTGTCAGAGATTCACACAAGGCAAAATACGCCGTCAATAGTACACTTCTAGAAACACACTGCGACAAGGTTCTCATAACAAAAACATTTCTACTCAGCTTAATAGCCAATTCGTCAACGTGACAATTCCACACGAGTTTTGGGTCAAGAGTCACGCCCAAAAACTTAACTCGATCTCTATCACCGTTGAGCCCGTTGAGACCCCTCAGCGAAAACACCATTCTCTCAGTCTTACCCAAGTTCAAAGACAGTTTGTTCGAATTGAACCATTCACCGGCCCTCAAACCCGCCAGATTACTCCGCTCAAGCGCCTCCGAAACCCCCCCAGCACCGACAGTGATAGTGGTATCATCCGCGTACAAGATTGTACTTCCGTGATCCCGAAGATACCTGGGCATGTCGTTCGTGAAGATAAGAAACAGCAACGGACCCAAGATCGATCCTTGTCGAACTCCAGTTCGGACCGACCCCAGGCCCGACCATCTCCCATCGACACAAACTCTTTGGGTTCGATCAGAAAGGTATGACTTAAGCAGACCCAGACTGCCACAGTCGAAACCATAGTGCTGCAGTTTTTGCTGCAAAGTAGAATGCGCTACACAATCAAAGGCCTTCGAGAGGTCCAAGAAAAGAGGCACCGAGTACAAACCCTCCTCGAAACCTCCCAATGTCTCCCGTATGAAAAGCAAAATTGCGTCCGAGGTGCTTCTGTTTTTACGAAAACCAAATTGAGTTTCGCAGAAAAGGCCATTCTCCTCGAAATACTCCATGATCTGAATAGTCATAGCCTTCTCCAATACTTTCGAGAACACAGGGAGCACAGAAATTGGACGATAATTTGATGTAGTATTTTTGTCCCCCGACTTGAAAAGAGGTGCACAAGCTGCCCTAGATATTGGTCGATACACAATGTTAACCGAATGGTTTACATTGAATCGTACAGATGTGGCGGCCATCTCTACACTGAAATACCATTACACTACACATGGCAGAAGAACAGAAATCCACATTATTGGAGAAGGCGGATGAGAAGCGGCGGCAACAAAGTTGTAACACGCATGTACTCTGTCAGCATTCGTAACAGGGAACTATACTTTTTGCGACTGCTGCTGTTACATGTGCGTGGAGCAACCAGCTATGAATCTGTTCGTATTGTTGATGGTCATGTATGCGAAACATTCATGGACGCATGCCGTGAACGAAATCTTTTGGCAGAGGATGAAGAATGGCGGCGGTGTTTGTTGGAAGCGGTTGAACGACAAATGCCCCAACAAATCCGGCAATTATTTGCATACATTTTGGTGTTTTGCGAAGTCAACAATCCACTTGCTTTGTGGGAAGAATTCCGTCATGGCTTGATGGAAGATTTTCTCCGGAGAGACAATACAACAGAACAAGACGCACAACAAGCCACACTACATTCAATTCAGGCCACTTTGATTGTACATGGCAAACATCTTGCTGATTATCAACTACCTGTGCTTCTTGAAGTAAGTGTAAAACAGCTTTTTTTATGTACTTATGTGTTTTTATTTGTTTTTTTTCTAAACTTATTAGAACTACCGTCACCAACCCAACAATGCAGACAACAATGCAAATGAAGAATTCAATGTCACTAATGAACATGTTGAAGGAGAACAACTACGTGCACAAATAAATGTTCAACAACAAGCTGCCCTCGATTTGGTGTTGAATGCAGTCAACGACGATGACCAACAACCCAGACTGTTTATGCTGAATGGTGCCGGTGGCACAGTAAACGTTAGAACCAATGCTAACGAACGGGCATTTGCTGATTGGTTGTTGGATTTGGGCAACGACACGTTGCCCACAATTGAGCATATACATCGAACCCTGTGTGACAATCAATAAATCCCAAGGCCAAACATTAGATAGTGTCGGCATTTATTTACCTCTTCCAGTTTTTGCACATGGCCAATTATATGTCGCCTTTTCACGCGCTAGAAGTTTAGACAGTGTGCATGTGTATATTGAGAAGACGACACAACAAGGTCGGGTAGTTCCATTATCACCAGATGTTTACAGCAGCAACATTGTGTACCGGGAGGTACTCTGATGTTGTACTGCTACACATGCACAAACACAATTGAAGTACAGGCCACACATTCTGAACTCAATTGAAGCCACTTCGCTACTTTATCAACCAGCTGATGTTTTTGATGTAAGTTGAAAATATTTTACATATTAATGGCGAGTAAAAGCGGTAAAAGGATGTGATGGTGCCCCGGCATACTGAGGCGCTGGTCTCCAATAAACTGCATAGGCCGCGTACAGCGTCACGCTATACGCCGCATCTGTATGATAACAATGAAAATGTATACATCTGGTCTCACAAAAACGTCAAAGGCGGCGTTCAACTGCTGCACGTGGCGTCAAGATGTTGTGTTTATAAATTTTCGAGCATTGCAGCGTACTGACGTTGTGTTAATACCTCGCGCCATGAGTAAATTCAACAAAGAAAAAGACGAATTTTTAATTGAATTGGTAAAGGGCAACAGGCCAATATTTGATGCTAGTGATAAAAACTATAAAAACAATATTGTGAAACATAAGTGCTGGGAAGAAATAAGTGCAGTTGTTGATTTGCCAGGTAAGTTTATTATTTATTCAAAAAAATTAATTCTTTAACATGTTTTGTGCCTATGCATAAAAATGACTATTCAATATTCATTTTGCCAAATCAATCTCCCCTGTGGTGAACAAATGTATTGTTTTAGTTCATTTCTAATATTTACTGCTGAAACAACTTCAGCTCCTCCCGTCCGCCTCATTGGCCGCATATTTTGGGTAGGCATTTCTTCATCATTTCTGTTGTTCGGATTATAAATCCTGCATCTATTTTTTTCTGATATCAACATATTATGTAGACAACAAGATGCTATAATAAGAGTGTCTATAGTAGCTGGTTCCATATGTATAGGCGTATGAAAAACTCTGAATGTGTTTGCTAAAATACCAAAAGCACTTTCCACGGTTCTGCGAGCTCTGCTGAGTCGGTAATTATATTGTCGTTTCTCAACATCTTCTTGGCTTTGAGCAAAAGGGTATGGTTTCATCAAACGGGAAGCAACTTAAATCCACCATCTCCGACTAGAAACTGAGGCAAAAATATATTTGAGCCAGGCAATTGTGTGTCAGGAGGGAATGGAAAATTGCCATTTTCGATCTGTCTTCCCATAGTCGACTTAGAAAATATTCCGCTATCCCCTTCTTTTCCATAGGAACCAATATCCACGCATATAAATTTACAGTCAGCGTCTATAGCTAACAAAACAATAGAGAAAAATTTCTTATAGTTGAAATAAAGGGAACCTGTATGGGAGGACACCTTATACGGCAGTGCTTGCCATCAATAGCACCACAACAAGGGAAATTCCATTTTGACATAAACTCTTCGCCAACTTTTTTAAAAATATCTTCCGTAACATTTGGTAAATATATAGGTACGAGGTGTTTGCACAAGACTTTTAACGTCTGTGACGTAAGCAATCTGAGGCCGACCGCTGGGCACTGGCGGCCATGTTAGTTCTCACCGATTCGATTCGAGTAGAAGTTGAACGCGCGAGGTTTTCGACACGTGTGTTGCATTCAACAGGTGTTTACCGGTGTTTACCTGCTGTTTACCTGTGCTTGTTTCATATTGTGAGGCCGGCTATTCGACTACTATTCGAATTGAAGCAAAAGGTTGAGGCTATCGGCACTTAAGCTGTGTTATTGTTGGATTGGATAATATCTAACCTGAAATTTACCTGCTATTTTGCCTGTGTTTTTGATAAGTATAAATTATTTTTGTAAGCATTCAGTACTGCGTGTACATAATATTTAGCATTGTCACTTGTAATCTAGCATTATTTTTCCTTGTGCTGTGAAATATTTACGCGAGCAACATGCCTAATAAATATTCTGCACCGGGTTGTAAAGGAAATTATGCTACGGGGCCCAAAGTGCAAGTTTTTAAGTTTCCTGTAAATGAAAAATTACGCAAACAATGGATTTCTGCGATACCGCTTAAACATTTTGTCCCCTCAAAGTACACAACGATATGCATATTGCACTTCTCAGATGAGGATTTGATAACACATATAACCGAGGAAGATTCAAAGACAGGTGAAATTGTTACTGTAACCTTGCCAAGACCGCGACTGAAGCCTTCTGCTATCCCCCTGTAAGTTTGATAATTGTCCAAAATATGTTTCAAAACCCACATTCAGACGTGAAAGTCGGGATGAAAAGCGCCTTAGATTAGAACAAACTAATTTAACAGCAGCACTGCAGCAAAGTAAACAAGAATATTTACAAGTTCAGAAAAAAATACAATTTTCCAATTTTTTTGAATTTCTGGAAAATGTCAAAACGTTGGCACTTCCAACGGGTTGGTTTAAAATAACGGAAACGGATAAAATGACAATTTTTAGATTAATATGTAATCCGGGACCTATGATAACTTATGCGGTTGAAATAAACAATAATTTACTGCTTAAAACATTTGTATATGGTCATGAAATTTCTATTACAGTAAACACCTTGAAAACACCATTTACTTCAAACAATGTAACCGAAATTTCAGATGTTGTTGATGTATTAAATGGTATGAACGTTAGCAGTGACAGTGATGATGGCAATCAAAACAAATTAATTTTAACCCATGTATTCGACATTTTAAACGATATATCATCACAATCATGCGACGAAAATAATCATTCTAAGCTTCCGTTTATTGCAGAACAAGTTCAACTACAAACATCTTGTAAAGAAAGGTTTAGATACTCGGCTAATACTATGATTGTATCCTCACTGTTACATACAATTAGTCCACACGCATATAAATTTTTAAGGAGTGCCAATGTGTTAACTTTACCGCATCCTAACACCATTAAAACAGTTTGTAATTCTTACTTAACCGATCCCACACTGGACGAAAGACAAATGTTTCTTACATATGCCAAGAATCAGTTTAAGTTTTTAAAAGAAAATGAACGGCATATGATTCTCTTATTCGATGAAATTCATATTCAACCATACTTAGATTATAAAGGTGGAAACATTGTCGGTACGGCATGCAATAACACGTCACTTGCAAAAACAGCATTTGTATTTATGATTGTTAGTGTTAATTCAAAGTTTAAAGAAGTTGTCCATATTACACCAGTAGCAAAAATAAATCACGAACTGTTGTTTACTTTTATAAAGTCAATTATTTTAAAATTGGAATTGGTTATAACATTTTCTGTGTTATAAGTGACAATAATGCACTCAATAGTAAAGCAATGAATAATTTTGCCCCAAATAAAAAATTAAATATTGTGTATCCTCACCCAGTCGACAGTTCAAGTCCTCTATTTTACTTGTTCGATTCTGTTCACATATTAAAATGTATAAGGAACAACTGGCTAAATTCAAAAGCTGATCAGACTAACACCTATCAAACTTTGCACTATCCTAACTTTGACTCGGGAGAAGAAAGTGTTGCTTCTTTTTATGCTTTAAAACAACTTCACGAACTTGAGCACGACAAATTACTCAAATTTGGATATTCGTTAAACGTAAAGGCATTGTATCCTACAAACATGGAACGACAGAATGTTAAGCTAGCTCTAAAAGTATTTAATGAACATATTATACAGGCTCGAGTTAAATTTGGTATAAATATAGATAATTCAAAGGCAACAGCTGATTTTATTAATATTGTTTTGACGTGGTGGAAGATAGTAAATGTAAAAACACCTCTTAAAGGTAAACGCTTAAGGGATCTTTATCAAGAACCGATTGTTAATAATCAGTTAGCTGATCCTAAAATAAAGTATTTGAATGATTTATTAAATTGGTTAGATACGTGGAAGTCTTCTCCGTTTTTAAATAAATTAACATCCCCAACACATACCGCATGGTCTCATACAATACACGGCATTATCGAAATTATTCAGTATTGTTTTAATGAACTTAATCTCAATTATATATTATTAGGGAAATTTCAAAAGGATCCCTTAGAAGACCGGTTTGGAAAATATCGGCAACTTGCAGGTGGACAATATCATATTTCAATTAGACAATTATACGAGTCCGAAAAAAGATTAAGAATTCAATCTTTATTAACTTTAAAATCGAGACACTTTGGTATTATAAATGTTGATTCATTTTCTGAAAATATAGATACTCCTATTACCGAACTAAACGCTAATGATAAATTTGATCCCGAAATTGATGTTTGCGATGAAGACTTAGACGACGTGAAAAATGTGATGCCCGTTATAGTTTATTTGGCTGGCTATTGTGCTTATATTGTCTCAAAAAAACTTAAATGTGACGTATGTAAAACGAATTTAATTTACCCTGAAAAGCTGCAAGTTGAAGATGCTTACAGTCTTATTAATAATTTAAGTCGAGGCGGTTTATCTTACCCAACAGAAAGTGTTAGTCAGGTTGTTTCAATTGAATACGTCATATTCAATAAATTATTAAAAGAACACGAAGAAGAGTTTTTAACCATATACGAGGTGTGGCAATTAAGTTCCGGGAATTTAGTTATAATTTGAAAACTGGTAACACTGCGTTGTTTGTATATACATGTCTAGAGGGCAGTGACCTTTCTTCAGTTCCAGTCAAAGATTGAAGTCGATCGCACGTTCAGTTTGTATTTTACGCGTGTTTTTTGGAAGTGCTTTTTTAAGTCGCGTCACGAAAATGAGTGATTTACTTTACAAGCAACGTGTCGTGATCCAATTTCTGGTGAAATTAGGCGAAAAACCTTCGGAAATCCTTCGAAAACTGCAGGTGGTGTATGGAGATGACTGCATGTCGAAAACTCGGGTGTTTGAGTGGGCAAAGCGGTTTAAAGAGGGGCGTGAATCAGTAGATGACGATTTGCGTGAAGGAGCCCCTGTGACGTCTCGTACTGACGCGAATGTCGACCGCCTGCGCAAGCTGATCACGTCTGACCGTCGCCAAAGCATTCGTACATTGTCTGTCAACAAAGAAAGCGTTCGAAAAATGTTACACGAGAATTGTAACATGCGAAAGATTTGCGCGAAGATGGTGCCGAAAATTCTCACCGATGGTGGCAAACAAAGGCATTCCAACGTTGCCGCAGCCACCTTATAGCCCTGATATAGCCCCCTGCGACTTTTTCTTATTCCCCAAGATGAAGTCGTACCTCAAGGGAATTCACCATGGTGGCGTACAGGAGGTCAAGGAAGCCGTGACAAGGGTGCTGAACGGTCTAACGTCGGAGGACTACCAAGGGTGCTTCCAATCGTGGGAGCAACGTTGGAATGGGATTTTGCTGGAGGAAATCAAAAAACAACAGAAAACTGCTTATGGAAAAGAGCGATATTCAGCATCTGCGAAGAAAGTTCCTTATACTCGTAAGTATGAAAGAATATCGAGTAAAAAATCGTCCTATTTTTTATATGGATGAAACATACATCCATTCATCCCATACACATACAAAAGGCTGGAGCGACAATAGTAATGAAGGCCTTCATAAACCTATTTCAAAAGGGCAAAGAGTAATTATTGTGCACGCAGGTGGAGAAAATGGTTTTGTCGAAAACGCGTATTTGAAATTTAAATCTAATAGCAAGTCGGGTGATTATCATAGTGAAATGAACTACACAAATTATAAAAAATGGCTTCAAGAAAAACTGATTCCAAATTTACCACCAAATAGTGTTCTTGTGATAGATAACGCTCCGTATCATAATGTTCAGTTAGACAAATGCCCAACTATGAACTCTAGGAAAGATCAAATGAGAGAGTGGCTAAGGCAACGAAATATACCTTTCACAGCTGAAATGTTAAAAATTGATTTGTATAGCTTAATTAAGATTTATAAACCGCGTTTCAAAACTTATGAAATAAGATACCGGAGGGTAATAAGGCCTGCCGGATAATAAGGCCCGGAATCAGTTTGTACAAGAAGAAAGCTGAAATTTCTGCGCATGGTGCCATCTATCTATTAAGTATACAAATCCTAGTTAAAAAGTGCAGAAAGCGCGCCCATTGCACCCCGGGGATTTTCGTGTGCACTACTTCATTTGTCAGTGTCGACTCTGCAGCTGGAATTGTTATAAAATCACGAATCTAGTAAGTTATATAAACGATTTCAACGACTTTTTGATATATGGGCCGTATTGCACGTACATAGAGACTTATTGTCAATAGATCTATCGTTGATTTCGAGACTTTTGTTCAATAATGAAAAAACATAACCTGCATAAGCTAAAATGTAGTGTTCGTGTAATAAGGCCCGGGCCTTATTACCAGATCTCAATAAGAGTTACATTGAAAATCTAATAAGGTAATAAGGCCCTTCATAGTATATGTGGTACCTGGGTACACGAAGATTGTGTTGGGTTGACGGAGGAAGATACTGAGCCTTTCATTTGTCCAGAATGTATGCCATAAATGATTATTAGGCGAGGGCCTCATTACCTGCATCATATTTTTTCATGTGGCCTTATTACCTGACCAGGTGGGTAATAAGGCCCAAAGAGATGTTCCTATATATTTTTACCTTGTTACCATACTTTTAGAAATTTATAAATAATTTTACGTTTTTGTTATTACCAAGATCACTAAGAACTTGGATGAACGTTCCTTATGTTCAAATTTGTGTGTTTTTTTAATAAAAAATATTTTCAATTAAGGGGGCCTTATTACCCTCCGGTACCTTAGATATGATAATGGCTGAAAAGGGTCATTCCGTTTTAAGGCTTCCCCCATACCATCCAGACTTAAACCCAATCGAACTAGTGTGGGGTTCCTTAAAACAACATGTGGCTGAGAAAAATGTAGATTTTAACTTCAAAACTGTCGAGAGACTCTGCGATGAATTTTTCTCGTCATTTTCCGCAGATGAATGGAAGAAGCGATGCGAACATGCCAAGGGTTATGAGAAATTTTTTATGGAAAAGGAACCAATATTAGATGTAGTTGTGGATGAACATAATAAGTTCAGGTGATGACACCGATTCCGAGGAATCTAGTACAACTAATAGTTTAGATTCTGACAGTGATCTTTCAGGATTTGAACCACTTTAAAACTTTGTACATATTTTAAATTCTAGCCTAGTTTAAAATTTTATATTAATAAAATAAAGAAATAATAACAAAATTAGCAATAGTATCCCTTTTTGTGTATAATTTAAATTTTCCAAATAAATCTTAATTTCAAATGGTTCGTCATATTTTAGATTTGATGTTTTATATGTTTTTATCAAAAAAAAACCTTAGTAAATTATTGGTAAAAAAAGTAAATAAATAATAAATCGTATAATTATTGCATAGCAAAAATATTCATTCTTTTAGTTTTTCTTAGGTAGGTATGTTTTGCAGTCTTATATAAAAGTTTGTAGGGTTTGGTTTGTTGAAATATATTTCGCACTACCTACACTAACTATACTGTACTACCACAGATCAGAGCGCGTACCTCCCATCTCTTTCGCTCCGAATGCGTTCTCGTTCTTTCTTCTACGTATCCCACAAAATTCTCGCGTCTCTTCCTACAGTTGACGAACTGTATTCGTGCTAAACTCACAGCATTGACCAGAAAATTAACTGGTGGATTCAACATCCTGTTGCTGGTGAAAATTAGCACTTTTTGGAGTTGAAATCTCCCACTTCTGAGGCAGTAAAACGAATTTTCCATATATCTGGTACTGACAGATTCCATTAAAACAAAATTTCTATTACCTTACGTAAATTCACTAGAATACTGAAGCTTACTAAAAATTAATTAACAACTACTAACTAAATAGTTAGCCAAACTACAATTAAGATATAGGTAATATTAAAATCTACAGTATTCAAGTATCAATAAGATAACAATAAAGTTTAGTATAATTAATTTTTATGAAATATTATATGATAAATTAGTAATTCTACAATACTTATTAAGAATAACAGCCTCTACATCAAAAATGAAATTAATAGTAAGCATAAAAATAAAAAACTTTTTTGGTTTTCATATTTTTATTAACACAATATTAAAGCAAGCTGTAACCAGGTAATCTCTAATTGATTTTGACTACAGATATTTTATTATTGAGACTGTTGCCTTTTATAGGATCTGTTTACTGTAAAAAAATGTTTCTCTATAAATTCATATCATTGAAAAAAGTTTAGCTCGATCCCTATAGAAAACATAATATACTCCTGCTCACACTCAATAAGGGGTAAACATCACTAAATAGAGACTTACCAATACGGAATTTAGAGTATTGTGTTGTACACCTTGCTGCGCTCCTCATACGGTATACCCTGTGGGGCTTTGATAAAAGCAATAACTTACTGAAAACATTTTGATGTTTTTTTTTTCAAAAACAACACTTTCTTATATCTGACAATAATTGGATCCTTTCATAAAAAAATAACAAGTTGAACATTAGTTGTATCATTAAAATATCAATTTTCGTAATATTGTGCGAAGTTTCAACAAATTTCGTCATTTCCATAATTATTTATACAGTTTAAAAATTGGGATATAATAAATTTAACCACGTGACTTGAAACTCAACGCGATTGATGTGTGACGTCATAATGTTACTAGTTCTGACAAACACTGAAAAATGTTGTAGTTGACGTTTTATTTTCATTTTTTCAATTGCAAATAGACTAGAAAGTGGTTTTGAGAAAGCAGATGCGTCTAATTTGCCAAAAATCGATGACTTTATGGTTTTTCAGTTTTTTGAGGAAGTAAAAAGTTTAATGTGACTGAAGTTCGCAATGCAAAAATTGTAAGGTAAGTTGTATAAAAGTGGACAAAAGTAATGTGATAATTTCAAATTTGAAATATTTATAATATTTCTTGGATCTTTTTCTTTTAATAAGGTCGTCCCGTGTACTGTACAAAACAACACCTATAATTTGTTGGTTTCTTTCTCCGTATCTATCTTCCGGAAATTCAGCGAATAAAAGCATTTTTTATCAATTAATGATAAATAACAGAAATAACAGCGTTTTAGTCGTAGTTATAACATTATATATATATATATATGATTGTATGTTCGAGTGTGATTGTGACGTCACACGGTGATTCGGCTCTTTCCGTCGCGTTTGAATTGATTTTTTTCATAGAAAACATTTTTCTTGGGATCAATGATCCCCAGAATACCTAGAGAAAAATTTTTTTTATGAAAAGACCCAATTCTTATCAATGATTTAATTTGTCACAGCAATATGTACACTGCATAAACTTTAACAGTTTACCATAATACAATTTCCAAGAAATGTGGATAGTTTAAATAGATATTGCACCTCATGACAGCCCCTGGTAGTCTGCAATAGAATAAAAGTCAGTAAAAGAAAAATAACACCATAAAAAATTTATATTAAGAAAATTTATTCAAAACTGGTAAATACTTTAAATAAAAAATCTACCTACGTTAGAGATGATTGAATAGTTTGGGTTTGTCCGATAACTTATTTTTTAGGACGAAAATTTTTCATTTAACGAACGTAAATTCAATCAGAAACAACTAAAGGGTCATTATAAAAGAATCTAACATCGTAGTTGGCTGTGGAATTTAATAAATTTAAAATTACTAGGGAATCTCAAAGAGAAAACGTTTAATTTAAATGCCGATTTGATCAATGGATACTAGTGATATTTAAATGATATTCATTAATTCATTACTGAATGTGAGGGGTGGCAAATCCTAATATGTACAGGATGGTCCAGTTACGGTGTCCTCGTTATTATCTCAGAAACTATTGGGCCCAGGAAAAAAAGTTTTATATAGAAGTTGTACAGTCTATAGCATTCTATATTTTTGAGAAAATATTACTTATACAGGGTGAGTCATTTTCATGTGGCGATATAAAGTTGCATTTTTTTAAATGGAACACCCTGTGTTTTACCTCAAATTATGATTTCTCATCCAATTTACGATAAAAAATATATAAGGCTTAATATGCCTATTATTGATAGTTTCCAAGATATTCGGGAAAATATCTTGAAAAATAATATTGTATTATGTGGGTGTAGCTTCGACCAGGTGTGTTAGAGCAAGCTATTTTATTTTTTTCAACTTCAAAAATACTCTACCAAAACATATGCTTTATTTAGTTTGTTTATAATAAAAAATAAAATATTTAAAAAAAATTAAATATTTTACAATGCCTACTTGACAGAGCATTATTATTAGCTTCTAGGTCTACTCTATAAAAATAACCGTTCTTTGTCAAATACTACGACTTTTTCTTATACAGGGTGTTTTTGAAATACACTACCAAAAAAAGAACGGTAATAGGTGATGAAAAATAGATGCCATTGACAAAAAAAACCTTGAATAAAAGTCTTTTCGTTTTCGAACTAAAACTAATCGAAAAGTTGGTCGAATTTTCCAGTGCGCTACTGGGTTAAAGGTAACTACATAATTCAAATCGTAATTATTTTGGTTGTTTAGTAACAAGAATAAAAGGTAGATGTGATTTTTTCTGTCACACAATTCAAATTGTCACCGTAGAATTGTCTGTTTTGAATTTTGAATTTCCATATTTATTCTAAATGGTATACACAAATTCCGAATTGACCGATATGGTGTTAATGCATGGGAGAGCACTGGGAAATGCTCGTGAAGCACAGCCTCTCTACAGAGAAGCATTTCCTAGACGAGTAGTACCCGACCATCATACATTTACTACCACTGTGCAGCATCTCAGAGACAACGGTGAATATCGTCCCCAAACTAGATATAGAGGCCGCCAAAGAACTGCAAGGGAATTAGATGCTGAACCTGATATATTAAATACTGTGGAAGAAAACCCCGGAATTAGCGTAAGAAAACTGTCGTACAGAATTGGTGTTTCCCCCTTTATTGTTTGGAGAACATTAAAAGAACAGAGGCTTCATCCCTACCATTTGCAGCGTGTACAAGCACTCAAAGAAGATCTACCCCGAAGGATCAGGTTTTGTGAATGGATTTTGCAAAAAAATGATAAAGATCCAGTTTGTTGACAATTTGTTGTCAACAAATGAGGCAACCTTCATAAGAGATAGAGTGTTTAACTCCCATAATTCTCATTGTTGTTCGGCAATTTGAACAATTTTTATAAATAAATTATGTATTTCACTACGTATTTGTTGAATGCTTGAACCATAATTTAAAATCTAGCTCTCAGAATTGACTTTCGACTTGTCAGTTCTGACTTTAAGGTTACTATGGCTATTTACTCAAAATGATTTAATTTTAGTTACCATGGCTTTTTATTGAAATCGAACGCAATGAGTTTTACGTGTATTTTCATCAGTGGCGTTCTGGTTTTATAGTAAGGGATCAGAGGTTATTTTTTCTTATCGTAAAAAAAATAAAAGGGTCCATTCGCCTCCTTAAAAGTCCCAGGGACTCCGTTACACTTTTGGTAGTGTATTTCAAAAACACCCTGTATATGATATCAATTTAAAGTTTACTTGATTTTTAAGACCAGAAATAAAATTTACTAGCTAAAAAATAGAACTAAAATATTGCTCATATAAACAGACAGATATCATATATTTCTAGATATTTTCTTGAATATCTTGGAAACTATCAATAATATTAATATTAAGCCTTATATATTTTTAATCGTAAATTGGACGAGAAATCATAATTTGGGGTAAAATACAGGGTGTTCCATTTAAAAAAATGCAACTTTATATCGCCACATGTTAATGACTCACCCTGTATAAGAAATATTATTTCAAAAATGTAGAATGCTATAGACTGCACAACTTCTATATACAACTTTTTTTTCCTGTGCCTAATTGTTTCTGAGATAATAACGAGGACACCGTAACTGGACCACCCTGTACATTCTGTAGACAATTTCATTTCACATCGGTTGCTAGACAACAAAAGAGATATGAAATATTTTGCGTTCGGTGACCGAACATCGGTAAAATTAAGGTGGCTTGTTACTTGTCACAGCGACGGAGTAATGAAATTTCATCAGTTTGTCTCTGTCAAGATTTTTGTGCGTTAAGCCGAAAATACACCATTCAATTTGGTTGAACAATTTGGTAGATTCAACCAGAGTGAACCAATAAAAACATTGAAAGAAGTCAAGTGTATTTCTATTGGTTCAATCTGGTTGAATCTACCAAATTGTTCAACCAAATTGAATGGTGTATTTTCGGCTTTACTGATAATTTCGTGCTTATTGATAATAACCGAAAACTGGTTTTTAAATAGGAACAAAACATTAGAGATTCGCATACAAGAAGCCATTAATTAATTATCTCGAGCCACAAGTTTTAATTCAACAAACGTTGAAAGATTTAACTAGAAAAGGGAAACATCCTAGAGAAAATAATTCGAAAAAAAATTCACCAGCTCTCCGACTAATAGTTATTTTCAAAGGGTTTTCGTTTATTTACTTTCGTGTGTTTTATTTTCTAATTGTTTCAGTATCTAAATATGTAATCTATTTTTATTTTGTATAAGTTTTATTACAAATGTTGTACTTTTCATGTACCTATTGCTTGTATTTATTTGTTATTTGAGAGACGTTTTATTTAAGTACTTATAATCTTATTGACAAGTACATATTTTGTACCTAATTATTCTTCTTATATTATTTTCAAAACCTTTTAAGCCGTTTAAACTTGGATACTCCATTTATCTCGGTTGAATTTTTGTCAATGTTTCTAAGTAAGGAGAGTTTGTTATTTATTGTGTGATAGGTATAAGTAGAAAGTATCAAACAACTAAACTAGTTGGGTAGCACAATATTTAGGTTGAACTGCATCACGTGTATGATTAATTTCAAAACAACAAATTAATAACAACACTTTTATCAAAATTCCACTAGGCCAAAGATAAATGTACCTACCTACCTCCTGATTACTGCGTAAGTAAGTAGGTACATACACCAAAGTAAAAATTACAAATTGTGAAATATAGTAATTTATGAAACTTTATAAAATAACAATACTTACATTACCAGTCCTTAAATCACAAATTATTTGACCCTAAAACCCATTTTACGTGGATAACAATTAAATACATATTATCACAATCACTAAAGTATGAAACTCTATTAATACAAACACCGGACAATAAAATGGCTGCTAATGTTTACTTCGACGTTCCAATGGCGATTGACGAAGATGACGGTTGGCGTTGCCGCCTTGGCGGTTGGTTGAAGGAAGCGGAAGCTGGCACAAGCGCAGACGTGAAAACGGTTAAGGTTGGTTCCCATCAACTAACGTCGTCTAACGTTTAGCCCCTGCGCCCACACTTTGCAACTTGTAGAGTGGGTTGCGTACATGCTGCGATTTAGTTAAATTTAATAATTTGTCGCCAACCAAAAACACCGGCATTGTGGATATGGATATACAGGGATATTCACCGAAACCGTTGGTTAGACGTTTTAAAAGATGTAATTAATATTTTTTTTCTAAAAATTAGTTTATAGTCTAAATAGTATAAGATCTCTTTATTTAAAATATTTTCAAGTTTCTACGACTTCCGGTTGTACCGGAAGTAGACCCTAACTTCGTTTTTTTAAATGGAACACCCTGTATATTATTACATTTTTAAATTCGGCATTCAATTATAATAACATTTTGTTAAAACAATTTTTCTCCAAAACATTTCGTTTAATGATTACAGGATGATTTTTTTAAAAATGTCCAAAAATGTGCTAACTTTCAAATTTTATTTTCTAGCCTTCTAATATTCAAATGGAAATGCGGTTTTGGCAAGATGTTAACAAAAGTGTACTACTTGCAATTTCTTCATTGCAACATCTCAATGTGCTACAGGGGGTTTCTAATTTAGGTGCCATTCAGAAAAAAAACAAAACGGCAAAATTCATTTTTTTCAAATGGAACACCCTGTATATCGATACAAATTTGGATTATTCATTCAATTTAAAGGTAATTTTGTTAAATAAACTTTACACCCAACTCTTGCCGTTTTCGTGAAATATCAATTTTTATGGTACTTACACTTAATATAATGATTAACAAGAGAAGTTTTTTTTTAAGTAATTTTTTATTAATGATTAATGTAACGATATTGTTTAAGATGCTTTACTGACAACATTGATTGCTTGATCCAATAATCGAATTGTTTGGCATAATTTTCAATATTACCAAAAAAACGAAATTTCACGAAAACAGCAAGAGTTGGGTATAAAGTTTATTCAACAAAATTACCTTTAATTTTAATAAATAATCCAAATTTGTATCGATATACAGGGTGTTCCATTTGAAAAAAATGAGTTATTCCTTTTTGATTTTTTTATTTTATTATTATTTTTATTATATAATTATAAACCCCCTGTAGCACATTGAGCTGTTGCAATGAAGAAATTGCAAGTAGTACACTTTTGTTAACATTTTGTCAAAACCGCATTTCAATAAAGTTAGCCCATTTTTGGACATTTTTTAAAATATCATGCTATAATTATTAAACGAAATGCTTTAGAGAAAAATTGTTTTAACAAAATGTTATTATAATTGAATGTAGAATTTAAAAATGTAATAATATACAGGGTGTTCCATTTAAAAAAACGAAGTTAGGGTCTACTTCCGGTATAACCGGAAGTCGTAGAAACTTGAAAATATTTTAAATAAAGAGATCTTATACTATTTAGACTATAAACCAATTTTTAGAAAAAAAATATTAATTACATCTTTTAAAACGTCTAACCAACGGTTTCGGTGAATATCCCTGTAGAATCATAATTTATAATTACATAATTCTTATAAATGTATTTCATGTCGAGTAGTAAGTAAATAAGTACTATTTTTTCTACGATACTGTAATTTATAAATATTGGATTAAAAGTAGATACAATTTTTTTTTAATAGTTATTTATATTATAAGTGGGATATGAACATCATTAACATAAGAGTCTGGAAATTGCAGAACGAGTCGTAGACGAGTTCTGTAATCAGACGAATATGTTAATGTGTGTATATCCCACGTGTAATATACAAGATTTTATCTTCTACCGTCCAAATAATTAAAAATGAATTTTGAATTTATCTCCAGCGACATTGCTCAGTAGTTGTTGTCAAGTTGTCGTACTGGACTACCTAACCTAAGTTGTGTAAAAACTAGCCAGCGCTACACAACAATGAATTTGAATCATAAATTTTCAAATAATTAAACAATTTATACACCAAAAAATCTGGGACGTGGACCGTGTTATATTTATTATTAAAATACAAAACTAATTTATTATAAAATAAAACTAAAATTTTTTTCAGTTATCTAACATGAAGTTAGGGTTTTTTCTAGGTAGATACGCTATTATAAAATTCTCCAGGTTTCAAAAAATCAAACTTAAGAGTATGAAGTGTCATTACTCAATGTTAATCACAAATTTTAAAGAATTAAACAATATATATTATATTATAATTAGACATTTACAAATATAAACTTTCCTATAAAGATACTAAATTGTAAAAATTGTGTTATAAATACTTGTAAGAAAGAATTTTCTTGTTGAAATTTCAGTGTGGTAATGATTTCTTTAAAACACATGTTGCGTAATAATCTGACTTACCTTACTCAAATTAATGTCAAATCAAGGCTATTATGAATTGGTAGTAGATAAATTTATTTAAGATGACTGCTTTCAAGTGAAACGTCATAATTATATTTTAGTTTTTACTTTCTTATACAAAGTAATAAGAAAGTATAGTAATTGTGATTTTTTTCAACTTCGAGATTTTGATGGATTTACACGTTTTGAGGGCTCCTGAATCCATTTTGACCATTTTCGCCATGATGTCTGTCTGTATCCACCATAACTCAAAAACGAGTTATCGGATTTGATTCAAATTTCATATTTAAGAGTTTGAATAAAATTGTGGGTGCCACAACTGCCACATTAAATCTTTTTCATCTAGCACCAACACAAGTGGTAGTTACCTGAAGACATTTTTAGGAATATCTTGAAAAATAAACAATTTATGAGATTTTTTTATTCTTAAATATTGATTTAAAATTACATTTTGAACAAATTTTTTTGAAATTCCGTCAAAAAAATTTCAAAAAAACCAGATATTCTTAGGGCCGGTACTTTGTGTCTCGGTTAAGTTAAATTGATAGGCTGTTAAATTTTGATAGGGATATTGCGTACTTTGTGTCTCGGTTATCCCTAACCGGTATTAAATAGATAGGAGAAACTCTACCAAATTGATAGGAGTGTTCGAGTCGTATTAAATCTGAAGTATTGCTTAACCGGGCTGTCGAACGTTACCGATGGTGAGTCGTGTGTTTTATTTTGATGGATAGCAAATGTTTTGAACTTGTCTCTATTGTTTAGGGTGTTTATTTTAATTATGGATAGTGATCTCGAAGAATTTTTGCACGATAGTGACGAAGAAATACTAGATTTTGTAGAACATCAAAGAACTTATACAGTGCGACCTAGACCAGATATTCACCCCAATTCTGTATGAAAATTGCTGTCCATAACAACGTTGTTATCAGATTTGCAGAGTCTTCATTGGTTGGCTTGTAGTGACCAACCAATAAAAATGCTAAAAATGTCATAGCAAGGTTGTTTAGATAACAATTTTGATACAGAATAGGGGTTACTGTACCTATATGTGGACAGACACAGAATTTTTTTTACAAATTTCGGCTTTGTAGAGTAGGTAGATACATTTTTGACCTGAAAATTTTGCCTCCTTTGACAATTGCCCCCCCGGTAAAAATGATACATACTTATTAAATTTAAAAATTGTTGGCTATAAAGGAATAAGGATATACATATAAACATAAGTTGTTTGGGTCAGGTCAGGTACCCACACCCACCCTCTCAACACAATATTAGATATAAGGTTTTGCGGTTAGTTGCTGCAAACCATTGCCAACATGACAACAAACATAGTAAAATATGCCATCCTCTAGCCTTGTTTAACTTATTTTTACCATCGATAGTCCATCTCTTTTTATCAAAGCGACTGAGTCAACCTTTGAAATTTCACTGGATCCTTACCAAATTTAATAGAGGATCAAATATCGCTCAAAGTACAGAATTTTTATTTGATAGGATATCAAAATTTAATACCGGTTAATTTGGCAGCTGTTTTAACCGAGACACAAAGTACCGGGCCTTAAAGCACTTCTATTTTCTCATATTGCGCGACTAGTGAGATAGCGGCTTGGCTGCCAAACGGAAGGTCCCGGGTTCGAATCCCAGAAGGACCATTATTTTTTTTGCATTTTATTGGTTTCTATGGTACCGATAACAATAATAATGAATAAAGAAATGTGATTTTATACCGGGATATTTTTTTAAGTGAGTATAATAGGTCAAAAATCTAAAATAAAACACTTATTTTTGTCGGTTATAATGAGTGGGACAAGGACAGATTTATCCGTAGGTACTGCAGTACGTGCAAGAGAGACTATTTGAAAATTACTTGAAATGCTCAAAATTTAAACACGATTTTTACAAGAAATTTAACTTAATTTCTTTAGGAAAAATAATTGTGGCACTATCCGTATAAGAAAGTCATGTGTTGGACACATCAGATATTTATTTTAGCTAACCATTTTAAGGTTTGTATATAAAATATTCCATGGAAAGTGAATGAATTGATATTGAGAATTTATGTAAATTAAGTGTAGGCATACAGGGTGTGTCACGACGAGTTGACAGTAGACGTAACTCTGTTACTAAACACAATTTCCTTCTAAAAATGGATACACTCCCATTACACAATTTATTGAAAATATTGCCACCTTTCTGGTACTTCCGGTTATACCGGAAGTAGACACAAACTTTGTTATTGTAAACGGAGCAGCCGGTATATTTTTGGATTTTTAGACTCTACACTTCTTTTAGGCATAAAAGTGTGAAGGTTGTATGGTCCTAACAGTAACGGTATTATAATTATTTACACTTTATCATTTTTTTACAAAATAGTATATTTTACAACAAGACATGAAAATACCGTTTATTTTTCGTGAGGTGAGAATTGTACAAGAGCTGTGTAGCAGCGAGTGAGGCAATCTCACGAACGAAAAAAAAACGTATTTCATGTCGAGTAGTAAATACTATTTTTTCTACGATTCTGTAATTTATAAATTGGATTAGAAACTACAAAATTTTTTTAAATTATTTAAGGTGACAGTTTTCAAGTGAAACGTCATAATTATATTTTAGTTTTTATTTTAACTATTTTAAGCTTTATATATAAAATATGTCATGAAAAGTGAATGAATTGATATTGAAAATTTATGTAAATTTAGTGCATATAGTGTTTTCATTAAAAAAATCACGATGAAAACCTTAAATTTGAAATTTTGATATTTTCACTCGAGAGAGAATATGACTATTTTTGCAGTAGACAAAATATTGAAGTTTCATGTAGAGTATGTCATGGAAAAATGGCTATTTTCATATATAAGAGTAGAAAAAGTTTTTTTCTACGAAAATGTGGAATGACGTTTTTTCTGACAAGATAATCGAACTTGAAAGTAGACTTTTGAAAAACTAGTACGGAAAATTAGTGCGGAAATTTTTTTCCGCACACATTTTTTAAACTTTCCGCACGCAAACAAAAACATAAAGGAGTACTTACATTTAGTTATAATTATAACATTTATTTAATATCTAACATTCTAACAACATTAGTTCATCGCTTTCGCTTTAGTTTTGAAACTCCATGTTTATATTCACGTAATTTTGTTAGAGCAAGTGAATAAACCAGGAGTTTGCAAAATAGAATATGTTTATTGAACAAGTACATAAACTGAGTGAATATAGCAATAATATAAGTATATAACATACACAAAACAAAAGTGACAAAAGTGACAAAAGTTAACCGGCTACGAGAGCGCAACATGCATGGCTCTATGTCGGATCGATACTGGATCGATATCTTCAGCCCCGGAAATGCGTCAGCGATTACGCATAACCCATTCGCACTAACACTTCCCCTCGCGATCGTACGCCGAAAATCGACACACACTATTCGCGAACACAGACGAATCACTCCCCAAACCCAACATTTTCACACACTTTTGATGCCGAGGTCCAGGAAGTCCCTTGGTCAGAACATCAGCCACCATTTCGTTTGTTGAAACGTGATGTAGACTCAGAAGATTCTCCTTGAGGGCGTCTCTTATAAAATGATATTTGATATCAATATGCTTGCTCCTAGCATGAAAGATAGGATTTTCAGCTAGCTTCAGAGCGCCAACGTTGTCTTCAAAAATGATTGGTTTGGATAAATGTTTCAGTCCCAATTCAATGAGAAAAGACCGAAGATACGTAGCTTCTTTCACAGCCTCGGCCATTCCCATGTACTCTGCTTCGGTGGAAGATAGAGCAACAGTTTTCTGTTTTCTAGAGTCCCATGATATGGGGCCTCCCAGTATAAAAACGAAGCCTGTGTATGACTTCCTGTCATCTGGACAATTTCCCCAGTCCGCGTCTACGAAGCCTCTCAAGGGTTCTGACTCCTTATTGAAGACTAATCCAAGGTCAATCGTTCCCTTCAGGTATCGCAACACGCGTTTAGCAGCAATCCAATGTTCTTTTCCATAACAATTATTAAACTGCCCCAAGTAACTGACAGCGAAACTAATGTCAGGCCTAGTAGAGACGGCTAAATATGTTAAGGCTCCGACTAATTCCCGGTAAGGTAAGTTTTCGTCAGGAGGTTCTTCACTCTTCATGAGTTTTGCATTAGGGTCCATTGGAGTGCAAACAGGTTTTGAATCTGCCATTCCGAATCTATTCAACAATTCGTTAATGTATCCGGTTTGGTGCATAGATATAGCATCGTCCTTTCTACTAAATTCTATCCCCAAACAATATCCAATTTCACCAAGGTCTTTGGTTTCGAATTTCTGCGGCAAGTACTTCCCCAAATCACCAATGGTTTTACAGTTTCGAGATGCGACAATAATATCGTCGACGTAAATAGCGATTAAGGTTAGTTGATTTCCTTCTCCAATTTTATACAGGCAAGGATCAGCAGAAGTCGGTGTTGCACCAAAAGCTTTCAACACATTATCCAATTTAGCATACCAACTTCTACCGCCTTGACGTAAACCGTACAAAGATTTATTCAGAAGACATACTTTATCTCCTCTTTGTAGTTTCTTGAGCATATCCTTGGCCTTGTTCCCAAGTTCGTTCTTTTCTTCAGATTGGATGATATCTAACAACTGAGTTAGGTACTTCGGAGGTTCCATGAGTATTTCTTCTTCGAGTTCCCCGTTTAAGTAAGCGCTGGCCACGTCGAATTGTCTAATATTCATTCCATACTGAGTTGCTAATGAAGTCAAGAGTCTGACTGTACTAAGTCGGGCGACCGGCGCGAAGGTTTCCTTGAAATGAATACCAGGTCGTTGGCTAAAACCTTGAGCCACAAGTCTTGCCTTTCTCTTCTCAAGTGTTCCATCGGCTGCATATTTATTCCTTAATACGATGCGACTACCGATGACTTCGCAATTGTTGGGGCGCTCGACGAGTTTCCAGGTATCATTCTTGATGATGGACTTAATTTCAGCGGCCATAGCATCGTACCACTCATCAGCTTCGGGAGAATTCATTGCCTGTCTCATAGGTATTTCTGAGATATAGGCTTCTTCTGTAATTTCAGCAGTCCTCGCTTCTTCAGCCAAATATCTATATACTTTACGAGGTCTTCCCCTGGCTCCTGTTCTAACAATTCTAGGTCTGCCACTGAGCCTACCTCGTCTTGCTTTAGCATTTGGCTCTTGTGCGATTTCTTCTTCTCCTTCGTCTCCTGGTGGTTCTTCGACTTCTTCCTCTTGATCTACAACAGTGGGATTCATTTCTACATCGACGATTCGAGGCGAGGGCAACTCCCCGGTTTCTTTTGGTTCAAAATAATCTTCTGGAATAAATTCAGTGAAATCATTCTTACTTTCAGATCCTTCAACGAATTGTACATCTCGTGTGATTTCAACTTTTCTTGCGTTGGGTAGCCATACTCTATATCCCTTGCATTCTTCCGAGTATCCCAAAAATATCCCCTCTTGAGTACGTGACTCGAATTTTCCTCTGTTAGGTTGTCTATTTAGACAGAAAACGCGACACCCGAATTCTCTGTAGTAGCTAACATCGGGTTTCTTACCGGTCCATATTTCGTACGGTGTTTTCCCTTTGAGACTTTTAGATGGACAACGATTTCGAATATAATTCGCAGTATTGACTGCTTCGGCCCAAAAAATTGGCGGAAGGCCCGATTGCATTAATAGACAGCGCGCCATGTCCAAAAGAGTTCGATTCTTTCTTTCGGCTATCCCGTTTTGTTCAGGGTTGTACGGAATTGTAAGGCGTCGAGATATTCCCAGTTTCTTCAAGAAGTTATCAAATTCATGACTGGTGTATTCTTTCCCGTTATCTGATTGAAAATATTTCACCTTCTTGTCTTGCTGATTCTCGACCATTGCTATAAATTCTTTCGTAGCTTCGAACACTTCGCTTTTTGATTTAAGAAAACGAACAACGCACCATTTAGATCGATCGTCGATAAACTCTACAAAATAACGCGCTTTACTCATAGATTCAACGCGCATTGGTCCGCAAACGTCAGAGTGTATCAGTTCCAACAATTCACTTACTCTATTGGACCGTTTGGGGAAAGGAGTACGAACCATCTTCCCCTGAAGACACACTTCGCATTTAATCGTATCTGCTAGTCTTTTCACAGGCTTTAAAACTTCTAGTCCACGCACTGACTCGTTATTTATAGCTTCAATCATGTCTCTCGCGTTTAAATGTCCTAGACGCCTATGCCAGACTTCGAATGTCTCTTTGGAGGAAGAACCCGCCGCGAAAACCGAACCTGAGGGCGATTTCGTATCGTTTCGAGCGTTTTCGCGAGCGTAGTAAAGTTCACCGATTCTGTCTGCAATTAGCTTTACGTTTCCATCGACACCGATAACAAAAGCATTGTCTTTTCTGAACACAACTTCAAATCCGTTATTGGTAATTTTTCCCACCGACAGTAAGTTCGTACGTAGGTCCGGAACATACAAGGTGTTGTTTAAAGAAATGTTTTTCGACTTACCAAAAACATCAGCTGTGAACGCAGCCTTCCCTTGTGCAGTAATATTGGTAGATGCATTATTAGCAAGATTTAACTTACCACACTCAGAGTCCATTTCAGAAAAATCACTTACTTCGTTGCACAAATGAGATGTTGCACCACTGTCCAAGCACCATTTTGTTTTCAATGTTTTCTTGCTCGTAATGTTCAAACACAGCTGTTCTGACACATTCAGACAAATATCTTCGGCATTTCTTGCGGATGCACGGCGATTGTCTCGGTTTTTACAATTTGCAGCTTTATGTCCGATTTCTCTACATTTATGGCAACGAAATTTAAAAGGTTCTTTATGTTCTCTTGCACCCGAATTAAAGTCGCCACTATTTCTGGCTTTTTCGGTTTTATTCGCGTTCTTACGCCGCCACTGGCTGTTATTATTCGTAAATAATGCATTCTGCGACGTCAGTCGTATTTCGGTTTTTCTTGCATTACTTTCTTCAATAATTTTAACACGAAGAGTATCAGGTGATGGCAACTCGTCCCGAGATTCTATAGCGCATCTAAAATTTTCGAAACTAGCAGGTAAACTGTACAGTAACATGATCGCTAACAAATCCGGATTAATCGTTACATCCATTTCATTTAGCTTATCAACCGCGTCGAAAAATTTGTTTATATGTTCCCTTACGTCGCCAGACTCATCCATTCGTTGCAGAGTTAGCTGTTTCAACAACGTGGCTTTTCTGGCCGGTCCTTTAGACTGATAGATGCTTTCCAGCTTTAGCCAAACATCCCTGGATGACTCACATCCCTTAATTTGCTTTAATTCAGACGGGCTAATTGCCAATATAATATCCGACTTCGCCTTATTGTCATTTCTCTCCCAAGCAAGTACCGCCGCTGCAGAATTCGTATCATTGGGTATCAATAAAGGTTTTGCTGACTCGCCGTTTACAAAAACCCACGCATCGTTTTTTATCAACAACGCTTCCATCTGCATCTTCCAAGTATCGTAGTTTTCCTTGTTGAGAGTTTCAATTCTTGCCATAATAGTCGCACTCATTTTTACTATTGAACAAACAAACACGTTCACGAGAAATTAAACAATTTTGCAAACCACACACGATTAAACTGTCCCGGTACGCTCTGGGCCCATAACCTGTTAGAGCAAGTGAATAAACCAGGAGTTTGCAAAATAGAATATGTTTATTGAACAAGTACATAAACTGAGTGAATATAGCAATAATATAAGTATATAACATACACAAAACAAAAGTGACAAAAGTGACAAAAGTTAACCGGCTACGAGAGCGCAACATGCATGGCTCTATGTCGGATCGATACTGGATCGATATCTTCAGCCCCGGAAATGCGTCAGCGATTACGCATAACCCATTCGCACTAACAAATTTGATCTCAAAATCAAAATTATTTCGATGACAGGACACAATTTATAAACTGTCAACAGCTATGAGCTTTCAGTTCTATGACAACAAACTCACTTGATGTTTTTTTTAATTAGAAAAAGATTTACAAATAATTTTATTTTTACGATTTCCACGTTTTCGTAGAAAAAATCGTATGTAACACGCTTGCGGAAATGGCCCATGACAATACTCGTGTGATTGCAGCACTCGCTATCGTTCGCGTTGCAAATTTCACACTCGTATTGTCATGATGCGTTTTCCGCAGTTGTATTACAATATACTATTTTTTATGTTTGAAGTAGAAATTGTATACAAGAAATAAGCTGATACAGTTTTGGAAAACTTGCTTTATACAAGGTGTTGGTGGTTCTACGTTAATTTTTAAAAATTTTAATCAATGATAACTTTATTTTTTTTAAGTATATTTCTTTTAAGTATATTTCTACATTTTCGAATTCTACACATAATTCTAGACATAAAAGTAAGAAGGTTGTAAGGTCTTAAAATTAATCGTATTATAATTAATTCCGTTTTTCCAATTTCCAAGGTTTTTAAAATTGAACGCTCCACCAAAGCACCTTGTATAAAATAAGTTTTTCAAAACTATATTACCATGTTTCTTGAACATTTCTGCGTGACCATTAAAATTTTTTTTTTTTGTAAAGACGGGTCTTTATGAAACTTTTTGTCTGTAAGTTTTTGTATGAAAAAATTGGAAAAAACGTAGGAGCAGTGCAGCAAACATTTTGCATATTTCACCTTGTGACGGTATAGTTTAAGTCCAAAATATAAAAGTTCGGATCTGTCCCATTATTTTATAAAAATAGAGGAATTTGAAGCCATTAAATAGTATTAAGTAATCGGTTTATGATTAAAAACCAGGAATATGTATATGTATAGGTATATTTTTGTGCTCATCAGTGATTCCATTTATTTGTAAAGCATAACTAGGGGCAATAACTTTTTATTAGTAGGTAATCATCAAAAATTGAATGTGATTTATTAAACTTTCTGAAATAATTGAAAAGTTAATCTATCCCGATAGCTCGTCAAAGTTACTTTCACTATCACTAGTATCAGTATCTCTGTCAAAGTTTAGATTAATGATTATTAATAGGTATAATTTATCAATGATGATGTCCATCATTGACTCGTCTGTAATAAATTAGTTTTCAAAAGTTTTCGCCCGTTCACAAAGCGGTTTCCACTGTTCAACACTAAATTGCTCAAAAAACTCATCACAGCACTTTGTAACATTTTCAAAACTAAAAGTAACATTTTTTGAGGCAACATAATGCTTCATGGCTGCCCGTACTAGCTCAATGGGGTTCAGGTCTGAGTAATATATGGGATCAATTTCAACACATCATATGGCCATTTTCAGTAAATGTTGATCAATCTCGTACTGTTTGTACCTTGGCTTATGGTTTTCAATAATGCCATATTCCATATAAATCAGGTTTTAACAATTTTTTGTCATAGTGAATATTTCTTGCATGTCGCCACTCTTCCATCACTTGTTTTCTAGACGCTGAGGGCTGAGGTAGGTGCTTTTTCCTGTGGCTTCTTGTGATACGGGGCGTTATCAATTACAACGACACTTCTTGGCTGTAAATTTGATATTAATTTTTGTTCAATCCATTTTTTGCAATTTTGATAGTTCATTTCATTGTGACAATTGCCGGTGCTGCAGTTAGATTTCCACCTGATATGAGTTCGGTACAAATCCGCCTTCTTCTCCTGCATTAACGATAATTAGGTTTCCTTAGGCCATCGTTGCTCTCATCACTGCATCCTTTTTGATGCGTAGGTACGTGACGAATGAATATAAGTTTCGTCCATAGGTATGTATATAATAGGACGTCCTTGTTCCCTATATACCCTAATTTTTCTTAAAAACTGTAAACGAAGATGCCTGATCTCGTGCCGGTCAGTTAAAATGTTCCGATTAGTTTTGGTTTTCCGTCATCGAAATCCTGTTTTGGGTATTTTTTTTTCGTAAAAATTCTTTGCTCCCGTTATACCCAATATCCTCAGAAATTTTTTTATGTATGAGCTTTTTCCCCGTAAGATGGAAATTTATTATAGTTCTTCGGAGTGCATTGCGTTCAAAGTCATCTAATGTCGCTGTTGTTTTTCGATTAAGTTGCTTTTCATTTGAGATTAAAATGATGTTTTCTGGCCGCTTTTAATTTACTTAACTTCACGTTTAATTTTTGTAATAGACCTATTGCCTATTTTTCAATAAATGTTTTTTTGGAAACTAGAGCTCATTTTAGACACACATTTTTACTTTCTTATACGAAGTGCTACTCTTGGCTAAATTAATATACCTAGGATTTCAATCTACAGAAATACTACTTTTTGATAATTATCTGACCAATCGAACACAAATAGTAAAATGTAATAACACTCTTTCTCGTAAACTTGTTAATAACAAAGGAGTTCCACAGGGAAGTATACTTGGCCCTTTGCTGTTTTCTATGTTTATTTTTGTTATTGCCGAAAATATAAAAAATGCTAACGTACATCTCTATGCCGACGGTATTCAACTTTATTTGAGTTTTAACAAGAGTAATTTCCAAAATTCTCTTCAATTAATTAATGAAGATCTGATAAGTGTATCTGTATACTGCAAAAACAACGGCATGCAGCTCAATCCCAAAAAAGTGTTCCCCTATTAATTGGAAAAAAATACCTCAAACATGATCTTGAAGTAGATAGAAACTCGCTAATTTTAGATGGAGAACAAATTAAATTAAGTAACGCGGCTAAAAATTTAGGAATAATTTTTGACGATGAGTTCAGTTTTAGGGAACATGTAAACATACTATGTAGAAAAACTTACATCAAACTTAAATCTCTTTATAGATTCAAATACGTTTTACCGACTGAACTAAAATATAGACTCATTGCATCGCTTATTTTACCATCTCTTGAATACTGTTCATCCGTATTCTATTTTCACCTAAATAAAGAGTACAAAAACAAACTTCAAAAATTACAAAATTCTTGTATAAGATTTAGTCACAATATTCATCGTCGCGATCATATCTCAACAGTACTGTCAAGACACGATATAATGAATGTCGAAGGAAGAACCGCATACTTTTTTTCAATTTTTACCAAAAATTTATTAACTAATAAATGTCCTACTTATTTATATGACTTAAGAATAACTAGATCAGCCGTGCATGATATCAATATAAGAATTAAGGGTTATACAATTCCTAAGCATAAAAACGAAAACTTTAAAAGAAATTTTAGATACATAGTTGCATTCTTTCTGAATAAATATCTAAATCTTCTAAAATTGTCTGATAATATGTTTAAAATAAAACTTAAAGAACTTATCTTGCAGGACAAACAATATCAATCATTGATATTCAGAATAGGGCTGTAGTGTATTTGTCAATTGTATCTTAGTGTGTAAGTAGTAGCATATATGTATTTAATTGTATATAGTCTAAAAGCTGTTTTAGGGTAAGATGGAAGAATGGATCTTACAGATCTGAATCTTACCTTTTGTGTAGCTACTTTATTGCACAATAAAGAATTTATTTATTTATTTTAAGTAATAAGAAAGTATAGTACCTAATCGTGATTTTTTCGACCCCTGAATCCATTTTGACCATTTTCGCCATGATGTCTGTCTGTCTGTCTGTATCCACCATAACTCAAAAACGACTTATCGGATTTAATTAAAATTTTATATTTAAGAGTTTGAACAAAATTGTAGGTGCCACATTAAATCTTTTACATCTAGCACCAACACAAGTGGTACTTACCTAAAGACATTTTTAGATTTTTTTAAATGAGTAGTAGGTCAAAAATCTAAAATAAAACACATTTTTGTCGTAAAATTGGGTTATAATGAGTGGGACAAGGGCAGATTTCTGCGTATTGCAATAAGTGCCACAGAGACTATTTGAAAATTGCTGGAAACCCTCAAAATTTAAACACGATTTTTACAAGAAATTTAATTTAATTTCTTTAGGAAAAGTAATTGTTTTACTATCCGTATAAGAAAGTGATGTGTTGGACACATCAGATATTTACTTTCTTATACGAAGTAATAAGAAAGTACTTATAGTAATCGTGATTTTTTTCGACTTCGAGATTTTGATAGATTTACACGTTTTGAGGGCCCCTGAATCCATTTTGACCATTTTCGCCATGATGTCTGTCTGTATCCACCATAACTCAAAAACGACTTCTCGGATTAAATTCAAATTTCATATTTAACAAAATTGTGGGTACCACATTAAATCTTTTTCATCTAGCACCAACACAAGTGGTACCTACTCAAGGGGAGGGAAAAAAATTAAACCATAAAATGGGACGGCAACATCCAGAATATTAATCTTAGAGCTGTTATGAGCTTATATCAAATATAAAATTAAAAAATTAAAAAATATCACAATCGTGGATCATTATTATAAAAACAGCAGATAAGAGAAGAGACGAAATTAGTGAGAAGTTGAATTTTGAAATTTTTTTGCAATATATCCAGTGGCGTCGAAGATTGGAGGGGAAAAGTGGAGCTGTTCCTCAGTATCTACGCCACTGGATATTTTTTTTATAATTGAACCCCATCATTACTTAGAAATGTACTGCATTGTGTACGAAATTTAATGAAAATCGATCGAGTGGTTTAGAAGTTATGGTAACAAAACCAGTTCTTATCCTAAACTTTGACACCCTGTATCTTTGTTACAAAACATTTTTGAGCAAAGTTTTTTCATTAAAGTCTACTTTTTTTGATGCACTATCACCTCCCAAAATTAATGAAGTTTTAAACTTGACCATCCTGTATATAAAAATATAAAAGGGGTGAGAAAAAAATTGGGGCATATAATGGAGCGGCAACATCCAAAATATTAATCTTTGAGCTGTTATGAGCTTATATCAATTGATAAAATGCGGTCCTCATATTATGCATACTCAATTGGGAGTTTGCATATTTTTCAGAAAGGATGTTAATGGGTCTTAAAAAAACGTTGAGCATATTTTTACGTAAATCACTTGTTTTATAGTTTTTAGACGTCTAATAAATTAGTAATTAATGTTTAAAATACAAATTTTTTAAATAAACTGAAAACGTTTCGGAAGATAAAAGTCCGCAAAAAGAATAAAAAATCAACTTATAAGTGGTGTTTTGTACCCGAATGTAAAAATAATACGGTAAAACACCCTTATACATATATTTTTTTTATTATCATTTTATCTCTACTGGATTTGGCGGTAGAATAACCGACACGTTACTTTTTGAAGAAGTACATATAATTACTCGCAAGTTTACCCAAAAAATGCGGTGTTATAAATGACAGAGGTTTCAATCAAATTCAAACAATTTTGAACAAGAAAAAATGCGAATTAATTCGCCCACCAACTGTTTCCACTTTGAAGAAACCAATAAAAGAAGAGGTTTTGATGTCAAAAAGTATAGCGAGCTTGCGGATCCACATAGAAAGGGTAATTAGAAGAATTCGTGAATTTAAAATATTACAACCTTTTGCCTGCGTTGATTGGAATTTAACGTTTACTTATGTGACAGTTTGTTTTCATAAAAAAAAATAATTGTCAAAAAATTTCTGGAAAACTGGAACTAGGATTTATCAAAGCAGATTCAACAAATCTCCCCAAGTTAAGTGTTTTCATGGTTTGGGAATATCTTTTAACAGATGCCAAATATAATGCACCTGAAGTTCGTGGTTTAAAAGCTACTCTGTAAGTGAATTAGAAAGTTTGAAATTGTTTTAAACTACATGCTATACAATTTGAATAAGAATCATTATTATAAATTTTTGAAAAATTGGTTTTAGGTCTTCCAGAGAAAATTATGGAGACTCAGCTGTTGGATATGTCTGTTTAAAACGCCAGGGTACAGAATGTATAATTCAAGGAACATCGCGTTAGACAAAAAGATTACACCGTTGTATTGACAATCCGTGAAAAAAATGAAACAATTAAAAGCCTTGAATGCCTAGACTGTGCAGCTGCAGCAGGTATGTTGCGATATTAAGTTTTCTTGTTAACAGCAGATCTATCATTTTTAGGAGGTTGCAAACATGGCATTGCATTTCTAATGTGGTGCAATCGACGGTTCGAATCTTCATCTCCCACGGAAGTGGAGTGCTACTGGAAAAGGTCACGGTTATCAGAAGTTGGCACATCAAAAAAAATCATCGCTGCACAAGAAATGATTAAAGCAGATTCGAAAAAAAATTTAAGTAAAGATGAATTGGGAGATAATTCAACATTTTTGAGCGAAGTTATGGAAATTGCAAAAAAAAATCAAATAGACAGTCAATTATCGCGATACAATTTCGATTTATCAGATAGAAATGTATATAGTTTGTCGATTCATCATTTGATGATTAAATTTGTTCCATGAAGTGGTACTGTCGATGATTTCATCAAATACGCTGAGGCTGAAATGAAAGATATTTTATGTTTGGAAGCGGAAAAGAGAATGAAAGGTCAGAGTAGTGAAACGTTATGGCATGAACTCAGGTACGGTCGGATATCAGCATCAAATATTTTTGAAGCCAGCAAGTGCAAAACCAAAGACGGAAGTTTAGTACAGCGAATCATAGGAGCCTCGAAAGTATATGATAATATTGACATGGAACGCGGAAGAAGACTTGAACCTCTTGTTATTGCTGAAATCGAACAGAAATTAAATATAAAAATTGAAAAAAGCGGATTTTTCCTAATTCCGTCTTATCCTATGCTAGGTGCATCACCAGATGGGATCGCAGACGACTTCGTTGTAGAAGTAAAATCTCCAAGTTCTAAGAAAACCACGGAAACATATTTACCAAACGGTTGCATAAGTAACAAATGCAAAAGTCAAATACATTTGCAAATGCTTGCTGCCAGAAAGAAAAACGGGACTTTTCTGTGTAGCAGATTCAAATTTTGAACATAATAAACAGTTTCAGCATATTTGGGTGGACTTTGATCAAAATTATACGTCGAAATTAATTGAAGAAGCAGTGACTTTTTGGAAAAATCACATTTTCCCTAATTTATTGAAGTCAGTTTCTCGATGAAATTATGTGTTTATGTAAAATTTACGTTGCTATTTTTCTTTTGTTTTTTTATCCACAACCAGTATATTATAAGGTCATAATTCTACTATTAGGAGACATCTTATGATATTAATAAAACACATGGGTCTTATAATTAATACCCATGACTATCTATACTTTATAAAAATTATAAATTAATTCTACATATAAAATGACCAAAGGTTACCTCAAAATGTCAAATAAAATTTTTCCGAAATACTAATTTAAAAACACTCTGGTCTGGTTGTGGATAAAACGTTGTATTGCATACGTGTCTAGTTGTATTTATATTATCCACTTTATGAACATTAAACATTCTTGCGTGAATAATTTACTTCCTAAGACACTTATACAATAAATCACTATTATATACATATAATTAATTAATTGACAAGAGTGTAAATATTTTTATTGAAATAAAAAACAATGCTACAATGTCTAGACATTGTAGCAAATCAAAAACTTACAATTATTTTCTTATAATAGAATTTTGAAGATTAACTAGACCAGTGGCTATTACAGCGCAATCATCGATGTAAAGAGTTAAATTCCAATCAACGCAGGCAAAGGGTTGTAATATTTTAAATTCACGAATTCTTCTAATTACCCTTTTTATGTGGATCCGCAAACTCGCTATACTCTTTGACATCAAAACCTCTTCTTTTGTTGGTTTCTTCGAAGTGGAAACAGTTGGTGGGCGAATTAATTCGCATTTTTTCTGGTTTAAAATTGTTTAAATTTGTTTGATACCTCTGTCAGCCATAACACCACATTTTTCGGGTAAACTATCGAGTATTTTACTTTCTTCAAAAAGTAATGTGTCGGTTATTCTATCGCCAAATCCAGTAGAGATAAAATTAATAAACCCATCCGGAATACAAGAAACTAAATATTTCAATGTATTAGTCTTTTTGTAATCTGATCAAGTGAGAGCCTGTTTCATAGGATCAGACGGTTTTTCAATGTGTATTTCAAATGCGTCGACGATTGCACAAACATGACTGTACGAAGAGTGAAAAGCAATAGGCAAATTTTCTTCAATATAAATACCAAATTAATCACCTAAGCGTGCGAAAGCGTCATTCATTCTAATTTTCATTAAAGTGAGCATTATATTATCGGAGCTACACTTCGTTCGACGACATAACAAATCAATTAAATCATGCCATTGTTTATCGATTCCTATGTACATTTTTGAGTTCGCAGAAATGACAAAGATTTTTCTTTTATGTTTTTAATATTTTTTTTATATTTTCTCTTTCCTTGCTGCTGTCCGAAGAAATTGCACAATCGCTTGATAAATTAGATACTTGATATTCTTCAGAAGAGTTCCTCGATAATTTACCAAATGTAGAATTCGAAGAAAGAGATAGATTGGACAATTGACGCTCGATTGTCTTTTTCGGAGATATTTCCAAGGACATAAATCTCGTTACAAATTGATTTTGCATTTGAGAGACAACATCTACATTCTCTTCGCATATAGTAGATTTGGATCGTATATGAGGTTTTTTTAGTGTCATCTTTATCCTCCATGCGTTTCTTTTTTGATGGCATTTCAGTTCTAGTAGAATCATTAACGTCATTATTCGGTTTGACAGTAGATAAAATCGTGTCTATTTCTCTTTTCCTGTTTAGTTTCAAATAAGTAAAACCTGGTGTTTTTTTATTTGTCCTTTGTTCTTGACAGTCAAACTATATTTAACATAATTTGCCATGTCTTCTTGCACCTGAACAAATATCAGTGAGAATTATGACTTTTTGAATGTTTAAAAATAATAATTTAATATTTTTAATAAATAATAAACATACTGTAAACGAGAGCAACTAGTAAATAAATACATTAAGTGCATTCAACCATCAATTTATTTGGTGATAATCATATTTTATTAGAAAAATTGAAGGTAAATAAACTTTTAGATTATGGTAAATACCTAACCTATATGACAGATTCGAATTATAATTTTAACTACTAGTCTTTCAGCTAGGGGTCAAAAGGTAGGAAGTAAAAGCGGGATGAGACGACGCAGTGTTTTGTGAAGGTTTTTTGGTCGCTGAATCCGAATCCGTGCGTCGTTTTTCAATAAAGTGGTGCAAACAAAAGTTATTAACAATTTATTGTTTAAAACGCAATAACTCGAAAAGTATAGATTTTACCGAGCTTTTTATCAAAAAAAGTTTAAAACAAAAGTTGTTCAAAATAAAAAGACTCTCCGAAAAGTTCATATGGTATTTTGTCATAAAGTTGCTCGGACAAAAGTTATTAACAATTTATTGTTTAAAATGCAATAACTCGAAAAGTGTACATTTTATCAAAAAAAGTTTCAAACAAAAGTTGTGCAAAATAAATAAATGTATGTTTTTTGGTTTGTTCCGTTTTAAACAATAAATTGTTAATAACATTTGTTCGAGCGACTTTATGACAAAATACCATATGAGTTTTTCGGAGAGTCTTTTTATTTTGCACAACTTTTGTTTGAAACTTTTTTTGGTAAAATGCTCGGTAAAATCTATACTTTTCGAGTTATTGCGTTTTAAACAATAAATTGTTAATAACTTTTGTTTGCAACACTTTATTGAAAAACGACGCACGGATTCGGATTCAGCGACCAAAAAACCTTCAGAAAACACTGCGTCGTCTCATCCCACTTTTACTTTCTACCTTTTGTTCCCTAGTTGAAGGACTATACACACGATGTAAATTTAGTACATTTGTAACACATTTAAAACCACTTTTCTCGCAAATCTTTAGTTACCGGAACCGGAAAAAAAAGTTTGTAGGATGTTTTTACATTGGGGTACAAAACACCACTTATAATAAGTTGATTTTTTATTCATTTTGCTAACATTTATCTGTTATTTCAACTTTCATATTTAAGAGTTTAAACAAATTTGTGGGTGCCACATTAATAAATGTTTTTCATCTAGCACCAACACACATTGATTTAGAATTGAATTTTGAACAAATTTCGTTTAAACTTTTTTTTGAAATTCCGTCAAAAAATTTCAAAAAAACTAGATATTCTTAAAACACTTTATATTTCTCATAGCGCGCGTTGATCGTTGAATCCGACGGTCTAGGTAGACTAGACATAGAGGCTATTTTACTGGTTTCTATGGTACCGAAAACAATAATAATGAATAAATAAATGTGATTTTATACCGGGAGATTTTTTTAAGTGAGTAGTAGGTCAAAATTCTAAAATAAAACACATTTAGTGCGACAGAGATTATTTGAAAATTGCTGGAAACCCTCAAAATTTAAACACGATTTCTACAAGAAATTTAACTTAATTTCTTTAGGAAAAGTAATTGTGGTACTATCCGTATAAGAAAGTCATGTGTTGGACACATCAGATATTTTGCTTGAATGACTGGCCTAAAGTGCGTTTTTCTTCGAAAGGACGAATGACAGTGGGTTTCCCTAATTTATTACTTGACATTCCACGAAATTTTCGCCAAATGGTCGATTTGGGTATCTATACCTACTCGTACTTTCTTCGGCTTGGCCAATAGATAAATGTTCAATCAAAACGCCTTGTAATGCCTTATTACTTCGTATAAGAAAGTAAAAAATTTAAAATAGGTAGGTATTTATTTTATAAATTTGCTACTATCTACAAGTTGGTACACTATACTCGTACAGGGTGTGTCACGACGAGTTGACAGTAGACATAACTCTATTACTAAAGACAATTTGATTTTAAAAATTGGTACATACCCATTATACAATGTGCTCTATTTAATGAAAATATTGCCACCTTTCTGATACTTCCGGTTATACCGGAAGTAGACACAAACTTTGTTATTTTAAATGGAACACCCTGTATATTTTTGAATTTTTAGACACTACACTTCATTTTAGACATAAAAGTATTAAGGTTGTATGATCCTAACATTAACAGTATTATAATTATTTACACTTTTTCATTTTTTTTTATAAAAACATAGATGTAAATAAAAATTCAAATCTTGACAATGACACGTTTTTTCCAAATTTTTTTTCTCATGTTTGAGGTAGGAATATACAAGAAATAAGCTGATGTAGTTTTGGAGAACTTGCTTTATACAGGGTGTTGGTGGTTGTCCGTTCAATTTTTAAAATCTTTAATCAATGATAACTTAATTTTTTTAAATGGAACACCCTATATATTTCTAGAATTTCGAATTCTGCACTTAATTCGAGACATAAAAGTATTAAGGTTGTAAGGTCTTAAAATTAACGGTATTATAATTAATTGCGTTTTTAAAAATTAACGGTCAATCACAAGCACCCTGTATAAAATAAGTTTTTTAAAACCATATTACCATGTTTCTTGTACATTTCTGCGTCCACTAAAATTTGGTTTGTATTTTGAAAGAACGTGTCATTATTAAAATATGAAAATGTTTGACTCAAGTTTTTGTATATAAATTGGGAGAAACAATTACTTAATTAAAATAAATAAAATAGATAAATAAAAATAAAATATCTGATGTGCCCAACACATGACTTTCTTATACTTACGGATAGTATCACAATAATTACTTTCCCTAAATAAATTAAGTTAAATTTCTTGTAAAAATTTTGAAGGTTTCCAGCAATTTTCAAATAGTCTATGTCGCACTTATTGCAATACGCATAAATCTGTCCTTGTCCCACTCATTATAACCGAATTTTACGACAAAAATGTGTTTTATTTTAGATTTTTGACCTATTACTCATTTAATAATGAGACACATGTCTACCTCGACCGTCGGATTCAACTATCAACGCGCGCTATGAGAAATATAAAGTGTTTTAAGAATATCTAGTTTTTTTGAAATTTTTTTGACGGAATTTCAAAAAAAAGTTCAAACAAAATTTTTTCAAAATTCAATTCTAAATCAATATTAAAGAATAAAAAAATCTCATAAATTGTTTATTTTTCAAGATATTCCTAAAAAACCTAAAAATGTCATCAGGTAACTGTCACTTGTTTTGGTGCTAGATGAAAAACATTGAATGTGGCACCCACAAATTTGTTCAAACTCTTAAATATGAAATTTAAATCAAATCCGAGAAGTCGTTTTTGAGTTATGGTGGATACAGACAGACACACACACAGACACACACACAGACAGACAGACAGACATCATGGCGAAAATGGTCAAAATGGATTCAGGGGCCCTCAAAACGTGTAAATCCATCAAAATCTCGAAGTCGTAAAAAATCACGATTACAATACTTCCTTATACTTCGTATAAGAAAGTAAAAATATTAAATTAAATATAATAAAAACAAATTTTAGTGCACGTAGAAATGTACAAGAAACATGGTAATATGGTTTTGAAAAACTTATTTTATATCTACAGGGTGCTTATGGTTGATAGTCAATATTTAAAAACCTTGAAAATTGGAATAAACGTAATTAATTATAATACCGTTAATTTTAAGACTTTACAACCTTAATACTTTTATGTCTAGAATTAAGTGTAGAATTCAAAAATGTAGAAATATATAGGGTGTTCCATTTAAAAAAATTAAGTTATCATTGATCAAAATTTTTAAAAATGAACGGACAACCACCAACACCCTGTATAAAGCAAGTTTTCCAAAACTATATCAGCTTATTGCTTGTATATTCTTACTTCAAACGTAAGAAAAAAATTTTGGAAAAAATGTGTCATTGTCAAGATTCGAATTTTTATTTACATCTATGTTTTTATAAAAAAAAATAAAAAAGTCTAAATGATTTTAATACCGTTAATGTTAGGACCATACAACCTTAATACTTTTATGTCTAAAATGAAGTGTAGAATCTAAAAAATCAAAAATATACAGGGTGTTCCATTTAAAATAACGAAGTTTGTGTCTACTTCCGGTATAACCGGAAGTACCAGAAAGGTGGAAATATTTTCGTTAAATAGAACACATTGTGTTTAGTAATATATTTATGTCTACTGTCAACTCGTCGTGACACACCCTGTAGACTTTCATGAAATTGCTTATTTGGAAGATTAAAAGATTTTTGGTAGCTTTATTAATAATCAGATATAAGACACCTGAGCTCCAGTCTTTTCAAAACTCACTCATAGCCAAAATAAAAAAAAATTGAAGAAATGTGTGAACTACTGTGAACCCACCCTTAAAATTCAAATTTCGTTTGGTATAAAAAGAAATATAAACATAAAAGTGTTTTTTATACCAATGTTTGGTGCCTTTTCAGAAATATTAAAAACAATGAAAAAGATTAAGTAGATAAGATAAAGTTATAATTTATTTCTATAGAAAATAAAGAATATATTTTTTGGACAGCCGTAGCATGACAGTTTAGCTGTGTAAACTGGCCTTGATAGCAGGGTGAGACCGCGCAAGCCTACTACATTTTTTTATATTTACCTTATAACCTCCAAATAGTTTCAGCGATTGTTTGGGGTAGCGTTATTACAGATTATTACAGAAATTTTTGTTTATTTGTCTTTTTATTGACACTTTAAGTTGTGATAGTTTTCGGCTAAATGTAATTATACATGGCCAAGAGTAGTTGTAAGAATAATACGAACAAAAAGGTGGTTGATGTGAGTTACTTCAGGTAAGAGTTTATCTATTTAAATTTAATAATTTTTTTATAATTACATAATTTTTATAGATACACCAAAGCCTGTTTTCCTATATGGAAGTTGATTATAGGACGGAAAGAAACTTATTTCCTGCATAAGCTCCGACCATTTTTTACCAGAAGACATCGAAATGGTTGGTAGTCAGTCATGGGTCAGGTAGTTGAAATTGATGAAGCCAAAATTGGAAAACGTAAATATAACAGTGGGCATTATTTGGAAGGTCAATGGATGTTTGCTGGGATTGAGAGAAGTTCTAAGAGGTTTTTTTTTGGTTGACGTCGAAGCAACGTTAATAAATATTATTAAACAAAAAATTAAGCCCGGAACAACAATTTACAGTGGATATTGGAAAGCGTACGACCGTTTAAATAAGGAACACATTGAACGTTTGACGGTTAATCATTCTGTGAACTTTGTGGATCCGGAAACAGATGCACATATGCAAAATATCGAGCGGACATGGGTGGAAGTTAGAAAGTTGGTTGTGTGGTATGGCCGGACAATGAACGCTACACTGGCTGTTTGGCAGAATGTTTATTTGTGAAACAATTTACGGATCATCGTGTTAGCTTTCATGCTTTTTGGAATTTGGCATCGCAAATGTAGCCGGGGCTTCCTAATTAATATAATTAATGCAACTGGTAAGTCCGAGTATAAGTAATTCATTTAAAAATGTTACTTATTGTCAACTTTGTTAAATATTTAACCGCACCTTTTATAATGAATTTACTTAGGGAATAAATTATTTACCATCGAATTGCATACAATAAACTTTGGCTTGCAAATTCCACTTAACAGAATGTGCAATATGTACTGTGAATGCAATTGATTTAGATCTGTTTAATAATCCGACTGTACGTAGCATTAAAAAGGAAGTGAAGAAGTTGTAATATTGTATTGTACAGGGTGTACAACTAAGAAGGGTCGCCGGCTGTATCTCAGAAACTATTTATCGTACAGCCTTCGGAAAAAAATATTTATAGTAAAAGTGGCCAAAATAAATCGCTGGAAATTAATTTCAAGTTTCTAGCTTCGCCGCTAGGGGGCGTACCTGCCATGGAAAATGATAAAATCATGATTTTCTCCAAATTATAGGCAATTAAGGTAACTCAAAAATAACTTTATTGGAAAGCTGAAACAATTATACACAATTTTGGTTTAACACTTTTTGCTCTAGCTCATTAAATAAGGGTGGGAGGAGAGGGTGAATTCTTCTGTACGAAAATGCTTATAACTTCTGTTTAACTTAGTATCGTTTAAAAGAACTTTTCTTGCTTCAAACGATGTTCGATAAGAGAAGTTGTTTTGATTCATATATTTGTTGCTAGGTGGCGTTTTTTGAAAACTCGTTAATTTTATCGATTTTTCTTGAAAAATTTAAATGGACTCAAATATTTTTTAACATTATTAAAATTAGTATAAAATATCGAAAATATTAGTGAAAACCGCAGATCCATATCTTTTTTCGTTCAAGAAATATGGACAAAATAGTTTTTTTATTATACTTATCTGAAAACACCTTGTTTTCATCTGTTTTTGCAATGACGTAAAGGTGACGTTTTCAGAACAGCGCACGGAAAACTTTTCCCGATCTCCTATTCTTTTTTCCGTGCACTAAATATGACAGAAACTAAAGCATCGCCGATAATAAACAAGTCGTTGCTATGGAAATGTTAATCGTGTTTGCCTACTATTTTTACGATGTATTATGATTATTTTGAAAATAAAATGTCCTAAAATTACTTCTAATCCTTTTTTTGGGTTGTTTTTTGATAAGTATAATAAAAAATATCGTTCATTACACGTCCAGAAATGGATTTTTCGTGCTTGCATGACTTCCCGTGTTCGGCTTCGCCTCCCACGGGAATTTGTCACGCGCGCACGAAAAAATCCTTTTTTCCAAGCTGGTAATGAAATATACTATTACACGATTCACAACCCGTATTATTGTTATCACAAGTCGTTTTGCGAATATAGGGCTAATTGCATTTTTTTTGTTCCAAAGCCTACCACTTAAATTCGCAAAACGACTTGTTATAACAATAATACTTGTTGTAAATCATGTAAAAACTATTTTGTCCATATTTCCTGAAAGAAAAAAGATATGGATCTGCGGTTTTCATTAATATTTTCGATATTTTATACTAACTTTAATAATGTTAAAAAATATATGAGTCCATTTAAATTTTTCAAGAAAAATCGATAAAATTAATAAGTTTTCAAAAAGCGCCACCTAGCAACAAATATATGAATCAAAACAACTTCTCTTATCGAACATCGTTTGAAGCAAGAAAAGTTCTTTCAAACGATACTAATTTTGCCAAATTCTATAAAGTTAAACAGAAGTTATAAGCATTTTCGTACAGAAGAATTCACCCTCTCCTCCCACCCTTATTTGATGAGCTACAGCAAAAAGTGTTAGACCAAAATTGTGTATAATTGTTTCAGCTTTCCAATAAAGTTATTTTTGAGTTACCTTAATTGCCTATAATTTGGAGAAAATCATGATTTTATTTGCCATGGCAGGTACGCCCCCTAGCGGCGAAGCTGGAAACTTGAAAATAATTTCCAGCGATTACTTTTGGCCACTTTTACTATAAATATTTTTTTCCGAAGGCTGTACGATAAATAGTTTCTGAGATACAGCTGGCGACCATTCTTAGTTGTACACCCTGTACTTAATTATACGAGCCCTAACAACTACACAGGGAGTCCCAAAATTAGCCTGGCAAAATGTACCAGCTGATTCTATGTTCAAAAATAATGCAAAAAGTTTTAATAAATATAGGCTGAAAAATGCTTCCTTACAGCTACAAATAAAAATAATCACAAAATTGAAAAAAAAATTGATTTTGATATTTTGTTTTTATTATTAATATTTGACGAAAAAATGCTAAACGAAGTAATAAATACCTATAAATTTTAATCCATTGTCTACTTTTGATAAGTTTTAGTTTTGTGATTATTTTTTATTAGTGTAGTTTTCATGGACGTGATTTTTTCAAAATGATTTTACTCGAAAACGGTTCAAGATACAAAGATCTACTTAGACTACCTTTTTTGTGTAAAAATAAACCAAGTTTCAAAATTTGATATAAAAAAATCAATAATTATCCCCACAAAAAATATGGGGCATAATATACCCACCACCAACCCTGTATGTGACGCCCCTGACAAAATTTCTGAAAATTGGAAAAAGAAATATGTGGCAAATTATAAAAGCTTCAAACTCACCAAATTTCATGAATCTACCTCAAACAGTTGCAAAGATATTACAGAAAACTCCTCTTTCGGGAGAAACTTTTTGCATTATTTTTGAACGTAGAATCAGCTGGTACATTTTGGCAGGCTAATTTTGGGACACCCTGTATATTCGGACGGGACTTAATAATTTAAAAAATATGTTATTACAGTACACAACTCGAACTTCTCTATAAGTCGAAGTTTATTTAGTTCCCTGTACCTACATTTTCTATATTTACAATTTCTATAACTCGAACTAATTTTGCGGCCCTTGAGATTCGAGTTATAGAGGCTCTCGACTGTATTAGATTAAAAATTAGGCAGTGCCTTCGCTGCCGGCCACGGTACTCGAATGAACTGCCGGCAAAGAATTGTTACTTCGTATAAGAAAGTAAAAATTGCAAATTATTTAAATTTGTCCAAATCAGCTGTTCGGGATATTATAAAAAACTATTATGAAACGGTCAATGTTGATATTCGTGGCAAAAGTCTTGGACGACCACGAATTATCACAGAAAGAAAACGACGGATACTTGTAAAAATTTGCAATATCAACAGAAGGGGCAATGGAACCAGTAGGCAACTGTAAATGTGTCCAGAGAATGTTTCCGTCAATGGCTAATTGGCTACACAAATTTGGATATAATTTTTACAAACTGCTAATAATTTAAGCTGAAAGAATTATTAAAATTAAACTTGTATTTTTTGTTTCGCTATGCAGGATAAGGAAAAATCTTTGCTGACCGAAACTCAGAAGCAAGGGCGTTTGGACTAAAGCGTAGTTTACACGAGCAAGTAAACTATCGCAAGTTAATGTCTGAGAGCAACTTCCAAATAATTTGCGTAGTGTAAACACTGCCCGAGAGTTCTCTCAGCACGTCGCAAAACTTGCGGCAATAATCACTTGCACGTCTAAACAAACTGGGAGAGCGCTCTAGCAAGTTACAATTTTTTTCGATTTTACTGACAGTTGTGTGCAAGTTGCAGCGACACGCTCGAATATTTTATACATTTTTATCAATTAACAACTTATATTCATTAATATAGCTATTTATGTATCAAGTATTTCAAGAGTTTTTGGGGACGAATCGTGAGAAGTCCCCAAAAACTATTTGCGTACGTGTTGCATACAAGGTTTTTTTGCATGTGGTCTGCAAACCCCCAAATTAATTTAAAAATTTGTTTAAATATGTACATACAGACTCGTACATAATACTAGCCCAGTCAAATTAGATCAAAAATTACCTAATATCTACAAAGTTGACAGGATGGCCACATTTTTGAGAGCAAGTCGAAGGTCATTGATAAAGCTCTGAACCGCAAGAATCAAACAAAATTTGCTTGTGTGTCACGTGATAAGGATGATTTTTTATATCTTGGTCTCTACTGATTGGATTTTAATGTAGTTTTTTAAATTTATTTGGATCTTCACTTATTAACTCTTTTAATAACATCGAAGCTCCAAGAGTAGGCCTTCTGGCTATCTATTCTTTGACCCCTATCCTTTTTCTATCCTCTCTTCGCTCTTTTTGTGCAATGAGAACAGCAACGGTTGCAGGTCTCTTTCTACGACGTGACATTTCACACTTGAATATACCTACTCTACCGTGTAAACGCGCATGCAATCACTTGCTGCAAGTTATGTCTAGAGAGCACTTGCTGAGAGAAATTGCCTTGACAACTTGCTTATATGTAAACACTAGCGCAAGTTACTCTCACAAGTTCTATCGCAAGTTACTATCCCGTGTAAACTACGCTTAAGGAAATGTGGGCTGAACTAATACTTAGTGACGAATCTAAATTCGATGTTTGGGTTGGCGATTTTCAAACAAGGATTATTCGTACAAAAATTGGATAATTCCATAAAGACTGTCTCAAACGAACGTAACATCTTTTTTTAAATTCAAGTTTGTCTGAATATTTATTCATCAGCAAATTTGTGAATTTTATTAATAAATTATGCAGTTTAGACAAACTACAAATAAAATACATTTTGATAACATTTTGTATTCTACAATAAGTGTTTCTAACCAATTTATAAATAATAAATTAATAGGATTAATTTTTAATCATGTAACTACATCTATTTTAAATTATTAAGTACTGTCCGAACGTATAGTTGTTAGGGCTCGTACATATTATAGCTTTTTACTCGCACTAGTTGCAATTGTACTGTATTTATGAAGGTGTATATTGTTTATCATTGTGTAAATTAATAGGATTTCCATCAGTAAAGATTTATTTATTTGCATCTTTTTCGAGGTTAACGGTGGCAGTAAACAATTCCAGAGTCTGAAGTTTTTAGCATTTATATCTAGTTGTACCTACTTATGAGATAAGAAAATCACTCTAGATACGATTACAAGCTACAGAACTCAGTATATTGAGGAATTTCATGGTGCCCTAAAGAAAATTCGACAACATTGTAACCAAGCACCAGTGAGAATAAAATATACTACATTTTTTTACCATGGCATTATTGTAAATGCTTTGATTTGTAAAATTAAAAAATGCAAGGATGAAGAGTTTAGAGTCAATTTAGCTCGCTGATACAAAAAAGATTTTTATCTTTTGTATAGAGCCTTTATTTAATAACTGATTGGTATATCAATATTTAAATTTTAGTCCATTATTATTTATGGTAAATCACAATTTATTGTCTTTTCATTGTCCTTTCCCTCTTTCACATAAGTCCCATTTTCATACACGAAATATTCAGGCGTGTCCTCGGCAACGGCTTCGTCTGATGTCTGCTGTTTGTTGCTTCGTCGAGACCTGTTGAATTCCCCGCCTCCCTTCGGTTGCTTTCTCACAAATGAAACTCTTGTGCCAGTCTCACCGTTGCAGACTTTTCTTAAAATCAGTAACCTACTGATTGCCCCATATGACATGAAAAATTTGGAAATTGATAACTACGGAAGTCGCTCAAAACCTACAAGTTTCTATTGAATGTAAATGAATGTTGAATTCATCAGAGCTATATATCTGAATTTACATTCTTAAGAACTACTTTTTGCTGTGTATTACACTAGGAGTCTTAGAGAAACACTAGCTTATTGCAAGAACTTTTAATAAAACAGGAGATACATCGTCTTATTACGAAGGAGAATCCTAGAGCAGGGGTGGCCAACTTTTGTGTATGTACATAAGTCTACTTTTTATCTTAAAAATGTGTCGCGATCGACTTGTTGTCATAGGCGTAATCTAAGTGGGGGGAGGTGTGAAATACATACTATGTTTATATATCTACCTACGTAAAAAATAACATAATTATTTAACGAGTCAAAAAACTCATGTCCTGGGGAATTAAAACAACTTGAGTAGGGTAGATGCACCGGTTGTGGGCACTTTAAGCAATGTGGTAACATTGATTAAGGTTAATTTGATACTTTCAGACCTGATTCTTATACAAACTATATAAGTAGAAAATATCGTTATTACTCTTTCTAGACAAAAACACAAAATAAGAAAATACTATACCTGACAAGGACAAAATAAATAAAATTTCAGTCAAATACAATTTTGTTAGTTAGCATTATGCTTTAAAATGTAGAGTAGATTCAAATATTTTATTAAAAAATACAAAAAAAAGAAAACGTATTTATTTTAACATTAAATATATTTCAAATAAGGCTTCATTTGGAACTGAGCGTACATAGCTACGGGTTCGTTTATTTCGCTCTTAATCTCTTCTTTGAGGTACCAGATCTGGTCACTTCCAATTATTTATTCCACTCTTTCTCATTGCACAACAAAAATAGTCTCCATTATCTTCGTTAACAGTTTTCGCAGGGTAAACATTGTTCTCGTAACTTACAATTACAAACGATCCCACTTTGAATCGATTTTCTTTTCCACCTTCGTTTTCTTCCTGGATTATATTTTCTTGGGTAGAATTGGATGTGGTTCTTCGAGAGACTCCTCTTCGATAGTTGTTTGACCATCAATCTTCTCTTTGGCATTCTTTTGGTTAATAGTCTTCTTGGCAGTCTTTTGGTTTGTTTTCCTTTTGTTTTCTTTTGTAGTCTTTTCGTTGACATTTGCATCAAAAATCTCTATCTATTGAGAAGATGCGTCTGAGAATCCATGAAGTTGAATATTTTGAGGGTTTATGCATATGTCTGGGTATTTTCAATTCATTAAGATTAAGAACTTCGTTTCGAAATGACAGCCAGTTTGTATAAATGGTCTGTGAAACCGACTCGTCCCATGAAACCTTTTCTAACCACAACTGTTGAAGTATCATTTTTGCTAAAATTGTACAAGGGCTAAGAAGTCCCAATGGATCAAAGATCTGAGAGGTTTCAGAGAGAATAATTCTTTTTGTTACTCGATCATTTGGAGAGTTCGAAATGGAATATAAAAGACAATCCTCTAAACAAGACCAAGACAATCCAAGAGTTTTTGCATGCTCATGAGTTCCAAAAGAAATGACATTGGGGTGTTTATCTAAGTTGTCTAAATCCTCCAAAATCTGAGGTTCATTAGATATCCATTTACGCAAATTCAAACAACCCGAGGCAAGACTTTTTGGAAGGATGTCACAAATTTGTTTGGCTTGTGCAAAGGAATCGGTTCCAGTGATAAGATCATCTACATAGAAGTCTTCCCTTATTATTTTTGAAGTTTTAGTATATAAAGACTCGAATTCATTTTAAAGGGAGCCGATCATGTTCCATAAGTCACAGTGTTTAATTCGAAAGTTTGAAGAGGATCTGAGACATTTTCTTGCCACAAAATTCGTTGCAATGACCGTTGATTCGGTTCAACTAATACCTGTCTGTACATCTTCTCAGCATCTGCTGAAATAGCGTACCTATGTTTTCTGCAACGAATTAAGAGTGAGACTATATCCGACTGAATGGTAGGTCCTACCATTTGTATTGAATTGAACGAATGACCACTTGAAGTGACTGCCGAACCATCAAACACCACTCTAAGCTTTGTAGTTATTCGATTTTCTTGTACCACTCCATGATGAAACATGAAGTAGCCATTCTTTGGCTCTGAACTAATTAACGACATGTGATTTAATTCTCGATATTCACGCATGAACTTACAATATATTTCATGAAGTGTTGGTTTTGATTCTAAGCGTTTTTCCAGACTGTGAAATCGTCGCACGGTTGTTTCGTAAGAATCACCTAGGATAGTTGGAGATTCCTTCATTGGAATTGAGATAATAAAACGACCATCTTTATCTCGCCTGTGTGTTTCTAAGAAATAGTTTTCACACGCATTTTCCTCGATTGAATGCGCACGCTTACTAGGTACTTCTATTTCCCAGAATCTACTAATTGATCGTGAATTTCTTGACTTTGAGAAAAGTTGCAAATGGAAGAGACCGGGTTGGGATTTGACTTTATTTGACCACTGACTATCCAACCTAATCTTGTATTTTGAAGTAAGGGATTTCCTGAACCTAAGCAATGTTGACCCGTACTGTGAAGTTGATAGAAACAACTAGCCCCAAGAAGAATATCGATTTTACCTGGCAAGTGAAATGTGGGGTCTGCTAGTTTTATGTGAGAAGGAATATTTAGGTCCTCTCGATTTACGGGAACACATGGAATATTATTTGCTAACGAGGGTATGAGTAAGCAACACGTCTCAAATTTGAAATTGTTGTGAACTGATTGCATTTTAATTTGACACTGAGCATTTAAATTTGTTCGTGAACCATTGATACCGCGAATTTTTATCTCAACTGGACTAGTATCTAGTTGAAGCTGCCTTGCAAATTCTGCAGTTATGAATGAAGACATACTTCCTAGGAGTACTCTTGCACGATGAGTTCTGCCTCGAGAATCGAAGACCTTTACTACCGCTGTGGATAACAGAACCGTACCTTGATTTGAAGAAAAGGCAGCGAGATTACATTCGGTTGTTACGGGAGGGATGGAAGGTGTTGACTCGTAAACGTCGGCATTATTACTTTGAGATTCAAAATGAAGTAAAGTATGATGCTTGGCTTTACATGTTTTACAAGAATACTTCGACTTACAATCCCTTGTGAAATGACATTTTTGTAAACAATTGTAACACAATTTTAATTCCTTTACATTTTCATTACGTTGTTGAATGTTAAGCTGTTTAAAACTATCACAGTTTTGAATGTAGTGAGAATTTTTACATACAGGGCAATTTGAAATGGTAGAAAGAAACGATTTGGAAGTTGCAGTGCTTTCACTCAAGCCTTTACTTTGTTTTTGTTCAACCGTCTCTAACAACGTAGAGCGCCTTTTGATAAAAGCTCATTGAATTTGGTGAGCTCATTTGCGTCATGCAATTGTTCGAGAGCTTCCTTTAAAGACTCATCATCCACAAGATTTTTCAAAATACGAAGGTTTTTCTCAACCGATTCGATTAAGTTTCTTAGTTTAATTATCAATAGAGAGATGACTGTTTAAAGATTCTTTACTTGAATTTCTCCCTAGAACCCGCGACTGACTTAACAAAACTGTAGCAGCGGCTAATGTATCATAAAACTCCGATTCAAATTGACTAAATTCATCATACCTTTTTTGTAGATTTTCTTCAGTATCTAATGCGATTATTTCGTAGTGAATATTGTGTCAAAATATCTTGTATTGTTGCAATGCGAGTTTATAATTGTAAGGTACTTGCCTCAGATAATTGTCGAACTTGAACAGCTGATGGGTTGTCACCTTCAGCTTGGGCGTCTGCTGGGTGTGCTTGGCTTTTGAGGCAGGTTATGAAGTTGCTAAAATTTGTTAAGCGGCCTTTTACTTGACCACGTCTGCGAATAAGTTTGTTTAAATTTTCTTGATGTGGCATTGTGAAGATTAAACAAATGCAAAGATTGGATAAGGATAAGGAAATAAATGAGTCTCACGTGTTTGCAGGGGTTATACCTAGTTCCTGTTGACCTGTTGTGTATGTATGAAATTTTCCAATACTTGTAACTTGTTACTTGTCGACTTGTAACAAAATGGCTGAACAGTTGTTTCACAATGTTTCGTATTTTCAATAGTTGTAGATGCTGCTTGCTAGATTGCTGTGCTTTGCAAAATCCGGCTCGAACGACTAAAATTATGTTGAGAATTGAGTGCATAAATGTGTTCAAAACATAGGTTCAAAACTGATGCAATGTTTTTGGGAATAAATGAGAGACTTGTGTTGTCTATTGCTACTTGAATGGAACTGAGCTTTTTATTATTAGTTGAGGGTATTACAATGCGACGGCGCTGTTAAGCTAACCCACGAAACGATTCTAATTTAAACATTACATATGCATACAAGAACACTACTATATCGTCATAATTTAATGTTTTGACAATATCTTTTTCAATTGATATAATAGACATGTTTGTTAATCGCTCTTGTCCAACAGTAGAACGAAGGTACGATTTTACAATTTTTAATTTGTTAAACGAACGTTCGCAGGAAGCTGTTGTTACAGGCATTGTTATGAAAATCCTTAATGCTATGTCTAGATTTGGATACGAGTTTTGTAATGAGAGTTCGTAATTTTTTTGCAAGATTTGAAAAGCGTCCATATGCCCTAAATTTTCGAAAAGTTCCATGGCTTGATATTTGAAACTCTCAATTTCACATACAAATTCTGGAGCATCTAAATCGCTATTATATTTCAATGCTAGGTCTGTTGCACATCGTTTAAGATCATCTAACGGCATGATTTTTAAAGCGTGTCATTTAAAAAACTGAAGTCGTTTGCGACGTCTTGCAAAGCAAGTAAATCTATCATTGAGTTGTGTCAGTATTGTATCGAAAACTTCACACATGTCTTTTTTTAGTAATGCATTTTCATTCATGGCAAACGAATCATCCGTAGCTTTCTCACCAGGCATATTTTTTATTTTGCGCCGTCTCTTTTCTGGAATGTAAGTTTCAATATTTGTTGTTTCAGCTAAACTTTTTGCTGAATTGAGAAGCGAATCGAAAAAATCATTTCGGTAATTTTGAATTTCATTTTTTAGACCATTTATCATTTTCGCAGCATTTTCTACTGTCGTTTTTCTTTCTTGGAAAAGTAAATTTACTTTATTTATCTTTCCTAATATTGTATCTCAAAATATTAATGGTGCAATAAAATTTAAATTTTGTTAATAATTTTAGCAACATTTGAGCATTTGTTACAGAGTCTACTGTAACTTGTCTTGGTCCATCACACATTTCATTAAGAAGTTCTATTATTAAAGGCATTTGATTTCGTAAAGCTTCAACCGCGTCAGCTTTCGTGGACCACCTCGTGTTACTTAAACCTTTAAGACGAATAGATAATTTTTCCTTTAAAAGATCCCATCTATTAGTAGAATTTACAAAAAAGTTAAACAATTGTTGAATGGTTTCAAAACATGATTTCATTTAGTCCGGGAGACGACTGCAGTTTTACTACCCCTATCGAGTTATGTGTTCTGACTATCATTAATATACAGGGTGATTCAAAATTCGATGTAGATATTTTAAGGACGTATTGTTGGGATCAAAATAAGACTTTTTTTTCAAATAAACATGTGTCCTAAAATGCACCCCCTCCGAGCTACATACAAGTGTGGACCCCCGTCCAACTCCCCCAAAACTGGGTTTACATAATTTTTGAAGCAAAAAATAAATAGAGTGGCTAAAAAAGGGGGTATGCCAATTTTCAGAAGATTTGATCCGTTATTGTAGTCACAATTTTAAATAATCGTTTTTTTTTACGCAACTTACAGTGGCTGTAGCTCGGAGGGGGTGCATTTTAGGACACATGTTTATTTGAAAAAAAAGTCTTATTTTGATCCCAGCAATACGTCCTTAAAATATCTACATCGAATTTTGAATCACCCTGTATAGCTCTAATATGTGCAATCATGGAACGACAATCCTGCCTGAGCAAATGCTGCCGGAAATACCTTTAAAAAATTGTTAAAAAGTTATAAAACTTGTGACAGTACTCCCATGTCATTTTGTAATAAATAATACAAAAAAATGTCACGCAACAAATGCTGACCAGCAAAAGGCGATGGTGGAGAGTATCGTTGTATAAAAGCCGCACTATGTAAGTACTTATATGTATATTTATATATTTTTCTAAATAATGGTTTTATTTACTTCTGTAATGTGAATAACTCAGAAAAATGTTTTTTAAGCCCATGCATTTCATGGTTTTGTTTTTTAATGTTGAGTATTTTTATTTTCAGTTATAGTGCATCAAATATGTTATCAGATCTACGTCAAGAACCTTCCGGATATTTTGAAAATTTTTGTAGGATGTCAGCTACTGATTTTGAATATTTCCTAAACAAACTGGGTCCAATTCTAGCTAAAAATAATTTAATATGAGGGAAAGCATACCCATTCAGGAAAGATTTGCAGTTACGTTAAGGTTTTTAGCCACCGGAGACAGTTTTAGAAGCCTCTCGTACCTCTTTAAATTTTCCTCGCAAACTGTTTCTAGATGTGTAAATGATGTCTGCAAAACACTCATAGACGAATTAAAAGATGAAATTAAGGTAGTTACACAGTTTTTAAATGCAAAATATTTTAATGAACAAAATTTACAAACTAAGAAATTTATCAAATGTGAGATCGTCATGGTTTTTGTTCTCATCTTCATCAGCAGCACCAGCACTTGAGTTAGTTGGCGTGTCTTCAATTTCGATTGGAATTGACCGTGTTAACTCCGAATCACTTGAGATAATGATGTCTCATAATGTGGTGATGACAATGACGATGGCGCGAATGAAGTATGTGGTAGAGAATAGGAATTGGGTGGTGGCTGATAATACGAATATGTAAGGTTCGGATTAGCTAATGATTGTTGAATATGATAATTCTGCAAGGGGTAAACCTGACCGGAAACTGGATGATGTGTAATAGAAAACATTAGCTGATCAATTTGAAGCATTGCTGTTTCCCTTGCAGTTTCATCTAAGCCTCTTAATTTTTTTGCCAAAAGTTCGCAATAGAGTGAACACTCATCAGATGGTTCCTCTTCCGAAATTTTTTTCAACATCTGGTAGACTTCATCCATGCGCTTTGCACAATCAGCTGCCTTTTCTTGCCTTTAACTGGGGCTTCTGGAGGCTTAAACTCAATTTCAACATCCTCCGCGTGTTCGTTTTCCTCCAAAACACTTTCCCTATCATCTTTTTCTTCTTGCTGATAAACCTGAAAATAAAACATTCTTTAGTTCATAAATCAAGCTGGTGTAAACTACAAGGATACACTTTACCCATAATATTTTATTTGAAAGTCGGTAAACTTAATTACATATTAATATTTTTTTTAGTTGCCCCAAACATCAATTGAATGGCGTAATGTAGCAGAAGAATTTGAAGAGAAATGGCAATTTCCAAACTGTCTTGGTACAATAGACGGGAAACATATAGTCATAGAGTCACCTATTAATAGTGGAACGGAATTTTATAATTATAAAGGAACATTTAGTATAGTGCTAATGGCTTTGGTGAAAGCAAATTATGAATTTACTCATGTTAATATTGGGTGTCAAGGTAGAATAAGTGATGGGGATGTATTTCGAAACACATCTTTATATAAAAAACTAGCAGAAGATACTGCACAATGATGAAAGGCCATTGCCTTATGTTTTTCTAGGGGATGATGCGTTTCCTTTGAGTTCTCATATGATGAAGCCATATCCTGGAGTGCATGACAAAGGTAGTGAAAGGAGAGTATTTAACTATCGTCTTTCTCGAGCACGTAGAGTAGTTGAGAATGTTTTTGGCATACTTGCATCGGTTTTTCGGGTTTTCCGAAAGCCCATGTTGCTTGATCCAACCAGAGTAACAGAAATAATAATGGCGTGCGTATTACTGGACAATTTCTTACGTAGGAGTCGAACTTCAAGATCAAGATATATGCCACCAGAATCACTGGATTCTGAAATCGATGGAAACGCAATTTCCGGAACATGGAGAAAAAATAATCAAAATATGACTTCATTTTTACCATTGCGACAGTTTGCCAGAAAACCAGGACAAGAGGCAAATGAAGTAAGAAACTCTTATGCTCAATATTTTGCAACAAATGGTGCAATACCGTGGCAAAATAACTATTAAATAATTATAAGTAGGTACTGTAAGTTTTAAAATCAGAAATTAAATAAATTAACTTACCTCTGAATCCGTTATTTTATTCGGCATATAAACACCATGCAAAAACCGGAACATAAAATCATAGGCAAACCAATCAGGTTTGAACAAATCCTGGGATCCAGATACAGTTTTTGCAGAGGCTTTAACTTTTTGCAAAAGTTTTCTGAAGGTAGCCATTAGGGCTTCCTTTTTTTTCTTCAGTTCTGTCACTGTAAACTTCACACTCACTTTCATTTCTATGCGTTTCCAAGCATCATGCACAACGTTTCTGTTTTTATGACTTGGATCCCTTGGATTCCAAATCGCTGGTTCCGCTTCATATAAAGACAAAAATTCTAACACTATGTCGTTGGACCATTCCATTTTTAAAATAACTTAATAACTTTTTAATCTTTATCTCCAAAACTACTACATGTTCACGCTACTGAAACTTTTGAGACCGTCATACTCTGGTCCCTTACAAACAAATAAAATAATACCAACATTCAAACAAAAATTCTTAGAAACACATTAACTAAAAAACTTGGTATTTGTGTAAATAAAGAGTTTCTGTACCACACAGCGTAATATTATTTCAAATATGTAGTGAACAATAGCAACCCTATCCTCCCCAGGAAACTAAATTGCTTAACAAAGCAAGCAGTGCAAGCAATCCAAAAAGGATCGTACCGAGAGAATGACCTGCTGAAAAAACTGCAAGCAAAAACAAAGCAGTGGACGATGCCGAGAGGATACCCATGGTTGCACCCTTACCATCATGCAATGTAGGTCAATTTCCAAGTCCAGTTTTATGATGGCAAGGGTGCAATTGCCCATCATAAAACTTAACCTAGATTGAATGCTGGTCTGTTTACCAATTTTTTATCAATCTCAGCGACCCACCATAGATGCCTACTCCAATAACTTCTGTACGACCATTAAAGAGTCGATTTATTTAATTATCCCTAAAGGTGATTATCCTTAAGATTGATAATCTCGCATATTATTGTCTTTTTTTCTATGAGCTTGAATAAAATTTGTATGTGTTCGCCAAAACTGTTTTATTTCCTCCGTCTACACAGCTAAAAAGAACACAACGTACGAAATTTCAATGCTAATTATTTCTCCAGTTATGATTGAGGGCCGTTTAATGTACAATTTAATTATCCTCCGGGCCAAGCTTCGATGGTCGTTGGATCGGGTCGAAAGTATACAAGCCGAGCCTGAAGAGGTTCTTACTCTCTCCCGTAACACCATCAATTCCCAAGCAATAAATCCCATAGCCATACCTAAAAGTTTATTATTATAAAATGGGAAGTTTATTCACAAATTTTAAGGTTCACTTACTGTCCTTCAAGCTTTGATACAATAATTAGGTACTAATTTCCACATTTGGACGGGCAATTCTCAATAAAAGAAGGGACATCCTTAAATTACCAATGGATAAAAAACTTCCCAATACTAATATCCGTTTACCATATTTCTTTGTCGGGGATCAGGCTTATCCATTGCATGAAAGAATAATGCGACCCTATGCTAACACTAATTTAAATGATCAACAAAAAATATTCAATTATAGATTGTCACGTTGTAGACGGACCATCGAAAACACGTTTGGAATTTTGTCAAGTCGTTGGAGAATTTTAAAAAGACCTATAATTGCTGATGTTGACAATTGTGTAACATTTGTTAAGGCTACAGTTGTTTTACACAATTATCTACAAACGTTTGAATTTGAACTTCCAATAAATGAAAGACGCTATTGCCCTACCGGATTTGCCGATGCACTATCGCCAAATGGACAAATAATTGATGGTTCGTGGAGGAGTGAAACATCATTAAAGTCGGTTGGTCGTGTGGGTAACAATAATCCAGCATTACGTTATCGGGAACAACGCGATATATTAGCCAAATATCTTATAAGTGACGCAGGATTTGTTACATGGCAAATGGAACATATTTATAAAGGGGCTTTGCCTACGGATTATTAATAAATTCACAAATTAATGAACAGTAGTTTTATTTCAAATCATCACATAACTACAGGTAAGTAGGTACCTATATAAACATTTTATTTACTTACATTAATTTAAATTTTTTTTCATTTTGTTGTTCTTCACTTAAACTTTTAAGGTGTAACGCCACCGTTCTGTCAAATACGTCGTTGGCATCATCTTCACATTGTACTCTTCCTTTATTTTGCAAATAGCTTTGAAAAGAGTTTAAAGTGCTACTTAAGGCAGTGTATACTTCTGCGGTGTCGCTTTTTATTTTCTTCTTGTTATTTTCTTCATATAATAATTGCGAAGTTTTCCTTTTATGTTGCATGAAATTTAAGGCACTGGAGGATTCACCCGTACATTGCGATAGAGAATCCCATGGCAAAATATCGGAAATTTCCGATGGAGATAAAATAGCAGAGTGAGATAACGCACCTGTAGTTTCCGTGTCAATACTTAAAGTTTATTCTTCCTTATTCTTTTCTAATGTGTTGTCTTGTACGTTGCTTTTGGTGGTAATGTTGGTTGCCACTCTAAAAAGTCAAAATATTATTAAACATCTAATATTTTTCCGCATAAATGGAATAATTACTTTCTAGGGCGACTATTAGCCTCTAAAAAACTCATGGGTACATAAAATGGACTTAGTGGCGGTAATTGACCAGCACCGGTGTGAGCTGCTGCTTTCATAGCTCTCAAATCTGCCGAAAACTTATTGCGTAACACTGTAAAACGGTGTTCACACTCTTCAGCTACAAATGAAGTGTGCGGTGAAGAGTTGCACAGGGCTAAAAGCGTTAATGTTCTTGGGATTACACTAAATGAGTATCTTGATTGGTCTAATCATGTGGATAGCGTTTGTGATAAAATTAGTAGACTAGAGTATATCCTGAGACGCCTCTCATACACTTGTTCATTGGACGTGTGCAAGGATTACTACTATGCCATGATCTATTCCCGTTTGAAATACGCAATCTTGGTCTGGGGTTCCCTGGCGCAGATTGGACCGTTGCTTGTTAAACAGAAGCGCTGTATCAGGGCTCTCTTCAAATTGGGTTTCAGAGACTCTTGTACGGCAGTGTTTATCAATAATAAATTGTTAACAGTGCCTTGCATATACATATACCAGGCATCCGTCTATGTAAAATTTAATTATAATAAATTTAGGACGAGCAGTGGGTTGCCTCTGTACAGTTTTAAAAGGCCGGATCTTTTGGTGGAGAGATCAAGACTAGAGTTGCACCGCAGGGGTCCATTGCCTACTGCCCTGAGTATATTTAACAATTTGCCAGATTGCATTAAGGGCCTTCCAGTTTGTAAATTTAAGAATAGCTTGCTAAGGTTTCTTTGTGAAAAGGCGTATTACTCGCTCCTGGAGTTTTTTGGGGATGTGTGACATTTATGGATGTTTTGTTTGATGTTTTGCTGTCTCCACATTGATGTGGGGGTGTTTCTATGTTGTATCGTCAAGTGGACGTATTTTGAATTATGTATACATTAATTTTAATATGTATGTTTAATTGTGTATTTTATATCTGTTTATACTGACTTGGCTGTGACACTTTTGTACCTGTAAAGCTCAATAAATTTATCTATCTATCTATAATATAAAGAAAAAAACAATATTAATTAGAGTTCCTCTCTTGTATTTATTTATTTATTTCTCAACAGTCTTACAACCTTTTACAGAGAATACTTAAAAAAACTAATAACAACAAGATATAGCATATATAATATATATGAACACATAAATAATAAGTATTATTATAATTATTATAACAAGATAAAACACTCTATAACATGTAGTTGTTTGGAACGATCGAAAATAAATTGTTCCTAATACTAAGTAACGAGTCATAGTGGATGTCCATGTTGGAACAAAATTGGTTGAAATAATCAAACATTCGTACAAACGTCATATTTTTATTATAATTAGTTCTTGGGCAACTGTACGTGAATAAATCAGTATTTCGCGTTCTTTGATCTGGTACTTTATATGAAATTTTACTTATAATTTCTGGACAGTCAACTAAATTGTTGCAAACTTTGAAAAGAAAACTCATATCTCCTATTACTCGCCTTTTGCTTAATGATGTAGCGGACATTACTGATAGCAGTGGATCATACGACATAAGGGAAGGGTAGATACTGAATTTCTTGAGATATGCAAGTTTCAAAAAACGCTTCTGAACATTCTCAATGTCATTAATGCGGTTTTTGTAACTTGGCGACCAAACTGAAGCACAATATTCCAGTTTACTGCGTATGAACGTGTTAAATAATATTACAAGTGTGTCAGAATTATTAAAATCTCGACAGTTCCTATAAAAAAATCCTACCATTTTATAGCATTCTTTCACCATTTCTTGGATATGGTTAGTAAAAACTAGTTTGGAATCCATCACTACACCTAAGTCTTTTATTTGGTATACTTCCCTTAATACGTTACTTCCCATGCAGTAATCAAATTCTATCAAATTCTTCATGGTACAACACTTATCAATATTAAAAGATAATTCATTTTGCTCACTCCATTATAATAACTTTTCGATGTCATTTTGCAACTGTAGGCACTCCAAAACACTTCGTACAATTCGGTAGATTTTAACGTCATCCGCAAACATTAGAATCTCAGATTCTATATTGTTAACAATATCATTGATAAATAATAAGAAAAGCAATGGACCCAAATTACTACCCTGCGGCACCCCGGACGTGGCAGTAACGTACTCAGATTTAATATTATTGTGGACTACACATAATTGTCGAGAGGTTAAATATGATTTAAAAAGTTTGACAAAACCATTCGAGAAAGAAAACTGCTCACAAAGTTTTTGCAACAAAATATGATGAGGAACCTTGTCAAAAGCCTTTGAAAAGTCTGTGTAGATTGCATGTACCTCACAAAACTCCCCAAAGACCTCCAAAATATACGAGGTAAAAATAGTCAAATTTGTCACTGTTGATCTACCAGTCATGAATCCATGTTGCTTAGATGACAGTAAATGTTTCACAGATGTAAACACATGTTTGTAAAGTATAGATTCGTAAATATTCGAGAAGCAAGACAAAATAACAACTGGACGATAGTTTGAAATTAGAGTTCTATCACCTTTCTTAAAGATAGGACATATTTTGCCCACTTTCCATCTCCCTGGAAATGTAGAAGACCTCAAAGACAAATTCAATATGTAGAAAAGCGGTACTTTAAACAGCTCTTTAAATTCTTTAATAATAAAAGAAGGAACTTTGTCATCTCCAACCGAGTTAGTACATTTTAAATTATTTATTGCTTTTAAAATATCATCTTGACTTATACTTTTTAGGTCGATTAAATGTTGAAAGTAGTCAGGGTTTGCAAACACCGAATTTTCTGAAAGAGAATCATTATCTAATGATTTATAAACACTTGAAAAAAACTCCAAAAAAGAAGACACAATTTCTTCGTTAGTTGTCAGTTTTTTGTTTTTAAAATTCATGAAAGGGGGAATTCTTGGATTATCTTTTTTGCTATGTACAAAATTGAAAAATGTTTTTGGATCCCTTTTTGTTACTTTCTGATTCATGCATACTCGTATAGTTAGAATGAGCGTTAGCAATATCAATTATCAATTTTTTCCTAACATTTTTAAAACATTGTTTATCGTAACCATTATTACACATATATCTTTTTAAGTTCTTTCTGTGTTTTTCTTTTATTCGCTTATAATTGTTTTATTATACCATGCAGGATATTTTTTAAAAGTTGTTTTTACAAGAGGTACAGATTCCAAAAAAATATTATCAATTACATTATAGAATAATTCAGTTGCATCATTCACATCTGTACACTGCGATAAGAAGTCCCAGTTGACTTTTAACGGAAGGTACGTTTTATTTAAATCAGCTTTTTTAAAATTTAACCTATAGTTTTGCGGAACTTTAGCAGATTTGAATGTTTGATTTTTCAGCATAATTTCAATTGCAGGGTGATGTGCATCTTCGGGTACTAGAGGCGAAGTGCACTTTCCAACCGAACACAGCTCATTCGAAACAACTACATATTCTAAAAGAATTCTATCATCTATAGTAGTATTACTATACAGGGTGTCCGGAAATTAGGAACAAAAAACTCGGGAGGTGATTCTACTTGAAAAATTAATGTGACAAGTTCCGATAACATTTTTCCGAAAGCTCATTAATATTAGGGTTACATGGCCTTAAAGATTGTTTTTTTAAATCAATTTTTCCAGTAACTTTTTTTCCAGTGTACCGAATCGTTTCAAATTTGGCACACTTATCACTAATGTTTATTTGTATTCTTGCACTAAATTTGAGGTAAATCCCCCAGTCTCAAAGAGTCGAAACTGACGTTGACCTTTGGATAAAGACCCAGAACTTTTTTGTTAGGTACTTTTTCTAAAATTTGATGACGCCCAATTGAAGAGCATCGAAAAATCTTCAAAAAAGATCCTCTTGCTGCATCACGATAAAACGAGTCGTTTTCGAGAAAAACGCCTTAAAAAATTTGCTTGCATTAAATGAATACCAACTACTTAACTACAGCTCATTTTCAAGATTAAACAGAAACGCGTTTTTCTCGAAAATTACTCGTTTTATCGTTACTCCACAAGAGGACCTTTTTTGAAGATTTCTCGATGCTCTTCAATCGGGAATCATCAAAATGTTGAAAAAAAGTTATTGGAAAAAATTGCGTTCAAAAAAAAATTTTGGGGCCTTGTAACCCCAATATTAATGAACTTTCGGCAAAATGTTATAGGTACTTGTCACATTAACTTTTCGAGTAGAATCACTCCCCGAGTTTTTTGCTCCTAATTTCCAGACACCCTGTATAAGTTTATTAAATTACTAATATTTATATCACCTAACAGAAGAAAATAATCACAATTCATCAAAAACGTAGATATACACTCAAACAAATTAGAATAGTTCTCCACCGACATACTGGGTGGAATATAAGAAACAAGAACATGAGTTTTTTATTTCCAAGCTGAATTTTTACTGCCACTATCTCTACGAGTATATTAGGATTTCCAATGTTTAAATCAACCTTTTCAGAAACAAAGTCACAACGCACTGCAAGCAAAACCCCACCACCTCGAGATTTACCACAGAGAATTCGATTTCTGTCGGCCCTGTATACTAGATAATCATCACTGAACACTTCAGCACTGGACACACTTGGAGATATCCACGTTTCTACGCAAGCAATCGCAGCGACCGATTCAGAGCATACGTTGTTATACAAGTTTATAGTTTTTGAATTGAGACCTCTAACATTTTGAAAGTATATATTAATTTCAGACGATACTTCACCTACTGTAGAACTTTTACATTCTGACAGTATGCTACTATACAGATTTGTTACTAGGTTATTTGGTTTTGCTGCCTCCTCTGTGTTAAAAAAGCACCCCGGAGATTGAATTCCCTTAAAACTATTCCAGCCTGCCAATAGTCCGCATTTATAACTTGATCTATTATGTTTTGCGTGGGTAAGCCAATACTGAAGACAGAGTTGTTGCCTTTTGTTTCTAATTTCTTTATAATAACTTCCTCAGAACCTTCTATATCACTAATATAATCTCTAATATCATTCTCGGCAACATCTTTACCTTTAATACGACCTATGTAAAACCATTTTCTACGAGTAGCCCCATTTACCTTGTCCGTTTTATTTGTGTTGCTTCCAGTACATACCGTAATTTTACCGTCTTTACGATTAATTCCGGCTTGCTCATTACGTATTTTGTCTTTTTTGTGTTTGTGTGAAACTTTTGTCCATCCATCACTGTTACTAGAATCATTGTTATTGGTATTAGTATTGACATTAATGCTAGTTGCTGCACTCGCATAGCTTTTTGGTACGGCTCCCTTGCTCGTGTCTACACTATACATAAGTGGGGCTGATGGCATCTCAGGCTTCGAACCAAGACCGAGTTTAAGTTTAAGGTTAGGTTTACTGTTTATGTTTACATTATTGACAGCAAGATTTCGAATGGCATTTTGCTCCCTCTGAACGATGTCTGAGGTACTATAAAGTGCAGTTGTATTTTATGCATTTTGAAGCTCCTCCAGGAAGACAACTCTTTGTTTTAAAAGTGAATTATTCTCTTCCAGAATAGTACAATTATCTTTGAGAATACTATTTTTCTCTTCAAGTTCCTTAATAATGCGGTTTAATAGGCTCAACTCATTGACATTGACAGTTGAATCCTCCATCTCACACTCATGAATGCACACAGGATTCTTTACAGAATTGGCCTTTATGACACAACTGGGATGAAAAGATCCCTTACACTTTGAACACACTACTCTTTGCCTAACATTTCTTCCACAGTATCCGCACAAAAGAGATACCAACAACAAATTTTGGTCAAAAATATGCGGACTGCTCGAATCAACATTCGACCCAGCCGCCATATCATCTTATTTTCTTATTTGTATGGGCCATTGCCAAATTATTTATGGCCTCTACTTTGGCACGCTCCACTTCGAGGTGTTCTCTGTCGAGATCGAGACGCCTTTCCTCAATTGTTGCAAACCTGGACAAAATCCCTTGCATTACCTGCCAATTCAGAAATAATATTAATCAATTGATAGTATGTGTATTGTGTAACAGTTGATTATTACCTCATTCGTTCGATCCGCACTTTCCAGCTGCCGAAGGTGCAGTGCAGAAAATTTCAATCGTGCGTCCTGGAATTGTGCGCCAAAACGGTGTCTGCTACGATCTATAAAAATTTATGTTAATTATAGTTTTGCAAAATGGTAAATTTTTCATTACTTTTAGGTATTGAATGGGTAGGCTTAGCCTTAGTTGTTATTGCTGGTGTGATTGTAGGTGGTAGAATTGATGGAGATGGAGTTGTTGTCCTCTCCACATCCACTATGTCTTCAATTGGTGCTGCTGGAGAAGAAGGAGGAGGCGATACGGCAGATGGAAGAAGCTCGTACGATGTGTCTAAAATAATATTAGTAATTTCAGTATTAAGTTTAGCGACTATACGAGTATGTTTTACCATTAACTTCGAACTCGATAGTTTGGCCGCTCATTAACCTTCGGATGGAATTCTACAATTTAATAATTCAGCCACGCACTTATAGCAAATAACATATACCTACTATATCCTCGGGAGAACTATCTGCACATGAGGAGAGGCCCTGGGTGTAGTCAGCCCCCACAATCCCCAGAATCCTAACCTCTTCTTCACTCATTTGTGAGGTGGTTTCCTCGCGGTTTCCTGTTCGTGCCATATCCTTCTTTTTTTGGCCAATTTTGTTAATTGCAGCAGATTTAATATCTCTCCAAGTCTAAAACAATATATAATTTATAGGTACCTATAAAATTTAAGAAATATAAAAATGTATTTATACGTTTCTCCAAGTGCGTTCCACCCGTCTAGGATTTCCTTGTGGCCATGTGATCCAAGAAATTTATTGGTTACCAAAAAGGGATGTTCCACTAGCCAATCGACCAAAAAGGCCTTTTGTCTCTTATCAGCTCGCCTTTGCCGAAATTTTTTTGTAGGTAGTCTAAAAAAAAACTTGAGTAAATATATCTACTCACATGAATCTAAATCTAGGTACATAATTACTAAGACTCTTAAGTAAATTTAAATTAGTAAGGTCCGGTATTTCAGTGTCAGTTTTAACCAAATTTGGGTAAACTTCGTTTAGCATATACAAATTTAAAATGATAAAATTCACATTCTAATTGAAGTTTACCCAAATTTGGTTTAAACTGACACTGAAATACCGGACCTAAATATCAAAATTAAAGTTAAAAGTCAGTTTTTAAATTAATATTTTGGAAAAAATTGATTTGATATTTTGAAGTGACTGCTTTTGTCATTTATGTAGAATTAAGTCATGGATATTAATTATAAGACCCATGTGTTTTATTAATATCATAAGACGTTTCATAATTGTAGAATTATTATGATCTAATAATATACTGGTTGTGGATAAAAATATAAGGAAGCAGCCACAATATTATTATACGCATGTCATTCATACACGTGATATCAACTTTATCAAACATGTGACGATATTCTGTTTTCTGATTGGTTTCTCAGTAAAACAACCATTTGGCAATGCAGCTTTGTCGGTAACAATCGGTAATGTAATATGTAACGACAACTATCGATAAGCAATTGGCGACGGTAGTTAGAGAATGGACATTTCGTTAGTACGTCGGTAAAACAACCGAGAGAATTCGGTATCGTTACAGTTACCGACACTTTTTACCGAGTTACTGAATTCGCATACAGAGATGTTCTAAATAACTAATCCCAAATTCACTTACTAAATTTCATATAATCGAGTAATTTGAATTTTTTTTATTGTAATTGAGTAATTGAGCCAGAGTTTATTAGGTATACCCTGAAAGGTCTGTACAAAAAGCTACCACTAGTTTTTGGGCTCAAAATAAGCTGTTTGAACCAAACCTATCTTAGTCCAAAAGTTCCTCCTTAAGTCCTTACTGAGTTACGGGGCGCTAAAAAATTTCTTTCCAAATCCTTTTTTAAGTATATCTACAGAAAGGTTTAAAGTAGAGATCTGAAATGTGGTGGATTAATAAGTCTATAAGGAAGCTACAATGTTACAATGTTACAACCAAAATAATATTGTTCAGTGACGTACTTAGGGTTTTTTTGATTATTTTTTGTAGGCGATTGAATTTTTTTACAAAATAACAAGAATTATGATAGATACGCTCAAGACACATAAAAAAGGTGTACTTGTTTGATTTGCATTAACTCAATTGTTTGCGAGATATTTAACTTTGAAAATTTTTTTTGCTATTAATACAATTTGTGACTTGCTCTGTAAAGTCAAAAATATTGGGTCACTCAACTGATTCTACGTCCAAAACTAAGCTTAAATGGTTGTAGAAACCGACACACAAAAATATTTGTTACTAAATTACAGGGTGTTGAAAGTTATCTTTTTTTTTATTGTGTAAAGGTATGATTTAGCTTTTTTGACATATTTTTTAAGGAAACTGATTTTTTTAATAAACAAATATTTATGAAAGATAAATAAATATTGTAAAAAACAAAATGGAATCTACATAACATTTATTTAACTTAAAACAATAAAATAATAAAACGAATAAGTGATACCTACTAAAGTACATTTAAATCTAAAGAAATTGTTCGTTTTCACGAATGCACATTTGAATTCTACGTAAGAGGTTAAACTGTACTCGTTGCATTATTTCGAGGTCGTTATTAAGTGAGTGTCGCATTAAGAATTCGCCTCCATAGTTCTTCTTTGGTGTCCACTGGAGTGGAATACACGCTGTTTTTCAAAGCACTCCACAGAAAAAAATCACAGGGCGTTAATTCGGGAGAACGTGGCGGCCACTTAATGGGAGCGTCATTGCCTCTACCAATCCATCTCTGTGGGAATTGGTTGTTCAGATGGTTTCGAACATTTCTAGTATGATGTGGAGGCGCTCCATCATGCATGTACCACATATTTAGTCGAAGTGCTAATGGCAAATCATCAAATAAATTTGGCAAAGTATATTGTAGGTGTTCTAAATAATTTACACCATTGAGCGTATTGGGTAAGATGACGGGGCAAATTATGAAATTGTCAACAATTCCTGCCCAAACATTAATTCTGAATTCATGTTGGAAATGTTTAATTTTGGTTGAATGGGGATTCTCATATGCATATACATGTTCATTGTGTAGATTCGTTACACCTCTCCTCGTGAAACTTGCCTCATCAGTAAATAAAATATTTTTGCAAAAGTTGGTATTCATGTCTCTCTGGTGTTGAATATGTTGACAAAACCGTAAACGCTGTTCGTAGTCCAAGGGTAAAAGATCTTGTACGGGTTGTTTGTGGAAGGGATAAAGCAGTTGTTCTTTTAATACCCGCTGAACACTATTTCTCGATACTCCTACCTGCAAACTTAAACGCCTGGTGCTTAAACCTGTATCTACGGCAATCCGTTCCAAAATATCTTCATCAAGCCGAACAGTCCTAATGGTGCGCTGACGACCATAATTTGCAGTTACTGGAAGGAAGTTACCCGTTTCCCGAAGACGTCTCTCAATTGCGCTAAATGTTTGATGGTTGGGCAAACGACGATTCGGAAATCGTTCACGATAAACTCTAACACATTCACGACTATTGCCTTGGCAAAACCCTAAAATTAATACCATATCGGTCTGTTCGGAAAAAGTGTACCTTGCCATATGAAAAATAAAAATTTGTCACAAGAAATAGCTTAAATTACTGTCAATTAATTTAACAAACAACAAAACAAAAATTACTTATTTAAATACTTACAATGTCCCTACATAGTCAACTAAAAACATGACTAAACATAAATTATTTAAAAAAATTTCAAAGTTAAATATCTCGAAAACAGTTGAGTTAACGCAAGTCAAACAAGATACCTTTTTTACGTGTCTTGAGCGTATCTATCATAATTCTTATTATTTTGTAAAAAAATTTAATCCCCTACAAAAATTATTCAAAAAAACCCTGAGACCTCTTCGATAAGTACGCCACTGAACAATATTATTTTGGTTCTAATACCAACAAGTTGCAGCTTCCTTATAGACTTATTAACCCACCAAATTTCAAATTTCTACTTAAAACCGTTCTGTAGACATACTTAAAAAATGATTTGGAAAGAAATTTTTTAGCACCCCGTAACTCAGTAAGGAGGAACTTTTGGACTAAGGTATATTTGGTTTAATCGAATTATTTTGAGCCCAAAAACTAGTGGTAGCTTTCAGGGTATGTAGGTAATCTTTAATTCGTTTTGTAATTATCACTCATGCCCGATTGTATAAAAGAAGCTTGTTGAATAAGATAGTCTTAGGGCCGGTTCTACAAGTGCTGGAATAAGAAGAGTATAAGTAATCTCGATTTTAACTTATACTATCTTTATACCGTAGTATAAATTACTTTGCGTTCTACAAGTTATGAAAATGATTGGATTAGTTATTCTAATAATTATTGGTTAGTTTGTTAGGTTGGTACTGAAAATAACCATTTATACTCATCAGCTGATCGGTTCCGTTTAGAATTATTTTAAAATATTTAAGATGGAAATAAATGTGTTTGACTCTGACAGTGATGATGAAATTAGATTTCGTATTTATAATTTTCGAAGACCCAAAACTTTTAAGCAAAGGTATGTAAAAACAAAAACCAAGGTAATATTAATGGTTAAACTTAGCCAAAATTTTCAGAATAAACTATTTTGATAGTTTATCCGAAGAGGATTTCAAGAAACGTTTCCGTCTGAACAAAATTAGTTGTAGGCGCATATTAGAATTAATACATGGCGCAATATTAACACCAAGTAATAGAAACAATGCGATCGGTTCTGAAATCAAATTACTTCTCACATTAAGATTTTATGCTACAGGAACTATGTTATTAGCTGTAGGAGATTTCGTCGGAGTAAGCAAAACTTCTGCTTGTACTATTGTTAAAGATGTAACATATGCCATTGCTAGAATTTCGGCTCAATATACAGGGTGTCCCAAATTAGCCTGCCAAAATGTACCAGCTGATTCTACGATCAAAAATAATACAAAAAGTTCCAATAAACATAGGTTGAAAAATGCTTCCTATGGAGGTTACAGCCCCCCGAAAGGGGGACCCCAAAGAGGAGTTTTCTGTAATATCTTTGCAACTGTTTGAGATAGATTCATGAAATTTGGTGAATTTGAAGCTTTTATAATTTGCCACATATTTCTTTTTCCAATTTTCAGAAATTTTGCCAGGGGCGTCACATACAGGGTGGGTGCTGGGTATATTATGCCCCATATTTTTTGTGTGGATAATTTTTAAATTTTTATATCAAATTTTGAAACTTTGTTTATTTTTACACAAAAAAGGTATAATTTACCCAGCACCCACCCTGTATGTGACGCCCCTGGCAAAATTTCTGAAAATTGGAAAAAGAAATATGTGGCAAATTATACAAGCTTCAAACTCACCAAATTTCATTAATCTACCTCAAACAATTGCAGAGATATTACAGAAAACTCCTCTTTGAGGCCCCCCTTTCGGGGGGTTGTAGCTCCCTTAGAAAGCATATTTAAACCTATATTTATTTAAACTTTTGCTTTATTTTTGAACGTAGAATCAGCTGGTTCATTTTGGCAGGCTAATTTTGGGACACCCTGTATACATATGCCAAGAAATGAAAATGAAGTATTGGAAACCAAACTTAAATTTTACAGAATTGCTCGATTTCCTAATGTAATCGGTGCAATTGACTGTACACATGTTAGAATACAATCTCCTGGTGGTGACAACGCAGAGTTGTATAGAAACAGAAAAGGGTACTTTTCATGGAATGTTCAAGTGATAGGAGATGCAGATCTATAAATTCGTGATATTGTTGCCAGGTGGCCAGGAGCAACGCATGACCAAACCATTTTTAATGCTTCCACAATTAAGTTTGAAAATGGGGATTTTAACAATTCTATACTTCTAGGTGATAGTGGATACGGAGTCAAAAATTACCTGCTGACACCATTATTAAATCCACGAACTGCTATAGAAAACTTATATAATGAATCCCAAATAAGAAGTCGTAATGTGATAGAAAGGTTATTTGGGGTCTGGAAACGAAGATTTCCTATTATATCATACAGTGAATTTTTTTTATGAGTCTCCATAGGGATTTACATGGTAAAATGTGTAACTCGTGTTAATGGTTTTTCTACGAATTTCAAAATGATTTTTGGCACACTGTTAGTTTGCATCTCTTTTACATGTTCTAGTAGTTTTTAAAATGTAAAAAGTTAAATTTATTTATTTAAAAGAGAAAATAATTACATGATTTTAGCTAGTTTTCACATTAAAATTTATTAAGTTAGGAGGCTTTGTCCACTGACAACCAAATAAATAATTCAAAGCTCTCACTTCATTTGCATGTTTTTATTAAGTGTAAAAGACCAGTGAAAGACTTTCAAAAGGTTACTGTGTAGCGGCTTCTTATGGTACACAGTTTGAACATTGAAATTAACAACATTTGAGTATTTTTTTGTCATTTTATTGAGAGCTTTGGATTATTTATTTGCTTTTCCATGATGGACACAGCCTCCTAACTTAATAAATTTTAATCTGAAAATGAGCTAAAATTATGTAACTATTTTCCCTTTTAAATAAATTAATTTTATTCTTGACATTTTAAAAACTACTAGAATATGTAAAAAAAGGTGCAAACTAATAGTGTGCCCAAAATCAAAATTCTTCTGCCAGCCTTTTAAGATGAATGTTAGAAACCTTTTCAAATACAATTCTGTCAATTTGTCCTTGGTTTTCTTCACATATTTTTAGAACGAGAATATAAAACTTACATCCCAAAAATTTCATATTTAATATAAAATATTATTATATTATTATAAACCTTGGGCTGAAAGACCAAGGTCGATGGCCTATTCGACATCATGACCAAAATACAAAATTATATGTTATATTATCTGAATGTATTGTAACGTATAAAAATTATTTATGTTGAATAAATGTATGTATATATAATAATATAAAAAGTTATTCAAAATTTTTCAAGCAAACATCCACGCCTTCCCCCACCCTTTATTTGACAAGATAGAGCAAAGTACTTCAAACAAAAAAGTTTTCTAATTTTCCATAAATTAAAATATACCTGTTTTTGGCATATGTAAACGCGGGATATTTTAAAGAAAAACCGTGTTTTCTATTTTGTAGTTAGTGTTACGCCTTCTAGCGGTCGCGTTGGAAACTTAAAAATTATTTCCAGCAATTTCTCTTAGCTACTTTTACTATTGGCAACTCCAGAAATGTAAACTCCCTCTGGTGGCCGCTTTGCTAACCATTAGAAAACGAGTAACTTCTGAAGTTTTTATATGTGATAAATGCGTGTGTAGTGTGGTGTACTGGCATAAAGCTTGCATAAGATTGCATAGAAAAAAAAAGTGTCTGAAAATGAGTACTACAGCTAAGACGACTATTCACAATACTAATTGTTGTGTTTACAATTAAAACTCACGAAAAAATGACAAACACAATTCATTTTCATTATTTTCCTAAAAGAAATGCTTCGTTGATTAAAATCTAAAACTCTTACGGCGCTGAAGAAAAGGACCTGCTACTTTATAAACACAAATAAACAACAATCCACGAAGCCATTACTCGATTACTTCCATTTTTGTTTACTTACCGCAGTGCCACCATCGGCAGCTGGAATCGCGAATAAATATTGTTTTCCGAAGGCTGTACGATAAATAGTTTCTGAGATACAGCCAGCGTCCTCTCTTATTTGAACACCCGGTACATATAAAATAATTTGTTTGTGTGCGTGTGATGATTTTTAATAAATATGTATATTTAATCATTTTTATGCTGTTGTATCATTTATGTTGTTTACCTTGAAGCAGTTATTACACCACAGATAAAACGTTCATCTTAGACAGTTGAATAACAAACAACAAATTCATTAACTGATCCGAGAAAACACACCTTAGCATCAAAATATCAATTTTCAGATTATTATCGTTTCAGAATCTCCCATTATCGCTCTTTAATGTGGTGAAGTAAAAAAAATTGTTCACCTAATATTTTAAAAGTTCTAAGCGTTTAAATATCAGCTGTTGATGCTAAGGTATGTTTTCACGGAGCGCGTCACAATTATTTTTAGTTTTCATCATGGTCACTTGTTGATTGGTAGTACTTTTATTATAAATTATTTTTGATGTCATCATTTTTGTCATTTGGGAGGCATCGAAGTTGTAACAAAAATTTTGGTTATTGAACATTTTTTTTGCTTGTAAAATAGAAGTGACTGTTCTGGTTGAAAGTCTGTTTCTTATCTTAGTTTTATTTAGGTTAACCACAGAAAATACCTTTTCTACGGTCGCACTGCTGTGGGGTAATATTTTAATGTGATTTACCAATTTTATGAGTAAGGAAAACATTGGTTCGTCCAAACTATTTTTTTAAATTTTCGATTTCATTCCAAAACTCTTCAAATTCTAGACAATTTAAACCTGGTTCAGTTATATAATTTGGTAAAGTCTCCTCCATTCTGTATCAATATCGTATATTCAGTCTGCAATATCACATTAGGATATTCTAATTCCAAAAGAATGATTGATGGATTACTTTTATTTATGACATTTTTTGGCAAAAGGAGATTCAGCAATTTCAGTGATGAGTTATGTAAAGGGAAACGGATATTTATTTGTTCTAAATTTTTTTGGTAAAATTTTAGGTACGAAATTTTGATTTTGCCTACTTCAGGTCTTGGTATATCAATATGAAGTTACATTTCCTCCACAGTAAATGTTGTCTAAATCAAGTAAATTATGGGGATCCTTATAAGCTAAGCGATTATTGGCAACTCCAGAAATCTAAACTCCCTCTGGTGGCCGCTTTGCTAACCATTAGAAAACGAGTGAAGTGTTTATATGTGATAAATGCGTGCATAGTGTGGTGTACTGGCATAAAGGTTGCATAAGATTGCATAGAAAAAGAAAAGTGTCTGAAAATGAATACTAAAGCTAAGAAGACTATTCACAACACTAATGCCCGATTGTATAAAAGAAGCTTGTTGAATAAGATAGTCTTAAGCCGAGATTATTGCTTGTTTTGGTTGTATAAACATATATAAGACAAACTAGAATAAGGCATGTCTTAAACTGTTCTTATGTCGAACAATCGGTTGTATAAAACAAAATCAAGGCTTAACACTTGGTCGTATTATCCAAAGTAATAAGTCCAGCAAAATAAGGTCTTAAGAAATTCAAAAATAAAGCTGTCAGTTTAAAATATTTTAGTTTCATGTTAAATGTTACAATATCAGTTCATATAATAAAAAGTTGATTTGGTAAGTGTAAATAAACATATATTAGAACATTTTCACTCCATTACTATTTCAAATAAGTACTTACATATATGCTTTTCCTCCTAGTTATTTTGCCATGTCCGACTCCGATTCCTCTTTATCCACATCCTCATCGTCAGATAATGAAGTACTTGTACCTCAACAATATAGACGACCTAGGATATTTCGAGAATGTACAAATCCTATGGAATTCGAATTTAAAAGCCGTTATATGTTTTCGAAAGCAACTGTTATGCAATTTATCCATAACTTTGGGGCTGCACTAGAACCTCGAACAAATAGAAACCAATCCTGCGCTGCTTGTTTCGCTGTCACTTTCAATTCATAGTTTTGCTTCTGTTATACAAAAAAATATTACAACATTTTTTTTTTGTATTGTTTCTATATGTTTGACTTACGTTCGAGTTAGCCACATCCTTTCGAACCATATATTTTAAGTTTTTGTGCCACATACGTAACTGATTTACATTTCACGGTACACTTTGCTGTGAAGCATTGTACATTTCAGTCACTTTAGTACAAGCTGCTGCTTTTTGCATAACAGAACTTCCATCAGTTCGCTTGTTTTCAATTATGCTCCCATATCTAAAATGGATTAGGATTAGGTATGCGGTAAGTGGAAAGTCAGGAATATGTGGATAAGAACCAATACGATAAATAGGTACTCAATGTATTTGGAATTAAAATAATTATCAGTGTAATGTATGTTTTAAGGTAAAATGACGAATACTTATAATACATACTTTTTCACTAATTCAATCAACATTTCTTTCTCTACTGGTGTGTAATGTTTTCTTTTTTGACTATCCATTATTCTGATAGCGAACTCATAACCATTAAACACAATTTATAGTATTTACTATGATAAATATATATTTGATTTAAAATTCAAACAAGAGACAGATGTCAAAACTGCTCTTCTTATTCTTCGCAGTCGCATTCGATCAAATTCCCAGCTTATAGCTAGACTTTATCAAGACAAGTTTTGTATTGTTTTATACAACCAGTGACAGTAACAAGATGAGCTTATTTATAAGATGGTCGTATTAAAAACTTATCTTAAGATTCTTTTATCTACTACCAATTCATAATAGCCTTGATTTGACATTAATTTGAGTAAGGTAAGTCAGATTATTACGCAACATGTGTTTTAAAGAAATCATTACCACACTGAAATTTCAACAACAAAATTCTTTCTTACAAGTCTTTATAACACAATTTTTACAATTTAGTATCTTTATAGGAAAGTTTATATTTGTAAATGTCTAATTATAATATAATATATATTGTTTAATTCTTTAAAATTTGTTATTAAAACTGGGTAATGACACTTCATACTCTTAAGTTTGAATTTTTGGAACCTGGAGAATTTTATAATAGCGTATCTACCTAGAAAAAACCCTAACTTCACGTTAGATAACGGAAAAAATTAGTTTTATTTTATAAAAAATTAGTTTTATATTTTAATAATAAATATAACACTGTCCACGTCCTCCGAGCTTTTTGTCTTATCAGCCGTAGGTTACTTATTATGACATTTTAAATTATTAATGTCGATGGTCGGTAATGTAGGTATCTGCTAAAAATTTCACCAAATGAAATATGAATGGAAGCCTTTACGTTTATGCAGATTTAGCTGTAGCTGTAGATAGTTAATAGTTCGTTAAATAATACCAATTCCGAAAAAAACAAGAGACTTAACTCAATAAAACATTGTGATATAACACCGTAACAACAAATAAATTATTTATTATATATATTAACAACACAGTTAGAACACTCGTACAAATTAACCCCAGATTGTGATTGCGAACTGTTTATTTTATTTGAAGTTTGTAGTGGTCGTATTTGGATATCTTTAGAACAGGAAGGTAGGTTTTCCTTCTCCCCTAAAATTCTCCGTGCATTTTGTTTTTTATTTTCAGCTGAAGCATCAATGTATCCTTCAGCGACTGTATTCGACTTCCAGCCACCATGTCGTTTTATTGTTAAAAGATCTACCCCTGCATCAGCTAAAAGCGACGTTGAGGACCTTCTAAAGCAATGTCCAGTATACATTTTTGGATTAGTTAACTTCAGAAATTGTGCTATAAGTGTTGGTACATTTCCAATGGTATTTACACCAACTGGTTGCCTTATACATCTTCCATTTCTGTACCCAAGGAAAAAGCGATTATGGTCACAGTGCACCGGTCGAAGCTTAACATATTGCCTAACAATCTCGAGCATATTTATATCTTCAAAATTACCAACTGATATGTAAAACTCCCGTGTAATTTTTGTTTTTGTATTCGGTATCAAGACGCGAAAGTAATCTCCTTCATCCCTTACATTTTCTTGTAATAAATTTGTGATTTCTTCTCGTCTACAAGCCCCTGCGAGGCCAAAAATCAAAACAACCTTGAAATATATTTCATAAGTTAACAAAATGTATCAAAAAATATCTTGTGAAAGTTACCTTCATCAATAAAAATTTCTCATTATTTGCGTCTTGTAGGAATTTTCTTATATCATTCTTGGTCAACACTTTGGATTTTTTGGGCTTATACCCTTCTGACTGTCTTTTCAAAAATGCTATTAACTGAATATATTTTTTTATGTCTACATTTTTCTTAATTGTGAATTCGGTTCGCAACATTGAAAAATAACACCAAAGTGATGAACATTTGTGAATTTTACTCAATTCACTAAAATATGCTAGTAAAGCGTGTTCCTTCACTATGTTTTTTACTTTCTTCTCTTTACACCAATTTTCGTATCGATGATACTGTTGTTCATATTTTAATTTTGATTTTTCAGGTACTAGACCTGAAATAACGTTTGATGCTGCTTCTTCAATATCTGAGGGCAAATTTTCATCTGAAGAACTCATTTTATACTATTTATTAGAAATTCTTAATGTTTCTGACGTTAAACCACAGACTATATCGCTAAACTTATTAAAACAGTCATGGCAAGAGTAAATTTAAAACTAATTGAGAACAAGTGGAAATTTGACATAAAATAGCTTTACTAGGTACCTAATTGTTTTAATTTGTAAATATGTATGTAAATATAATAATTATAATATGTTAGCTATAAATTGTTTAATTATTCGAAAATTTATAATTCAAATTTATTGTTATCTAGCGCTGGCATAACTTCATGTTAGATAATCCAGTACGACAACTTGACGACAACTACTGAGCAATGTCGCTGGAAATAAATTCAAAATTCATTTTTAATTATTTGGACGGTAGTAGATAAAATCTTGTATATTACACATGGGATATACACACATTAACATATTCGTCTGATTACAGAACTCGTCTACGACTCGTTCTGCAATTTCCAGACTCTTATGTTAATGATGTTCATATCCCACTTATAATATAAATAACTATTATACAATCGGGCATAATTGTTGTGTTTACAATTAAAACTCACGAAAAAATGACAACCACAATCCTTTTTGATTATTTTCCTAAAAGAAATGCTTCGTTGATTAAAATCTAAAACTCTTACGGCGCTGAAGAAAAATACCTGCTACTTTACAAACACAAATAAACAACACTACACGAAGCCATTACTCGTTTACTTCCATTTTTGTTTACTTATCGCAGCGCCCCCATCGGTAGTTGGTATCGCGAATAGTCTTTGTTTTTTAAACATTCTGGTTTAATAAAAAACTCCAAAATAGTTTTATATACTATTTGTACTTTATCATATAAAATAATTATTTTTCGCTTCTCAGATTGCATTTCTTTGTTAAGGTCAGTCATATAGGTCAAAATAAAATCAAGAAATTGCAAATACAATTTGTAAAACATGTTTTGTAGTTTAGAATGAATTAAACTAGCGGATTCAGTTTTACTCGAGTTGATTTCCATAGTAAAAAAATCTATCAGCAGATTGGATAAAATTCCCGTCTACTAATGACGAAAAAAGAATTGTCAAAGGTGGATTTTGGAATAAATGGCAATTTCCAGGGGTGATTGACAGTATAGATTGTACCGATGTACGAATACTTGCCCCTGTTCAAGAAGAACACAACTATCTGAACAGGAAGGGATATCACTCCAAAAATGTACAAGTTGTAAGTTAAAAATGTTCCAATATTTTCTTAGTAGCTACTTATAAAAATTTAAAAATGTTTAAATTGATATGTGACAGCAACCAAAGGATCATGAACGTCAATGTAATTTTTTCTGGGGGAGCCAATGATTCCATTATATGGAGACAGTCCACTATAAGGTGAAGTGGGGTAACTGCAGACCAGTTTTTCGTAAGATCGATTTTCAACCCATTATATTTAACTTTTGTTTAATAATTAATTAACATTCATAGATATAAACGAAAAATTGAGTATTTACTCTTTAATTCACATTGATAAAACGGCGAATTTAACTTGTATATTTTCATTTTTATAAAAAATTGTAAAAATTGTCAACTACTATACACTTTCCCTAAAAATGGGGCAAGAACATACTTACCCATTTAAAATTTATATAGTATTATTTCTTAGGACTAAGACAATGTTCAACAAAGTGAGAATTGTTTGTTGAATTTTGTGGTAATATTGCAGTAGGTGTTTCTTTAATGTAGATAAAATTTTCTTCAACAGGAATATCCACAACGTCCAGCATTTCGTCGGGAGGAGAAACCAAGATTAGTTTATACAAAACTGCTTCTTCAATTACAGAAAGATTTGAATTCTGGTTCTGATCTATTTCAGTATGATCTTTTTCTTTTGCGTGTAGCTCCTTGCATTGTTTCAAGGAAATAGCGTTGAATATTGAGTCTGGAACGACATTCCTGGCAAATGGATAAATACCAGGTTTTTGGATTCCATTCAGAATTATATTCTTATTTAGATCTTGCCAAATTTTTCGAATTTTCGAAAACTCTCTTTTTGGAAGCTTCAATCCAATATTCTTTCTTTGCCACTAATTTCTAATCCCACGAAGTTTTTAATGGTTTGAAGACGCTTATGTCTAAAGGTTGCAGCGCATGACTAGTATGGGGAGGTCGTTTAAGGATTGTCACATTTGCTTCGGTAGCCATTTCTATCAACCTGTCTGGCCCAATTGCTTTCAAAAAACTTCTCTCAAAATAATTTTCGAATAGCGTTGTCTCCATCCATACGTTTACAGTTGCTGCATAAGTGGTTTCAGGATATCCGGTATTCTCTGGCGCATACAATTGATCCCAGATATTTTTTCCTTTAAAAATAATCAATGGTGGAACTTTGCCTCTCGAAGCAGAACCTGCCACTAAAACCGTAATATTCTCTCTTCCAGGAGCACTACCTGTACGAGTGCATAGCAAGTTTTTACCTCCGACTACTTTTGTTTTAGATGGATCTGTACAGACACTCGATTCATCTAGGTTCCAAATTCTTTCCAGATTGTTTTCCAATTCCAGATCCTTAATGATAGCTTCCAATAACGTGAAATACTCGTCAATTGCAAAAGGATTGTAACATTTTTTACGAGCGATGTCAACACTTTGTGGTTTCTTTATGGACAAATTATTTCTCTTTTTAAAGCCAAGAAACCAATCTTCGCCAGGAATACAGCCTTTAAACGGGGTTTTAAGTTTTTTGGCATTTACAAACTGACCAACCAGCTCCAGCACTTCATGTCTGGACAATCCAAAACCGCACTTTTCCATTGTTAAGGACTTTCAGCCAGACGTTATTCGGTTTCGATTGGAATGGCAGTGCTTCTCCCAAGTGATTTTGATTTTGATTTCATACCACATTTTCATTTTAAATGGTCAAGTATTGTATTTAGCGGTATTTTGTATTTTTTGCTAGCCTTGTAGGCATTTATACGTCCTGCCCTAATCTCTTCTAATGCTTCCTCAAAGGTCTGTTTTGAATAATCACCCCGATTCGTTTTTCTAATGTAGTTTCGAACCATATCGGGTATATAATAGTATATTATGCTACAAGTTTTATAAATGGTATTTTAGAAACGTGATTTATTAGGCACGAGCGAAGCGTAGCGGAGCGAGTGTTTAATAATCGAGTTTCTAGAGAAGTTCATAAAACAAATTGCATACTATACTTTTTCTACGACCACCACAAAAATACTAAAATTTTTGAGTTTCACTTGACTTGAAATAATTCTGAATGTGAAATTGACAAACGTCAGCTAAGTCAGTTTCGTATTCAGAGTTACGTCAACAAAATTCAAGCCGTGACTTATGAAACTTCGAGGGTGCCGAAAACACCCGAAGCGGCCCAAACGTGACTAAAACGCACAAAGCCACGGGTGTGTTTAAGAGATCACTTGGCGTCATGGAAACATATGCAATAAATGGCATTTTAAACATGGGAGTAGAAAAAAGTTATAAAACAGCATTAATGAAGGATTGCAAAACAAGAAATGGAGCATTAGCATGAGCTCTTACCCCGCTGCTTAGTCTCCTCTTGCCCGTTACTAATATTTTCGCGGCAAGACTAGAGTAGTGTTTTTTCACTTAATTTCAAAGAATAAATTGAATTTGTTTATTTAACACAAATTTTGATTAATGTTCTTCATACTTACCAAAAATAATGGCATAGAACTCAAAATTTCGTTAAAAATTATGGCACTTTGGTGATAACCATAATGTAGGGATGCTTATCATATGGGTGGTGTACACTGTGTCCCAAATTGCTTGTAATTGCAGGGTATCTCTGTAATTTGTAAAAATAGAACGTTGCGGTTTTCGCGAACCTGTGCCACTTTTTCGTCAAACTTTTAATGCCGCAAACAGAACTAAGCTACCTTGTTTTGTTTCTGAGATACAGGGTAAAAACGAAATTACTCACTTTCCGGGGTGCTGTCATATCTCACACACCATGTAAGCTAGAAAAAAAGTAAAAACTGTTCTAGATAGATATTTTTGCGTATAATCCAGTGGCGTTTAAGAGATATGACCCAAACTTGGTCTTTTTTAAATGGAACACCCTGTATTTTTTAGTGTCATTAAATTTGTCTATTTTTTCTCATTAAAATGATGTAATAAGAGTAGGCACTTTAATGCCCTAAAAAAGCAAAAAACCCTTTTATAAGTCAATAATTTGTAGTTGGCCATGAAAATCGGCAATTGTTTTGAGCAATTTAACTAGTTTTTTCTAGAAAATGTCAATAAGTTTGTAAAATATTTGGTTAAGTTTTGTTGTTTAATTTATATGAGCGTTAGAAAATTTTATTTTGCTTTTATTTTGGTTTCTTTTTTACGTTGATAAAAATAAAAATAATATTTATGTTAAGAGTTTTTAATTTAATATAGTGTCTCATGTTGCTTGTAAACATTTCTTTATCCCCGATTTTCATGGCTAACTACAAATTTTTGACTTATAAAAGGGTTTTTTGCTTTTTTAGGGCATTTAGGGCATTAAAGTGCCTACTCTTATTACATCATTTTAATGAGAAAAAATAGACAAATTTAATGACACTAAAAAATACAGGGTGTTCCATTTAAAAAAGACCAAGTTTGGGTCATATCTCTTAAACAGTGCAAAAAAATTTTTTTCGAGTACGCCACTGGATTCTACGCAAAAATATCTATCTAGAACAGTTTTTACTTTTTTTCTAGCTTACATGGTGTGTGAGATATGACAGCACCCCGGAAAGTGAGTAATTTCGTTTTCACCCTGTATCTCAGAAACAAAACAAGTTAGCTTAGTTCTGTTTACGGCATTAAAAGTTTGACGAAAAAGTGGCACAGGTTCGCGAAAACCGCAAAGTTCTATCTTTACAAATTACAGAGATACCCTGCAATTACAAGCAATTTGGGACACAGTGTACAGTATGCTTCAAAATAAATGAAACTCAAGACAAAATCTTTAAACTGAGTTGTATTGTTGGTTGCATTTGAAACTGTTAGAGATGGAACAGGAGTGAATGTGATCAAAGCAGCCTCCGTCGCATCCAGAGAACTGTATATATAACGCGGGCTCTGTGCTGTGAAAGTGAGGATAGATTGTGTGACGCGCACGGTTGCTGTAGGGGGTCTTCTGTCCTTGTTTCACTCATTCTCACTTACATAAGATTTCGTATATATCCGCTCTCCAGGTGCGATTACAAGATTTTATGCAGGTAGAACGAGATTTAGGATAAACAAAGATGATAGTTGATATATAACCTCTTTGAGATTGACACAAAAATAAAATAACTAAACATAGATAGGTATATCTTTATTAACATAAATTTACTAACTGCAAGTTATACAAGAAATCAAATAATACATAACTAATATACATATTGGCAAAACGTGAGGAAAATATCTATTATAATAAAATGGTCTTGTTTAACTTATGACGAAGATTAACTTTGTCTCATAATAACTGAAGAGATTTCTTCTTTGCATGAGTTTCAATTCTAATGTTTGCATAAGTACTAGCTATGTATTTTAATATTTGAACGTCATGCAAATCTTCACACATTTTAACAACAGGATGTGCCGATTGAAAGAGAGTCTTTACTTTTGGAATAAAATATTGCATAACTGACATTATAATCCTTCTTTTAAAATTATACTTTCCTAAATATCCAAGATTTACTTCAATCTTAAATGCCTTTTCAGCATAACAAACAACCTGAAAAACACCATTTGAAGGAAAATATAATTTTCCATTGGATATAAATCTCGTAAAACTACTCGGATTATTAATACTGTTCGAAGAATAATCGTGGTCGTTGAAGGGTTGTTTAATCATGGCTTGACAAAAGCTACCTACACGAATTTATACTGAGTGTTTTGCGTACTATTACGCCACCTATATAATACAATATATTATCCTGTACCAAAGAGAGTGTGGTACATTCAATTACCGACATTAAATGATTTAGTTCTTCATCATAATATTTGTCCTTTATATTTGAAATTTCGACAATCTTTCTTTTAACACTCTGAAAATCAAATATTGGTGCCAGATCTGCACTATAGTTCACACAGCAGTTACCGTTTGTACTAGGCTGTACACTATTACGAAATAACAATTTGCGTAAAGCCCATTTGAACTGTAGAGCATTTGGTTTGTTATTCTAACTTCCACGTGATCTAATACAAGAAAAATACAGCTCTAAATGATCTTGGGAACAAGTATTTGAGAGGTTTTTCTGAGCGAGTAAGATACAAAGCTAGCTTCTCGAAACTGTAAATATTCATAAGGAAACCAACAGCAAAAGTTTTTCTTACATGCTGCAAAACATGACCATTTATTTTTAATTGTTTGATATAATTTGAAGTTCCCATAAAAATATTTTGCCAGTAATCACAATTTTTTAAAAATATAGGAGATTTATAGCCACGTCCAAATGTTCTGGAATTCATGGTATCAAAAATCATGTCAAAATTTTTCAAAAATTCGACTGTAGCCTCGCTACTCTGAAAATTTGCATGACTAGAAAGTCTTAAAAAATCAATAGCCTCAGCTACTACACTATTACTAATTGTTTGGGTTGCAAGACGAACATTCATCTTTTTACTTTCTTATACGAAGTGTAAGGAAGTATTGTAATCGTGATTTTTTTCAACTTCGAGATTTTGATGGATTTACACGTTTTGAGGGCCCCTGAATCCATTTTGACCATTTTCGCCATGATGTCTGTCTGTCTGTGTGTCTGTCTGTCTGTCTGTCTGTCTGTCTGTATCCACCATAACTCAAAAACGAGTTATCGGATTTGATTCAAATTTCATATTTAAGAGTTTGAACAAAATTGTGGGTGCCACATTCAATGTTTTTCATCTAGCACCAAAACAAGTGACAGTTACCTGATGACATTTTTAGGTTTTTTAAGAATATCTTGAAAAATAAACAATTTTTGAGATTTTTTTATTCTTTAACATTGATTTAGAATTGAATTTTGAACAAATTTTGTTTGAACTTTTTTTTGAAATTCCGTCAAAAAAATGTCAAAAAAACGAGATATTCCTAAAACACTTTATATTTCTCATAGCGCGCTTTGATAGTTGAATCCGAGGGTCGAAAAGTAATTATTGTGATACTATCCGTATAAGAAAGTCATGTGTTGGGCACATCAGATATTTTATAATAGTAAATCTTATATTGTTGTATCTGCTCCTCTCTTATATTAGTCTACTTACAAAATGTAGGTAACACGATTAAATCCTCTTTTTATAGCCTAGACACTTAACGACAGAAACGGCATAAAATCAATTAAAACACTACTAATCAAAGAAAATAAAACGTAATAAAAACAATTTCACTCCCACACCCGCACAAACTGACAAAACAAAGCCGAAAAATCAACTCGAGTGTACCAAAACTAAACAACGCGGTCACAACACAAATTTCAAACTGAACTTTACTATAAAATACAACACTTACTGACTGACTTTGTCGTGGAAAAGTTAAAACTCCGGGCTGCGCACGGAGTCGCGCTCCACGCCGACACTAACTATCAAATTTATTATTTATTAACTTAAGTTATTGTTAAAATAAGACAGACACGTTTGTGTTGTGTTCTTCTCAATTCAATAAAATAACAATAAAATACCGGAAATTTTTCATGTGTTTTCAACTACACGTCATGAAAATTATTATATAAAAAAACCTGATGCGTGAAGATTGTTGAGAAAAAATAAAGGAATTGAATTGGTGGCATGGCATGCTAAAGGCGCGTTGAACGCATGTGTTAAGGAAGAAAAATATCATTAATTCATTGTTAATTATTGTGTTTATTATATGTGTTAAAAAACATCGTTTTCTATGTGATAGTATAGTCAGGGCCGTACACAAGCATTATTTGTCTTAGGATAATATTTTTTTAATTAACTGTTTGATTTTACCGGTGAGTACTACTGGACAGAAACCGATTAGGTACCGTTTTCCAATACCTAATAATTTTATTGTGGAACATATTTGTGCATTTAATTATTTTTGTGTTATTCTGGTTCTACGGGATAGTGACCCATTTCATTAGGTGTTTATAAATAACTGACCGCTGCTGGATCTGTTTGTGTTTCGGAAATTAGGTAACTTATTGCAGTTTTTGGCATGCAATAATGCGAGAATAATATTTTTTAAATGAGCTGTATAATGTAACATGTAGGTAAACATCTACAGACAACAAGATATTTTGGAGTTCCCGGTAAGGATTTTTATTTGTTCGCATATAATTTATAACGGTATTAAGTAGTGAAAATCATAATGAAAATCACTGTACTCCTTAAGTATATCTTTAAGAAAGTACAAAAATCGAACAATCTGAAAAATTTATAAAATGTTTTGTTTTTCTAACATAACTCAAATGTAAAAAAATGCAAGTTTTAGTAGATACAACGACGTAAAAATTCTACATTCTAAAATACAATTTAAGCACAATCCGTTAAATATTAACACCTAATACACAATTTGTTGTAAACCATCACAAAAGTGCAACGAACAACACAGATTTAATTGATTGACTACAACAATAATAACACTAAATTTCATCATAGATTCTATTCTATTCTTTTGTATTTTAATGGACATTGGACAAATGTGTTAAAATTGTACGATTCTTACCTTCGACATAATGTAGGTAGTAACACATAACACAAAATGTTTCACAAATCACAAACGGATCAATAGACAGACTCGAAGTTCGAAGTGCTTTTGCCGAAACGCGCCATCAACTAACGAACAAACCCGAGTGTGCGCGGAAATTTCAAATTTTATCAATCGGTTTACATCTATTTATTTAACAAGTTGGAAAATGTGTTAATGTGTCGTAATTAACAACAAAAATTTGAGTTTTGGATGTGGTTAATCGTAAAAACGCTAAATAAATGATATCGATTATTTTTATTCGTGTAGGTAACTGACGCTTTGCTACCGTGTGAAATTTTTTTATTTTTTTATTGTACATTAAGAGTACGATACATTGAAACTGGTCAAGCATGACCAACCATCAATTTATCTCGCTTTTAATCCTATGACTAAATGACTATACTTAAATAACTAATGTTCGTCCAATGACGTCCACAAGTTTGCCACGCACACACTAAAATAGACACACCGAGCACTGTACCCTGCTTTTAAGCACAAGTCACGCATTACACCAATTCAAAGGGTTTGGTTCTCTTTAATCGGCGCAGCAGATCTTCGTTGTCGAGGAGATGGAGTACTTCGACGTTTGGGTGATGACGAAGACGGTCTTCGTGCCTCCCAGCAAAACGTTGGATTTCCTCTTTGACGAAGGGGATCCTCAAGTCTCTGTGTAAATCCGTGTTTCTCACATACCACGGAGCATTGGCTATGCACCGCAGTACTTTATTTTGCCACGTCTGGATAATCTTGACGTTGCTCTGCCGCGTGCATCCCCACAGCTGGATGCCGTAAACCCATACCGGTTTGAGTATCTGGTTGTAGATCAGCAATTTGTTGGCTATGGACATTCTGGAATGTCTCCCCAGGAGCCAATTCATTTGGCGAAACTTAAGCCCAAGCTGTTCACGTTTCTTCTTTACATGTTCTTTCCACTTCAATTTTGCATCAAGGGTCATGCCTAGGTATTTTGCGGTGTTAGCGTGAGGGACGGCTATACCGTTGAGGTATACTAGAGGAGCATCCTTTATCTTGCGATATGCAAAATTGACGTAAACAGATTTGAGCCCATTGAGCTTGATCCTCCATTTCCTGGTCCATGCCTGGATTTTTTCGCTTGCATGTTGAAGTTTGGTGGTGGCTTCATGTACTGTTTTCCCAGTCGCGAGGAGGGCAGTATCATCCGCAAAAGTCGCACTGGTTACTTTACTGCACAAAGGAAGATCGGCCGTATATAGGAGATATAATATCGGACCAAGGACACTACCCTGCGGTACGCCTGCTTTGATCTCTTTTAAACTCGAAAATTCATTATCTTGTCGCACTCTGAAGATTCTTCCAGTCAAATAGGACTCTAGGAGCTGGGCATATTGGGCTGGCAGCACGTTATGCAATTTATAAATCAATCCTTGATGCCAGACTTTATCGAAAGCCTGCGCTACATCAAGGAATATCGCTGAGCAGTATTGTTTATACTCTAAAGTCTTTTCAATCAGATCCGTGATACGATGAACTTGGTCTATGGTTGAGTGTTGGCTTCGAAATCCGAATTGATGATCCGGGATCACTTTCCTTTTCATTAGGAGTGGTTTCAATCTCTTTAATAGCAACTTCTCAAATAGTTTCCCCATGATGGGCAGCAGTGATATAGGCCTGTATGAGTTGATATCAGTAGCTGGCTTCTCTGGCTTCGGCAGCATAATAACTTCTGCCACTTTCCAGCACGCTGGCACATGTTTAAGTCTAAACGCGGCATTACAGATGTACGTGAGCATCACGATACCTTTACGTGATAATTGCTTTAAGACTTCACCTGTAATTATGTCGTATCCGGGTGCCTTTTTTGGGTTTAAGTTGGTGCGTATTTCTTTAGCTACTTCTGTTGGTGTTACCAACTCAATACTCTCGTTGCTTTGATTTTCTATCTCTGGCAGTTGAAGATTTGGTCCATCATGAGGTCTGAATATGTCTTCAAGGTGGGCTGCGAATGCTTCAGCCTTTAGCTTGTCTTCCCGAATCCACTTTCCATCATGATTTCTTATAGGGGGAATTGCAGCAATTGGTTTCTTAATCTTCTTCATCGCTTTCCATAAGGAGTAATTTGTTTCTTCATTTGCTGTAAGTTTGCTAAGGTAGGCCGCCATTGATTCTTCTTTCAATTTCTGAATCTCCCGTTTAAGTTGCTGAGTCTTATTGTTTAGTTTGTGACTGTTGCCACTTTCGTCTCAGACGTCTTTTTTCCCGCACTAAGTTGCGCACTTCCACTGGATAATTAATGCCAACTGTTTTACGAGTCAGCTCTTTAGTATTTTTCCACGCTGCTGTTTGTATTATTGTCACAAACTTTTCCACTGCAATATCGAGTTGCTCACTTGTCTTTAATGGTACACTTAGGTTAAGTTCACTGTCAAGGTCTCCTCTGAAACTATCCCAATTAGTAGTTTTGTTCACTAACATTGGACGCACTTCCTTCTCTATAACTTTCTCACTTAGTGTTAAAATCACTGCGGAATGGTCAGAGTTTAAGTCTAGCACTTCTTTCACATTCACAAAGTTTGTTGCAATTTTTTTGCAAATAAAAAAGTCTAAGAGGTCGGGTATCTTTTGTGGGTCAGTAGGCCAGTACGTAGGTTTTCCCGTGGAGAACACGTTGCAGCCTATTTGGTCAATCGCCGCTTTAAATTCGCGTCCTTTTGTCGTGGTCAATCGAGAACCCCAATATTCGTGCTTGGCATTAAAGTCACCACCCAGGATGAATTTTTCGCCCAAGTGTTTTAACGCTTCCACGTATTTTTCTCTTTTAAGATTATGTCTAGGTGGGCAATATAAAGCACCAACCAAGAACTTCTGCCGTGCTGCGTTCACACCAATAACCGTCACTTGAAATTCGGGACTACAGATCGGAAGTTCTTCATAGTGCGAATATTTTCACGTATAATGATGGCACTACCACCTTTGGCATCGTTATCCGGATGAATAGTCTGATATACTCGATATCCGCGAATCTTAAGTACTGTTTGTCTCGTGGAGTGTGTCTCGGAAATTAAACAAATATCTATTTTATAGTTATTAAGGAAGACTTCTATCTCATCCTTACGTGCACGAATACCGTTGGCATTCCACGTCGCGATTCTAAGATCGTTTTGGTTCATTGGTTAGTTTTCGCGGTATTGCACCAGTTTCCCTGGCTTCGATATGCGCGAGTCTCTCCGTGTGAAATGGGAAATGAAATTAATCGCAGGCAGCGTTGCGTTGCATTGTCTGTTAAGGCGGATTTACACGGTGCACTTTGGATGAGCGATTCGGTGATGCAACTCAAATTAAATAAAATTAATATACAAGGAGGTAAAGTGTACTGGGGAGATTTTTAAAAAAATTTGGATTTTTCTTGTTAATTAAGATCTCCAATGTTTGGATGTGTAAAAAAACCACTTCCATTGTTTTACTGCCAAAATATGACATTTCTAAGTACAGTGGACCAATTAAAATTTTTTTATGCTAATAACATCGATTTTGTCCACAAAAAGTAAGAAATCGTCAATCCTACACTGTTCTCATTCAAATTTCGTTTCCCCCTACAAAGAAATAACTAGATCTTTCATTTTTACTTTTAAATTTTGATCCGGTATGTTAAAGAATATTTTGGTCGACTGTAATGGTAACGAGTCAATTTAAGGTTAGATTTAGTGTTTCAAAATCATAAAAATAAACGTGCCGAAATAGAGTAATAAATCGTTTTTACTAAAATGTAATGATTGATTAATCAATAGTTAGTGCAATAAGTTTTATTGAGTGCATTTTTAGTGAATAAAAGTTGATAAAAGTGGTTAATTATTTACACATCTAAACATTGGATTTTTCAAAGTTTCGGAAATATTGGAGACCGAGCATTTTCGTAATCAGGAGATCCTACTTAACTAGGTAATTTCAAAATTTTTCCAAAATCTCTCCGGTAGGTACACATTCGCCCAATTTTCCTTCTTAAATGTTTTAAGAAATTCCACTGTTCTTTCTTTTAAATTTACATTTTACCTAAGTGCTGGTTTATACAACATTACATTAACATTACATTTTATAATTAACATTACATTACAATCAGAAATCGGACTCGGGTTTATACAACACTAAAACTTATAATGTAGCCAATCAGCGGTCAGTAATTTCTGACATTATGCGCATGTCATGAATAAGGGTTATTCTCCATGTATACATATCTTTGTCATATTTTCGTATATTAAAATTAAAATCGACCAATGAAGACAGCCTGTGATTATTGTTTCTTTATCGATTTTCAAATTAGTACACGAATGTTCATTAAAACTCAAATATAGATGCAGAACTCAAAGCTTGAAAAGTTGAATCTAACAATCTCATGCGGAACCACCTTAAACCCGAATGAAAAGTGACAGACAGTGACAGTCAGCTGTTAACTGTTGTTTTAGAACATGCGCAATAGGGTCACATTACGATAATTACATTATAAAGATAAAAGATAACCATCTTCGTAATGTGAAATGTAATTCTAATGTAATGGTAATGTTGTATAAACGTCTACACTGAATAGCGTACATTTATCTTCTAATTCTAATGTAATTTTAATGTAAAGTATAATGTAATGTTGTATAAACCCGCACTAAGTGCTCACGGTGTGACAATAACCATGCTCTACTCTATTTTGAATTTGGCGCTTTTGAATACACGCCACCTCAGAGACAACGACAACTGCGCGAATTAGTTGACCTGGCGTCTGTTTGATCATTGGTACTGTTTTGTTGTTTTCCATTTCAATTTTATCAATTTAATTTTATATCCACCACCACATTGCTCAGTAAATAATCAAAACATACTGGTTTAACCAACAAGCTAGGTAAGTTTACTATTAAATGCTAAGAACTCAACAAAATCAACCAACTGCCGTGTTGTGTTGGTTAATGATCTAGTATTAGGAAGCAGACCAGCTCGGTGCTCGGTCAGTGTCATGACGGTTTATTTCTTCTACATTTATTTTCCATCGCAGTAGTAAACAAAAAAAAACCCAACAGAACTTGCTTTAGATAGATAAACAGCACCAACAAGGAAGTGTACACTTAACAGCTTTAATTTGTTTACACGTGATGGTGAAGCAAGTTGTGCACTTGTGTATCAGTGCAGTTTAATAATACAGCATCATGGCTACGGATTATGAGTTTTATATGACTCATTTAAATACCAATTTCAATTAGTAAGTTTGTTTCGGCATATTCGGTGCTTTTTATCCCAACAACAACACGTACATCTAAAAAACCTTGCGCCATACCTACATATAAACTTCAAGTGTTTTTTATTACAGTTCTTGTCCCTTAACACCCCCAATCATGATAGATAGATAGATAACTTTATTGGTGTTTTATACATACATAACGCATTTACACAAGTCAAATTTACACCAATAAAACTGCAAAGAACATGACGATATAAAATTTTATACATTTAGGCACGTCAAGATGAGGACATACAGTTAAAAACATTTAAATAAAAACAAGAACCTTCCCACAAACAAGGATTTTTTTAATTTTTTTTTTTTTTTGATATCAGAATATGAAGTTTTTAAACTCCTGAACGCTGTAGAAGGCCTGCCCCACGAGGAAGCGCTTTACACCTCCGTGAAAAGCCCTGAAAGATAGGGTTTTGTATTTTTCCGGCAGTTTGTTATACAGACCAAGGTCTAGGGAATTCCGCGCCGATCTCGCCAGTCTAAGTCTTGGGGCCTTTAACAGTCCTGCATTTCTTGTTGGATAGTCGTCTATATCCGAATATTTGGTACGCAATGCTGCCGTCCTGTGAATTTCCAGCAGGTTGTAAAGTATATACGCTGACGGAATAGTCAGCACATTATACTCTATGAAAAAAGGTCTACAGTGCTCTCCTTTTTTGACTTTTGCAATGGTTCTCAGTGCCCATTTTTGGCATTTAAAAACAGTAGACGCGTGCGGTGCGTTTCCCCATAAAAGGATGCCGTAGGTGGCCTTAGAGTGAAACAATGCATGGTAGACATTCAGAATTCCCTCGTCGTTCATTATAGGGCGTAGTTTTCGAATTAAAAAGACAGTGGAGGATAGTTTTTTTGTAAGATGTTCTATATGTTGGGACCAAGACAAGGAATCATCAATGGTGAGGCCGAGCAAGCTGACTGCATATCCCGTTGTAATTGAGTTGTCTGTGGAAAATAGTATGTGTTTAGTTTTGTCAGGATTTGTTTTTAGACCATTTGCACAAAACCAGCGGGCCGCGCATGCTTCGGACCGAGCCACCAAAACATCGAGATCCTCACGAGAGGCACCTGAGTTAAATAGCGTAGAGTCATCGGCGAACAGCACACACTCACCCGGCGTTTGGTTAAAGTAAAAGTCATTGGTAAATATGATAAACAGAGGCCCCAGAACAGAGCCCTGAGGCACTCCGTGTGTAATAGGTTTTGGGACAGAGCAACTGCCACCCACAGAGACGTATTGGTGCCTGTTCGTCAGATAGGAATAGAAAAACTTCAAAGGAAGACCTCTAACGCCATAGAACTCGAGCTTCTGGAGCAGAAACCCATGGTTAACGGTGTCGAAGACCTTACTGAGGTCACAGAGACAGGCCATCGAAGGCTTACCCTCTTCAAATGCACCAACCACCAGGTTTATCAGACGCGACACTGCCTGAATGGTGCTCCTCGAGCGCCTGAAACCAAACTGACCGTCACCGATCAATGCCCTCCCCTCAAAGTACCTCTGCAGTCTATCCCTCACTACTATTTCTAATATTTTCCCAAATATCGGAATCACGCTGATTGGCCGATAATTGTCAATTTCAAGATTGTTTCCTTTTTTGAATATTGGTGTGACGCGACTTATTTTGAACTCGTCCGGAAAAATGCCCTGAGATAGGGACCGAGTATTGTGCCTATGGTTTCTTTAATTATTCGACTGTGCAGACCGTAGTAATCAGGCGAACTTGAATCCTTTACATTTAATACAATATTTAGCACTTCTGTTTCAGTGACAGGCTCCATATAAAATGAAGAATTTGGTGAATTCATACCACCAAGAAAGTCACCGGGAACAGCGTCCGTAGGTGGAATTTTTTCCACTGTTTTTGTACCTACTTCACAGAAGTAATCGTTAAATGAATCGGCTGTCAGGGATGAGGGTATTTTTGAATCTTTTGTGGCATTCCTTTCAATGTTAATTAGCTGCCAGGAAATTTTAATTTTGTTCGACGATTTGGCAATGAACCGGTCGATTAAGATATTTTTTGATGTTTCTGTTCGATCAACGCTAGAAATGATATCTAAAGCTATCACTTTGTCCCGCATTTGTTTCAGTTCTTCATTGAACCATCGAATTTTTTGTCCGGCCTTTGTAGTGCATGGTTTGAGTGGAAGACAGGTTTCCATTAACATTTTGAACCTACCCGTGAGAGTAGATGCACACTGAGAAACATTGCAGTCCGTTACACAGAAGCTTCCCCTACTTAAAGCAGTCAGAGCACTCCTCATTTTGTCAAAACCATTCTTACTCATAACGCGAACAAGATTGGTTTCGTTTTTGTTTTTAATATACGGTGTGGATATTTCAATTAATTGACCGTGGTGATCACTAATACCCGTTGCAATGATTTTTGTTTCACAATATGAGGACTGCACATCTGTTAAAATATTATCAATACAAGAGGCAGTCCTTCCAGTGACTTGTATTTTCAGAAATGGTGATTGATATGTCAAATGACACGCATAAGAGCGTGAAGTCATCTAAGTTTTTTGATTTAACTGTAAAGTTCAAATTAAAGTCACCCAATAGAATGATTTTTTTATTTTTTCCCGCGTACTGCAGAAGTAGTTCCTCCAACTTACCCAGAAAAAGCTCAAAACTCCCAGAACAAGGTCTGTAGACAGTTATAATAATGCAGTTTAGCTCATGCACCTCTATACCACAGAATTCCGCGTGCATTTCGACTATAAACTCCCCCAGGTTCAAAGAATTGCAGGACAGGCCCCTCACGAAGATGCACACGCCCCCATGAACGCGAGCACTCCTACAATATTCAGAAATTAGTTTGTAATTTTCGAGCGTAATCATTTTTATGTTATATTCATTTAACCAATGCTCTGAGAAGCATAGGATATCGAAAGGATATTTTTCCAAAAATAGTGCTAGATCATTTACCTTGTTTGAAAGACACTGAACGTTCAAATGAAAAATTTTGCACAATTTATGTTTATGTTTGGCTTGGTCGGCCTCGAAAAAATCGAAACTGTTTTATAACACTTCCGCATGGCCAGATATGTTCTTGGTTGACTTCCTTGAGCAACTCCATGTCGAAACCCAACCTAAACGATTTGTTCCTGCTGGTATTACTTGCATGTTTGGGTATTTCTTCAACTTCGAAGGTTTTGTTTGGGAATTTACTGTTCAAGTAGTTTTCAATGTCATTATTTGTTGTTGTTGAAGCCATCTTGCCTACGTAAAGCCAGGCCTTTTTGTCTGCGGCTCTCAGACAAAAATCATCCGTTGTCTCGGCGGTACCTTTTGTGACAGCGAGCCTCTTTTTCTTTTTGGAAACTACCTTAGACCAATTCTCCTCATCATTTTGATTTTTGTCGTTGAGTGTGTCATGTTGTTGGGTGGCTTGTTTATGAATTTTTACATTCACACTATCCTCCTTTGTTTGTTTTTGCTTGGGAACCGCTGACTGCTGTGTTGTTGTCGTGGGTGACGCGCAGACGCCGTCGACGGTTTGTTTTGGACAAGCGCGTTTTAGTTCTGTCAATCCAGTAGCGCCCCTATTTGATTTGATTTTATTTTTAGAGGTGTTGTTATTTCCAATATTTCCATTTGTTTTCAATAGGTTGATTATTTCATTTAGGTTGAGTATTCGAGCTTCTAGTTGATGAATAAGGGTTTGCTTTGTTTTGTTGTTATCTTCCAAGGCATCTATGGTTTTAGCATGAGCCTGTAGTCGTTCTTGATGTATTTTTGTTTCGGTTGTGGGAACAAGAAATTGACCACCCACCAAATGTCTCAGTTTTTCAAGGGATGCGTCACTTATTGTCGAGGTTGGTGATAATGAAGTCGGTATAGCCTTATTTATAATTGTGGAGACCTTCTCGTCCTTGTTCAGCCTCATTAAATAGTTTTTCAGGAAAAGCGCTTCTTCCATGCTGTCTAGGTTATGGCGTGGCCCACCAGGAAAAATGCACCTCCGCAGTAGTTAGGGGGCAGACAAGTGAGACTGAAGTTTGTGTGCACTTGCCTCCCGTGCTTATAATGCTTCTTCAACTTAGTGGCACTTTATAAACATTAGTTTTACTTATAAAAACACTCAAAATATGCAACTCGAAAATATGCACGTGTTACACTTGTGTAGTTAATAATAATATAGAATTAGTGACTAGGTGTTCAGTTATTCTGTCTCGCCAGACACTAATTCTCTATAAATATTATAGCTATTTATTATACAAGACACAGATGGACACAGATGAAGCAGAGTCCTCGTCCAGTGGACCAATTTCCACTTTGAATTCGTTGTTTTCATTCACATCACCAGCAGTGAAGAAATTACTCGGATGGAAACAGGGGGATGAGGAGGAAATATGGGCAGAAAAAGCTGTGGATAGTTTGGTTAAAAAACTGAAAAAACGGAAGGGGGCTATTGAGGAATTGGAACGTGCTTTATCGTGTCCAGGTACCCCTAGTAAATGCGTCACGATACCCCGGTCATTGGATGGTAGATTGCAGGTAAGAAAGGCGACAAGTTAAGCCATAATGGTTTTTACCTGTACAGGAACTAATTCGTTGAATTGCACTTGAAAATAGAATATTTGTTTAGAAATTTAAATTGTTTTCGTAAAAAATACAGGTATTTACAGGGTGTCCCAGGATAAACACGACATATTTTTAGGTACGATTCTTGAATACATTCTGCATTGTCCTGTATAATTTTTTAATCTCCAATCTGGATTTTTTTTATTTTTATTGTCCCTATAGTCATTGCAGGTGGCAACTTACAGAAATATTTTTAAAAAAGTTAATAATTACTTCTAATAGACACCCTGTATATTCGTGATTATTTTTACTTTCTTATACGCAGTTTAAGGAAGTATAGTAATCGTGATTTTTTTCGACTTCGAAATTTTGATGGATTTACACGTTTTGAGGGCCCCTGAATCCATTTTGACCATTTTCGCCATGATGTCTGTCTGTTTATCTGTGTGTGTGTGTGTGTGTGTGTGTAAGTGTGTGTGTGTGTTGTGGGTGCCACATTCAATGTTTTTCATCTAGCACCAAAACAAGTGACAGTTACCTGATGACATTTTTAGACTATTTTTAGACTTTAAGAATATCTTGAAAAATAAACAATTTATGAGATTTTTTTATTCTTTAACATTGATTTAGAATTGAATTTTGAACAAATTTTGTTTGAACTTTTTTTTGAAATTCCGTCAAACAAATTTCAAAAAAACGAGATATTCCTAAAACATTTTATATTTCTCATAGCGCGCTTTGATAGTTGAATCCGAGGGTCGAAAAGTAATTATTGTGATACTATCCGTATAAGAAAGTCATGTGTTGGGCACATCAGATATTTTTGTTTAAAGTTAACGTGAGCACCTGAAATAAAAATAAGATAAAGATTTATTTTGGCCATCAACAATTTACATGACAAGTCAAATAAAAAAATTGTAAATAAATTGACAAAACAATCCTGTATCCGGATAAACTTGTGCTGCTATTGTTAAAGTCTCTTTGGTTTCACTTTCAGTTAATATAACTTCACTACTTTTTTTCGTGGGATTCAACAAATGGGATAAATAGTGAAACGGTGTTAGAGCTTGTGTATATCTTTTGTAAAAAAATTAAAACAGATGTAGAGTTATGTCGGTCTCCATGAAAACAGTTTCTAATTTTTTCCATTCTTCTACAGCATCAGATAAAAATGCATCTTTTGCTTGTAGCCTATCAAGCGCCACAGCTACATACAGGCTTTAAAAAAAATTTAAATTCTTCTGCCAGCCATTTAAGATGAATGTTAGAAACCTTTTCAAATACAATTCTGTCAATTTGTCCTTGGTTTTCTTCACATATTTTTAGAACGAGAATATAAAACTTACAACTTAGTTCTTCATTATAAGATTTGTCCTTTATATTTGAAATTTCGACAATCTTTCTTTTAACACTCTGAAAATCAAATAATGGTGCCAGATCTGCACTATAGTTCACACAGCAGTTACCGTTTGTACTACGCTGTACACTATTACGAAATAACAATTTGCGTAAAGCCCATTTGAACTGTAGAGCATTTGGTTTGTTATTCTAAATAAATTGTTAAAACAGTAAATAACGCCACAATGACAGAAAGCTGAGGTAACATACAGTAGACTAACAGAGACACATACTATCACAGTTCACATATTCATTTAGGCTATAGAAGGGATTCTCTGTTAAAAATTTCTTTATTTTGGTGGACAGCTTCCTAGACGACCAATTCTTGCTCTCTTCTGGAAGTTTATTGTAAAGTTTGACTCCCCAATAGTCGACAAACTGATGCGTCTTTTTCAGGCGGTGATAAGGCAGACGTAAGTGCTCTCTAGTTCTTGTGTTTTGTTGGTGAACATCACTTCCCCCTTTAAATTCATCGGGATGATTGTGTACATACAATATGCAGGTCCGTATGTAGACGTTTATGATGGTAAGTATGTTTTGCTGTCTAAAATATTCCCTTTTTGCAAACTTTAAATCTTTTTCTTGTAAATTATGTAGTTTCTCGCAGGGTTGCCAGATCCCACGATAAATCGTGAGATCTAACGATTTGATGTGTTGTCTCACGATCTCACGATAGAACCATTAAATCTCACGATTTAAAAAACAATGCCAAAAAGCGATTTTTTTCCAGCCTTAACAATATCAAAAAGATTTTTCCAGCCTTCGGCGTCCATAATTCATGCCAACGATTCGGACCTGAAAAACGACTACGGCTGTACCATCTAGTGGCCACCTTAGTAAACAATAAGATTCGGTAGGTAAGTAGAGTTTCTGTAATTTCTTAAATTTTCTGGACGAAAACTGCGAATTTTTTAAATCTCTTGGACGAAAATCGGGGATTCACCGAGAATAATACGGTACCGAAGAACGAGGTTATAAAAGGGTTGACAGGCATTTTTATTTTTACATCATTCAGTCGCAGATTGTTCATTGTTGTCGTAGTGAGTTTGAAATTCTTTTATGAAAATACTCAATATGTCTAGTAGTGATAGTGATAGCGCTAATAATAGTGATCCCGATGTTCCATCAACGTCAACGCCTACAAAAAAACGCAAAGTCTCTTACCAGCAGAAATACAAAAAAGAGTGGGAAAAGGAATTTAAGTGGATAACACAGAATAAGCAAGGCCCTTTTCACGCCTGGTAATTTTAGATTTATTAATTGAATTATTTGACTTATAATAACACACGTGTGTTACGAAAATATCACACATTGTGTGTTAGGACATGATTTCGCGCCTACTTTTTTGAAATAATGTGTACACAGCATATTAGAAAGGTTCATATGACTTGCAAACGGCTGTCATTAGTGTCATTAAATACAAATATTTGACTTTTGTAATAATGATACCATGATAAAAAATAGCGTACATAACTCGCAGGAAAGCGCGCTAACATATTTGTGTGATTTACACACTCGGCTGTCGCCTCGTGCATAATACACACGTGTGTTACGAAAATATCACACACTGTGTGTTAGGACTTGGTTTCGCGCCTACTTTTTTGAATTGATATGTGTACTTTCTTAGGGGGTTGTGGGAAAATAACTATTTCGCAATATCTCCTCGTTATTAGGTGCTAGGATAAAAATAGCTATTATCAATCTTGCAGAGCATAACTTCCTCCAACTTTTATTGAAACATTTCATTTGAAGTCAAATAGATAGGCTGGTGGCTTAAAATTCAGCGGATTATTAAGAATTCTCATTCAGAATTTTTTTGTCATTTACACTTACGAGTATATCGTTTTCCCTTTGGGAATAATGTATTATGTATATTATCTGTATAAATAAAAATTCACATTCTATTGTTATAATATATTTTATAATTAGTTTAACATATTTACAAAAAATATTATTATTTATTTTATTTATCACATTTATAATTTCCTAAAACACTATCACACACACAAAAAAAAGGCAAAACCTATTTTCATATAAATATCAATTTTTAAAATGTATGAAATAAACGAAAAGATTCTTCTAATAAAAAATAATGCGATTCTTAAATAAATAATACTCCCCTGGTTAATGCCAGGTGTATGACCGCACGCTACTCTCCGCTCTACCATGTGAATCTCGTTTACTCAAGTGATCTCTGTCTAAATAATCGGCTAGTTGCCATTCGGCGAACTGTATAAGGTCCGGTATTTCAGTGTCAGTTTAAACCAAATTTGGGTAAACTTCGTTTAGAATATACACATTCTAATTGAAGTTTACCCAAATTTGGTTTAAACAGACACTGAAATACCGGACCTAAGAGAAGAAAAATTAACACAACGTATTAAAAATTCGTTAAAACTATAAATATTCCACCGCCAACTCAGAATGGAAATTTAATGAATCACACGTTATAATAATATAATAAAAAAACATAACCTAAACAATTTCAACTACTGACGATGAATCAAACATGCAACGTAAGTTCAAAATTTCAAAGCCACCCTTTATCTAAATAATTGTTGTTCATATGGTATATTATCCTTATGCTATTATGTAAATCATCTTATTTTCTTAATAAATGTTCGTTTGTGTAATAAAATAATGATAATTATTAAATTTTCTTTCTACCTCGCACCTCACATTTCATGAAATAAACATACTAACATTAACATAATGAAATTATATCCTAATCCCCTCTTCCACATAGTAAAGCGACGTTATCCGAAATCTCACGAATTCTCACGATTTCTAATGACAAATCTCAAGAATTTTACTCTTCTCCATCTGACAACCCTGGTTTCTCGACATATTTAAAATCTATATTTCCAGCTGGAAAAGATAAACCAACTTCCGCAAAAGCATTTCTTAACAATTTAATTACATGGCAAAGGTCCAAAATACAGAAAATTTCGTGAGAATTTTGTAAACTTGCAGAATCAGTAGTTTGCATACCGACCTTTTTTAGGGTGTATAAATTTAAATCTAGCTTCCATGTTTAATGGGTTCAAATTACATCCTAACATTTCAAAATAAGTGGTTTTTGAACAACTGCAGTTATTTTGTTTATAAAAAATATCCAATCGGGCATTTAAAATTATTTGTATATGAAACTATTTGAAAAACTAACGCATCTGTACCCATTGCTTCAGAGCCTTCAGTAGCGATATCACCTAAATCGACATAGCCACAATGTTTGTCATTTTTTTTATCATAAACAACTTGTGATCGAATGGCCATCGAATCAAATATTAGGACAACATCATTTAAATAATCGTGTTGTTCAGCCTGTTTCTTTAAAACATCGAAAACTTCATTCAAAAAATCCACTTCATAATTAAAGATAGAGATCCATTTCCTCAACATCGGAGCATGTAGCAAATTCATTTTTTGTTCGCAAAAACATGTAGGCTTTTGGTGAATAGAAATATAACGTTGGTCCTTTTTTAGTAGCTTCTTATTCAAAGAACATAGGTAGCTTTCCTCGCTGATTACCTATTCTTAACTTAACTTAACTTAAATATGTTATTTAAATTAGGTTTTTAACGTTCCTTTTAATTCATGTTTGATTTCATATAGGTAGTTGTAGTTAAATGTTGTTTTATCTTCAATAAAGTTTTTTGTTTTCATATTTATATTTAGTTTTCAAAATAAGAATCATTGTAGGTAGGTTAGTCATTATTAAATTATTTTTTAATAACTGACAACAGCAATGAAGTTACGTACCTATGTACATTTGTTGTTGTAGAAATAGACTTTATTAGCAGACTAAAATAAGTTTTACAGCTTACCAAAATTTTATTAAATCTGACTTACGATTTGCTTCTTTATTACTTATATTGCTGCTAATGTATTTAATTAGCTATAGAAATAACTTTAGAGCTGCCTTATATGACATTATTTGCTGATCAATATTCTTCTACTTGCTAACCACAAGTGGCGGCTCAACTGACTATATTTGCTGACCGTTTAAATGATAGCCATTAAAAATAAACGGTCCGATAATTCTGTGTCCTAAAACTCTTCACCATCTGTTTTGGTGATCCACTTCGAGCATCCAATGAGGATTTATTTGTGACCATTTAATCTTTCCTTGTGGATAGGACAAAACAGTTCAATCTCGTCTAATTGCTGCCTTATATGAATACCGGCCAGTTTACTGATCTCAGCCGTCCCACACAGTCAGGGTAACGTATTTTCCAGGGTGGTGATTGCTGTCCCCACAGCCACAACCAACGCCTCGGAAGGATACACTAACTTAGAGGTATTCTCCGACCATTCCTTGAAATGGATGAACAGGTTATGAGTATCAGCAACTGACGAGGTGCGCAGAAGTTATTTGCATATTGCACCGTTTTTGTCTGCCAAGAGTCGTTTTGCAATAAAGCCACTCACGTAGGCGACAGACAGAATGCCAGTGCTGCCTAGCGCCACAGCTTCGGCAACATTTATTACTGAAGAAACGTCTTCTGCCTGTCCGGTTGGTAGAGGGGCAATGCCTAGTGACGAATCTGTCATGGATTGCTCACTGTTAGACGTCCCTGTTGCTAGGAAGGCATGAAGATTCACAAGCATGGTGCATGCTGTATATATTTTAATTTTGTTAAGGGAATTTCTTACCTCTACTCAACCATGTGTAAATGTAGCTCGACACGGTTCGGCTCATTATTTGGGCAGCTAAATTTACCTTCATGGCATACTGAAGCTTCGGTTCCAGGTGCACGTCTTTCAATTTGTATAAGGAACGAAACACCAATGGTGTCGCAGCATCAATCTGGTATGCTCTTCGCATGTCCTCAAATTTGGCCACCACTCTATGTCTCCCACCTTAATTGATAGTGACACGCTGTATGTACGAAACAGAGCAACTGTCCGCTTCAACACATGAGGGGGATCGTACATAGCAAAGACCCGTGCCCCATGGTGTTCAAAAAAAGGATGTTTCACAGTCACGCCCAAATTCTTCATCATCTTTACTTTTATAAAAACATGTGTTTAAAAGAGGTTATGTTTACACTTGCATGTTTTGTTTTTAAATGTCTACCTGTAGATCATGAAAACAAACTGAGTAAGCTTCCACTATAAACAAATGCAATAGTACCGAGATAGAATGGCCAAATCGGTAAAATAAATTTTGATTGCGCGATGTAACGGCTTGAACAAAACTTCAAACCAACAAATCACCATAGATGACAAATGACATCAGAATGATGACAGCCGGCAACAAATTCAACGAAGACAGCGCCCTCTGCGGCCTGACATAGTGTTTGACAGAGATTATCATATCGCAGATCATTGCGTGCGATGAAACAGAAATAGTATCCTAAAATAGGACAAACTTGCAGCCCCACTTGTCCGTCTCAGGTTGTCTCTGTTAGTAGTTACGAATCTTGCCAAGACCAGTTAAGTATAAGTGACTGTATCAAAAGCTACAGTCTAACTGAAAACTGGAGATTTTTTACATTTTTAATGAACCAAAAAATCATCGCTGGTGTGGGGGTGTGGGGCAGTCTCTTCCCACCAAAAAAAAAGGCATTAGAAAATCCTATAATTGCCAAAACAAAATCCACAGATGTTTTCTATCTAAATGAAACAAACACGAAATAGTGTACACGGCCATAACTCTTGTGTTACAATTAGAAAATACGCGGCAAGACTCACTATCACTAACCTAGGACCCTTCACACTACCTAACGAACAATAGCTCGGTTTGCGGTTTCGTTTCCCAGAATCTATTTAAAATCTCTTCCAACGACAAAAACCATATGTGTGAAAGTTATGTTTTCCTCAAAAATGCAATTTGTCAATGTCTACTTGAGACACAAGAATTGTATTTTTGGTACTTCAAAATCTCCTAGTAGTTTTAAGCAATAAATTTCACTGACCTCCCGGCTTCAAACTGTTATTGAAAATATTTTTTCTAATATTGTGATTTCCCCGATTTTACCTGCAGTCCCATTAAAAATACCCGCTTTTCGGGAAATTACCCGCACATTGGCAACACTGCATTAGTGTGACTGTTCATAGTTGCCAACCTGGGTGTTGTCAACGTCAGTGTTGCCAACTGTAACAAAAGGGTTCTTAATTCCAGACGCCAGTGAGGGTTAACATAATGTATTTATTCGGTGCGATTCTGTAAGTTTTTAACCACACTGTTTATTAATTATTGTGGTTGTTGCTATGATAACTACCAATCAAAAACGTCGTACCGTAGCAACAACCACAGTGGTTACATAGTCACGGTCGTTAAAAATTATAGAATCACACCGATTAAGTACCCAATAGTAGTTACACTTAACACTTTCTCAATACTAACTACAGGCGTTGCAACCAAACATTACCCCAAGATCAGATGCGCAGTCGTTCAAAGCTTGTGGAAGGGGAAACGCGCCAACACGTTATATTTAAAACTGGTCAGTGGCGTCGATATTTATTTCAAATTTTAAAATTATCAGTGGATTTACCGATTAAATTACGAAAACTAGTTGCACAGCAATTTAACCAATATTTTATCAATAGTAATACACTGAGTTTTTTTAACTATGCCCATAGGTACATGGTAAAATGTTTAAGTCGTGTTAATGGTTTTTCTACTGCAAATTTCAAAATGATTTTTGGCACACTATTAGTTTGCATCTTTTTTTACATGTTCTAGTACTTTTTAAAATGTTAAAAGTAAAATATATTTATTTAAAAGAGAAAATAATTAAGTACATGATTTTTGCTCGTCTTCACATTAAAATTTAGTAAGTTAGGAGATTTTGTGCAATGACAACCAAATAAATAATCCAAAGCATGTTTTTATTAAGTGTAAAAAAATTTCAAAAGGTTACCTACTGGTTACTATTTAGCGGCTTCTTATGGTAGACAATTTGAAGATTGAAATTAACAACATTTGAGTATTTTTTTGTCATTTTATTGAGAGCTTTGGATTATTTATTTGCTTGTCCATGATGGACAAAGCCTCCTAACTTAATAAATTTTAATGTGAAAACGAGCTAAAATCATGTACTTAATTATTTTCCCTTTTAAATAAATTAATTTTATTTTCTGAATGTTGCCCCCTATAGTACTTTTATTGATACAGCACTGGTACTGGTCAAATGAGCGAATTTAGCCGACATTTCGTTCGAAATATGCGCCACCCGAGGCAAAGACTTGTTTCCACGGCTGTAATATCTATTGCTAATTACTTATAGCTGTCGCTAGAGTGGGGGTTCTACCACTACAATTGGCAGATATTTATTGGCTATTTTTTTAAAATTGGATTGGTTAAATTAATTATTAATAGATTAATAACATTTTACTACTAAAGTAACAGATGGCGCCCTCTAGTATAATAAATTATTTATTTTATTTCCGATACGATATTTATATAAATGTATCGATACGTTAGAATATATGGGCCTTTTGTATCAACACGAAATATTGAATATCGAAAACAAAAGTATCGATATTTTAAAATATCGATATGTGTCATGTATCGCCCATCCCTAGCCGCTAGTTCTTCAAAAGATGACAATGTCTTATCGCTTGGTAGTCCACCTGAGTACGTTTTTGTTCTTCAATCTGGGTGTGATACTTCAGGCGTGTTGAATTTTTCCAGTTCTTAAATCGCTACAAATTATAAACAATTTTTAATCTATGGTTCCACCTTACCGTTCTCCATTCGGATATGGATAAAATTGGTCTCAAATCGCAACAATTCAACTTTATTTTGAGTTTCTCCCATTTACTTTCAATACAGTCGGGGGGAAGCGTTGGTTCGACTGTCCCAGAACGGAAAACGTTACTTTCTTCCATGAAACTCAAGGTTTCATATTGAAAAGCACTTGTTGTCACGCTCCCATGCTTTTTCTTTGTCATAACTCGTGCAACGGCCGTAATTGAATATCAATTAAAAACACAGAATCACAAATAATAAATAAAAATAGAATGCTGTGACGAAATTAAAATATTAATAACTAACTTAATTATTAGTAAAATTAAAAAATGCATATAATTAATTACGTTATTATCAATAATTACACTTGTGACAATTAATTTTTATTTATCGATACCCACAATTGCAAGATAAAAAAAAGTCAAGGGCCTCTAGAGGTTTAATGAATTATTCATCTTTTATGCGCAATTCAGAAACACCAGCGTCCAGCCCATCATGTCAAGAGCGGGTATGTATGGTAGGAAATTTGAAATAGGTATCTGCCCTAAGGACACAGATAATGCTAAATCTGTGGTAAGGGTAACCTGGAATCAACTAGATAGAGGGTAGGATTTACTTAACGGATATTTTTAAAGATGTGTCAATATAAATAATATACATATTATATCATCGATAAAACAATTATTTATTACATTCTAAAGTACAGAAATAATTGTTATCTACTGCAGTATTTTTGAAATATTAAGCACTTGCTTAGACCGTAAGATTTCTTTTACCTCAAATATTTCAGTAACTTCAGGCTTTTTAAATTCTTCCTTTTTGACGATTCTTTTCTTCTTAGTTGAAAAAAAATAAAGCTGCGAAAGCCAATTTTATTCAACTACTTTAGTTTTTGATGGATCAGAACAAAAACTAGATTCATCAAGGTTCCAGATCTGGCCTGTTTTATCATTTAGTCCCAAATCATTCAAGGTATTTTTCAGTAGCTTAAAGTATTTTTTGATAATGAAAGGGTCTACAATTTTTTTCCTAGCCATTTCCACACTGATGTTTTTTTTATAGAAAACCTGTTCATGACAGTCATATGTTCAATAACTCGGCCATCAGAAGAGATATGGAGCATGGAAGATTTAATGATTATGTTTTATTAGGTGATAGTGGATATCCTTTACGTAATTATTTACTTACGCCACTACCTCAAGCCTACAATGCTGCGGAAGTTTTGTATAATGAAAGGCACATAAGAACGAGAAAAGTGATTGAAAGGACATTTGGAATTTGGAAGAGAAGATTTCCAGTACTGACAGTAGGGATGAGATGTAACATAGTTTTAATGCAGAATATTATTATAGCTACTGCAGTATTACATAACATTGTAATAGATGCTAGGGAAGAGCATCCACAATTTGAAGATAATCATCCTGAAGAACCCAATGGGGATGACATCAATGTTCCACAAAATGATAGTGACGCAAGGCTTGTCTTTCTGAATTATTTTAATGATTTATTATTATTAAACGCATAATTATTTTTTGTTACTTATGTTTTTAGAAGTATTCATTAGTAGAGAAATAGGATATGGAGGAATTTTAAAGTTCAAGTTTAATTATTTTATTTAAAAAAAAAATAAACACTGTTTAAAAAACAATGGTTTTATTTTGAACTTAAAGTAACATCATAAGAAACAATCAAAAATAGTAAAAGGCAAACGTTTTTCAACATCTTAAAATAAAAATAAACTTTGAAAAATAACAAATAGGTACCTAACTAATAAAAATATTACGTATTCAACTATTTTGTAGAGATACCTACACTTTATCTCTTTTTAATTATTATAAAAATAAACTTTCAAAAGTAACAAATAAATATCTAAAAGTATTACATCACTTATTTACAATGTTTATCTTATTTCTTTTAGTTCTTTTTATAACTCAGCTCTTAACTTGTCCAGTTTTACATTGATTTCTTCTACTTCCAAGTTATGTAGTTCTACTTTTCTTTGGCATTCTCTTTTATATTCGTCTTCTACTTGTTTCCTATATTGTAATTCACTTTCAAGAATTTGCATTTTAATTTGGTGTTCCTTTTCGCAGTAATCAATCTCATTTTGTTTTCTTTTTAATTCCTCTTTAATGAGTTTATTGTTGTTTTTGATCAGATCAATTTTTTGGCCATTTATCTCTACGATGGATTCATTGGCCTCGTCTCTGCGGTTCCTCGTTTTTTTTTATTTGTTTTTTAGGTTTTTTTTCCAATTTGTATCTCTCTATAAATAATATTAGTAGTATTAAATTATATCAGTGTAAACGTTTATGCAACAGAAAATTGTCATTGAATGTTTGAATTTTTGAGTATTAAGGGTACTAACAAATACCAACCAAAGTAACTAAACTAATACCAAGAGCTCAACATGCATTGCCCTTTAAAACGTAGTTTCTATCTTTCTTGCATTCATTGATATTGTATTGTGCTTCACTTTCTATAATATATCAAATGATTTTACCTTTGTAATCGAACCTTGGTTCAATAGTTATTTTAACCGTATGGTAAAAGAAGTTAAAAAAACTCATTTCTATTTAACCAAGATGTAAATTTTAAAACCTGATTAGTTTAGGAGAGGTTTTAACCGAGACACAAAAAACCGGCCACTAGAGGGCAAGCAACCATTTTGTGGGTGTTGTCCGTCTTTTTTTTCTCACCAATTGGCTCACTGCCAACATACGAAGATATGGTGGTCACAACTTTGTTATCGAACAAGGACACGACAGATAATTTTGTGTTTTCAATAGTGGTAGTTTTTTCTACTATATGTAGAACCTCTTCCTATATTCTCATATCTTTTTCTTTTGGCATGTCACATCCCGCAATTCGATTTATTCTTGCAGTTCCTAAAGGAATAATTCCTTGTTCAGTCAAGTATATTATTAGCGGAACACGTGTAAAATAGTTATCAAAAAATATTTTAAAATTTTGATTTTTTGGTATAGTATCCAACAGTCTTACGACCACGTTACTGCTTGCCCCTAAATTCGGTACATTAGGAGGTACAACATTGCTCTGACCTCTGGAGAATCGTTCAAAATCATAACTAAATCCAGAAATTCCGCTAAGCACAAAATTCTTATACCCCCACTTGTATTGTTTTATTCCAATTCTTGTTTTGGTCGGGATGGTTTGCTCATCAACTGCTGTATATTCTTCTTTTGGAACTTGAAGTAGTCTCTCTCGAATTTTCGAAAGAAATGGTCGAATCTTGAATAACCCTGTTGTCCCGCTGAACTAATATTCGTATTGTCGTTGAAATGTAAAAACCGCTTGATTTCACAAATCTGTTGCAGCTCATTATTTGTGATACTGCAGGATGACCTATAGAAGTACCCTAGTAATGTCTGGTGGCCGGTAACTGGATAACAGACGTATACAGGGTGTTCGGAAATTAGAACCAAAAAACTCGGGGGGTGATTCTACTTGAAAAATTAATGTGACAAGTTCCTATAACATTTTTCCGAAAGCTCATTAATTTTGAGGTTACAAGGTCTCAAATTTCGTTTTTTTAAATCAATTTTTTCCAGTAACTTTTTTTCTAGTGTACCGATTCGTTTCAAATTTAGCACACTTATCACTAATATTTATTTGTATTCTTGCACCAAAATTGAGGTAAATCCCCCAGTGTCAAAGAGTCGAAACTGACGTTGACCTTTGGATAAAGACCCAGAACTTTTTTGTTACGCAATTTTTCTAAATTTTGATGACGCCCGCTTGAAGAGCATTGTAAAATCTTCAAAAAATATCTTCTTGCTGCATCACGATAAAAGGAGTCGTTTTCGAGAAAAACGCCTTTAATGAATACCAACTAACTACAGCTCAATTTCAAGTTTAACAAAGCAAGCATTAAACAGAAGCGCGTTTTTCTCGAAAACTACGCGTTTAATCGATATTCAACAAGAGGATCTTTTTTGAAGATTTTTCGATGCTCTTCAATCGGGCATCATCAAAATTTAGAAAAAAGTTATTGGAAAAAATTAATAAAAAAAAAACTTTGAGGCCTTGTAACCCCAAGATTAATGAGCGTTCGGAAAAATGTTATAGGAACTTGACACATTAACTTTTCGAGTAGAATGACTCCCCGAGTTTTTTGCTTCTAATTTCCGAAATAGACAAACTCCGATAAACTGCTCAGGTTCATGTTCTTTTACATTTGCCGGTTTGTTTGGACGACAGTGGACGGCATACAAATTTGTTTGGTCAGTAATAAATTTTATAAGATCGTTTGGAAATAGAAACCGAAAAAAGTCTATTGGTGTGTTAAAATCTAAAATTTCGCACGGCAAATCTTGATTACCAGCAAATTTGCTGTCATCTTCAGTTTTGATAAGATTGTCCTCGATCCATTTCGGTTTAGCTTTGGTGATTGGAACAGGCGTATTTTAAGTTTTAGGCAACCGCTTTTTTAGCTCTTACAGCGGAAAGTCACATTCAGACTCGCTTTTAGAGGAAAGATTTGATTCGGGAATGATAATATCATTTTGTGTTTTGTGTACTATATCATCTTCGTAGTCGCTATTTTTGGCTAGAACATACCCTAAATTCATGCGTTCATCATTATCGGACAAATCAGAATCCTATGATGTTTACTTCTTCAATTGATAATTGTAAACGTTTACATAAACGAGAAGTAATGTAATTTGATTGCGACCCGCTATCGAGCAAGGGTCTAACCGTATGAAAATTTCCATGATTATCGGTAAATTGAACTAAAACCGTGGAAAGAAGAACGAGTTGTGAGGAAACTAACGAACAAGATAAGACTGCAGAGATTTGTTGCTCTTGATAAGACTCTGATACAGGCTTAATAATAAATTGTGGAAGACGAATTTGTTGAATTTTCGAAATGAAGCAATGAATTATGTTTGCAATTGCATTTTCTGCAATTTCCCGATCTACAATCCTTTACTATGTCCTGGGAGTAGACAATTTCTACAAAGTCTTAATTGTTTAATTTTTGAGATGCGGTCAGAAATACTTAGTTTTAAAAAGACGTTACAATTTTGTATGTAATGTTCTCCCTTACATAAGGCGCAACTGTGTTGAGTAGCTACCAGAGCTGTAAGATTAGATTTTGTGGGGTGTCGATCGACACAGTTGTGATTTTCCTCCAAAAGATTTTGCATTTTCCACGTAGGTATATGGTATATGTATCAGCTGATTGGGTGCTAGAATGTTCGACGATGGTCAACGACCTTGTTGTAGAGCTTTGTGTAATGGCGTTGGCGATATTGCATCACTCGATGAAATACATAATAATATTGTAGATTGTTGATTTGTTTCATCCGGCTCGAAGGACCGATTTTCTTTGTAGAAAATAAAATTTGGCTGGTAAACTTTTCTTGGTTTATATAAAATTTTATCCAATTCTGACATTTTAAAATAATGCTTTCTTATTACTTCGTATAAGAAAGTAACAAAAAAAAATTCACAAGTGAATTAAAATATGTTAAATTCACTTGTGGATTTAAAAAGCAACTATTTCACCATAACGTAGAGGTGGGAAACTATCGAAAAAATATACTATCGATAACTTGATAGTACTTGATGTAAAACTATCGATTCTAAAAAAAAATAAGTGCTACAAAACGTCTTACTTTAAAGGAGCCATTTATTTGTAGAGATAAAAAGTAAAACATCAACATTTTTCGATTTCAATCGAGTAGTCCAGGAAAAATAGACTTTAACATGGAAAAAAATTGTTACAGGCTGAATTTTTGCATGCACCTTAGTATTATAGTCCTCAATAATGTGTGAAAGTTCCCCATAGATTTGATGGCTGCTAACTGAGTTACTCGAGGTCAAAGGTCGCGATAAACAGTTTTTTGCAAATATTTCGAGAACGGCGACCTTTGTTGAAAAAAATATAGAGAGCTAATTTTTAGCTGAGGCAATTTGCTATAAAAACTTATTCAGAAGTTTTTTTGTAGGGGCAATCGTTCACGAGATATAGCGTTTCAAAAACTAAGAACTTCGAGGACTTACTTCACTACGAAGAATAACGACTGATCTTAGGATATGAAAGTTGGATAATGAATTAATATTCAATATGTATATTTATGGCGTTTTTTATTTATTTGTGCATTTATTGCATTTATTTGGGCATTTATGATACAGTAATTAACTTTCTTCAGTTTCGGAGAGCGATTGTTCCGTCACCAAAGTTTGGACGAGGAAAGACGATGGATCGATGTCGTTATCGATCTCTCGTTATCAATATTAAAATTTTCCATGTTCATACATGTTTGGCCATTACATTGGCTACAAACTACAGAACAGTTCAATTCTGCTTTCCGCCGACATCCATTATACCTGGTTACTTATTACTTTGTTACCACACTCAGTATTTTCCGTTGACTTAGAGGTAGACGGCCCATATTCTGTAATATTTCTCTCACCTGACGCAGATTTTTTTTTAATTTGCTCCAAAACTATAGCAATATCTACCTCCAGGAGTTTTTGATCATTTGTGCTGTTAGCTACAGATCGGAATGCCTTTTTCTTCATTCGTGGATCTAACAGTGTCTCTATTTGTAGTGATTCACGTTGTTCGTAAGGGAATAATCTTCTCACCATTACTGATAACAGGGAAGCTTAAAGTTGTATCGCTACTTCAGATGTTACAATTTGCTTCTCGATTTTTCGATGTAACCCAAAAACCATTGGAATGATAAGGGATGCAGTGGAATACTGTTCATCTATTACAATTGAATTTATAATATAGGTAGGATACTAGAATATAAAAAAATATATTAACAAATTACCAGATAATTGCTTCGTAGCATCTTCTAAAGGTTTTAAGATAAACACAATTTTTTTATCATTGCCATATCATTAGCGGAAAGGGGAGAAGGCGCAGTTTTTGATTTGATTTGGGCCATTAGTAAGGGATCCCCAATTTCTAATATACGGTTGAGCATCGTCAAAATGCTGTTCCAACGTGTATTCACGTCCTTTAATAACTTCAATTGGGGCTTTCCCATGCGGTCCTGCTCCCATCTTAGTTGATCCATAGCCACGTTGCTTCGTTTGAAATGCGTGACTATGGAGCGGCATTTCATAAGTAAATTATCAAGAGGTTCATCCGCTTTAATGATATCTTATACACATAAATTTAAAGTGGGGGCGAAGCAGGGTAAATGACCTATTTGCATTAAGGAACAAGCTGCTTTGATGTTTGCCCCACTGTCAGTTGTTACACATGCAAATTTTTTTAACTCGATATCATATTCCAGTAAGACAGTCTAAAAAATAGTTTGAATATTTATTTTCTACAAAATAAAAATCATTGCATACATACCCTAATATAATATTTGATATTTTCGGCCGAATGACTCCCAGGTAACTCTGGTTTTTAAAACAGCCGAGTGCAATTTTTCTTTATAAATGAAATGACTAGTTATGGTGCAATAAGAGTCAGAATTACATGATGTCCAAATATCGGTTGTTAGACTAGTATAGTTTTTAGTTTTCCAAACATGTCGTCGTTAAGATCGTTGATTTTGTTATATGTTATGACGGAAGTTCCTAAGGTTTGTAAAAAATTCTCGTATATTTCGCGAGGTGACTTAGAAGTTAATGCATTTACTTGTGCTATTCTGCTTAAAGCATCTGCGTTTTTATTTGTTTTACCTGGTTTGTGGTTTGTGTTCTATGTAGTATTTATATTCTGCTAATATGAGACGATAGCGAAGTAACCGTGAGCTTGGATCTTTTACGTTTTGTAAATATTTTAATGTGATGTTATCTGTTACGATTTTAAACTGTCGACCGAATAGGGTCTGAAATGTTTCACGGCTGAAACAATGGCAAGTAGCTCTTTAGATGCAACGTCATAATTTTGTTCAGCTTTCTGTAGCACTCGACTATAATACGCGATGGGGAGGTCGTTTCCTTTTGGACCTTGCGACAGTACTGCACCTATTGCATAATTAGATGCGTCGGTAGTTAACGTAAATTCCTTAGAAAAATCAGGAAATTGTAAAATTGGTTCCCTACAAAGTTCGTCTCTAAGTTTTTCGAATGATTGTTATTGAAGACTAGTCCAATCAAATTTAGCGTCTTTCCGTGTAATTTCGACAGAGGCTGTGCTAATTTACTAAAGGCATATTTTGGCGAAATAACTACGAATAACCATGGTTAAATAGTACTTTACGTCATAGTTTAGTTGCATGACGTCATAGTTATAAGACATAGATGGCCAACTTAAAAATGAGGTTGGCAGACCTAAGTAATGAGTATATTTAAACTATTTGAAATTTAAACTGACTGGTAAGTTTTGACATTCATCGAAGACTGAGGCGTATTATTACTAATTACTGTTAAACATAAATATATTTTAGTTTCTGAATAATGAAAATACCAAAAAAGATATTTAGAAGGGCTCTATTAGTAGCTGACGATTTTTTTCGCTAGATATGGGAATGAAGTTGTCAGTTTGGTGGCAATATATTAACAATATATTAACATCAAATCTTTTACGGTTCTGATCGCGTAATTTCAGAAGCAAATACGTTGCGTCCATGTCCCACTGGCTATTAGTTTTTCCCCGCGTGGACCAAACTGATTTCAGATCGACGTACTTCTTCTGGAGTCTCAACAATTTCTATTTTTATATTTTCTTTATAGGCGTTCTCATTTAACCATGGTACTTGTCCTTCATTAATAAGGTCCACAACATATTGTGTCAGTTTATTATCATCTAAAAAAGTAAAAATAAATTTCTTACCTACCTACTCATAAATAAACTTATTATAAATTTTAACATACCATTTTTCAAACCGTCTATAATATTTAATTCATCCACGATATGTAATAGCGTTGAGTTATCATTTATTTTGATAACTAATATTGCTTTTTCATTTGCACAAAGCGGTCGCGGATTATTCATATTGGTTTTAACCTTAAAATGCCAAAAAAGCATACAATACACAATTGGTTTGTCTTCTCATAACATATTAAAAAGAGACAGAGAATAAACTACATCTAATAACCAGCTTCGAAAGCTAGTTGTATGGTTTAGTTTAACGTGACGTCATAGTTATTAAACCGAATCGCCAAAATGCTATGACCAATAACTATTTAACTATGGTTATTCATAGTTATTTCACCAAAATATGCCTTAAAATCTTGAATGAATCTTCTGTAATAGCCTGCAAGCCTTAGAAACGATTTAATCTGTTTTTGATTATGAGGGACCGGAAAATTTTTTACGCATAATATTTTGGATGGGTCTGGCTGAACACCATCAGCTGATATGTGGTGACCAAGGTAAACGATTTCTTGTCGAAGAAAATGACATATTTGTTCGGCTCGAGTTTCAGATTGTGGTGCGAAAGTCTGTCAAATACGTCTCTTAACTTTTATATATGATTTACTAAACTGTCTGAAAATATTATTATGTCATTTAAGTATACCAAACATCTATACTTATTTTGGAGTCCGGATAAAGCTACATTCATAAGACGTTGAAACGTTGCGGGTGCTGATTTTAGACCTAAATGTCCTAGAGGTATACTTTTTCGGTACGACCCACACAGGTGAGTTCCAGGGACTATATGACGGTTTGATGATGATTTGATCTAGCATTTTAGTTATTTGTTCGTCAACTACTGATTTTAAAGCGTGAGGATATCTATAAGTTTTAGCATTTATTGGTAGTTCTGTTGACGTATGAATTTCGTGCGAAACGAGGTCTGTATAACTTAAGTTATCTCCCTCTAAGTAAAATAACTCATTATATTCCATACACAAATCTATTATTTTTTGACTTTCCTCTGAATTTAAACGGTCTGTGTTTACTAATTTTTTTATTTTTTCTAATCTTTCCGAATTATAATTATTGTTATGTTTATGTAAAAAGGTCGAATTCACCTGGCATATTTCGGGTTTGTTTTCTAATGTAATTATTAAATCGTTTATTTTTATATCTTTCTCCGATGCATTTAAGATAGTTGTGGTGACCGTATTATTTGAATTGACTTTTACTAAACTATTTCCCAGATAGACGTTTTCACTTACGTTTATATTTGGTGTTATGCCTTCAATAATCTCCGGGTTTGAAATTCTGATTTGGGCTACCGTTTCGGTGCGTGCTTTAATAATTTGATCCGGTACAAAATCGCAAGTCGCGTTGATTGTCGAACTGGAAGTTGACCTAGGTCTAAAATGATTCCTTGTCGAGTCTGCAAGAGAGTCGCGTTTTGTAACTTTGGATTTCTTGGAGTATTATTTGTTACACTGGCACTGAGTGTAGAATTGGCATTATCGACTTGATGATGATTAGAATGATTAGTGTCAGGATTATCGTCTGAGCTACCATCTTCGTCAGAATTTAGTTTAATTATGGCATTTTTTATTAATTAGCGACGATTTTCGTAGTTTATTATAGCATCGTGATTTTTAAGAAAGTCGTTGCGTATTATACCATCGTGTTCGATGGGAAAAGAATCGTGAACAATATGAAAAATGTGAGTAATTGTATTGGTATTATTATATTAAATTATATAAAAAAGTATAAATGTAAAATTTAAATAGGAATAACCGCTAGTTTTAATAAGATTTAGAACATTGCCTATCCCCCTAAGGTAAATAGGATTTTGTTCAAAAATAATTTAATTAGTGAAATTTCGGAGCCCGTATCTAATAAAAACGAAGAGGTACTGATTAAGTCAAATACTTCTAACTTAACGTGTGCCGTTGCAACTATTACATTTATTGTATAGAAGTTCGGCTTGGCTCTCGGGGCCATTGGAGTTTAAAGACGATTCGTTAATTATGTTTACGCGGTTTGACTGGTTTTGATAATTTCGTGTTTGGTTCGGGTAGTTAGGATTTCCTTGGGGTTCGTTATTTGGATGTGAGACATTGGTTCAGTTTCCATTATTCCATGTGTTACTTTCGCGCCTATTATATTGATAATTAAAATTGTTACCGCCATTTTGATAATAATTATTTCGATTTTGATTAGCTTTCTTTTGGCATTCCTGGATCGTATGTCCTAAATTTTTGCTAAAGCTACATTGTACTGGGGTACGTAAATTCGATTGAGGTTTTCTCTTAGAGTTAAAACGACAGTTGTCAGTGGTATGATTGTTTTTTTCGCAAATATGACAGTATTGATTTGAAGAAGAATAAGATGTACACTTCTTTGAATATGCTTCAGAGATTTGGCTTTCTGATTTCGCGATTTGAATAGTGCCTTCTAAACTCTCAGGATTGCGTGCTGTTATTATTATACTAAGTTCTTTATCCACTCCCATTATAAAACTACCCTTTGCTTGAGTATTAATTAGTCTCGTATTTGCTTCCCTTTCCGCTGCACTGAGGTTGTGGTCCAAACAAGACAATAAATTTTTGTAACATTTTTCTACCTTATTTATATAGGATTCTAGATTTTCACCGCGTTCTTGTCTGTACGAATTCAGTTCAATTTGAGCTTGTAGGAAATTCGATTTAGTGGAGAATTCAGATCTTAAAAATGTTTTTAATGCATTCCAAGTAGGTAGTACTTTGTCTTTAATGCCATTTTGCGCCTCATCAGAAAGTTTGATTTTTACCGCCGCTAATAACTTAGGGTGAGCTATTGCGGGAATCAATTCGAACGCGTGGTTGCAACTTTGAATAGAATTTTCTAAATTACTATTAATTTTTTCTACCGCCAAAAAAGACGTTAGTGAGAGCATTTATTACAAAAGTTAAAAGTTCAAAATTATTGCCTGAGGCATCGTTGTCGTTTGAATAATTTCTTGGCATTTTCGTTTTTAATTAATTTGATTTACAAATATAAAATTTGATTAATATGAAGAGAATATTGAAACTAAAAGAAAAATTTTTCACTTACAGATTTGCTATATTGAGAATAAAATGTACGGATTGTCTTTCCTCTTCAGTTGTTTGGTTGCTGGTTGTCGATTGTTGATTGTGGATAATGATGTAAATTTGCAGCAGAAGTTTCCAATGATGGTGATTATTGCAGGGTAATCGGTAGCAGATAAGTTAGCACAATATTATTGGGGATGATATGCTGGTGATCTTCTCGTAGGGTGGTTGGTTGTTGAAAATTAAACTTTATGAAGACGGTCTCCGGATGTTGTTGAAATCCAAAGCACTGTCACTGTTTTGTTGTTTGTCAGAATTTTTGATCACACTCGATGTCAAGATAAATTCTACAGCGACTGCGCCAATTTTTTGTATTGTTTTCTTGTTTAGATTGGTTTGGTCAAGACCAGGTTTTTCAGTTTTGTACTGGTCGAAAAATGTACTTTTTAATACGTATGTTAAGTTAATATTATGTGTTAAATGAAAATTGGACTAATGAGTATGAAAGATGGAAATATACTGTTTTTAAAATAGGATAAGTTTCGATGACCTGAAAGTCATCCCATGAAAAGGCTGTATGGTTTTCGTCCCAACCGTAGGTGATAAATCTGTCGACTGGTCTTGACTAAACATATACATATTACTTACAAGTTACATATTAGAAGTTTAAAATTCGTGTATCAAAAGTGGATTTCTAGCAATGGGGGTCGTTAAACTGACGCCATAGGCCACACATTGAGATATTGGCATGTGTTAAAATACTTAAAATGAAAGTAACAAGTAAAAACAACAGAAATAAGGGGTATAAATAGTGGTACATTACACAGTATTAAATATGGCTGTAAGAAATCTTTCTGAAAATCCTTTTGTGGTATGGGAGGATATGAAAATGGTTTATTCTCACTTATATAGACTCGCAAACAAGTTTTTAAGGGCATCAGCTACTACACTCTTACCAGAAACCACACCGCTAAATGTTTTGACAGGAAACTGCGATGATTTCGTTGAAATTACAGAAGGTTGTACGGCACGGTCAACACAATTGATTTTTTCTAATAAAAGTTTATTATTTGATTTTAAAACATCAATTACATCCTCTGATTTTTTGTAAAGTTTCTTCCATAGGTATAATTCGCTGGAAAGAGCTCCAACTCTCTCACGAAGGAGTATCAGTTCATCTTCACTTGATAAATTGATTTGATTACATAGTTTGGTACGTGTGCCAAACTAGTCAGAACCAATCACAAACGGAACACCTTTGAAACTGCTGCTGAACCAAAGCTAATGCTTAAGAATAATAAGAACATTTGCAATATAAAAATTAAATGTTATATAGCTAAATAAAATTAAACTTACGCCTCCCCCTGTGGTGTTTAATTGGTTTTTAAAATTTGGGAACAACTACACTAATGTGTTAGCATACTCTTCTTTAACAAATGATGGAATACTTTTTCCGTGACTTTCTAACATAATGCTTACGGTGCTGTTAACCAGTTTTATTCTAGTTTTATTCGACAACATTGCCTCTTTTTCGTATTCTTTAAATATATGGTCGCCACCCATATTTAGAATTAAGTTTTTTATTTCCTACAATATTAGAGTAATAAACATATCTAGCTGAATATAATAGCTATCAATCACAAACCTGCGCAGTTATATTTTCTTGGGGCTGCAATACATCATGTGGTTTTTTGAACGATATATCTTCATGAGATGGTTCGCGTTCCCGTTGTAGGGGAGACCGAGGAGTGTTGTAACAGAGGAGAGTTGTAACAAAGTCAATTTCTCCTAACCTATGACCATTAGCGAACTGTCAAATGTCGCGCATTTATTGCTTTTTCGACGCGTCATTTTTGAAATTCGCGCCGGTGGCCTATAAGGAGTGGTTAAGTGTAAAAGACGTCAGCATGGAAAAAATTGCCAAAAGTAAGTTTTTGATCAATATTTAGATGGCCTATTATTTGATACGTATTAGGTTAGAGCTATTGCAAGATTTTTTCTAATATGCATTGGTTATTCAAGTTTCATAGCAAGATATTGTTTTCTTTGGGTTCGCCCCGTGTTTTGAGTTTAAGAGCCATTATTCGAACCTATGCACGCTTTTGCGCCTAGGAGATTTGAAACAGCTTGTTTCAACTCTCCTCTTTTGCTTTTTTCTTAACTATGATTTTTTATGGTGTGTCTTTGCATACTAAGTTGTTATTTTATTGCCTCAGAATGCCCAATTAATATGTGCGAAAGACGGATAGGGGCATGGTTAGCATAGAAATCTATGAACTAGCCTATGCATGAGGAGGTGAAATACCGCATCTTCATACAATCTGAACTACATTTCACTGTTTCGATTTATTAAAAAGAAAAAGGCTTTTGAGGTTAACCTAACAGAGAAGCCTTCATCTGTCGGGTATATCACTATCAGTCCGACAGTTTTTACAGAAGAGGAAGAAAATATATTATGCAAGTATATGTTGACTTGTGCGGTATCCAATTAGGTATGGGCTGACAACAAAAGAAGCGAGAAAATTGGCGTACAGGTTAGCAAAGAAGCATAATAAGAAATTTATGAAACGGCATCCAAACTTATCCTTAAGATTTCCTCAAGCAACAAGCATAGCTCGTAGGGATGGTCACATGAAGTCTGCACTGAACGAGAGCTCCTATATGTTTGTCACAATTGTTTGTCGGACTAGATTTTGAATAATAAAGTTTCGTTTAACATTCGCCAATAGTAGCGTTTATATTAAATTTACTTCCTTATAATCCCTAAATACACACCTGTTACAACTTACCTCGGTACTAGGAGAGTTGAAACGAGGGGAGTTACTTCAGTTTTCGTCGATTTTCTCATAGACCCTGATTACTTTTACTTATTTTTATGTTTGGTTTACATAGCGTATAAAACTGGCTATGTTGAGTTATAGGATTCATAGAGATAGGATTATTTTTGTATGAAATATGCTAGGTAACGTAAAAACAATTACAACCCTCCTCGGTCTCCCCTACTGCAATTAGTGATGAGTCCAGAATACCAGAGGGTCCATCACTTGGTCCAGCATCTGACGAGTTCGAATAATAAGTCACCGTGCTAGATGTTGATACAGAATCACCTCGAGATTCACTTTCGTTAATATCATTAGTTTCAAGTTCAAAGGCAAGGCCAGCAATTACTTGAATCAAAGGCTTTTCATTTTCACTTAAAAAATCTTGCAAAATATCGTCTTTGATAATTACTCCTTCGAAATCGGCAAATCCTATAATCTTAGATACATCCAGTTCTGGGAATTTTTCAGCAGCTACAAAAATTAAATAAAGTAGGATAAAAACGAGTGTCTACAAAAATTAACAAAATAACGATTGCATCATAAAGCAGTCAAGTATTCAACTTTGAAAACCACTGGCACATGAACTATTAATAAGAATAAAATTATTACACTCACACAACAGCTTCAAATTCTTAATGCAAAAATGTTTTAATTGCAATTTCGCCCACTTAACAACTTGTAAAAAACACAACTTTATCGATTTTGACATTGCTTGATAATTGTAGTACAGGTATCTCGTACTTTTACTACAGAATAATCCTAATGCAGTGTATGAAGTAGTACCTAGGCACAGACCACTAACTAGGAACAAGCAAAAATCGAAAAAAGAAATACCTACTTATTGTGACGCAGCAGTTCAGCACTAGCATTACACTATACAGTGTATTAATACCACATTAATGCGATTTAATCACGAGATGGTTTATAAAAACACAGGCTTGGTGTATCCCTCGAGTTCTTTGTTACTATTTGAATATGATATTAATATTAATAATTTGGTTTAACTCATTATTTTTATGTTTTACTTCATTATCATTAGAATGTTAAATTAATAAAATTATTCTTCTTTACATAAAAAAAACATAATATGTACCTACTTACTTAACAATCTGAGATACTCGAAAGTGTATAGGCTCGATATTTTTGCCCACTTGGTAACAGAAAAGAACTTAATTTTTATTGTCTTCTGATGGTGGTCATCCATGTTGTTGTAAACACAAGCAAATATCACAAGTAAGTAGTTATCCACCGTGTAATCTTATGTAGGTATGTACTGATGGATGTTTGGATTTAAAAAAATGCCCAGAACCGAACACAACTTAGCTCTTTTAAGCTAGCAAAAAGAATGATTTTCATCCCTAAGAAACTTTACAACTTCTAACAAAAACCGAACACAAAATACCAATCAGACACTAGAAACAAGACATCATGAGAGCCAATCAAATAGCAGAGGCATAACATCATGACAACATTGACAACGAATAGCGAAATAATATGACAAATATAGTTATTACACAAACTACCCCTATCCTTTGTTTCACAATTTGGTGTACATGCAATATCAGTTTTCTGGAATTAGTGTCATTTTTACACGGCAGCGTGTGAAGATAAGTTGACCTTTTGAAATTACACTGATTAGATTTGTATTGACTAATTTAAAATTACTATCTTTTCGATTATAATTTTTGTTGCTGCCCTGGTAAATATACCTTGGAAATTGTGTCAATTTTAACACTAGACTAAAATACCATTTAATAATAATAATTTTACCACTTAAGAATTTTTACTGTGTAGGCACATAAAAATACCTACTTAACTTACCAAGGATGTTTAAAATATTTTGTAGTTTCCATGGCAGGAGCCGGGTAGGTATGGTCCTGGTAGTCTTGGCTTTCTGTACTTGTTTATTTTTATGAAAACTTTCTAACTTTCAGCAGGCCCGGTATTTCAATCGCAAATTAACTCTAACTAATATAGTTTATTTCGATAGAAATAATTATTACAACAATCATTTCTATGGTTATAAACTGTTTTAGCTAGTTAATTTGTGATTGAAAAACCGGGCAATTGGTGATACCTAAAAACCAGCATTTTTTCATGAAATTATTTTTCTTACCGTATGTCAATTCTTCCTCCCCATCACTCGTATCAGGTAAATAGTATCTGTTGTTTTCAGTTATTTTAACTAATATTTACAAACAAAATTACAAAGAGGTTATGTTTCATGTCGCAAGAAGCGTAGATACATAAATAAAAAAAGATGGAAGTTCTTGGCTGCAAACACCTGCAAATTCGCATAATATATTAAGTACTTTCATTCTGACTACCTCGTCGAGGTTGGTAGTAAGTGTTAACTCCGAATTCACTCGATAGTATTTTGTGAACGCGTAGGGTAGAGTTTACACAGTATTTGTGAACGACCAGAGTCGACTTCGAGTTAATCGGGTTAACACGAGTAGAATAAATGAACGCTACCTAAGAAACTGTTTCTTACACTTTGATTCTGCGCAGTTAATAATTGAGGGTTCCCACTGTTTTTTCTGATAGTTTGACAACTAATAGTAAGTTGTTCCAACACTTCCAACATCATTTTCCAGCAGCTAACAGTCAAATGTGTTTGCGGATTATATGCAAGTAAATTGCGCAGTGAAATTGAATATTTCATTCTCACTTATAAACAAGTAGCTACGTTTGACACATGGTTTATTAAGCATTTATTATTATTAGCCAGTTTATTTGAGTTCAATTACTTCAATAAAAAAAATAAAATAAAGTGATTGTTAAAAAAAACCTGTTTAATTTCTCTCACATATCCGAAGAGGAATTTGAAGAGTTTGTTGAATTAGAAATTTTCGATTTGGAAGAGCTGATTGATGAGAGAATAAGGTCAAAAAACAAAAATGATTTTCAAGTAACCATTAATCAATACAATGATATGGAATTCATTGAAATGTTTCGAGTTACCCGAATAACGGCAGAAGATATTGCCGAACGATTTTCAAACAGCGAATATTTTAAATCTAATAATTTTGGTGCTTATCAAAAAATAAATGCACTGAATCATACTTGTGTCTTTTTTTGGTTTGCTGAACATTAAATAGCAAGTTTCAGAGACGTAGCAGATCGGTTTGACATAAGCATTAGTTGTTTGCATAGGATTGTTAAAAGAATGACTTCTTTCCTGAGCAATTTAGCTCCAGAAATAATAAAGAGGCCAAACGACCGAGAGAAAAGAGAAATCGAAGCACATTTTGTTCAAAAAATGAGTTTCCGGGCATTGTATGAATTATAGATCGAACGCATATCAAAATTGATAAACCGGACGAGGATCCCGAATGATATATCAACAGGAAAGGTTATTATTGTTACGGAATTTATCTGTTAAATCCCGGCCGAGTATTATAAACTTTTTAGTTTAAACTAGGAGATTATTTAAACAATCGCAAACTCTTAATTAAATCACTTTATTTCACACCAATAACATAACTCTATAAAACTAACTATATCGCAAGGTATCGCAAACTATCGCTGTCTAAACACGACTGCACGTCCCTTGCATGCACCCCTTATTTATATGTGAACACATGGAAGGTACTCGAATTATCTAGATATGGAACGTCTGGATGAATCTGGAAGCATGACATCATTGGGCGGTGATCTCATCCGCGCGTATATAGGGTCGCATCATTATTCTATACAGGTAAAAACATAGTCAATTAGTACTGCTATAGTAATATACCTATTTTTATAATTACATCAGCTCCAGCTTGTATGTGATCTTAACCTAAAAATTATAGATTTGTTCACGGAATATCTCGGATATGTACAGGGTGTACAACTAAAAGTGGTCGCCGGCTGTATCTCAGAAACTATTTATTGTACAGCCTTCGGAAAAAAATATTTATAGTGAAAGTAGCCAAAAGAAATCGCTGGAAATTATTTTCAAGTTTCTAGCTTCGCCGCTAGGGGGCGTACCTGCCATGGCAAATGATAAAATCATGATTTACTCCAAATTATAGGCAATTATTGGAAAGCTGAAACAATTATACACAATTTTGGTCTAACACTTTTTGCTCTAGCTCATCAAATAAGGGTGGGAGGAGAGGGTGAATCCTTCTGTACGAAAATGCTTATAACTTCTGTTTAACTTTATAGAATTAAACAAACTTAGTATCGTTTGAAAGAACTTTTCTTGTTTCAAATGATGTTCGATAAGAGAATTTGTTTTGACTCATATATTTGTTGCTAGGTGGCGCTTTTTGAAAACTTATTAATTTTATCAATTTTTCTTGAAAAATTTAAATGGATTCATATATATTTTTTAACATTATTAAAATTAGTATGAAATATCGAAAATATTAGTGAAAACCGCAGATCCATATCTCTTTTCGTTCAGGAAATATGGACAAAATAGTTTTTACACGATTCACAACACGTATTATTGTTATCACAAGTCGTTTTGCGAATTTAGGGCTAATTGCATTTTTTTTTGTTCCAAAGCCTACCACTTAAATTCGCATACATTTAAGTTATTTTACTTATTATTATAAACTAAGAACACAAATAAAAAATAGGTAACTAGGCCCTTAAACAAAAATACAGCATCCTATATTTGGTATGACAAATATAAAACTAACGAACACAAAAGATTACAAATAAAATATATAAAAACAAAACGAACTGCTTACTTTAATGATAAAAAAATATTAAATATTTTTGGATACCATATGATGTACTAATATTTTAGTCGAATTTGAAATTTCTTCAATATTACCATGTATGTTATTTAAAACTGTTAAAGTTTCAATATGGATTTTGTTAAAATCATTGATTGACTTATTGGCGTTTCGGGCAGTAGTTTTTTTTTTCTAGGCTCATCATTTTTTTTATCTTCTGCATTTTGTAGATTTCCTTCTACTGATGCTAATACATCTTGCACGTCCAAATAGTCGTGGTCAATAGTAGAAAAAGCTTGTTCTATTTCATTTTCGACCACTAATTCATCTATTATGACTTCCGTTCCTGGTGTTTCATGTGCTTCTAATTTTCGTTTAATTCCTCGAAAACAATCAATATTTTTTTAAATGACCATAATACCCACCTATTTCAGGTACTCCGTCTTCATAAACGGCCGATTTTCCCATTAATGAAAGTAATTTTTCTTCTAACAAAGTCAACGATAGAGGATTGGCGGGCCCACCACCGGTCTGAATTGCATAATTATTTATTTTACTTGCTTTTACTTGGTTTTTAATTTCCAATCTGTTAAGGTTTTTTTCCATTCTTCTGTTGTGCGTTCACCATGTCCTGTCCTAGGCTATTTAATTGTATCGTTAACGTTGTCCATAAATCCCTATACTTATAACTTTTTTTCCCATTAATGTGCTGAGTAAATTTGTTGGATATAATTTCTGGATTTATATCAGCGAAATCCACAATGGTTTCCCAGTTTCTTCGCGAGTACGCATTTTTTTATTCATCGTAGTCTAAATGTATGTCTTACATATCACACATAGAAATACCCTAATACCGGATGCTTTTTTTAGTTGGTACAGCATCTACAACACTATAGTTTTTCTTTTGGATTTAAAAACTAGATTTTTTTCTGAGTTAGAATGTGTAATAGTTATTTAAGCATTAAAAGCGGTAAGGATATGTTACCGGTGGAAGGCAATAGTTTGCTGGCCGAGGGTACCGAGGCTTCCAATCTTGCCTGACACCAGTAACCCTTAACGCTTGTGATGCTTATTACGTTTTTTGCACGATCCATGCAATAACCAAATTAAAATGATTCTAAATTTGAATAAACTGGGAGTTCATCTGTTGGCAGATTTCACGTACACGTGCTTTCAAATCCGCTCTTGTTTCGCCTTCGAATTCATAAACATTATCTAACCTTATGTAACCTCATAAAAAAATCTAATGGATTTAGATCCGGCTAGAGGCTAGCAAAATTGGCTCTAACTCGTCCAATAGCTCGTAATTCTCTTTCCAATTCTTTTCGCTACTGTCCCTCTTTGAGCTGCCCTTCCACGTCAACGTAATCTGCCAAACCAGTTGGACAATACATACGCTCGTTCTCGGGAATTTCCAGTTCCGTTGTTTGGAGGTAATTGTACAGTACAACAGCAGCCTTTATGAACACCTCACAGTTTTCCACTTCGGCAGCGTGACGCCAAAATCCCAAAAGTATTTTCAATTGTTCGCCGTGCTTGAGACAAGCGATAATTGAAAATACGTCTGGTTTCGCTCAAATACTCCCCAGGATAGGGCCTCATAATCCGTTCATGGAGAGGAAACGCTTAATCGGCAATAAGAAAATACGGTAAAAGCGTTTCAGTCCCAGGAAGTGCCGATGTGTTGGGTAATGCCAAGTCGTTGCGGCGTAAGTGCATTATGGCTGACTCAAAGTTTGAATGTAAGATGACTTGACTGTCATGGCAGGACCCCTTGGCACGTAAATCGACCAAGGTAAATCGGTAAAAAGCTTCACAGGCCGCCATGAGAACTATGCTGCATCATTGAATACTTTGTCATAACTTTTTAATATACAGTGAACTTTGACATACATGAAATTTTTCTTATAATTACAAAAAACTGGTTCCGTTGTGTTTCTGAGCTTGTATGTTGATATGTTTCCCATCTTCAGCCCCTAAACAATTGGGCATATTCCATCGTTTAAAAAACCCATTGGAAATTTCAATAAACTTTTCAACAGTGGGTGGTTTTAAATATAATGGAGACAGTGGTATATCCCACAAGGCGACACACGTTTCCTTAGAGGCCTATTCTCACTATAGTGCAAGGCACAGGCAAAGCACGGGCACGGAACAGGCTCGGCAATTGCAAAGATTTCTATAAGCATTCACACTGCGTCGGGCATGCATTGAGTTTCAGTCGTTCGTTTGGAATACTGCTTATAGTTAATGTTTTCTAAGACCTTTTTCTTAGACTCTAATATTAAATGATGTTGAGAAAAGAGTTTTTAACTATCGTCATTGCCGTGCAAGACGAGTTGTGGAAATCTGCTTTGGAATTTTGGCACAGCGTTTTCGCATATATTTTAGGAAAATCCATTCTAAACCTGGCTACGTCCAAAAAATTATCCTAACAACGTGCATTCTGCATAATTATCTGCGCAACACAGCTATAACTACACATGAAGAAAATACTCTTATGGAAGATCACAACAAATGCATACTGAGAAATCTACCAAAACAAGGCGGTAAATCATAACAACAAACATTCATTTGTAGAGAAAAGTTTACCAGATTTTTTAATTCAGATGCCGGATCTGTGCCAATGCAACATTGTTGGTTTCTCAAATCAAGGAGCAAAGATGTTAATTCCCTATGATTCTCTAACTCGAAAATATTAATGAAAAAGTCTACGGATGCAACTAGAGGTTCTATTCTGTGGACTTCTGAATTCTCTGTCATTTCTGGTGGGTATCTCGACAATATATCAGCCACAACATTATCTTTCCTTCTAACATGTTCAACCTCATAATCAAATTGATTTAAAAATAACATCCATCGAGTCCATCGTTCAGTCAGAATTTTACACGTCTTGAGAAATTTCAGAACATAATGATCTGTACGAATAATTACTTTAGTACCCAAAATTATGCTACGAAATTTCTGTAGCCCGAAAATTATCGCAAGAAGTTCTTTCTCCGTAACGGTTTAAGGTAGTTCGGGCCCCCGCAAAGTTCTGCTCGGAAATCCAATGACACCATGTTTATTTTCGCCCCCTATTAACTGAAAGAGTTCAACACCTAAAGCCACACCGGAACCATCGGTCTGTAGATAGAATGGTTCGTCCAATCTAGGATATTTTAAGATGACGGTATCTAGAAACAACCGCTTAATATTTTCAAAAACAACTTGTTGTTCCAGACCCCACTTCCACCTAACACCTTTCTTTAATAACTCATTTAAAATAGTGGTTAACGAACTATATTTTGAACAGAACCGTCGGTAGTAATTACAAAGACCTAAAAATCCTCGCAAATGTCGGACGTTTCTAGGGGCCGGGAAAGACTTGATAGCTACTAATTTTTCTGGGTCAGTTTGATGATAATAAGTGACCAAGGAACTTAACTTGCTTTTGTTCAAAGAAAGTTTTCCCCAAATTAACTGTTAAACCAGCTTCTAATTTTTGTAAAACGGAATCGATGTGAACCAAGTGTTTTTCGAATGAATCTAACACGATCAAGAGGTCATCAATATAATTTACGGTGTATTCCCTAACTTCAGACCCAAGAATGAAATCCATTGCACGACTAAAACTACCCACAGCCGTTTTTAGACCGAAAGGGAGAACTTGGTAGGTGTATAATCGACCATTATACAAAAAGGCGGTGTACTGTTTACTGGAAGGGCTTAATGGAATCTGCCAGTATGACAATCTGAGGTCAATTGTAGTAATAATTTTGACAGTTGGGAACTAATGTAATATATCCTCAGAAAATCGAGGAGCTTTGCAATCGGCAATCGTTTGCTTATTAATCCATCTAGCATCAAGACAAATCCGTACTCTTCCATCCTTTCTCTGTACCACCGTCATGGGACTAGCAAAGGACGATGGCTCCCGTTTAATTACTTCCATATCTACCATTTGCTGAATAACTTTGTCGACTTTATTTCACAATAAATAAGGTATGGGATAAGCTCGACGAAGAAAAGGTGTATCGTCATGTAGTTGTATATGATGGACATATTTAGTTGTTAGACCCGGCAGTTCATTAAATACCTGTTTATGTTTGGATAAAACCAGGAATAGCTGGTGACGTTGAGACGCGGTTACTGGAACCTGTTCCACCTTTTCCCGGATTTCATGTAAGGGGGTAATGGTTGAAGTAAGGTCACGTACGGTTTTTTTCTATCGAACATGGAGTACAGGATGAAATACGGGGGACAGATTCCGCTAAGAATAATTTGGCATCATAATTCAGTTGGAAAGTTAGGGTTTCATAATTGCGCTTGAATTTTAAGGAATTTGTTTTAAAGTCCAGAAATGCTTGTTCTTGGGATAGCCAATCGACTCCTAAAATAACTGCCCGCACTAGATTTTTGACTACCAAGAAAACAGCAGAGGAGCTACTTTCCGAACTCGCAATTGAAAAAGATAGAAATACTTGCATTTGAATACGACAACTACGTTGGCCCATTGCTTCCCGGAGATGGGTAGACGTAACCGGTAATATGGGGAGTGAGGCGCCCCCACAATTAAGCCTGCTGAAATAATCGTCCGAAATACATGTCACCTCACTTCCCGAATCTACAAGTGCTAGACATTCTATACCACGAATAACTAATTTTAAATGGGGTAACATACGAAAGGGTACGGTACTCGGTTCCTTAAAACCAGATTGATCAGTTTTCTGAATAATGGACATTTGTTGGAGGGGAATTATGGACAAATTTTGGTATGTTAGATTTTCCATATTATCGGTAATGCCTGAATTTATTAACCGTACTTCTAGAGGATTCTGTATACCCAAATGTTTCCGCCCTAATTTATTTATACCGTCCCATCCCATCTTACATAACAATTTCGCCCCCACGTTATATTTTTGAAAAATGTGTCCGACGACAGTGGTGCAGCTAAGTTAATTTTATAAAATTTGTACATTTTAGAGGTTTTATTTCCCGCTGAACGAATTACCCCTGCTGATTCGTTCACATAGTGTTTTCCGGAGACGTAACGGCGGAGTAATTACATTGACAGGGATTTTGGGAGTTTTGGTCTTGTTTCCCGCCAGTTTGTATGGTGTTGACCAGAGGTCTGACGAAGCGAGTATGTGGAGGAAGGGGTACAGTATATTGTCGGTTGTTACCACTTGGGATTTTTCTCGGATCTATGGGGGGTTGTTGTTGTTGTTGCCTTGGTGGTGCGGGCCCCGAGAGCTAATCCCTCAGTTCCCACAGGCACTGAGGATAAAAAGGCACATTGTGCACAGCCACCTTTATGCTAGTCTTCGTCCCAAAGGCCAGTCCTAGCTACTAGAGCTAAGATCTTGTCCAAGGTCAAATTACTAGCGTCCTCTGGTGTCAGATATCTTACTCCCAGTATTTGAAATCTGATGGCCGTGATAGCAGCGCATTCGGTGATAACATGAATAGGAGTTTCTTCCTCCTCACAACATAGCCTGCAAGTTGGGTCGTTAACTACGCCCAGCAGACATAAGTGCCTGTTCAGAAGGCAGTGAACCGTTAAGAGCCCTAGTGCCAATCTGACATTCTTCCTGCTTAAATCAAGCAGCTCTCTGGTAAGCGAACGCGAGGGTCCTCGTATGAAGACCTTAGCCTGTCGCAAACCTGGGGCGTTCAGCCAATGAATTCGGAACTGGCGCTCGGCCCATTCCTCAATACTGCGCTTGACTGTGTTAGCGGTAATTCCCAGGGCCGGTTCCGGACCAATGTAGGGTCCCTCAGAACCCTCCCTAGCCAAGGCATCAGCTCCCTCGTTACCCCTAACACCCATGTGTGCCGGAACCCACATCAGCCTGACATGGTTTATTGCACCCAGTCCAGCCAATGCCCTCCGGCATTCCATGACCAGCTCAGACTTAACTCGATGTGACATCAATGCCCTTAAGGCCGCCTGGCTGTCAGAACATATATATATATATATATATATATATGTTGGTTCAGATATCCTCTACGTAGATTTTCCTCTGCGCAGGCCTTGATCGCGAAGATCTCAGCTTGGAATATCGTGGTATATTCGCCCAGGGCAAAGCTGAGCTTCGCCCTAGGTCGTTCTCCGTACACCCCCGCACCAGAGCCATCCTCGGCCCGCGATCCGTCCGTGTACCAGACCAGACTCCCGGGCCTCAGATGACTCCGCTCGGGTGTCGACCAATCTTCCCTGTCCGGAAAGACAACCGAATACTGTTCTCCAAAGGAGAAGTGTGGACCCCCGCTGTCGGTCCTCATTGAGGACACGACGTGGTTAGCGAGATCCGCCCACACTTTAGTATGTCCTACACCCTCCGAAGTGGGTGCCTTTAGTTTCCAACAGCTGATTCTGTAGGCTGCCTTCCGGGCCTCAGCCTCAATAACTATGTGAAGGGGCGCGAGTCCCAGAAGTGCCTCCATAGCAGCGGTTGGAGTTGTGCGCATGGCACGGTACAACCCAAGCAGGCTAGCCTTTGAACCCTGGATAGGCGCCCTCGGCAGGCCCCCACCCGAGTCGCAGGCCACCATACCAGGGCCGCATATGTTATGATGGGTCTTGATAACCGCGGTGTATAGCCATCGGGCAATCCTTGGTTTCAGTCCCCAGCTTTTTCCGAGAGCGCGTCTGCACATCCCTACGGAGGCAGTCGCCCTTCGGATCTGTCGATCCGTGTGGTCCCTCCAGTTCAGCTTGGCATCCAGCACCACTCTCAGGTACTTCACCTTGCCAGAGCACGGCAACGGTGACCCAAAGAGGATCGGCCCCTCGAGAGCCAACTTCCTCTTCCTTGTGAAGGGCACGAGCTCCGTTTTATTGGGGTTAACCGAGAGCCCATGTCGCCTGCACCATTCCTCTACTACGGTCAAAGCCGACCGAGTGACCTCCGTGACGGTATTGGGATATTTACCCGTCACTAAAATCGCAATGTCATCTGCATAACCTTGCGCATACACCCCCGTTTCGTTGAGGGCCCTTAGCAGCCCATCTACCACCAAGGACCACAGGAGCGGCGATAAGACGCCCCCCTGCGGGCATCCCCTAGTGGCGATCGCCGCCACGGTATCCTCTCCCCACGTGGTAATAACTTTCCTGTGTTCCAACATAGACCGGAGCCACCTGGTTAAGGCGGGCTCCACTCCATGCCGTTCCACAGCTTGACATATAGACTCTGATGAAGTATTGTCAAATGCTCCCTCAATGTCCAGAAACGTTCCCAGTGCAAGCAGTCCCCGGTCCAGTGCCACCTCCACTCTTGAAACAAGGTTGTGTAGCGCGGAGTCCACAGATCTGCCTGCCTGTTACGCGTGTTGGTTTGGATGTAGCGGCATAACCGTCAGGCATCCGTCCCTGATATACCTATCGACCAGCCTCTCTACCGTCTTAAGAAGGTAGGAGGTCAGACTAATAGGTCTAAAGTCCTTGGCACAGTCGTAACTAGTGCGGCCAGCCTTGGGAATAAATACCACTCATACTGTCCTCCAGTTCGCAGGAATGTAGCCTAGGGCCAAGCAAGCGCGGAACAATTGGTACAGTGGTCTGGTCAGTACTTCCAGTCCCTTCTGAAGAAGGGCCGGGAAGATTCCGTCCATCCCTGCACTTTTGAAAGGGTCAAACGTCTGTATGGCCCATTTAATTCTGTCATAGGAAACCACTTTCGAGGCCGTCCTCCAGTCCATTGGCGTTGCGCCAATGCGGGGACCCCTCTCTAGAGGTCTCTCTACGGTACTTGGTTCGGATCCGGGGAAGTGAACTTCCACTAGGTGACGAAGAGTCTCCTCAACAGTGTCTAAGACAACACCAGAAGGGAGCCTCATTGCCCCCAGTTTGGATCCTGGTTGTTTCGACAAGACTTTTTGCAGTCTTGCCGCTTCAGGAAGGCATTCGATGCTTCCACAGAAGTCCTTCCATGCCTCCCGTTGTGACTTCCGTATGGAGTTCTTATAGCAGCGTTGGGCCTCCTTGTAGGAGTACCAGTCGGCTGGTTCTTTAGTTCTCGAGGTCCTGTTAAAGAGCCTACGAGTTTCTCTGCGTAGATCCTGAAGACGTGAATTCCACCACGGGGCTTTTTTCTTCCCTCTACGCGTCCGCTCAGGACAACAACCTTCGTAGGAGGCCATGATAGCACTCTGTACGGAGGTTGAAAGGTTCTCCGCCTCTTGTTCGTTGTGCGGACTGTGAGGTCGTGCCCCGAGGCGAGCCGAAAGAGTCTCCTTGTAGGAAGCCCAGTCAGTCGACGTCGGGTCCCGGTACCTCACCGCCGTTACGGGTAGGCGGAGCGCTAACTCGAAGCATATGTACCGGTGGTCCGAACATGAAGGTTCCTCCGATACATGCCAGTTTACAACTCTCTGGGCTAGCCACGGCGTTCCCAGAGTGATGTCGATCATCTCCTGCCTTCTTGTTGCTACAAAAGTAGGAGCATTTCCACTGTTTAGGATCTCCAAATCAGTGGTATACTCGTATAGGTACTCGAGCAGAGGTTCCCCTCTGGCGTTGACGCCCGAGCTCCCCCACGTTACATGGTGGGAGTTGGCGTCACATCCCAGAATTAGACCCATCCCGTTGTCCCTACAATAATCCACCAGATCCATCATCCGCCTGGTAGGTGGAGGGTCCGGTGAGTCATACGGAAGGTACACTGAGCAGGCCACAATGTTCCTGCGAGTTGAGCCCCCCCTAACCTCCAATCTAACTGCTACTAGGTCTCTGGAACAGAAATTGGGCATTAGCTGTGCAATCGTGTCCTTGGATGTGTACACGGCTGCTCTGGGATTCAAGCTAGGAGCGGCACAGTGTACCGTCCGTCCCCCGCTCTGAAGCCCTTTTACAAGCCCGTTCACAATCCAAGGTTCCTGAATGAGGAAAACCTCTGTCTGCCCCACTACCATGCGACGGCTCACAAGAAGAGACGCCGCTCTGCAGTGTTGCAAGTTGATCTGTACAAAGCGGACCCGATCTGGCATAGTGCCCTATCGAAGGTGCTCGCTCCTGCACACAATTGAAGAGGTCCCTCCCTACGGAGGAGCGCTCTTCTTATTCAAGGGGTGCCCCTCACCGTCACCGTTCGGGCCCGTATCAGCCCGCTGCGGCGGCGGTGGCGGTCCCCGCTTTACCCCCGGGAGGTCCCCCCCAAGCTGGAGTCCCCCGATGAGCGGTAGGTCGTCCGACCCGCCACCCGCGGTTCTCCCCTCAGAAGCAGGCCCCCCGCCGAGCCCGCGGAGTCCCCCGGACGAGGGGCCTCAGCGGCCCCTCTCCCAGAGGCGGGAGCCTCCGCAGAACCGGATCCTACCCCATGTACTCCAGGGGGGCCCTGAGGGGACCCCTCCTCGGTTTCTTTAGGATCATGGAAGGTGACGTGGGTCAACCCCGCACGAGCCCTAAAGTTCATGGCCTTCAGGGACCTTAGGGAAGACCCACCCACTCCCAGCACTAACCTTACCCTGAGAGGCTCGGCGTGCCGGTCGTAGACCTTCCACAGATCCGTCCGAAGACCGGTGTTCTGACGACCCAGTCGCTTCAGAGTGGTAGACGTGTCCTCCGGGAGACCCGGAACCCACGCAACCACTCTGGTGAGCCTAGGGACTCCGCCGCCCTCCAGCAGTTGGAGGTCAGCGCCGTCCCAAGGCCTTATCCTGGAGATAGCGCTCCGGAGCCATTCTCTGGCTTCCACGTTCTCGCAGCCACTCCAAAGGAGGACCATTGAAAGCCCGCGAAAAGTGGAAGCGGCCCCTCGGCGATCTCGTCTATTTCCCGGTTGAGGGCCAGGAGAACAGCTGCTCCCTGTTGCTCCGTTAGCACCTCTTCCGGGTAGTTCGAAGGAGCGATACCCATCCTCAGATCCGCCTTGGCTACCTGGCTGTAGCTAGGAGCCTCGGCTGAGGAAGGTTTCGCCCTCTTCGGTACATTTTTGCCAGCACTGGTTGGCGGAGTATCACCCTCAGAACGGGGCCGCTTTAGAGCGGCCGCGCCCTTCGGTGTCCCCCGGTCCGCGGGCTGGGTTGTAGAGGGTCCTGTTCCAGAAACAAGCCCCTCAGTTCTCGCATTTCTGCGGCGTCTTTTCGCAGCGCCGCTGAGTGCCTTCCTTGGACGATGAGCCTCGGTGACGGCCGAGAGAGTCCCCTGTTGGAGTCCTCCCCCGGACAAGAGCCCTCCAGCCGCGTTGGCAGCTGGAGTCCCTCTCCGTTCAAGACCGTCCCCCGCCGGAGACGCCTCAGCAGCGATGGCAGAAGGGGCCCCCTTTTCGGGTCCCCCCTCGGTGGTTTTTGGTGTATCTAAATGTTCTATTTGATTCCCACGAGTAGGCGGGTAAATAAAAGGTCCACCCTCCCCCAAGCCCGCAAGGAGGGTAAGGCTACTTACTATGGGGTGTCGCCCGGTAGCCCAAGGTTAGCCGCTAAACACTGAGCTTCCCCTCAGTCTTGCATCCCTTCGGCGCGCGCAATACCTTGAGAATTGGGAAGTTTTTATGGAGGTACTTCATCCTCACGATCCAACCGGTTAAGATCAGATCCCCGTGCCCCCTGCGACACTACCGCCGTCACTAAGTGACGAAGGGTCGTTGTGCCAAACAGGCGGTTTACGGTTTGAGCCGTGAGCTGGTCCGCGACGGGATTTTAGCTCCGGACGAGCGGGGTTGAGACCGCTGCCGTTGCACTATGGTCACCGCTGACCAAGTTCTTACAGACCTGAGCAGGTTCTTTCGAACCTGACCAGGTCCGAACTTGGCCGTTCTCCTATCCGGCACCTGGAGACGCGTCCGGTAGGTAGCTCAACCATATTGTCGTGAGTTGTAAGAAACTCGATAGCGTCTTGAATGGTTTTTCCGGGGTAATGGGTCCAGAAAGTTTGCACTTGGACCGGGAAATGTTGCATTATATCAGAGATAACATGGGTTTCGGGTAGGGAAGTTCGTAAGTACCGTGTTTGGGAGACTAAATGGATAAAGTGTTCAGTCATTGTGTGTTTCTGAGGATTATAAAACGTATTCATAATTTTTAAACGAAGTAGTCGTTTTTCTTCTGACCAATACATTTTAAGAAACGCTTGTTAAAAGTCCCCGTAACTTTTACAATCTTTCAAAATTATTGTCGCTCACTCATCGGCCTGCGATTTTAAGCAATCTCGGATCACAGTCAAACGTTCGTCATCGGGACAACGGACCTGCTTACAAAACGACTCAAATTTCTCTAAAAAGATATTCGGGTTCTCATCGACGTCCCCAGAAAAAGAAGGATGGTTAATGGTGGGGGTAGATTTTTAAGTTAGAGCCCAAATAAGAGATTTCCAGTCATTGCCTAGATCATTAGTATTGGGGTTAGTATCCAAAGACATGCTTAAAATTATAGGAGTAGTTTCCGTTAGGCTAGGTAGTGATTGTAATACAGGATTTACCTGAGGGAATGTTGGGGTGACCTCGGGTAATGTGTTCGTCGACTGGCCGGTGATATTGCTGGGGATCGTCTCCGGGCTCCTCTGGTCTCCTACAGTTCCGGGTTGATTTGCCGGAATCATGTTCATCTTCCCCTGCATCCACTGCCGTTGTTCTTCCATCATCTGCTTTTGAGTTGCCATAAGGTCCAAAACCACATGGACAGGAATAGTCGCAGGGTTCTCCGTAGACGGTGAACGTCGAGTTTCAGTGGTTGGTCTCAAAGGCGCCAGCCTGATACTCCTCAGCTACATCAGACATAGAACCAACACTCTCTAATAACTGCTTCCGCTTCCTTGACTCACCGGGAACAGTGGGAACAGCCCTAACTTCTTTCTTAGAGACGAACAGAAACGAACGGCAGAAATCCCTATACAATGAGTACTAATACTAACAAACATAAAATATATGATATTTTATCCCCCCTTTCCCTTTACTATCCACCAACACCTCCTATACGGTATTGATATAAACAACTATTTTATCAAAAATCGTTCATTTAAACCACCGTAATGATCTGCTTTCGATGAATTTAAAAATAAATAACAAACAATTAAATTTCTAAACCACTGCTAAAATCATTACATTCTGACTCACTTTCACTATCATTAAGATTAATTATTACTTCAATATATGTTCTCTGTAATACTACTTTTCAATAATTTCTTCAGTTTTTCTGACCTTCGTTAACCATACTGTAATGGACCCGAATTACCCTTTAAATATCGCGCGCATTACTGGCCGTTGAAGTGTGATCGTCTAGTCTAGTTTACGATAAAAAAACTTCCAAACGAAAGAAAACAATACCACGGTTACTTTTAGATAAGAAAGTGTTATCAGGTAGAATTAAGGAAGCGGTGATGGTGAGAAAATAAAAGTATTCAAGTTTTCAACATCCCTAAAATGTATTCAACAAATAATCATAAAATTCTGTCGACCCAGGTTACCCCTCATATTTAATAATATAATTAACTAGACTACAATTTATTTGAAAGGGTTTTTGAAAACAAAGTACATTCTTGTAAACTACCAACTTCATAGGCTAATCAGTCTTTTCCCAGCATTCTTTTTGGGTCTCCGGGTCTTTCGCCGAGTTTTCTCATGTTTTTTTGGCTTAAGTACCGCCTAGAGGGCACGACGTACCTGTCTTGCAGAATAGAACCCAGACGGCAATATTCTAGTCTCCTAATCTAACATAAATAATACTAATACACAAAGTTTGCATTCAATTCAAATTACGTATGGAGGTATAGTCAAAATCAACGGTGCGCTCCCTCAATGTAAAGTTATGGAGTACCACCCTGATCACCAACATATATAACATACACACAACAAGGAAGAACACAACCATATAATAAATTACAACCCTGTACCAAGTTCCAAAAACAAGACTCTTGACCCACTTGTAACTAGCACTGTTGGGACTGCGGTGTCCCTTAAGTTTTCTCGTTCCAAGTTTCAGTAGAAATAAAACACAACCGTAAATTGCAACAATTGTATTAGTCAATGATATGTATAATGATTTAGGTACATGAAAATGTCGTGCACCCTGGTTTGTGGCTCAACACGTACTTCCAAAAGTTTTAAAGTCAAAAGGTCAATTTGTCAGTTTAAGCACGAGCGTCTGTAGACAGCACCTGTTTAGAGTCCTAAAAACCATGCGCGTGAATCTTGTCGTATTCATCTACGTTTTCGTAAATTTGAACAACACACAACTTTTTTCATCGGAAAATAAAAAAAAATTAAAACAAAATATGTCTATATGTTCATTTTAGCCGCCATAAAATTTACTTATTAATCCATATAGGGTTAGATTGTAAATAAATATTTCAGAAAAAAAAAATTTTATTAATCATAGCGTTCTGCCAAGGGAGCCAAAGGTCAATGGAAAAATTACAACATTGAATTTTGCAAAACTAACTCTAAACATAATTTGTCTTTTTCAGTATTGCTGGGATTTCTAAGAAGTTGTTGCTTAGGTTTTGGTTTCTTCTTTTTAGAAAAGAACCTTTGTTGAGGTGATATCAATTTGTTGGGAGGTTCCAATGTCTTTGGCGCTGTTGGAATTCTTACGATATTTTCCTTTTTATAAGCATGTATCATAGTCTCAATAGGAGCAAGTTGCCTGGATACAGCTAGTAATTGTTCTTCATTTTCAATAGTATGTACTGCATTAGTAATAATTTCCAAAGTCTTGAGAATGTCCAGTTTCCTTTTTTCAAATGGTTTTGAATTCGATATTTCTTTTAATATTACATTTTCTTCTTTAATTGTTGAATCATCATTTTCAATGGAATTAATTATCTCCTTTAGTTCACGAAAATTGTTTTTTTAAGATTTATGGAGGTAAATAATAGATTTCCCGGCATTATTGGCTACTATAGTTTAAATGTTCAAATAGTAAATACCTATACAGTGTTTTTCTCTTGGTTTTCGACTAATGTTAAGTGTGTTTCACAATTTGTCAAATGACTTTCCCTTTCCAATGCGCGACTCTGATGACATTTCACAAATTTGACAAACCTTTTTCCAACTTTCACAGTCTTTGACCGGTCCTGATCCACAATAATTCAATTCGGGAGTTAAAGTTTCCCATATGTTCTTCACTTCATGTTTATTTTTAGCCTGATTTAGTTTTCCGGAAATTAATAGTAGTATTTTATTTGTTTCTAAAAATCGTATGTATTGTATATACGTATTGTTCCTTTGATGTTTTTACTTTTTTTTTGTTGCTATACCGAACAGGTATAGATTAGAAGAAAATTTAGAAAATGATACTTCGCTGTCATCTGTCAAAGACAGTCCATCAAAACTTAATGTTGCCAACGCTTTAAACTAAAATTATTGAAATCATAACAATTATTGATATTAAAATAAGATGCACAACAAGGTGTGCACGTGAATACGAATTTGATATCAATGTTGTTGACGTCCTTGATTTGAAAACCATTATTGTTTCTATGTCAATGTTTAACAGAATAACCCCGAATATATATGGTATATGGTGTGGCCAGCGCTCACTTTTGGTATATGTGTGGTCAGCAAATAACATAGTGACCTCATGTGTACTTGGCAAATTAAGAAATTCTTCTAACTCTGTAAAAATACATAAATAATGGTTTACAAAGTTATCCAGAGTATGTAAGTACGTCGTGAGTGTTCTAGGTGTTCTACTTAAATTATCTTACTTATTAAGTGATGTAGAATCCATTGTAGTGCTTATCAATTTCAATTTAAACGGTGTGGCCACAAATTTTATGGGTTATGTTGATCTAATTCAAGGCGCGTTCCACAACACATCTAATTATTGTTTGGAACTTATTCTTCACAAGTTCAGGGTGGAGAATATATGCAAGATATACATGTTTGGAACTTATTTGCAACACTGTGCTATAAAAAACCTATTCCAAAGCTATCATGATTTAATGTGATGATTCTGGTCTTACCTTCTGCCTACTATATTTGTTTATTATAGGTTATGTATATGCTGTACTCGTAAAAGTGGTAGATGATGATAAAAATTATCTCTGGCTAATTTATTGCTGTTACGTTACGTAGAGGCGTTTGTAATTACAACAAACGATATGTATTTTTTAATGACAATAAATATTTTTTAAGGAAATATAATTATTTTATCTTAAAAACCATTCGATGATTTTATAAAGTGTTTAATATTCAAATTCAATAAATCATTTACAATTCAGTTGAGCACCATCACAAAACACAATAACTATTACAACATGCGGATCCATTTAATATTATTTTTTGTGTCACTTGTTGTCAGCTGTGCCTCAGAAAATGAAAATATTTTTCCAGAACTTCAAAGTGAAATAAAAGCAATTGAAGGTATGTTAAATATTTCATTGTAATAAATGTCATTATTTTGACAGTCTTGCCAAAAAAAACTGTTTATATATTTTTTTCGAGATGTGGTTTTATTATAAAGTAACACACACGCATCAAAGTTTACTGAAGTAATAAAATGATTGAGCGGGTTCTGATTCCGGTGCAGTGGAGATTGTACAGAAATCATTAACAATCTATAAGTGAAAAACGCGATTCCCTTAAATAATTAATATTTTAACTACCTATCTTACATTAATATAGAAATAATCGTAATTTTTTAATTGAACACCCCTTATAAATTGTCACAAAGTGCATGCTCGAAATTTCGATGAAACAAATTCATGATAGGCTTATGTATATAGTTTTAAAGATAAAAGTCCTTCATTAAAAGATGTAACATTTGGGTGCAATGTGCTTCGATCGTCCCTTGATCGCTCCCCACGCGTGTTACACTTGGATTTCATCATCCGTCGGTTTCATGCATGCATTGTGATTGTGTGTGTTATCCGATTGCAATAAATTTAGCGTAAAACATTAGAAAAAAACTCTGAAATACGTTAAAGAACAACAATTAGTGTCAGTAAAGTACGTTTTTTCAACCAATTAACATCAAGTGCATTTGCCTTAGCAAAAATTCTCACAATTAGATTGTTTGGTTCAAGAGATAGTCTTCCTCCTCCTCCTTCTTGTCCGGTTCAGTTGACAGACATGTTCGCCTGTTACGGTCAAAAGCGGGTGCTAAATTAGCGGGGGGGAGGGGAAGAAAAATTTCGGCAAACACTATAGATATGATAAAATGACACACGGTGTCGTTTTTTCGTGTGTTGCATTCAACACACCAGAAAATTTGGCGTGTTGAGTACTCAACACACCTTTCGGCCCCCTGGCGGTACTTTTCTTTTTCTCGGCTTGCCTACACTCCTTTCTCTGCATTTGTAATTGAGTTTCATTAATAATATAAGCATAATAATTTATGTACGCAACACATGGTAAACGCCGTTTTGGAATGCTGCGCTCGTGCTTGAAACCTGCCTGTTTGTTTCAAAAAGACACAGTGTACACACTTCTTACTTAAACTACTACTTCCTAAAGAACGTGGACTATTTTATTCATAGACTGCGAGTTTGAACTAAAACTTTGTATAAAATAATTATGTCTGTACTTAATCTTCGCTTTTTCAGTTATTATATTACAACTAAGTCTAAGTCTATCGTAAACAATACCTTCATCTGATACATATTATTTATAGGCTACAAATCTTAAAAGCATATTCTGAACCTTTTCAATTATATTTTTGTAATAACTTAGTATGGAGGCTATTCTAGAATTAAGTTGACATAAGAAAGAAATACATTTTTTTAAAAGTAGTAGCATTGCTATAATAATATCAGTAAAATTTTAACTTTATAAGTATGTGTAATTATTATTTTCCATTAATTTCAGAACGTAAGGGTTTTGGAGGAGTTTTTTTTGAAATTTCAAAATTCATTAAATGGATACATCCGGCGATTTTCAATTTTATACGACAGTTATTATTTGAATAAATTAATAGAGTTATTTATATCGAACATTCTATAAAGTCGCTATAATCTGACATATTAACAATAAAATGCGTTGTTGAACATTTATGTTAGAGCTATTTTATGAAATGTTATTTAACACTATTGATGCAAAACAGGCAAGCCCATAAGATGGAGAACGGTAAGAGCACTTCTACATTTGGACTGACAAGTCTAAATTTTTACATTTGCTCGATTTGGAAACTTGTGCAAAATCGTTGAAAAGTTCCAAATGCATTTTTGTAGTTTTCACATAAAGTGAATATTGGTAATTTGTAATTAGTTTCGAAATATATCACATTATAGATTTGTACTTACCTCTGTTTCCAAAAATATATTTCTTAAACTTTGTTCATATACAATTAATTGAATAAATTATTATTATTGGTGGTGTTATTTAATTGTTTCATTTACTTGGTTGTAAATTTTCAGTGCTTCCAAAAGACTTAACAAATCTACAGCACGGTAGATAAGGTCTCAGCAAAATTCACTGGACGGATATTGGAATCTGACATTGGGAGGGCACCACCTGGGGATCGTGGGTGAAACTATCGCTACATATAATTGACATGGGGAAGAGTTTCTTTTAATTTATAAAATCTTTATAAAATACAGTAAAGCTTTTAAATAAAAATGAAACATTATCCAAAAGTATCGAGAATTGGGAAACAGTGTAGATTCCGTTGTTCTGTCAGGATCAAGATCTTGACGTGACATTTCATCAATTCCCGAATGAACGTGAAAATTGTGTGTTTGTGGAAAATTTGCTTGGTAAAAAAGAAAAAACAGATAGAAGAGAAGTCTGGATAAAAGTTACTGACGTGTGAAAAGTGCATCCAAGTTCTAGAATTTGTTCTCTTCACGTTAAACATAATAATGTTGCTGTAATGTGCTTGCACTTTTCACCAACCGGACAAGAATAGAGCATTGATTTTATTTAATCGTTTTTTGAAATCTGGCCTCTGATTTCATGAGGTGCTTCTCGCAAAGGATCCCGCAGTTTTTAAAGGGGAATTGGGTTTCACTCAATCTCGCTCAGACCTAGTGAAAAATGTCAGTCAAATCGTCCTGATGAAATGTATCCATGGGCGCAAAAAAAAATTATGAAAGCATTTCGAGATATCGGCCGCCGAAGGTGGAGATTTTTTAAACGGCGAAAAACTGATCTGGCATATAAACTTCATTATTATTGGAGCTACAAAGTCGGTTAAATTACGAAACTAAATAGTAGCATTTTTTCCGCTGACTACCGAAAAAAAAGGAAAAACGGTGATGGCAAACAAATTTATTTAGAGAAAGAAGTGTTAACGGTGGCGCAACATTAATGAGTATCCTAAAAAACCATGAAATTAGTGGACAGTATAAAAACATCGTTCGAATGTCTTCCACTGATATTTAATATCTGCTTAATTTAATTGCTCCAAGAATTGTGAAACAAGATACTATTTTCAGAAAAGCTATATCAGTAACGGAAATATTGGCAGTTACATTGCGTTTTAATGCATCTGGGGACTCCTTCACCAGCTTACAATTCCTTTTTAAAATATCAAGACAGCGAATAGGATTTATAGTCAAGAAAGTCATTGAAGCTATTGTAGCGGAATTACAACAAAAGATAAAGGTAATAGTAATTTGTATTACTAGCCTTGAAACTAGAGTTTTGCGAGTGCGAGTAGGGTTTGCGAGCAGAGGCCGTAGACCGAGGCCCGCAACTACGAGTACTCGCAAAACAGTTTCTAGGCGTGTAATACACACTATTTTTTGTGCCGAAGTTTATTTAAATAAATAGAATTTACAAAATATTTGTTTAAATATTTGGTATTAGGGATTTTTTTTATATTGGTAACACGCGATACTTAAAATTGACACTGACAGTAGTAGCCGAATGACAGACATAATAATCCGTTTCTATGGAAAATACAAATTTTCTTTATGATTTCAATGATGCCAATCGATAAACTAAAAATTCCTAGTTTTTGCCGGTCTAGCCCGGCAAAACATGAGTTTCCAGCCGATTTATACGATTGCAAAATGACTTATGCCAACCTGAGGCACAAAAAATATTTTATTATTAAAATGTAGAGGAGAAGGTCCGAATATGGGCCCCCATTTTGTATTTCATAAATAATTATCAGATTTTTTGAAGCATACATCTAAAAACTGGCGGACATCATGCCCAAAGACTCCTCTACAATATTGAAAGCAGCCTGGTTTCAGAAAGGAAAAAATATTGTGATTTTAAATGATATATGAAATTTTACAAATTTCCTGTAGCAAGGTAGCGTGTGTGAAATATGGGCCCCTATCAAAAATAATAAAAAAGTTTACAAGATAACAAAATAAACTTTATATTCAAGATAAAACTGAAATATTATTCTGGAAAAACAATAAAATTCAAATTCAAACAATATTTAAAAAAATATATATTTTGATTATTTACGCATTCCATTGCCTTTATCATATCCACGGATTTCCATTTTCTTCTTAAATTCTTTGCTGAATACTTGGGCTGGCTACGTGGCATGATAAATCTGAAAAAAAAACGAATTTCAAAGTCCAGTCCGAATATGAGCCCTGGCCCATATTTGGACCATCTAAAAGCCCATATTTTCAACATAGCGTGTTGTCCAAACAAAAATTCACATTTTTTTTGAGTATAAGTTACTCAATATCTGTGTGAATACAACAAACATTGATCTTAATACAACAGATTGCAGTGGATACCGCAAACATAGTGAGCTTATATCTTAAGAAATATCATAACGGCACTTACCTAAGAATAATATCAAGATTTTCACAAACAAATTTATCACCACCTGTTCTCAAAAGAGCGATATATAACTGTCAAACGAAGGTAAAACAATCGGCTACCCGGTAAGTGTATTTTAGACTATTATACATAGATGTCGCTGTTTTTTCTAATCACATTTTGTTAGGGGCCCATATTAAATACAGAGCCCATATTCGGACCTTCTCCTCTATATATAAAATTATATATCTAGAGAATTAAGTAATTAAATCTGAAAATTCGTCATCAAACCCTGGGCTAAATTGGGTATGTTCCTCCTGGGTATGAGCAAGTTGAGACGAGGTACTTGGACGAGATGAGCGTGAAATTGCAGAGGCTATCATATAACCTACTGAGTGTTCTTCTGTCCCTGAGAGGTTGCTATTGTTGTATTCTCCATTTCCTCCTAGGCTTTGCGGCGAAGGTTGTGGAGAAGGTGTTGGTGGATATGTGGGTGTAGAGTTGTGGGAGGAATGTATATGCGATGGTCCATAACCGTATTGATACCTCGAATCCACCCTTTCGAAAACACGATCGTAGTGAGCTTGATCCGCATTGAACAAAACATTTGCAAAATGATGTTGCACAATATTGCGCGTCGAAGGTGAGTAGGTTTTCAATTTATTGGTGACAAATAAACCAAAACTTTCGCATTCGTCAATGGTTGGCCGCGTTGTCGTCTCGGATTTTTTGGGAACATTTTGTAAAATGGTAAACGCTCTTGTCATCAATTCGTCTGTTGATTTTTTTGTTTTCTTGTTAAGATGGGCGATATTTGTCATCATTTGCTTTTCTGGCCGTTTCACCAATTTCATCTGTTTCGTTTGTCACTCCCACCTCTTCTACCAGGTTATGTTCTATTTCATTGTTATTCTCAATCTGAAAAAAAATTTTGTTTAATTTACAGATACCAATATCAGCTGAAAGATGGATTAGAATTGCAAATGAGTTCAATAGTCAATGGAATTTTCCACATTGTCTTGGAGCACTCGATGGAAAGCATGTTGTTTTACAAGCTCCTATTAGTAGTGGACGTGAGTTTTACAACTATAAAAACTTTTTCAGTATTGTGCTATTGGCGTTAGTCGATTCACAATACAATTTTATTTATGTCATTGTCGGATGTGAAGGAAGAATATCGGATGGTGGAGTATTTAAAGGCTGCGCATTACACAGAGCAGTGGAAAACAAGACTTTAAATATACCAGAACCAGCTCCATTGTCAACGGGAAGATCACTAACACCCTATTACATTGTGGCTGACGAAGCATTCGCCCTTTCTGCAAATATAATGAAAGTATATGCAGGACTCCACAAGAGAGGAACCAGAGAATGAATATTTAACTACAGACTGTGTCGGGCTTTTTGATAGTGTCGTCAGTTGTTAAGAAAATCTATGTTAATGGAAGCTGATAAAGCTACTTCAGTGGTTTTTGCAGTAACACATCTACATAATTTTTTAAGAAGAGGCCAGGAGTCTGCAAAACTTATACACTCCTCCAGGAAGTTTTGATGAAGAAATTGGAGGAAACATCAGGCTAGGGCTTTGGAGACAAGAAGCCAAATCGACGACTTCGCTTTTACCTCTGATAAATCGGCCTAGAAGAACTAGCCTTGCAGTAAAAGAAATTCGTGATGAAATTGCACAGTTTTATATAGAAGAGGGGTCGTTAACTTGGCAAGAACAATATGCTTAAATTACTTACAGTGTCCATAGTTGATCGTGGCTTGTTCCGGCCCAGCACAAATTCCAGGGTTTTAAAAGCGAACCAAGTACTTTTATACGTTTCCTCAGCACCTGTAATAATATTGATTTATAAACTTTACAAAAATATATAATTATTATGTAAAAAGTCTTACATTTTCCTGTGCCTTTGCTTTTACATATTTTTGCTTTCTCTCTTCTGACAGAAGTCAACAAGCTCGTCATTTTTCGTTTGCACTCTTCTGTTGTTGTTTGTAATTCGTCAGCCATTTGCTGCCAGGCGTCATTTTTTTTCAATTTATTATAATGTTCTGGATCCTGCGGATCTCATAATATTGGTATATTATGGTACAAATCAATAAATCGTTTTGGGACCACTCCATTATTTATCTATTATAAAACTCACGATACACAAAATAGATGTTTACGATTTGACACTTTAACAACTACTGAATATATGATAATAGATTTACACCCTGCTAATAGGGACATTGTGGACTGTTTAGTAGTATAGTACTTATTGTGTTGTGTGGGTGGGTACCTGACCTGATTCAAACACCATATGTTTATTTTTTCCTTGTTCGTGTAGCCAACAATTCTAATATATGAGGCATTCCACGTCAAATGAAACAAGATCTGCGGGACATGTCTCGGATTTCGTTCAAATTTTGCACTTTCATAGTGCATCACAAGAAATGATGAAATCCAAAATTTCTGCTAATTTCATGCATTTTTTCGAATTCTATGGAATAAACAAAAAAGTGGTGAGTTTTTCTTTATTGTGAAATAACTGAAAAATGGGTCATTCAAAAAATATGAAAAAATTCAGAAAGGATTATGTTGGAATTCTCTACCAAAAAATCCACTACTCCCGTGTTTGAAAAATGGTTCAATATGGTAACATATAGCATGAATTGTTGAATAACATTTTCAAAATTACTCGGCAAACTGTTACCAAAACATGACTTAACAACTAATTCAAAAGTACACAAACACTGAACAGATTTCAAAGAGTTAAGGGGACAAATTGAACGTAAAACATCGACCTTAGCAACTCAAAATCGGCAGGAGTTTCCATTGAATGAATCTTCATGGAAGGCGTCTTTCAGCACATGACAAATGCCCGCCCATTTTTCACAAACTTCTGGAAAGTATTTGTTCATAGCAGAACAAATGTCAGCGTTAAATCATGTAATGCGATATAATAACAATAATAATAATAATATAACCGCCCCACGGCCCTACAACACTGTAAGGTCATTGTACCCAGCTTCCGTTTGTTCGTGAACAGAACTAGCTTCGTCTTCGTGGCATTTATAGTTAGGGAGGGTTCGGTGCACCATTTATCAACGATATCTAGCGCGCTCTGCATGAAGTTACATAGTACGCCATCATGTTTGCCAGTAAGCAGAATTGCTAAATCCTCTGCGTAGCTAATAGTGTATAAGTCCGACCCGTTGAGTCGACGCAGCAGATCGTCAACCAGTATGTCCCATATAAGAGGGGACAAGACTCCACCCTGTGGACAGCGATAGCTCTCCACTCCAGGATATGTCTAATCAACCCATGCAACATGGAGACTACAATGTGTTCCTCTAGTGCAGCGCTTATACTGTTAAAGGGTGGTCGGTCAAATGCACCTTCGATGTTTATGAATACTCCCAGAGTGGATGTTTTGTCCTCGCCTGTTGGGACCGGGGCGGAGTACTCGGTCCATTTAAGGTCAGGTGCTATCGTGCATTATGGGAAATGTGTTTTTAAGAGCACCCCAGCGGTTTCAACCTCACGTTTTAGACTGCTTGGTTGCTGCTCTGTTAAACAGTTTTCTGCTCCTCGCCCTAAGACGGCCATTTCCGCGTTCCACCAAGGCGTCGTGCGGCCCCCAGTAGTCCCAGTCCGAAGGAGACATGATCTCACATTTGCCTGACTGTTGAAATCTCCTGTGATATATGTGAATCTCCCAGAGCCTTCTCCAGGTGTGGTAGAAACGCCTCCCTGTTGGTCTTCCTGGGGTCCCTGTGGGGTTTATTCACTATTTCACAGCATTTAATTGTAAAACTTATCCATCGATGATCGAAGATTCTTCGGGAGCGAGATGCCAATCCGCGATCTTACTTTAAATATTAATGGATGTCAAGGTGATATCGATCAGCATTTGACATCTGGAAATAATGAAGGTTGGTTCATTCCCCCTATTGACTATTTCTAAATTAGTACTAGCTAGGTATTCTAGTAGTATCTTACCTCGATTGTTGTTGTCCGTGCTCCCCCGGCTTGTGTGGTGAGCATTCATGTCACATCCAATAATTAGGTGTTTGTTACCAGCCTCACAGAATTCCACCAGATCCATCATGTCCCTTGGTGGGGGAGGTCTTAGCGAGTCGATTGGTAGATTGTTTGACTTTAGCCTTCTAAACAGCATTTCGTTCATTGGGCGTAAATGGGGATATCTGTCATTAAACGTTCTACGTGTTCTTGTAATAACTTTGTTGCATTCACCGTGAATACAAAATAAATTAAAAATATCACTTGGCGAGTATTGGTTATTGTTATTCATAGTTTTTATTTATTCAATGTAGCGACGAATTTTAAAGTGACAGGTTCATAAACAATTGTTTAAGATGCTTTACTGACAACATAGATTGCTTGATCCAATAATCGAATTGTTTTGCATAATTTTCAATATTACCAAGAAAAAAACGAAATTTCACAAAAACGGCGAGAGTTGGGTATAAAGTTTATTTAACAAAATTACCTTTAAATTGAATGAATAATCCAAATTTGCACCGATATACAGGGTGTTCCATTTGAAAAAAATGAGTTAGGCCGTTTTGATATTTTTCTGAATGGCACATAAATTATAAACCCCCTGTAGAACATTGAGTTGTTGCAACAAAGAAATTACAAGTAGTACACTTTTGTTAACATCTTGCCAAAACCGTAATTCAATTTGAACATTAGAAGTAAGAAAATAAAATTTGAAAGTTAGCCCATTTTTGGACATTTTTTAAAAAATCATCCTGTAATTATTAAACGAAATGCTTAATAGAAAAATTGTTTTAACAAAATGTTATTATAATTGCATGTAGAATTTAATAATGTAGTAATATATAGGGTGTTCCATTAAAAAAAACGAAGTTAGGGTCTACTTCCGGTATAGAGATCATATGCTATTTAGGCTATAACCGAATTTTCAGAAAAAAATATTAACTACATCTTTTAAAACGTCTAACCAACGGTTTCGGTGAATATCCCTGTATATACAGGGTGTCCCAAAATTAACATAGGTTGATAAACGCTTCCTAAGGGAGCTACAGCCCCTTAAAGGTGCACCCCTGAAGATGGTTTTTATTCAATATCTCCGAAACTAGTAAAGTTATGAAAATGAAATTTTGGGCATTCGCTAATCTTTTTATGCTCTACAAGATAGCTTGATAACAATCTCAAACTTTTATACAGGGGTGGGTCAAATAGGAAGGGGTTGGAGTAAAAACTACCCCAACTTTTTTGTATTTGTTTTTTTCCAGATTCTGATGAAAAATTATGAAATTTCAAAGGTTTTCATAAATAAAAGGTTCTCTTGTTGAAACTTGATATGACGAACCGTTTTCGAAATAAATCAACTTGAAATATCTATTAAGTACCTACATGCTTAAGTATGAATATGAATAATTAGTAAATTAGTGGACAGATAGGATTCACTTGACAATTCAGTTCACATTATTATCATACAATTTGAAAAAAACTGACAACTTGACTAATTAATTGCATCAAATACTGTAGTTACAAACATATGTTAACTTGGGTCTATAATTTATGAGCTATTGCGGCTCTGGTTGGACACGTAATTAAAAATAAAACGAACGAAAACAAAAAAACTCTATTTTGACATTCAACTCCATTAATAACAATATCACCACAGATATAAAACTAAAACTAGATTAGTCACACATCGCAGAAGACTCTGGTGAAATGACACAAATAAAAGACAACACGTATGTATTTATTATTTATGATAATAATTGTTCAAATAAATTTCCATTTTCTTGGATACACATTCTCGCCCTACACCTTATGGCGCGGGAGGCTCGTAAAATTTGAAAATTATTTTCTCTAATGTTATTTCCAGCCAACTCTATTCGTTGAAGCAACTCTTCCCTTGTATCTACTTCAGTTACATAAACTAAGTCCTTCATATGACCCCATAGATAATAATCTAGAGGGTTGAGGTCCGGTGATCGGGGTGGCCAAATAATAGGACCATTGCGGCCAATCCACGATTTTACTCGAAAACGGTTCAAGATTCAAAGATCTACTGATACGACCATTTTTGCTAAAAATAAACCAAGTTTCATAATTTGATATAAAAAATTATCCCCACAAAAAATATGGGGCATAATATACTCACCACCAACCCTGTATGTGACGCCCCTGACAAAATTTCTGAAAACTGAAAAAAGAAATATGTGGCAAATTATAAAAGCTTCAAACTCACCAAATTTCATGAATCTACCTCAAACAGTTGCAAAGATATTACAGAAAACTCCTCTTTGGGGTCCCCCTTTCGGGAGACTGTAGCCTCCTTCGGAAGCATTTTTCAACCTATATTTATTGAAACTTTTTGCATTATTTTTGAACGTAGAATTAGCTGGTACATTTTGGCAGGCTAATTTTGGGACACCCTGTATATATAGGAACAGTAGAACATTCATTTATTATACCTAATTAATCACATATTAACTCTTCGGGCTTTGGCAGCCACAAAATTTTTAAATAAATCGTTAATATTTATTACATCTAGAATACTATTTTCAATAGATATAACAGATAAATCAGTTAATCGTTCGTCACACATTGTAGAACGCAAATAGTTTTTAATACTTTTAATTTGGAAAAACTCCTTTCCCCGGAAGCTACTGAAACAGGTAAAGTTAAATAAATGCGCAATACAATTGCTACGCTTGGAAAGGTCTCATTTAATTTGTTTTCATATATATAATTCGAAACAGCATGAGGAGACATTTCAGGTTTTACAAAGCATTGTAAAGTTTTCAGTTCCTCAAATAGAGCCATACCATCAATATCCCGATCTTTAGAATTTGTATTGTCGCTCAGTTTTATATGTATATCTTTGCAGTGTTTTAATAAATCTTCATCATTCCATTCTTTTAATTTGCTTATGTCATGAATAAGTTTAAAATCTTCATTATGTTCTTTTAACTGTACGAATCTCTCTGTAATAGGGACTTTGCATGATTTTCAAAATATTTTTTTTTGAAAAGCTGATACCAAATTATCACTATCAATATTTTTGAAAAAAATTTTTTGTAAAATTTGAAATTTCCACGCATTGCCCGGAAAAGTCCGAATCGGCTCAAAAGACTGCTGACGTCACGAATCTAGTTCCACAGTGCAGCACGCCGCATTTTGACCTATTTCGAAAAATGTCAAACGCGTTTTCGGGCGGCAATAATATATTTGAATTACGGTCAATCTATAATCGTTTTTTATGTACAAATATTGAGTAAAAAAAAAAATTTTTGCTGTAGAGTATTATTAATATAGTCGTTTTACAGAAAAAAAACGGGATTTTAAAAAATGCAACATCCCTATTGATGATAGAATGGTGTCTAAAATTGCAAAAAAGAAATTTATTTAAAATTTTTTTTTGGCATCATTTATTGGCTCATTAGTCCAGTCAATCTGTCGAAATTTCTGGAAAAAATTACCCGGTAAACTTTCTCTTCATAAATTGTTAGGGGGTCATGTGAAAAGCTTAAATTCAAAAACTCGGGAAAATCCTCGGACCCATTTTTTGGGAAATCCAAGAAGTGATTGGATTTGATTTTACGCAAGAACGGTGAGTTTCAGAAGAAAAGTTTGTTAATAAGTATTGTAGAGGGCAATATTTTCTACAATTTATCTCAAAGGATCGATGCGCTACGACGAAAAATGCCAAAAGTAAAGGGCGCCAAAGTACACAAAAAAGAGTTTTTTCTCTTTTTTACAACAACAAAAAATTTTTTACGCACAACTGTAAATATAAATGTTGACATTCGAAGAAAAACACAATTTTTATATAAACGTTTTTTCTCTACGATCGACCGTTTCGGAGATACAACAGATTAGATGTAAATTTAGAACATTTTATTTTCAAAGTAATAATAATACATCGTAAAAATAGTAGGCAAACACGATTAACATTTCGACTCTGCATGCTGTATCTACGAAAGGGTGGATCGTAGAGAAAAAAAGTTTATATAAAAATTGTGTGTTTTTCTACGCTTGTCAACATTTATATTTACAGTTGTGCGTAAAAAAATTCTTTTCGATGTAAAAAAATGAAAAAAATCATTTTTGGGTACTTTGTCGACCTCTACTTTTAGCACTTTTCGTTGTAGCGCATCGATCCTTTGAGATAAATTGTAGAAAATGTTGCCCTCTACAATATTTATTAACAAAATCTTCTTCTGCAACTCACCGTTCTCGCATAAAATCAAATCCAAACACTTCTTGGATTTCCCAAAAAATGGGTCCGAGGATTTTCCCGAGTTTTTGAATTTAAGCTTTCCACATGACCCCCTAACGATTTATGAAGAGAAAGTTTACGGGTAATTTTTTTCAAAAACGACCCTTTTTCCAGACAGAGACTGGACTACATAACATTTTCGTTTTTTTCCTCCTTCGAATTTCTGGAAAAACAGGATCGATCTCCAGTTGGTTTGCTACATCCGTTACAGAAGTAATAATGTTCTCAAAACTTTGATCGATACTGTGACTCTTCAAATCATTTATAATAAATTCGAGATTTTGTGTAACTGTTTGTATATTAAATGTGGGATTCTGCATCATTTTGCTTACAACATTTACGAGATTTAATATATCGTGCCAAATATGAAGAGCATAAAAATTTAAAGGAAAAAATTTTTGAAATTAAATTTTCAGCCTGAACTCTTAAATCGATATCTTTAGTACCATCTCTTGAAATATCTGAAAGAGCCTGATATAATGGGCGCGTTTAGCGAACGCAACATGTTGAGTAGCTGACTGTGTTGCATTCACTGAACGGTATTTGCTGCTTACGCTGCGTAGTTAGCAGCTGACGGAATCAGTCAGCGCTGGAAATTATCGCTTTTTACGTGCAGCACAATAACCTTCCCTCAACACAATTTTCTTCCGTTCAGAGAAGTGAGTAGCGCTGTCTTGTCAGCGAAGTCAGCAAATGATTTCCGCTAACTAAGCAGCTGCACTCGGTAAACGCGCCCATTTCTTTAATGCTATTTTTAAGCGGTCTTATTGCTTCAAATTCGACTCTCCCATCTAAACTGCTGGCCAGCTGTGTTTTCCATTTTACGGTTTCAAGATGATCTAATGATCGAAACATATCACCAAAAATAATGTAACTTATTTAAATACAACTTTACCACGTGGGCTTTGACTTAGAGGTCTTATTTCAAATCTAATAATAATTGTTAACTGTTCGGTATGATTTACGTCCGGAGTAGTATCAAGAATTATTGAATAATATTTTGATTCTTTGAGCATTTCTAAAATTTTTGTTTTATAGTGTCAGAAATAATATGAATGATTTCATTTTGAATTTGATCACCTAAATAATGAGCAATATTCTTCTTCTGTGACGTTTGGATGCGACGCCAGTGTTCTGCCATTATTGAATCGAATTTAGCGACAGTTTCAACCAATTTTAAAAAGTTACCGTTAACATTCTCAAAAAGATTTTGAGAAGAACCTCTGAAAGCTAAACACTGTCTTGATAAATATTGTACTATATAAATTAGTCGTTTTACAACAGATTGCCAATATTTTTTCTCTGTTTCATATAGTCGTTGTTGAGTCGAATCAATTGTACATTTTTTACTTAACGACATTTTCAATTTACTATATTTTGACCCGTTTTTGATGTGCGCGGAACTTGTTTCATGTTTTTTCAATATATGACTCAAGTGTTGTGAATCAGTACAACCGTATTCATTAGTAAGTTGCGTATTACAATCTCCAAATAATTTGCAATAATAACAAAAAACTGAATTTCTTGCTTCAGAATAGAGTAAATAACTTCTACAAATTTTTTCACCATTTGTCACTCACATAATCACAAATTTCTTTATCCTCAACTTCGGATGTTGTTTCTAAACGGTCAGCTCTTGTTGCAATGTTTGTTCTGCACTGTGTCCTATTGAAGTAGAGATGGTCGAAGTGCTTGCTTCTTCAAAACTATCCGTCTTTTGTTTCTTTGCTGTTGGTATAAGGAATTTGTTTAATGACCCGGCCAATTTATGTTCGATCTCTTCTCGTTGTAATCGCTTTTTTTTGTTTTGAGCTCCAGATAACGTCTTTGACTTTTTTTCTGACATCTAGAATTTAGACTGTTTACAATATTATCATTTCTTCTAGTAGAGTACCAGCATTGGGCACTGCCTGCCAAATGTGTTCTCGCCATTTCCAAAGTCGCGACATCTGACCAGCGATTTAATGTTGCACTGCATTTTAAGTGTTCCAACCAATCTCCAGCTCGCACAGGGTCTTCTTCCCCACTAAATGTTGTCAATAATACCGGACAGGTCATTATTTGTTGAGATTGCTGGTTTATTTCCATGAATTTCAGCATGTTTGACATTTGGGTCATCATCAGCTGTTGTGTCAACTAACTTGTCAAAAGTCAGCTGATCCACGTTTCCTGAATTACTTGCTAGAAGAATCTGACGTTGCGTCCAAGGTAGAGCGCTACCGTTTTCGCCCTGCGCCATCTGCTTGGTTTGATTGAAAACATCCTTCAACAAGGGCAACGAGCTACCTTCTTTACCGTCCCTTTCCATTTCCTGGCGTAAATACTCCATCTTGAATCAGCGTACACGACACAATTTATCCAAAATACGCAAATATTACCTTGTTTATCCCACTTTTGAGTTGATAGGGATTAATTTCTGGATTCCAAGGTAAATAAAACACACATAGCATTTTTGAATAAACGAAAATATTTATACACTTTAATAATAAAAGAAATTTAAGAAACATACGCGCGTCTTTACATAGAAAACATCTCCTGCCTTACTTTTGTACCAACTTAAGAAAAACAAAAACAGTGACACCACACTGATAAACATATAGTTTCCAACAAGAGTTTGAACAAAATTGTGGGTGCCACATTAAATCTTTTTCATCTAGCACCAATCTACCATAAATCGGAAGTACTTGATGGCGCTTAAGATTGCCTGCAACTCCCGGTCGTAGGTACTGTAACGGCGCTGGGTTTCACTGAATTTTTTCGAGAAGAAAACCCCAGGGGTTCCCAAACTCCCTTGTTGTGTTGCTCGAGGGTGGCCCCCATTGCGGTGTCGGAGGCGTCGCATTGGAGTGCCAGGGTTGCATGTTCCATGGGATGATACAGGGCTGCTTTGGTGAGTTGATTCTTGCATTCCTTGAATGCTTTTTCTGCCGTCGGGGTCCAGGGCACTGGGCGTTTGTCTTTTTTTCGGGCTCCCACAAAGCATTCGTGGAGCGGGGCTTGGATTTCTGCGGCGTTTCTAAGGTGCTTCCTGTAAAAATTCAGCATGCCCAGAAATCTACGCAGCTTATCAAGGATTATTGGGTTTCTTGGCCTCCTGGACCGCTTCGACTCGACCCGGAAGGGGTCTGGTGCCGGTGCCGTCGACGAGGTGTCCAAGAAACTTGACTTGGGTTTCGCCAAAGGTACATTTTTCGATGTTTATAGTGAGGCCAAATTCTCGTACTCGGTCGAAGATAGTGTGGAGGTGTCGTCGGTGCTCGCTTTCGTCCTTGGAGGCTACTAGAATGTCATCTATGTATACAAAGCAGAAATCTAGTCCTCGTAGGGCCGTGTCGATGTACCTCTGGAAGGTTTGTGCGGCGGTGCATAATCCGAAAGTCATCAACTCGAAGAGCCCGAACGGGGTTATCACCGCTGTCTTGGGAATGTCCTCTGGGGCAACTGGTATCTGGTGGTAGGCCCTGGTGAGGTCGAGGGTGATAAAAATATGGAAACCTTGAAGGTGTTGCGCGAAGTCGTGGAGGTTTGGCACCGGGTACTTGTCGAGGATGGTTTTCGCATTGAGTCATCTGTAGTCGCCGCAAGGTCGCCATTTTCCGTTGTCCCTCTGGGCCATGTGAAGGGGGCTCGCCCACTGGCTACAGGAGGGCTGGCAGATGCCCTGCTCGAGCATAATTTCGAATTCTGCCTTGGCTATTCGGATCTTTTCCGGAAAGAGTCTACGTGCTCGATGTGCCACTGGGGGTCCCTCGGTCAGGATGTGGTGGAGGACCCCCTGGTTCTCTGGTCCCCTGGAAGGAATCGTGATATCGACAAACTCCTTCAGCTGATCTTGCTACTTGAGGCTCTGTGACACGGTTGAGATTCCTTGGACTGGTGTATTGGAGACGCTGGCTGTGGACGAGAGGTTTGTGCCTCTGTCAATGATCTTTTTTCTCTGGATGTCGACTACCAAACCGAATTTTTGTAAGAAGTCGGCTCCTAAGATTGACTGGGCGAAGTCCGCGACTGTGAATGCCAGTTGAAAGTGCGCCGAAGCCTTAGGTCCAAGGTTAGCAGTTTTTCCTGGTACGTGCCGATAGGAGTGCCGTTGGCTGCGTATAACTTGAAGTTGGCCGCTGCTACCGTTGCTGGACGAGGGGCCAAAGCTCGGGGCAGTACTGAGAGGTCGGCTCCGGTGTCAACGAGGAAGTTAAGGCCGGATTTCTTGTCTGTAACGATGAGGCGGTTTTGCTGGAGGGAGTCGTCGTTGGCCGCCTGGATTCGTGACGACTGCTCTAATTTTTTTAATTTCCCCGTCGAATCTGCACGGGGACGTGCAGTTCCGGGCTTTCGCTCCAAAACGTTAGTGATAGTAGCAGTACCCTGGCTCTCTGGAGGTAGAGCGTGGACTCCTGTCGCTGCTGGATTGTGAACGGGAGCGGTCGTAGATTTTGGTTTCGAGTCGGTCCAGGCGGTTAATTACAAGCTTCAGCATGTCCCCGATGGGATTGCTTTGTGTGGGAACCTGGGGGGCTTGCTGTGCCTGTGGCTGTTGTCTTATTGTTGCAATCGAAGGGGGATACTGCGCCTCTGCGATCAAATCCGACATTCTGGTCAGCTCGTCCAGCGTGGCCGTCGTTGCCACGCTGAGGGTGACTCGGGTTTGCTCCGACAAATTGTCCAGGAAGAAAGTGCGCAGTACGGGGTCAGGTTCCTTATCTCGTCGAGCATGTGTGACGGTTTTTTGCCGCCAAAGCTGTGTCCGTGCAGCAGTCTCCTAACTTTCGTCACGTCGGAGCCAGAAAAGGCGGAAATTATTTTTGCCTTGATTGTGTTGTATTTTCCGATTTCAGGCGAATTTTTCTCTATGCCGATAATGTGTGGAACAATTTGCGGGTCGACGTGTAGGATGATGTATTCGAAGTTTTTCTCATCCCGAGTGATGCCGTGGGCCGAAAACGCTGCCTCTACTTGTTTGAACCAGAATTCGGGTTCCGCGTGATAGAAGGGTGGGAATTTGGATATTCTCATTTTACTCAAAAAAGGTTGGCCCTACGGGGTCTGGCTTTCCTTTTATTCGGCGTGGTCGTTCGTGTTGTTCATTGACTTTCGCGGATTTAGTTGTCGCGCACGTTGGGGCGGCACTTTATCGGTCGCGTTTCACTAAGACTCACTGACTTAGGTACTCAAGAAGCGTTCTCGCGATGGCCGTGTATTTCTCAAATCACGTCGGGGTCACCAGTTGTGGGGTATTCACTCACACACAAAAACTAAAGGAAACTTTAGTTTACTAATAAATATATTTCTCCAATGAAAGTACAATAAATAGGTGGTTATTAGTATTACACTTAAAAAAGCGCGTCGCGGTCGGAGATCCGAAACCAAAAAGAGAGTGATGCTTCTTGCGTCTGCCCTTTTATATCTTCTCTCCTAAAGATGGTGATTTACCGTTATCTTCCGTTTTGTCACTTCCTGGTTCCGTTGTAGGACCGGATAGCAAAAACGGCGGTTTCGGTTTCGTGGCCGTGTATGGTTGCCTACGGTTAAGGTTAAGGGCACTACACAAACACTCGCTCTGTGTATAAGCACAGCATATATACTTGCAGCATTAACACTGCCATAAAATCTTTTGTTATCGAGGAACAAAATTTTTTGACCTTGACATTTTAAGACAGTACTAGCCTGGGCGGGCTTAAATATTTTGTACCTGAACACAGGACGGTATTAGAAAGTTTTGTAATAAAAACTTATAATTCAAGTTTATCTGATTTATTTTTGATTTTTACACATTTTTGCGTTTTGAATGTTCTGATAGGTATTACTCCTATTCTATAAACTGTTTTTATTAGTTTTTTTAATAAAAAAATAGAAGTTATTGTTTGTAAAAAAATTTTATTAGTAAATAGATAAATAAATTATAAGTAGAACAAAAAAAGTGTTTTCTTAAAAAATAAGGGCTTCCTGTTAAAACGGGGTTGCCAGTCGTGAACTGAGCCCTTAGTCGCACCCTATTCGATTTTTTTTGATCTGGAAAACGAAGTTTGAAAGCAAAAACCAGTAATAAACAGAGTGTTATTTGTTTGTTAGTATATTTAACTTCCTAGCTATATTTACTTTGCCTACCCAATTATTTATATATAAGCCATCATAAGATCAAACAATGAAAGTAAAATTTAAAGAGCTGGGCAACCAAAAGATTTAATTAAAATGAAATTTTGAAAGTGAACCTCTTATTATATAAATAAAACTAAAGTTAACTTAAAAAATTACTTAATTAATTATTGTTCCATATAATTAGTTTGTTTTAATTTATTTGTCTAAAATTTCTATTAATGTATTTTAAAGTATAATAAATTTTCATTCTCAAAAATAATTTAATTATAAAGTCTAGGATATAGTATAGATACATGTTGAAAATTAATTGATTTGCAAGTTTCAAATTGTTTTTCTAAAATTCTAGATGTAGCGTATTTTTCAAAATTGTTGAGAAACATATAATTAATTAAAGAAGCGAATGTAACAAAATTATTATGGGGCATATTCAAACTACCAAATAAATCATTGTTCTTGTTTTCGTATACTCTAAAATAGCAATATAATGTTGTATTGTCAAAATCATTGACTTTTAGCAAACTTTAAACAAATGTCACAAGAATGGTGTGTTAAAGCTTTTTTAATTAAATAACCACAAACATATCTTAAAAAATTATGTTCTAAACCTTCATTAGCATGGTAATCATGATCAATAACAATTGAAGACAAAACATTTTCGCTCACATATGAATGTGTATTCTCACTCATTGGTAATAATTCAGTAACTTCTGTTAATTATAAGGGAGTGTATATCCTGCCGATCGTTCGGTCGAAATAACCCCTTGGTTATTCTGCCGATCGTTCGGCATACTTGCATATTTTCCTAAATTGCCGATCGATCGGCTGTTTATCAAGGGATGCTATTTTACCGACCACTAGGTTTGTTTTTTTTAATTGCATATGTCTAAGTCAACTGTATTACACGAAATGTGAGTTTCTATGTAATTACTCTTTTTGAATCTTTTATGGACAAGTTCTTCTGCATTCAGAATTTCAAAAGCGTAAGGAGTTAAAAACCTTAAATATTTACCCTCATCAGAATCTTGTGAAAATTTAGTAACAGGGACTCTGGCTAAAACCATTTGGGCAATGTGTTTTTTTTCGTTTCTGATCGTATGTAACCTAATTAACAATTGCACCTAAAAATTCCTGGGAAAAAACTTTTCTTTCGGTAAAGTCTTTGTCAGTGATAATTGTTTTTGTTGAACTCCAACAAGGATTCGATATTTTAAAGACCTGAATCATTTTTTGTATTGTATTAGCACATTCATCAGCTAACAAAAATGTTGCTATTACTTCGCAATGTCCATTGCCATCTATAACAACCATAATGTACAATGGTATTCTTAAATCATTCAATTTGTACGTAGCATCACATAATATTAGTTCTGGATAACACTGGAAAAACTTTTTCATTTCACCGTTTTGGTAAAAAATTCCTAACAGTTCCTTTTGGTCATCTACAAGTACTTCAACGGTTGAGCCATTTTGTGATTTAAGAGTACAAATAACTTCTTGTAAGTCATTTTTTTGGTAGATCTTTAATTCTTGCACTATTGCGATTTGTTAGATCTCTAAGTGTAACAATTTTCCCTGTCTTATTAGATACATCGTGTTGTAAGAGCTTCTTGTTACATTTTAAATCCATCAGTTTCTCCACTTCTTGCTTATGTTCGGGTGAAAGCCTTCTTTGCTTTGGATAGTGTTTGTATAAATTTTCGTTTACCTCGTGATTATGATTTTCATTTGCTTCCATTAACACGAGATATTGACCATCATCTGATAACGAAAATCGGATTTTAAATTGACACCATTCTTTCATTGTACTATAAATCGTGAAATTATGTAGGTTTTATGTTTAATTGTATCAATTTAATTTTTGTTACCTTGATTTCCTTTTTCCTTTTGATGCCGAAAGAAATTTTCTTCCCCCTTTAATGCAAGCAATAACAATTGCATAATATTTCAATGTCTTATTTGCGGAGATCTAGACATAGATTCGAGAGTTTTACTGTCCCGAATGTAACAGTGTACATAATGCTTTTTTTCATAATCTTTTATATAGTTATTTACTTCTTCGATCGAATTAAAACACTTGTTTATTTCCATCACGAGCTTCCTATTCGTAACCATACAACAAATATAACAATTTATTTGTTCTTAACCTTAAATAATTGGTCGGTAAACTAGGATCCCTTGATAAAAAGCCGACCGATCGGCAATTTAGGAAAATATGCAAGTATGCCGAACGATCGGCAGAATAACCAAAAGGTTATTTCGACCGAACGATCGGCAGGATATACACTCCCTAATTTTAATAGTAGTTTGTTTTGGTCTCCTTGACAATTTTCTGTGCCAGAATGAAACAGATTAATTGTCAGCAGTTTTTTAAAAGACCGTTGAAATTGAATGGGCGTTGGATTAACGCAATTTCCATTTTGTTGCTTTATTGTGCCAAAGAAATTTTCTAGGCAATCTTGGGTTAGTCGCGTTGTTAACAAAGTTATTAGTTTCTAACGTTTCCCACAACACCAACAATCCGTTAAGAGAAATTATCATACATTTTAAAAATTTCATTCTCCTTGTGACATTTACATTATTCGATGAAACAATTTGTACATTACTAAAGAAATTGTAACAATCCCTAATAAGTTCTAATTGATAATTTTCACCTTTAAATCCAAAATTAAACTTTTTTACAGAAAATTGACTATTTGAATTTAGAAGATCAAATAATTGATCAATTTTTCCACGAAGTTTGCAGTAGCCGCAGCTTCTGCTAGTAGTTGCCCAAATCTTATAAAAACATTTAAACCTCCTGAAAACTTGAGTTGCATATTTGACTTTCATTTTTTCAAAGTTATTTGAAGAAATGTGCGCATTACTTAATTTAGGAACGGCTCTTACTGAATGAGTTTTGTCTTTGTCATAAAAAGTTTTTATGTGCTCCCAAGATATTTCATCGTTATACTTAAAATTTTAACTAATTAAGTTATTTCTTATAGCTTTACACAGATGCGGTATGAAACATGTATACAATTTTTAAATCATTAACAAAAAAAAATGGATGATCCTCAGTCACTTTTAAACTATCCTAACTTTTAGATTAGTTGATCCCATATCTGATATTATGCAAACTACAGTCAAGTTTATCCTTTGTAATTGAAGTATGACGTCTATTACAGTGTGTTTCAATATTTCAACTGGAGAAGCTGTATGAGAAAAATAATAGCACAAAGGCTGTTTCCATTTTTTATAAAGTCCTTTTACCATAAAAGTAGTTGATCTCAATGCATGTCTAAATGTTCGTTTATCTGGATCAAATTCTTCAAAGCCTACAATTTTATCACTTGATCTGTTGTAAAATAAATTTGCTTTTTTATTTACTTCATCAAAACGTAAAACGCATAATTGGTTTTTAGATTCAAAATTTTGAACTTTACTTTGTAATAAATCAAATAAAAACGGATCAATTCCACATGCAACATTCTTTAGTAATCGACAAAGAGTCATCGGACTAAACAAAGAAAATAATTTTCTCAATTTGTTTTTATACAATTTACAAAATACATTTCCAAACAAATTTTTTTAAATTCTACAGAATATCGTCGTCCCTGAGGCATAAAATTAGATAAATAAATGTGTGTATTAACCCGGCGTTTGTCGCTATATGACTTGTGACGCGGTTTGTCGCGTGTTAGCATTTAGCTCGCAGTGCTGTTTATTTAAGGTATACTTGCTAGCTTTTGCTTCAAAAAACTATAATTACTTGAGTTTTAGCATGATCTATGATAATATAAATAAAAAATGTGCAGTGGCGTAGTAAGAAAAATTTTATTATCCCCAACCCCCCTGTCACTACGCCGGTGAAAATGTGTCATCAACAAATGGAAAGCAAGGATATTTCAAGTACTTAATTAAAAATTAACAACTATTTATGTGCATATACCTGCTAATTTTTGTATCAGATCTCTGTTTTTGTTTCAATTATAACGTTTTCTCCTACATAAATCACGAAAAAATGATTTCAGAGTATATTCATGTATATCGTGTTTAAAAAAATACCCATGTATTGGAAGGTGTTTTATAAGCGGTTTTGCGAGGTATAATGCCATGTTTTTGGTAGCTTCCTTCTTCCTTCTTTTTATTATTATTCGCAAGTGATGAATATATCAAACACTTGTGGTAGGTATATAAAAATACATCGAAATACATCTCACAAAATAGGCCATAACACCCAACAATATAATAAGAACTCGACGGTAAAAAGCCGCAAATTCAATACAGGATAGATAGTACATAAAAACATGTTGAAATTTGTGAAAATAGTACAGAAAATCACCTAATGCTGTAAACTGTCTGAAAATATCTGATGTGCCCAACACATGACTTTCTTATACATTGCCATGATACAGTTTTAATCTTTGGAAAATACTGAAGGGGTAGCCAATAATCACATGCTGTCGACATTCAACACGTTATTAATATAAAATCACATTTATTTATTACTAGCTGTCCCCCGCGGGCTTCGCCCCACGATAGTTTTCTGTCTTGCTCCGTTTTTTCAATAATATTTAATTGTATTACAATATATCAATATTACACAAAAAACACGCCACCACGATGCTGCCATTGTCGTCGATTTTTTCAATAATAATTATAGGTACAGTTAAATTTACAGAAATCAACTACACCTAATATTTCCCTGATTCCCTGTGTTACAATGCCTTTGTTTGATTGACGTTTACTGTCAAATTGACAAATTAAGTACTTATTAGCATCCGTCGCCAAAAATCAAAATGCCAAAACTTACTGAACGACTCATGATAAAAAATAACCTAATTTCTGTGAAATTAACTGACGAGAGGCTAATCGCAGCAAAGTATTCCATCAAGTTCAAGGTCACGTGTAAGGGCAAGGGTTATTCCGGCATCATCTTATGGTACCGATTTATGCTATTATTTAAAGGAAAAAAAAACTATACAAAACAACCTAACCTGGTCCGTGACTTATAATCGCTCCGAATAAATAAAGCATTTAATTAAAATAAAAAAAAAAGAAGGGAAATCTATGGAATCGAACCAGCACCGTGTGGATTACTAGGCAGATTCTCTACCCACTGCGCCACGGCGGCTTGTGCTAGAAGTGGTATTTGTTCTGGATAAGAAGAGTACACTGAATACTTTGCTGCTATTAACTACTCCTATTAACTGTACATATTACAATATGACACAAAAAACACAAATCAACGACCGCGTAACAACCGGTGGTAGTTTCGCCACCACAATGCTGCCGTTGCCGTCGATCTTTTCAAATAATAATATTGCTACAATCGATTTCCTCAACGGTATAGATTTCTGTAATTTATATAAAGTACTTTTGCAACTGAGTGATAGATGGCGCTACTATATGAAAAATAATTTTTGACGGAATTTCAAAAAAAGTTCAAACAAAATTTGTTCAAAATTTAATTCTAAATCAATGTCTAAGAATAAAAAATAGTCGTAAATTGTTTATTTTTCAAGATATTCCTACAAAACCTAAAAATGTCATCAGGTAACTGTCACTTGTTTTGGTGCTAGATGAAAAACATTGAATGTGACACCCACAAATTTGTTCAAACTCTTAAATATGAAATTTGAATCAAATCCGAGAAGTCGTTTTTGAGTTATGGTGGATACAGACAGACACACACACAGACATCATGGCGAAAATGGTCAAAATGTATTCAGGGGCCCTCAAAACGTGTAAATCCATCAAAATCTCGAAGTCGAAAAAAATCACGATTACTATACTTCCTTATACTACGTATAAGAAAGTAAAAATATATCCAAACATACCTCGTAATTCCTCTTCAATTTGTTGTAAAGCTAAATGAACAAGTTTCTTCCCCCGGCTCATTGTATACTTTATAAAACATGTGTATACACACAAATTATCATAAACAAGGGCACTGCAACTGAATATCACTATGTTATTCACTTTTGTAAATAAATATATTTGTTAATCTACAAAAATTTTTCGGACGCGGTTTGTCGCGTGATGTGGGAAATGCTCACAGACGCAATAGACCTTTGACAGATGGTGTCACAGGCAGAACTGATCATCGCTATCTAAAATTTGTGGTAAACCCCCGCTTTAGGAAGGTTTGAAAGTCAGCTAGAAAAGGGCTTGCGAGTTGACAATTAGCGGTTGCCAAATTATCACAGTTTCCCTAAAGATGTGAGCAAATTGCTCATAGCGCGACAAACCCCGGGTTAAGTATGTTTGCCAGTTTTTCAGATGCACAGAACTTATTGGTTAGTTGTTTATATTGTTCAAACTTTACGTTTTCTGCAAAACTTTCCAGTTGCCCTTTGAGTTACTTGTTTTCTTTTTTCAGTTGAACATTTTCTCGTTTTAAACTAGCGATTTGGTTTTTATACTTCTCTTTATATACCGGGTGATTTTTTTAGTTGGTACAGTACCTTTTTCTTGCTTATTATTAAAGATAGAGTTTTGAAATTTTGCAGGCATACTTAGAAACATTTTTTGCATCTAATCACTTTGTTTTTATTTTTGTGCTCTTTTCCGTCTAACCGGAAGTGACGTCAACTTTCAATTTTCGATACGATTTTACAATACCGGACTTATTAGCGATTAAATTGAAATTTTTTATAATGATGAATAAAAGCTCCACGAATAGGAATATAAAATTATTGTTGCGCGCACGAAGCTACTTTTCAGAAAAAAAAATAATTAAAAAAGTTGATTATTTGAATTTAGCGGGCGATGTTAGCCAATCAGAAACTTGCAGTCAAGACAAGCACATTTATAATATTCCATCTTTGCCATTTTACTGATGGTATTAGTAGATTTCGAGTGTGTTGTGCTATTAATTGTGCTTGTTTCATTGTTCAGATATTAACAGTAGCGATATTTTTAGTTCACATTGATCTGTGTCATTTGGGTTGGGAAGAGGATTCTCCTTATTAAAATATTAAGGCCGGCGGCGGTTAGGTTGTTATTTGAGGTTGGTTTCACTTACATAATATTAAAAAGTGAAAGCCGGAGGCGGTTAGGTTGTTATTTGAGCTTCGTTTCACTTAGATAATATTAAAAGTGAAGGCCGGAGGCTGTTAGGTTGTTTTTTGACGTTAGTTTTATGTAAATAATAGTACAAAATCATAGTTTTGGTTAGGAGTGCAGAAAAGTGGCAACAGTGTTTCATTGTTCGTTTGTGTGGTTCCATCAATGACGGAATGTTCGCATGCGCGGTCGTCATAACAAGCTTTTGATTGGCCAACATCGCCCGGTAAGTTCAAATAATCAACTTTTTTAATTATTTTTTTTCTGAAAAGTAGCTTCGTGCGCCCAAAAATAATTTTATATTCGTATTCGTAGAGCTTTTATTCATCATTTTAAAAAATTTCAATTTAATCGCTAATACGTCCGGTATTGTAAAATCGTTCCAAAAAAGTATTAGGTTGAAGAGGAAAGTTTGTGAAATAACGCGATTTTAAAGTTTCAAGCGTTGAGGTAAGGTAGGTATGCGAGGCACTAAAAAATAATTGAGTTACCCATGGAATGATGTTGTGGCAGATTAAAATTCCCGTCAAAATGCGTAGTAGGTGCATGTCAAGTCAATACAAATTTGCGTTGCCGTCTTTGAAGTTAGCATTTCAAAGTGTTCTCGCGTCCGTTCACAAAAAATTAGTGAAGAAAATGGAAAATGATTATACAAACTGAGGCGAGAAAACTATGAAATGCTAATTTCAAAGACGGCAACGCAAACTTATATTGACTTGACATGCGCCTACTACGCATTTTGACGTGGATTTTAATCTGCCACAATATCACTCCATGGGTATCTCGCTTATTTTTTAGTGCCTCGCATACCTACCTTACCTCAACGCTTGAAACTTTAAAATCGCATTATTTCAAAAACTTTCCTCTTCAACCCAATACTTTTTTTACACATTCTAACTCAGAAAAAAATTTAGTTTTAAAATTCAAAAGAAAAATTATAGTGTTTCATTTGAAAATTGAAAGTTGACGTCACTTCCGGTTAGACGGAAAACAGCACAAAAATAAAAACAAACTGCATTAGATGCAAAAAATGTTTCAAAGTATCCCTGCAAAATTTCAAAAGTCTATCTTTAATAATAAGCAAGAAAACGGTGCTGTACCAACTAAAAAAATCACCCGGTGTATGCTGTGGTATAAGTAACTGAGCGAGTGTTTTATCTACCGGTAGCGCCTCACTGGTGGTCGCCAGTGGTACCAGATATTATTTGCATTCAATATTTAAGATAGGAGATACACTACTATACACTATAAAAATAGTTTTGTAAATTTACGCAACGTAATGTTGGTTATTTCTAGCCAAAGGCAGTAGTGGTAAAATTACATGTATAATTTTTAATTTTAATTAAAGTATGTAACTTTACATGCACTTGGTAAATTTTGTTTGCACAAATGGAGACTAAATTTACAAATAAATGTTGTAAATATCCGTAAATCATAATTTATATTTACCTTATGCTTCACGTAATTTCACATGAGAATTTTAAAGTTACATGTACTTATTACATTGTACATGCGCTATATTTTACAATGTCTTAAAGCAAATTTACACTATCCATATTGTAATTTTCTACATTTTCATCATGTAATTTATTTTATTTTATTGAAAATAGTCAGTATTAAAAAAGCTACAATTTCAGTTAATATAAATTTATTAAAAAGGTTGAATATACAGTATGAAATATAGAAAGTTTACATACCTTTCAAAAATAAGCTAGTACGAACATTGACCAGTTAATAATAAAACATTTTATTTGGGCCCTAATAAAAAGTTTTATCAATAATGACCAAATAAGTACAACAAATAAAAAAATAATATTTGAACTTTGAACTTAACTTTTAACTCAAACTTTAAAAAATGGTTATGCATAAATCCCCAAAAATTAAAAAAATAACAAATATAAAAAATAGGTTAAATATCTTTAACAATACAAATATTCTGTAAAAAAATAACATTAGAAAAATTTGAAAACAAATTTGTAAATGATTACATTTCAAATATCAGTTAAATCAATATTTTCGCCAAATTATTAATAAAGTTTATTGCCTTCTTTTTTGAAGATGACACATTTTTGGACTTGGATCCAGCATCAGGGTGTATTTTGAACATGTATCTTTGTATTGTCTCCATGGTTGCACTTATTTCTTTGTGGTATTCCAAATTAAGGATGAAGTAAAGGGAAAACATAACTACGAATGCTTCTGTAAAAGAATTCACATGCTCGATCACAATGCGCCCTTCCATTCCAATTGAGTACTCTTACAAATAATGAAAATAAATATTCCTTTGGAAAATCAGAACACGGGTGAAAAAAAGGCACATCATTTAATTTCTGTTTAATGCTGAAACACCTACCCTTTTTTCAACCGCATGATCTGAAAAATAGTTGCAAAATAGATTTTCCCACGTCATTATCATTTGAAGAAAATCTGCACCTGGTATACAAAGATTTCCGAAGGTGTCTTTATTTTTATTTGCCCTAAAATGAGTATATATGTTAGTGTCCTTTAATTCATTTTCTTCCTTAGCAAAATTTTTGCAAGTATCGCAACTATGCTTTCGCAAACATTTTTTTAGAAAGTAACCCGCTACATAAACTAGACCATTACTAGAACTTTTTCTTAAATTTTTATAATCTTGCGCCTCTATTTGCAAAGGAAAATTCGAGGGATTCTGGTGGACTAATACTTGATACGGTATGACACTTTCGGGTGTAAGTATTGCTAATACCGAATCAAATTCCTCAACAATTTGCACCGTCTGAATGTTGAAAGAAATTAAGAGCATAAAGTTTTTTAAATGCCCTTGAAAATTAAATGGGTGTAGGGTTGATACAATTTCCGCTGGAGCTTCGTATTTTACCAAAATAATTTTCTAAGCAATCCTGGTTTAATCGTCTTGTAAACAATTTATTAATGCCCATTTCTTTTAGTTCCTTAAATAGCATTAGTATTGAGGCAATAGTAATTCTCCTCCCTACAATGGATTTTAATATTTTTGTAACATTTTTATTATTTCGGTCCCTCACAATCAATGTCTCAAACATTCCCGACATCTCGTTCAAAAAGCTATCTTGCATAGAAGTGCCCATAAATGGTTTATTGAACTTTTTAGCACATGAAAAAGAAGATGCGTTTAACACATCGAATAATTTATCAATTTTTTCAATAAAATCAGCAGTTGGAGTTGCTGCAGCAGGCAATGTTCCAAACGAAATGTGGGTATATAAAGCAGTTGCCACTGAGTTGCTAAAAATTTGAGCTGCAAACTCACTTTCATTTTTTGGATTGAGTTTGGATTTATGTGGTTGTCGGTTAATTTAGGAGCCAACCTAAACGTCTGCTCTTTATCTTTTAAATACATTGATTCCAAATACATTTTTTTTGTACGTCCCTGAGCAAATTCAAATTCGTATTTGAAAAAATTATTTCTTGTTGATTTTAGTAAATGAGGAGTAGCAAACATATAAGCGATCTTCTTATCATTTACTTTGAAATATGGATTTTCAGGACTAATTTTTAAAAGTTTTGTTAATTTAAAAAAAATTGGACCCTGGTCAGAAATTACTGCCATTACATTGAGGCCAATAAAATTTAAGTTTTTAATTGATTGCATAACAATATCTCTTAAATCTGCAGCAGGGCAACTAGAGTTTAATAAAAAATATGCCACGGGCTGTTTCCACTTTGCAGTTATGCCTCTAGCCATTACAACTAATGCATTTGTCGTTGATTCAAACGTTTTCTTGCCATTCAGTTGATGAAAACCTATTATTTAATCTTTCTTTATGTCATAACACAAATTCGACTTTATAGACATCTCATCAATGCAAATAACGCAGTTTTTCGACTGTTCTGTTAATAAATCCACTTTCAATTTAATCGATGATAAAATAAAGTCATTGAAACCAGGACGTACATGCCATTTACTGGTTATTCTACGTAAAGTACGTTTGGAGGGAAGTGCGAAAGTTTTAGCTAAAAATTTATATACTTTTCGCCCTAAAAATATATTGTGAGAGCAAACTGTTTACATTCATTCGAATATCGTGCTCTCTTGGGCTTTTTCTCAAATAAATCCATCTGAGATTTTATGAATTTACTAAAATGAGGAGAATAATTTTCTTCAATATTCTCTTTTGTAATTTCTGGTTTTTTGCCCGCCTCAGACATTTGCTTTATTTTTCTTCTTAGAGATTGTATTTGTGTTTTAAATTTAGCCTTTCTGGGAGTGGAACTGGTTAAGGCTGTAGATGTTTGAGTTCCTACCTCTGGAAAAAAAAGTTTAAATTTATTAGTAGTTAATCAAAATCATTCTTTACTAATACAATTTATATTAATGCGATGACAAAAAAAATCTTCAAATTGACAACGACTGCATAGTTACCAGAGTTACATACATACATTTACATATTATTGAGTTTGCAATAATTATTGCTAGGGTTTTGAAAAAACTTATTTTAGCAGATAATGTACATTCTTCAATTCAAAATAATAGATAAAATACTCGCGATTATAACACTCGTGAATTAACACTTTCCGCTATTCGATAGTTTTTTTATGGCGTATGAGAATGTCAATTTTGGTCGAAACCGTCAGTACGGGACAAAAAGGCATTCGAAGGCGCCATTAAACACGAATTTTGCGTAGAACAGTGAGTTTTTGTAAATAAAAAAAAATATTTCAATTCAAATCATACACATACATGATTATAACGTGTTTCTACTTGACATAAATTGTTAAAAAAGAAAAATATATTTCAAGTTTTATATCTGGGGAAAGCAATGGTGGTGTAATGTATGAATCACTTGAATCTATTGTCTGTATTATTAGAGGCATCTCGTCAAGTACGGAAGTCTGGCCAGATGTCGATGTCGTTGCCCAGTCGTCCTCTGTAAATGAAAATTTTACGTCAGTAGGTATCCTTTTAGACCATATGTTTCAAGTAATGTTTTTACCTGAATGAAACGGAGTAGAGGGTCGGAAGGTTTCTGTGTACCAGATGTTGATGCCACAGGATGCTCCATGCTTTGTTGCAGGTCTAACAACATTATTTATTATTTTAATTTAAAATTATAATTTTTTAATATTGTATGGCACACGTGAGTAAATATAGATATTATATCCACTCGAGAAAATTACCAAATTTTTTCTGTAGTGGTTTTGGGGATAATAGCCACCTTTACTTATGCACTACAATACTATAAACAACTATTGTTTTACATTATACTATAAGATGAAATAAAGTTGGTAAATTTTACTTACCCAAATTCAATGTTGGAACAGCATTTACTTTCAGACGATTTTTCAGCTGATTTGAAAACATAGTTTCCTCAAAATGCAGGCTACACACTCGTGTAATGTACTACAATGAAAATTTTAACATTAGTAAATCGCATATTTCTGGATTCTGGATTAGGTTGTGGAGGGTGTATGACTTGCGTCATGTTACCACTTAGGTCACTTGTCTGGGCCCATTGTGCCACCCCTCCGGAGCAACTCCCTGCTCCCCGACTATTCATCGAGCCAACCAACAGAGTTGATTAGTTCCAGAATCGTGCCGGGTGAGGTGTTGCTTATGCTGGCCATACTCGGCCAGATCCTCGGGTCGATGCAAGTGCGGGGCAGTAGCATAGTACATGCTCCGCAGTTTCATCCTCTTCTAGACACCCCCGACAAGTGGGATCAGTTACGATTCCCCATCTGTAGAGGTGTTTGTTCAATCGACAATGTCCAGTCCATATCCCTACGAGTTTCCTAAGGTTGTCCCTAGTTAGACGTAGGCAGATTTTGACTGTTTTTGGGGATGGTGCTTTTATGGCAGCCCTTCCCTGTCTACAGCTGTCGTGATTTACCCATCGCAAAGAGTGTCTTTTTAGGGTATCTTCCTTTATCAGAGCATTTAGAGTAGTCAGGGTTGACGGAAGTACTGGCTCCGGTCCAACAAAATGTCGGTCGGAGCCCGATCGTGCCAGCCTGTCTGCCTCTTCGTTGCCGTGGTTCCCTGTATGTCCTTTGACCCAACTGAGTTGAACGACATTGTCTTTCCAGAGCTAGGTGGCATTCCCAGACTAGCCCTGAGTTGATCCTAGATCCTCTCAGAGCCATCAATACCGCCCTGCTGTCTGTCATGATGCGTATGTGTTTGCTGCTGATGTTATATTCAGTAGCCTTTTTAGCTCCATGGGTTACTCCTGTTAGTTCCGCTTGGAATACAGTCGAGTAATGGCCTAGAGACATACTGTCTTGCAGGTCTGGCTCCTTGGAAAATATTCCCGAACCAGCGCCGTGACTGTTTTTAGAACCATCCGTAAAAATGTTTACGTCTGCTTCGTTTACTTCACAACAATTTTACTCAATACGATAGTGCCTCGTGAAGTTGTATTTCACTGAGATGCGGTCAGACTTTGCCTCCAGGATAGGTATTCTGGCGAACGCCTCATCCAGGATGCTTGTGTGTCCACTTAAATTGCCCTTCGTATTCCATATACCCCCAATCCCGCAGTCTCAGAGCTGCCCCCAATGCCACCTCCTCCGCGTACAAGTCGAGGGGAGGTAGGCAGAGGACCGCTTCCAGTGCCGCAGTTGGGCTTGATTTCATGGCTCCCGTCACCATAGATAACCAATAAATAGATAAGGAAGTACTATGTATTAAAATCAGGACGCGGCAAGCGCCCTCTTTTGAAATGTACGAAGAACTATTTATGTAACGGCAATATTCAAATATTGCATATTTTGTTTTTTAAAGCGTATTTCGGATTCATCTATTTTTCGACAAAAAGTAGAAACTAAATAATAAAGTATATACAGTTCTGAACTGCTTTTCATTTTGTATGGCTTTAAAATATTACATATATTTTAAATATTCTCTTAACATAACAAAAAGTCGTATTAAAATAAAAAGCAGCAGTTCCAGAAGAAATATATATTCTAATATTCAGTTACCATTTCGAGTCGAAAAATAGAATTCCGAAGCAAACAAATTCACATTTTCACACCTTTTTGCTAAGTAGAAATTATAATTGTAGGTGTTTTAACATATTTCTTGCAATTTTCTAAAATGAGATCAACTTTCCAGTTGTCATTTTAATTTTGAATGTTGAAACGCCGTTCTTTTTTTACCCTTTTAAAAGATTTTACGATGGACGTTAATCAGAATCTTTTCTTTACTTTATTAAACAAAATGGCTAGTTTCTATAAAGTAAATAGTACATTTATCACTATTTGGGTTAATAAAAGTACAATTTCCTGATATTACACGAAGATTGCAAAAAATAATGTCTTGTGTAAGGTAACGTGTTGAAAGTAAGTGGATGAAATTTACATAAACTATTAATATAATGCAGGTTAAAAGTTTAATTTTATTTTCCTTCTTTTACAAGACATTTGACGGGCTTGTTGGTATACAGCATCTTGCAAATTAGTTCTATTGTCTTTCCCTCGCAACTGTCTGTTTATTCCTGTTGCCCAATTGTGGCAAATTAATTTTACAAAATGGTTAGTAACTGTATTAATAATACCTGCGGTGTGTGCACATTCTACAAAATTGAACAGATCCTTCCAAGCTACAATGTATTTCATAATATCACCAAATCCATTCGTATGGGCAATTTGTGGCAAAGAATTCATTAAAAAATTGTACATTTTGCAAAGTCCATCGATAAAGTGCGGGGAACAATATTTTAATTTGCTTGGCACATTTTTAAGATACTCTCTTTCAGTGACCAGTGCATGCCAATGATTGTTTGAACTCGAAAGAATATTATTATGGCAAACACTACACGACTTTATCGATGGGATTTTTTTTGCAATGAATCCGCTGACGTATCCTAAACTTAACCTGGTTATAAAGTCTGGATTCAGTGAGGTATTACGAAATACATCTAACTTGGGAGGTTGGACATTTTCCAATGTAATGTCCTTTTGGCGGATTCCCTCAACAATAAAATTCTTTACATTAGTAACTAAATTAAAAGTTTCATCGTCCTCACAGTTCGCTGCCAACGAACTGCGAGTTACAAGATTATTTAACAATAATGTTTTATAATATTGTTGGAAGTGGGTAACAGTCGGATTGCTGTTACAACCTCCGTGCTGGCGGATTTGGCAAAATAAATTTTCCACCGGATCTTGATTCACAGATCTTGGCAAAAAAAATGAAACATCTTTTCTGAGAGTCAAGATCCTTAAAATTTCCTCTAATCCCGCCAGTGTTGCCATCCAATTTTTAAGTGACGGTGGAAAGTATTGGCCTCCGTCTTCTTTCAAAAAATACATATTTTTCAATTCCTTGCGGGCTTCCCTCCAAAATTGAATATGCCCAGACGACATACTGGCTGCACATTTTAAAGGCTTTCCACTCTTTAAGTAGAGTGTAGTTCCATTGACACTGTCAAAGAGTTTGTCAAAAAAATGTATAATATGCGCTGCACCAGTAGCCTCTTTTGGCAACTTCTTTCCATTAACGGTCACATCTAAAAAACAATGATACTACTGTAAATTGAAATATACAAAAAAAACTACAGCTTACCATTTCTTGCCAAAAGTGCCATAACTGATGCCACAGAGTGGCTAAGTACTTGGGCTGCACATGACACCCTCATTTTGTTTATTTTATTTGGAACTATATGGTTGTCAGTTAGTTTTGGCATCGACCTTAAGTCTCCTGACGTATTGTCCATATTGTATGCGGTGGCTATATATTCCCATTTGGCACAGTATGTTTCCTCCTCTTTTTTCCAATATAAAGCTTTGGTTAAAAGGTTATTTCTAATACCTCTTAAGAGGTGAGGTGAATCATACACATGTATGATTTTCTCATTATTTACCTCATACAGTTTTATGTCTGTATTTGTTTTTTCTACATGTGAATTAGCGCACAAATAATTTATGGCGGCTTGATTCGTTGCACCCTGGTCGCTTACAGTAGCTACAACCGTTAGCCCTGACTCCTTCAATTTTGTGATCACCTGTTTTATAAAACGCACCAGGTCGTACGTTTTTGTTGTACTTTTACAAAAACTGTAGGCAACAGGCTGCTTCCATGATTTGGTTAAACCCCTGATCATAAACACCAATGCGTGGTCGGCGATGACATTCGTTTGGCGCTCCCCATCCGTTTCGAAGCCTTCAAATGTATTTAAATGGCTGTTAAATTCAACATGAGGCTCCAAACTAACTTCATCAAACATGAGCGTGCAAAGACGGTCACGTGGCTTTAATTTTAAGACTCCTAAATAAAATTTCGTTACAGCCCGCATTTATAGGAATTTTTCTTAGTAGTTCGGACATCGTTTTTTGTGTTGGCATTGCAAATATTTTCGTAAGAGTTTTATATGCCTTTCCATTTTGCTTACGTAAAATGAGGGCCAAAATTTTATCGTCAAGGGTGTAACGTCTACCCTTTGGTTTGGTTTTCGCTAAACGTAATTGTGACTGAATGAATTGAGCCACCGTTTTATCCACTTTGGACGTCACGACATCTATCATTTCAGGCTCCACCATTTTTAGCCGACTCTTGAAAATGTTGGTACGTTTTTTTAAATTTTGTAGGTTTTTGGTTCATCTTCGAGAGTGCCTGTATAATCTCGATGCTTTAGGCGTTAGGTCTAAAGCACGACGCACCTTCAGATCCTTTAGCAATACTGATCCTATAAATAAAGAAATTAAATTAAATCAAAAATTAAAATATTTATTTTTCATGCAATTTTAAAATAATATTAAAAAATCATTTACCACTAGCAGCAGAATAATCTTTGGAAGTTGATGGTGTTGGTGTTGAGCTTAAATCATACTCAACATCCATTGTTTCTGCAAATACATAAATAATTAATTTAAAATTGTTACACACTTTATGTAGTTTTACCATTACCACTGCCAACAGCAGAACAATCTTCGGGAAGTGCAACGCTTCTCTCATGGATTTCCTGTTCGGAAGTTGTTATCAAATTATGCTCAACAACTACAAAAAAGCAAAAAAAAATATTCATAAAAGTATCTAATACACACCTTTAATCTTACCATTGGAATCTGCAGGAGAAATTCTTGGTAAAAATAATGATGGAATGGTTCCCTTCTTCAAATACATATTTGTAGATTTATCTGTTTCTTTGAAATGTACATGACAGACCCTGGCTGAATTGTAAACAAGTTTAGGGAGTTTAGATTTTAAACTCTCTCTACCGGTTAAATCTACCCATTTCAAAAACAACTCCAAATTTTTTTCAGGGTTAGGAAACCGATGTCTAGGAGATTTACGATCCTTACAACCAATAACAGCACAATTCTTATACGACATCTCCCTGAAAAGAAACATACATATTGCATAATTGTGTGGTTATCAAACAGAACATTTTTTGACCCAAGTTTATAAGGAACTTTTTTTCCTAAATTTGATCGTACAATTTACTGGTAAAATATTGGCCTCCAATTTTTGGCTTCCAATTTTTACTTAAAAACTATTTATTTCATCAAAAAATTACAAGAGACAAAAATTGTGCGTTTTTGAATTCTCTATAATATGATATTTTTAGTTTAACATTTTGGGTTGGTCGAATTTTACGTTAAGTTTGCCCTTTATCCCCTCCTTTTCGCCTACTAGCGAGCGCCTTAGCGAGTTATTGCACGGACGCCCTCAATTATTCTTTATGGTTGACTTGTGTAAATGTATTTTGTACATATTGGCACCAATAAATGATCTATCTATCTATCTATCAATCAAAGAGGACGAGACACTGACAAGATTGGAATTTTGACATCGGTGGTTTAGGCCTACACGGAAACCACATAAAACAAACGCTCATTAAACTCTACGTCTCAAGTGGTGCGGAAAAGAATTCAGTAGAAATAAAATTGACACCACAACTGTATGCGAATCTTTTGTGAAACAATTACAGAACCCGTGAAAAAAACATACAAAGAGGGCGGTTATTTGTTTATAAATAATTATTAACAAAAATTTTTCCGCAGTAAAAAGTGGCACTGGAATGTGTTATGTGTGCAGCAATGAGAATTTCTGTTGGTTCAATTTTTATTTTCGTAGAGACAATTTTGTTTATTTGTTAAATGTTATTGCAAAAATTTTTTTGCATAATTATTGCAAATTGCATAATTATTATTAATTATTGATGGAGTAATCGTTTATTTCATAAAACTATGATAAAAATGTGAAAAAATCGATTTACTCCGTTTTTTCACTTTGCGCTGCTATATTATTTAAACAATAAGAGTTCCGAGTTATCCTCAAAAGTAAAACTTACTCTTCTTTTCAAGATGGCGGAAAATGAGAGAGGGATGGTTTGTCCAAAAGTGGTTTTTTAAACTCAGGGTCGACCTTCTCTTCGAACGCAAAAATTTTTAAAAAGTTTTAACAAATAATCATATAATTATATTTTAATAAATAAATACATTTTAAAATTAGTTCATTTTATGGTAAATGTAAAATTTATTATTTAAATATTTTTTTTATTATCAAGATTTCGTTAAATTTGATAAATTTAGAATTATCAAAGATTTGAACGAAAGTATAAATTTTATTTATTTTACAATTAGTAAAAGTTTGTAAGGTCTATCCACATAAACTCTAATTCTTTAGGCTTTTCTACGAAAAACTAATACGCCGGCAGTATTGAAAAATGGTTAACATTATTTTTAAAATAATCAATAGGCTGTATAAATGCTTATGTTTGCTGATGTTGTTCCTCTGAATCATTTTGTATTTGCTGAATCTGAACTTGCTCTTGAAACTTTTCTCGAGTTTGTTCTTCGTAATGTTGTTCTGGTACAGGATTAAATTGATGCTCGGTTGTTGGCAAAGCTTCTACCTTTAACACCTTCCTATGTAAATACGATAACTGATTGACGTCTCCAATTTTTATTTTATCGTACATTTTAATATCCTCCTCCTTAAAATGAGGCTGACAAATCTATGGCTTTCGAGCCAATGCCCAAAGATTTTGTTCACTTTTGTATCCTTGTTGGTGTCTATAGGTCAATTCAAAGAATATTATTATTGTTTCAATTGATTAAGAACATTATGAAAATTAAATATAGTTTTAATTAAATATAGCATTTCTTTTACTTTTTTTTACTTTTCACTAGACAAATTTTTACCATAATTGTAAAATAAATAAAATTTGTAGTTTCGTTCAAATCTTTGATAATTCCAAAATTTTCAAATTGAACTAAGCTTGCTAATAAAAAAATATTAAAAAAATAAATTTCACACGGCGTCTTTACAAAGCGCATGTTTTGTTTTGAGGATATTTTAACTCAGCATACTTCACATTGTTTACAACCGCTAAGTTCATATCATATCCTGATAGTACACTAGCGCCATCTACTATGTGTTGCTATTTGACGGATATTTTACATACACAGAGTCGGTGTTCACCCTCTACGTTCCAAACTTTAGTAAAGTTGTCTATGGTTCCATACTACTTAGGACAGAGGTTCCACTTATAACCACACTAAGAATATTTTTATTGTCTTCCTATTGGAAAAAATAGCAAATTTTGATACAAATTAATTTTATACCTCTGACTTATGCCTCAAAGTGTGCCTTTTCAGATGAAACACTGCTTTTGAAAATATAATGAATATTGAAAAAAATATAAATTATTGTTTTTTAAATTGCAAAATTCTCCACTTTTGGCTATCTTTCCCTACTATTGGCCACTTATAAGAACGTAATTTTAAAAAGTAAGTAATTAATTTAGGAACAGATTTTTATTACAAATCAATATAGAAATGCAAGTAGCACCTACAACATAATGAGATAGGTAGTTATGTATGTAAAACGTTGATAAAGAGTTGTTAAGCCAAAACCTCTTCTTATATCTTTTCAAAAACATACACATGATGCCATCCTTTTTGTGGTCGCTTTAAACTTGACGATTATAAAATCGCCTGGTTTAAGATCTTCTACAACAAATAATGCACCTTCTTCGTGATCAGCAGATTCGAAGTAGTCTACATGATCTCCACTGCTGCGGCTTTCTATCCAATATTCTCGAGGGGGAAATCATTGCACAAATTCTGTACACTAAAATACCTCTTTCCAGAAAAAAGTGCGAAATACCTCTGAAATTCCTTGAAATACCTCGAAATACCTCTGAAATACCTCGAAATACCTCGAAATACCTTGAAATACCTCGAAATACCTCCGAAATACTGTGACATTTCTTAAAAATACCGTAGAATTCAACTACGACAATTGGTTAAAACTTTATTTTAAAAATATGTTGTAAAGTTTACTAAGGACTTTCTTGTACGTAAGTTATTTTTTTAATCTAAAATTTTGAGTAGTAAAAATCGAGAATTAGTTACTGTAGAATTGAAAAAAAATATTTGATATATAACATATTTACCTATTTAAAAATACTTATAGGTATTAAAAGGCAAGTTAATCCTTGATTATCTAATCAAACTGTAGTTTAAAACGGGCTCGAAAAGGAATAGATAGAAAAAGACAATTAAGAATCTAAGAACAGTATATGTATTATAACGATAAATGATACATAAAAACAAAAGGAATATAAACACTTTCTTATATAATACCTATTTTCAGAGATTTTTATATTAATAACACAAAACATAAAAGGAGCTTTCTGTTTCTGGTAACAGGTAAGTACTTTTTCCTTATACATAGGTATAGGTATAATAATATTAAAAACGTAAATAATAAGACGTTTTAACATATCAAAATAGTTAAAACGAGGATAAAAACGAAACATCTTAAGAACGAAAATCGAAACATTTTAACAAAAACTGAAATAAATTATTCAGCATAACACAAAAGTTAAAAACAAAATATTTTAATATCGGAAATGGAAGCATTTTAATAGAGATAAACTTATCGCAGGAAGTTGCATGCAACAAATCCTATAAGCAAGTTTTTATTGTGGTAGATTCCTTATTTTTTTGTATGTTATTTCTTACTGCAATAATTAACTACATTAGTCGTTTTTTTAACTCCTTCTCAATGTTAATGAAATCCGTCCTTTTCAGCTGGAATGGTTCGGCACCAAGCAAATGTATTGGCCCATAAAATATATATATTCATGAGCAACATCAGCTATATCAATATTTTTTGGCCAGACGTAATTATTTACTTTCCGTTTAAGAAATTTCATTTTGTATTTCTCTAATTCCAGTTTTTCCAATACTCTTCCAATAAACCATCCTTCCTAGTATAATAAAACCGCGTAATAATTTTCACATTCAATACTTATAGTCAAAGTTAGTTCTTGTGTCTCTACTTGTGTTTCTATTTCCATGTCATCTCCCGAGAAAGTTTCTGTATCGCTTAAATCGTCATATATTACTTTCCCTATCTCGTCCGAATCTTCCTCTGAATTTTCTGTTCTATTTTTTTTTTCGGAGGTTTTTTTTGCGTCACTACTTTTTTGTGTCAAATGTCGCTGAGAAACTACAAATCGTTTGAGTCTATCCGTGCTTACTTTGCCTTTACTATCGGAAAGTAACCAACAAAAACTTGATTTTTTACTTATCGCCGTTCTATGATTTGGCAAGTCAATCCTTATAAATTGGCTATTCTCTGTCAAGTTATTGTTTTTGTGAGAATAATCTTTTAAATTTAAAGAACTTCTAGTTTCGGTTGGTGTCTCTTCTTCCTCGTCATTCTGTCCTTGTAATAGAATGTCATTTTCTACGAACTGTTTTTTAAGTACTTGGCTCGGTACTTGGTCATCTGGAACTTCTACACTATTGATATATTCCTTATCAACTTCATCATCTATTTCATTACTAATATTTTTATTACTCACTGTGGATAATTTATTTTCCGAAATATCTACGAAGTAACAGCTACTTTCATCAACCGCCATGTTCAAGTTTCTTGTATCCTTAAGGGCATCTTCCATAGCAGAGTTTACAGCTTTATCAATATTTACACTTTTGATGTTTTCGTCTGATATTTTCTGTTTGTTCTTCCCTTGGAAATATGTATATTTTTCGAAGGTCATTCATAACATAGTTTATAAAAGTGATTCTCTCAATTCGAGATAAGAAATCTTTAATGCTAAAATTAATCACTGTTGAAAATGTTGATGTTAGCGACCTTGCTGATAGAAATAACCCCTCACAAGGCTGGCTGCTAAACAACCAAGGACAAAACATATCTGCATTAAGGTTCTTGTTATTTTTTAAAGAGTTTTACCAGATGTATGAGTATATGCGCGTTTAATTCTATACAAGTATATCAATTTAAAGTTATAAAATTTTCTTGCAATTTATATTCTGTATTTTGTCGTATCCACTTTCGCCATATTCTCAATACAAATACACAGTACCAAATTTTGTATATCCTATTCTCTAAAGATTCATCTTTTGAAATAAACGATGATATTAAATAATTCATAATTTTTAAGTAGATTATTGTCGCATCACTATTTTCAACTTGGGTGAGTAACTGCTGAACATCGTCAGTGCAGATTTTTTTTGCCGATTCGTAATTCATTTTATCTTCCAACTTTATATCAGATCTAGTTAAACAATGTTTGTCTTTTGATGTATTTTCAACTATTTGATTAAGATGTTCAACGGTGGCTTCAAAATTACCCATTGGTAGGCGAATTCACTAACGGCTAGAACCCGCCGGTCACAATATTCCCAAATGTCGAAATGGCGCGAGCGAAGTCGGAGCGTGACGAACTATGAGCAAACCGTTTAACCGTCATCCATCATCATACAACATAACCATTTCAATTTTTTCAATTTCAAGTTATTTTCATCAACTCTTAATTTGATATGTCAGGTACAGTGGTAAGCAAGTATAAGTGTAAAAATATAAAACAAAATATAAACAATACCAAAGTCCCAAAGTTGATTCCATCGTTATTTAAAAATTGCTAATCATACTTGTGTGTTACATTAACTTAACAGGAATGTCTGAAAAAGATTTCCAGTGTTGTGTTTTTCAAAAATTAATGCAGTGCTATTTATAATTTGAGGGAACATAATAAAAATATAGTAACACATCGCTTTGCTCGCTTATTTAAAAAATGGAAGATATGATTTTTATGGCATTTTTGGATTCTAGGGGTTCTAGACATATTTTGTATAACATACCCTGTGCGGTTTTGCAGTTGTTTTTTTTTAAATATTTTAAATTATAAATTATTTCGCATTTCCCGTCTTTAAAAATAAAAAAATTATACTTTTATTTGGATATCCCTGTACACCTACTACAACTGGGTGTCAACGGTGCGTTGTATAACTTTTTTGTTACTAGTGTTTACTTTCTTATGTTTGTATTTTGCACTTGGATCTTTTTTATTCTTTAATTTTCAATACGTAAATAATAAACATGGGGCCAAATGCATAAAATATACAGCAACACAGATTATTTCATTGTATCCCTTCTAGAAATCTAGATAATACGTAAAAAACGAGTAGTACAAATTAAAATTAACATTCATATTATTCATTCACATATTATTCCATTTGAGTCGTTAAAAAATGCACTATGTAGTTTGCAGGGTAAAAATATTCAATGCGCCCATGTAGAGGTTTTTTTGAATGAAAAATGAAAAAATCTTAATTAACACCCTAACCACTTAATCACCCCAATTCTGTATGAAAATTGCTATGCATAACAACGTTGTTATCAGATTTGCAGCGTCTTCATTGGTTGGCTTGTAGTGACCAACCAATAAAAATGCTAAAAATGTCATAGCAAGGTTGTTATGGATAGAAATTTTGATACAGAATATGTACTATGTGTACTTTCACTTTTCGCAGGTTTTTAGGGGCAAGGAAAATGAAGTGGATAAAATAAATTTGAATACTTGACCAGTGTTTTTATCGATGATTTACAATTTTTACTGAGCATTGAAACAGAATAAACATTGTATTTGAATATAATACCGGGCATTTAATAATTTGCGTTTGAAAATGTGAGTCGGCTGTTCGTGACCCTCCGACTTCGCTCGCGACATTTCGACATTTGGGAATATTGTGACCGGCGGGGGCTAGCCGCTAGTTATGGTGTACTCTTGTGGCAAAAAACTATAACTATATAAAATAAGTACGTTCAAAGACACTCTACAAAAATACAAATAACAAATCGTTTTTACATTAAAGCCTTAACAACGGCAAAAATTGTGAAATGTCAATGACTGAGATACTTTTTTACCTTCGGCTTTTGGATCGGGCTTCACCCTCGTTAATCAAACTGCAAATTCATGAAAAAAGGTATGACTAGTTGTACAAATAACTATTTTTTTCCTAGGAAAAAAAAGTTGTCAACGTCGAATTAATGTCAAAGTTTTATTAATTTAAGTAGGTAAGTACCACATGACAATTTTAGAATTTATCGAAGTTTTTGGTTTTTATAAATGTAATTCTTTTCGGCTGGAGAAAAAATTGCATGTTTCATTCTGATTAAAAGTGGTTTTGTGCCTCGCAATTATAGTATAAGCTCGGCTACGCTTTGCTTCACCTCGCAAATGCAATCCAATTGCTCATCAAACAAAATTCCACTTCTAATCCTCATTAAAACAATCTACTATTTTACGTTCGTGAGATTGCTTCATGCCTAGTTTAGTGCTCGGCGTTTCGCGTTGGCGATGAATATCTGCGATAACGCTGCTTAGTCCATTGTACCGCGTTTCGCGACGGCGTTGTTTCATATTTTCTACAGATTCCTACTTTCTAAAAGTTACATAACCCATAATTTTTTTGTGGTACCTACTTTCTTACAATACTTATAAACAAGAATTCATAGTTTCTATTGCTATCATTCCAATTAACCGCAGACGAAAATTTTTACTTGCTGCTGCATATAATTATTTATTGAAAAAAAAAAGAAAATACTACAAAACGCGAAAGAATCCACATCCATTCATTAATATTAAATAGACAAGAACAAGGCGACTGGAATAACTTAAAGCGGGGGTTAAGATTAAATGGTAACAGATTTTATATAAAATTATTTTCGTATGAGTTGAATCATTTGATAAATTTTAACTTATTCCACGTCGCTTGTAACTTTCTATTTCACTTAAAATTGTCAACGTGCATCCAGCATTCATAGCAGAACAATTGACCATAATAAAACTATTTAAAATTCAAGCCAATATTGCCAAATGTATTAACCAGATGTCAACGCTAACGCAAGAGTTCGTTCAAGACGAACTCGACAACCGCATCGCAAATTTACGCGCTGCTTTACTATAAGGTTCAAATCAACCAATAGAAATGTCATACATGTTCATCGCCAACGCGAAACGCCGAGCACTAAACTAGGCATCACTCGCTGGTACGCAACTCGTGGACAAGTTCTCACCCCAAGAAAAAATACGTTATTTTCATCTCTCTTGTAGTAAAATATTATTTTCCGGGACAGGTCTATATTAATTTGATTTGTTGCTAAAGTCACCGATAATTTTACTTTCCATTACTGTCAACTTTTTGACAATTTAATGCCAATTTTGCAATTTATCAAATAAGTACACAAAGCAGTGAGAATTAATGCTTTCCGTGATGTTTTGATAAGCGCAGAAAACTATAAACTTTTAGCATTATTTGAGAGAAATGGATAGAGTTTAACGATCATGCTGAAAGTTTTGTGTTAGATGTTACAATAAATGTCTTTCGTCCAGAAGTCCATTTTTAGATAGTTATTTTATCAAAGTATTTGACCACCAAAAGTAGAAAAAAGTTCCATAGATATGAGTCCTAGACGTTTCGATTTTAATGATTTTATCTACTACCAATTCATAATAGCCTTGATTTGACATTAATTTGAGTAAGGTAAGTCAGATTATTACGCAACATGTGTTTTAAAGAAATCATTACCACACTGAAATTTCAACAAGAAAATTCTTTCTTACAAGTATTTATAACACAATTTTTACAATTTAGTATCTTAATAGGAAAGTTTATATTTGTAAATGTCTAATTATAATATAATATAAATTGTTTAATTCTTTAAAATTTGTTATTAACATTGAGTAATGACACTTCATACTCTTAAGTTTGATTTTTTGAAACCTGGAGAATTTTATAATAGCGTATCTACCTAGAAAAAACCCTAACTTCACGTTAGATAACTGAAAAAATTTTTAGTTTTATTTTATAATAAATTAGTTTTATATTTTAATAATAAATATAACACGGTCCACGTCCCAGATTTCTTGGTGTATAGATTGTTTAATTATTTGAAAATTTATAATTCAAATTCATTGTTGTGTAGCGCTGGCTAGTTTTTACACAACTTAGGTTAGGTAGTCCAGTACGACAACTTGACAATAACTACTGAGCAATGTCGCTGGAGATAAATTCAAAATTCATTTTTAATTATTTGGACGGTAGAAGATAAAATCTTGTATATTACACGTGGGATATACACACATTAACATATTCGTCTGATTACAGAACTCGTCTACGACTCGTTCTGCAATTTCCAGACTCTTATGGTAATGATGTTCATATCCCACTTATAATATAAATAACTATAAAAAACAAATAAAAATTCAGTTTTTCTTAACGAAATAAAAATTAACAAGTCTCTTACATCGCTCTGATGAACCTTGGGACCAGTTTTAAATCATAAATACCTGGAGCAATTGTGATAGTTTTATTAGTTGCAAATGCAAAATTTTATTTCATGATTGTAAAACTGACCCTTAATAAGTTTGGGCGGAACGAGCTGAATGATATTTTAAAGATTTCTGATTATTTCAGTTTTCGCCAGCAACAAAATTATACCCCCAGGTATAATTTTATTGCTACTACGGTTGCCATAAATAAATACATTTGGTTGTAAACAACAAGTGCCCATAAAAGCTAAATATTCAAAAGACATTCTGTTCTAAAAGGACAGAACTATGAGGTTTAGGTACCTGACCTTCAGTAATATGTATTTGGGTATGCTTGCTTGAATATTTCTAGCGTTGTCGATGGAATTATTTCTCTGCCAATAACACCCGTTAGAATAGACTCCATAGCCCAAAAAAGTCTTTTCAACTTACCAAAAATATTGCAAGCGAGTTTTTTCTCTATTTGTAGTGTACATTAATTCCAAATTTTATGAATGGAAATGGGCACGAGTTAAAAATGTATATTACCAAAGTTGTAATGAATCTTATAATTTGGTCACGACCATATGGCATATGGAGTCAATGGCGTTTTTTTGTTGGTTGAAAACCACTGAAAAATGTGTTTTAAGGTTTTTATATATTTTTGCTACAGGCGTTTATGGAACGCCGTTTGGGAAGTTAATTAAACATTTTTAAAATAATAACTTTTAATAAAAATAGTTATTTATACAACATGTATCTAAAGCCACATTGTTTTGCACGGTGAGAAAGTTTAAAAACCAAGTCGAAGGCGAGTTTTTTAATTCTCACAAGTACAAAAAAAGCTTTAGATAATTACCACTCCTAAAGAGATTAAAAACATAAAAACCATCAACCGATATAGAGTGTTGAAATACGTTTTTTATTTTACTTTTTCTTTAATATCAGAATACCTGTTTAAAATAAAATTATGATATTGCAGTAAAAGACTAAGTAATTGAGTCAACTTTAACTAGTCTAATCTACTAACTAAGCTAATCGAAAAGCAGAAATGAAAACATAGCTAGTAGATTCAAATGGAGAATCAAATGGTTTTTTAATTGTTACTTTTTACTTTCCCAAAAGATGAAATAAGAAAATCAAAAGTACACCATCCCGTTCATACAAAATTTACTACATGATCAAAGCTAATTATGTATTTCCATTTGATGTTAAAAGTACAAATTACGAAATGGTAAAATACACCACGTGCATTTCTTCCTACTAGCCATAATATCTACCTACTGGGTACCTATATAAAGGGACCGGAGTACCAGTATTGATCATTGAAGTAGTACCTGTTATTCAGATATAGTGTCTAGTGCGGTGTACTAGAGTCTTAGACTAGTGTCTAGTGTGTGATCAGTGAAGTTCGTCTTAAACATTTACAGTTGTAAGCTCTTATTAGCTACTATTGGTCGAACGTTTTATTTTACTATCTCTTGGTTAAGTAATATTATTTTAAAAAAATACTGTTACTCATTACCTACAAATGGCTGTTAACGTAGACACAACATGTTACAAAGCAGAGTGGAAGGAGGCTTTCTCAGAAGGCCTACTTACGACTGAACACTTTGAAAAATATTGGAACTATTGGGTGCGGTAATTGTACTATATTTCCAGCATTAAAGTGAACCTCAAAGAAGGAATTGATGAAGAACTCCTTACTATCCCTCTAGAGGAATTCATCTGTGCTGAAGATTCACACAACGTAACTCAAACGTCTTCATCTGTTTGTTGCAAAGTATTTGAAGAGGGCGATATAACATACAAATGTAGAAATTGCATGAATACCTATGCTTCTATTCTTTGTGTGAATTGTTTCAACAACTCTAAACACAAAGATCACGACTATAAGATTTGTATGACTGTGGAAGGTGAATATTGTAGTTGTGAAATTGCAGATGTTTGGACACAAGATGTCTTCTGTAACTTTCACATGCCCACTGGAAACGAGGAGGAACACATTGTAGAAGATGATTGTATAGAACGAGTCAAGATTATTTTCGATAGTGTATTTGGATTCGCATGCGAATTCTTATTAAATTGCCATGACCTCTTAGAACAAACAGAAAATTTACGTGACATTTAATCTGTGATGTTATACGACAATGAAGTTATAATATTTGAAGTATTATGAACATTAGATTCCTGCTGAACGAGTTGACCGAAGGTCAAGGAGTGTTTCGTGAGTTAAAGAATGAAGGAAGAGTACTCATTCATTCTGCTTCCTTTCTAAGGTGTAAATGGAAAAAGTATTCACTCGAAATGGAACTTTTTAGAAGTAGTAACAAGGCGCAAGTTTTAGTGCAACACGCCTACACGACAATCAGTCAAGTAGTTAGCATGAAACTCTTGACATGGTTGGAAAACTTTTTAAGAAAAAGGCCAGTGTTTTATTCGGTTTTCGCGGAGACTGTATTGAATTCGGATTCAAAAACTTTGAGCTATTTTCAACAAGTGTTTAAGTGTGGTAACAAAATGTGGAAAAACTGTGAAGTATTATGGCACAAGGTGTTTGTGTTGGACATGAGGCAAAAATTTGACATTAAGGTAGTTCTCGCAAACGAATTTGCAAAGCACTATTCATTTAATGTGCATTTCGCGCTGGGTTTTTACTCCACCAATTTTTGTTCTCTGGATACTCAGTTATTTATGGTGCCATCTATAGCACTCCATCTTATCATCAACAATAATATGTTTTATACAGTGCTTGAGCCAATCAGAGAATTTGTGATTCAGGTCATGACTGTTCAGGAGCCAACAATGACTATCAATGGGTTGGAAAACTAACTGGACATTTTAAAGGACTTCAATTATTTGTTGTATAGTCTTCCTGAACGTTGGAACGATAACTTAAGGGAGAGTTTTCTACATGGAATTAAGAGTATGTTACTCATTCTGAGTTTCATGGTAAGTACACTATACATTTGTTCCAGACCTTAGAATAAATTGGTCAAGCGAATCTGCGAATTCATCTACTATTAACCGCCAAATATACATTTTTTAATTTTATGTGCTAAGAATCTATTATTTCGGTAATAAAATATTTTTTGTATGTACATCTTAAAAGCAGAGTTTTTAATGTTTCTTTTCAAAGTTAAGTTATATTATGCTACCAATGTAAAGTGAATTACTTTTAACATCAGTGTTAAAATAAGTTAAATGTCAAACTTTTTAGAATATGCTAGATTTGTCTTTATCAGTTCTATTAATAATTTTGTATTTTTATGACTTTTAAGCACCTTCAATCTGCTTTTATTAATATTTGCAGAAAAAATAGAGTATGAAATACATGTCAAATGTGATTTTATTTTTTTCAAATGGATGGGCTACTCTCACTTATTTTATTTCCCTTCTAATTATACAGGGTGATTCTTCTGTAATAAAAATATCTGATGTGTCCAGCACATGACTTTCTTATACATTGCCATGATACAGTTTTAATCTTTGGAAAATACTGAAGGGGTAGTCAATAATCACATGCAGGCGACATTCAATACGTTATTAATATAAAATCACATTTATTTATTTATTATTATTGTTTTCGGTACCATAGAAACCAGTAAAATACAAAAAAATATCTGATGTGTCCAACACATGACTTTCTTATACGGATAGTACCACAATTATTTTTCCTAAAGAAATTAAATTAAAGGGTTTCCAGCAATTTTCAATTAGCTCTGTCGCACTCATTGCAATACGCATAAATCTGTCCTTGTCCCACTTATTATAACCGAATTTTACGACAAAAATTTGTTTTATTTTAGATTTTGACCTATTACTCACTTAAAAAAAACTCCCGGTATAAAATCACATTTATTTAGGTATTCATTATTATTGTTTTCGGTACCATAGAAACCAGTAAAATAAAAAAAAACTAATGCTCCGTCCTTCTGGGATTCGAACCCGGGACCTTCCGTTTGGCAGCCATATAATGAGACACATGGTCTACCTCGACCGTCGGTTTCAACTATCAACGCGCGCTATGAGAAATATAAAGTGTTTTAAGAATATCTAGTTTTTTTGAAATTTTTTTGACGAAATTTCTAAAAAAAGTTCAAACAAAATTTGTTCAAAATTTAATTCTAAATCAATGTTAAAGAATAGAAAAATTTCATAAATTGTTTATTTTTCAAGATATTACTAAAAAAAATGTCTTCAGGTAAGTACCACTTCTGTTAGTGCTAGATGAAAAACATTGAATGTGGCACCCACAATTTTGTTCAAACTCTTAAATATGAAATTTGAATCAAATCCGATAAGTCGTTTTTGAGTTATGGTGGATACAGACAGACAGACACACAGACAGACATCATGGCGAAAATGGTCAGAATGGCTTCAGGAGCCCTCAAAACGTGTAAATCCAGCAAAATCTTGATGTCGAAAAATATCACGATTACTATACTTTCTTATTACTTAGTATAAGAGAGGAAAAACGATTTATTACTCTATTTCGGCACGTTTATTTTGAAACACTAAGTCTAACCTTAAAATTTAAAAAGGATCGCTTGATTTCTTAGTAAGGGGAAGGGAAATTCCTTTGACAGCAAAACAAGAAAAATACAATGCTTTAAAAATAGGGTTTTTCTGCCTCAGGTTGGCATTAGTCATTTTGCATTCGTATAAATCGGCTGGAAACTCATGTTTTGCCGGGTAGACCGGCAAAAACTAGAAATTTTTAGTTTATCGATTGGCATCATTGAAATCATAAAGAAAATTTGTATTTTTAAGCGAGTAATAGGTCAAAAATCTAAAAGAAAACATTTATTTTTATCGTAAAATTCGGTTATAATGAGTAGGACAAGGACAGATTTGTGCGTGCAACAGAGTTTTCAAACTATAACTTTGGTAATATTAGAGACCGCCGCTTATTTTTAGCATTTTCGTAATCAGGAGATCTTAATTAATAAGGTAGTTTCAAAATTTCTCCAAAATCGCTGTTAGCTACATACGCCAAATTTTCCAAATCCTTTTATTATACCTAAAATTAAATGTAAAATCAAAAATATAATAATTATATATACATATAGGGATAGAGCGTTTCATTTAATATTTATAACAAGTTTAGTGTCTACTTGTATACTGTATAGTCGCCAATATTTTCATTAAAGACTAAAGAGGTCACATTGTATAATGGAAGTGTGTCATTTTTCATTTTAAATTTTATACAGGCTGTTTCAAATTCGCTTCTAACTACAGGGATCTCAGAAACAGTAAGAGATACAGCTTTGGTTAAATTGGGGCAAAGTTGCGTAATAATGTGGCCAATAATAAGCCGTTAAGAAATCGAAAATATCTTTTATAGTTCTGGAGATTTTTGGAAAAAACCAAATTTTTGCCCTTTTCGTTTTTATTTTTTTTGTCTTATTTTTCAAGATATCGAAAAACCAAAATCACTTTGCCATGGATACTTTTTGTGCTTTATAAAATGACGTTAAATTTTTCCTCGTGCGACGTTTCGTTTTTCCGCTGACGTCATCAACCCAATTTTTTTAAATATGGCCCTGTATTTTTTTTCATCGTTTTAATTAGCATTTTTTATGTTCTATAAAATAACGTTTAGATTTTTTCCATACGACGTTTCGTTCTTATGTAATCATCGGGTCATTTTTTGAATACCTACGGCACTGGATTTTTTTTACAATTTCATCAGTATTTTTTTTCATTGTACAGCCCATCATCAGTTGACGATTTCATAAGCGTTTATTTTAAAAAATTATTTAAAAAAATTAATTTCGTTGTTCTTATTATTACTACTAACGACAAATAATAGGTTAGTTTGATTTATTATAAAAAGAAAATTATTATTATTAATGTTTGCCAAAATGTGTGGATGTGAGGAAGTGGGGAAAAATACTGATGAAATTGTAAAAAAAATCCAGGGCCGTATTTAAAAAATGATCTGATGATGATTGCACAAGAACGAACCGTCGTATGGAAAAAATGTAAGCGCTATTTACTAGAACATAAAAAATGTTACTTAGACGATGAAAAAAATTCCAGGACCGTATTTAAAAAAAATGACTAGATGACGTCAGCGCAAAAACGAAACGACACACGAGAAAAATTTTAACGTCATTTTATAAAACACAAAAAGTGTCCACGACATAGTGCTTTTAGTTTTTGAATATCTTGAAAAATAAGAGCGAAAAAAAATAAAAACAAAAAGGCAAAAAGTTGTTTTTTTCAAAAAATCTCCAGAACTACAATAGCATATTATTATACGAGTTTTATAAGACGCTATATTGTGGCACCAGTTGTTTGAAGTACAACGAGCGAAACGAGGAGTGCTTCAAAGGAACGAGTGTCACAATAATGTCTTATAAAACAAGTGTAATATACTATTTTTTCTATTTTGCATCTATTTATACTTTAAATTTAAGAATTTGTGCAAAATATAAACCTAGGAATATTTGGAACGATTTTACAATGGTTGGTAACACTGACCAAACAATAAAACAAATTTAATTCAAAATTAGTTGTCAATTTCACTTGAAAACTAGTAATAAGGTTTTTTTGAATTATATAAAAATGTTTGAACAACCAAGTACACCACCTGAACTACGAAAAAAGGCCCAATCAGCGGTAAATGATTTACTTCCCAAGAAATCCCGTCTTCTCTACGAAAAAGAATTTCAAAATTTTCAAAAGTGGTGCAAAACAAATAATGTTGAAGTAATAACAGAAAATATTATGCTAGCATGTTTTGAAATACACAGTAAAAAGAAGAAATCTTCTACTCTTTGGGCAACATACTCCATGTTGAAGTCATGCTTAAATACATATAGAAATGTAGATATTTCAAAATATATTAAATTACAAGGCTATTTAAAATCTCTGTCGAAGGGATACGAACCCAAAAAATCTAAAGTTTTGGAGTCAGAAGACATAAATCGTTTCATTACTGAGGCAGATGACAACATATATTTGGCAATAAATGTAAGTTCAACTATGTGATCACACATAACATCTACAAAAATACATTGTAATGTGAAATTTCAGGTTGTATTGATATTGGGTTATAGTGGTGTTTGCAGGAGAGTTGAACTCACTACAATGTCCATAGATGACATTGACTTTAAAAATGATGTAATTATGGTATCAGTACCTAAAACCAAAAATGATAAACCAAGACTATTTGCGATAACAGAAATAGAATGGATAAATATTATAAAAAAGTATGTGAACTTACGACCCACTACAATAAGTCATCGACGTTTGTTATTGACCTTTCGCAACGGTCATTGTATTAACAGCCCTATTGGTATCAACACCATTGGAAAGATGGCAAAAATAATTGCGGATTATCTGAAATTACCTAATCCAGAGCAATTTACGGGTCATTGTTTTCGGCGCTCTAGTGCCACACATTTAGCAAATAAAGGCGGTGATTTAATCACCATAAAACGTCACACAGGATGGAAATCCTCAGCGGTAGCAGAGGGTTACATTGAAGAATCTCTAAACAAAATATCTGATGTGCCCAACACATGACTTTCTTATACATTGCCATGATACAGTTTTAATCTTTGGAAAATACTGAAGGGGTAGCCAATAATCACATGCTGTCGACATTCAACACGTTATTAATATAAAATCACATTTATTTATTACTAGCTGTCCCCCGCGGGTTTCGCCCCACGATAGTTTTAAGTACTTAAATAGTCAAATTGACAAATTAAGTACTTATTTGCATCCGTCGCCAAAAATCAAAATGCCAAAATTTACTGAACGACTCATGATAAAAAATAACCTAATTTCTGTGAAATTAACTGACGAGAGGCTAATCGCAGCAAAGTATTCCATCAAATTCAAGGTCACGTGTAAGGGCAAGGGTTATTCCGGCATCATCTTATGGTACCGATTTATGCTATTATTTAAAGGAAAAAAAAACTATATAAAACAACCTAACCTGGTCCGTGACTTATAATCGCTCCGAATAAATAAAGCATTTAATTAAAATAAAAAAAAAAGAAGGGAAATCTATGGAATCGAACCAGCACCGTGTGGATTACTAGGCAGATTCTCTACCCACTGCGCCACGGCGGCTTGTGCTAGAAGTGGTATTTGTTCTGGATAAGAAGAGTACACTGAATACTTTGCTGCTATTAGCTATTCCTATTACTCCTATTACTCATATTACAATATGACACAAAAAACACAAATCAACGACCACGTAACAACCGGTGGTGGTTTCGCCACCACAATGCTGCCGTAGCCGTCGATCTTTTCAAATAATAATATTGCTACAATCGATTTCCTCAACGGTATAGATTTCTGTAATTTATATAAAGTACTTTTGTACCTGAGTGATAGATGGCGCTACTATATGTTAATAATTAAAAAATTTTGACGGAATTTCAAAAAAAAGTTCAAACATAATTTGTTCAAAATTTAATTCTAAATCAATGTCTAAGAATAAAAAATTGTCGTAAATTGTTTATTTTTCAAGATATTCCTAAAAAACCTAAAAATGTCATCAGGTAACTGTCACTTGTTTTGGTGCTAGATGAAAAACATTGAATGTGACACCCACAAATTTGTTCAAACTCTTAAATATGAAATTTGAATCAAATCCGAGAAGTCGTTTTTGAGTTATGGTGGATACAGACAGACACACACACAGACAGACATCATGGCGAAAATGGTCAAAATGGATTCGGGGGCCCTCAAAACGTGTAAATCCATCAAAATCTCGAAGTCGAAAAAAATCACGATTACTATACTTCCTTATACTACGTATAAGAAAGTAAAAAAAGTTGCTAAAATGTTTTCCTCACAACTTTCAACATCAAATTCGTCTGGTTCTATGAGTTCACTCTCGACGGCACAATTTGATTCTTTCGATGTAATTGAATCTACGAGTAACCAAACTGTTGAAAAAAATGTTATGTGTGCTCAAAACTTACCGGCGAATATAACAATAAATGCTCAAGAAAACTCAAATGTAACAGTTAAGCTATTTAATAACTGCACAATGTGTAACAAGTAATTGAAAACCAGTGTTCTATTATCTAAACTAAGTTGGTTTTTAAAAATAAAATGTTCAAATAATATAAATAAATAAAAGTTCCACTATTTTCTTGTCTACAATTTTGTGAGGTTAGATCTTGGCTTTTGACGTTACCGACACGCCATTGGAAATTAGTGGCAAGCAATGTTACCACTATGAAAAAATAAAAAGCCGGAGTTCATAATGAAGCTATTATGAAACCCGTTTTGGTTTCATAATGACTCTGTTAGAGACGCAAAATAGAAAAAAGATATTTTCGATTTCTTAACGGCTCATTATTGGCCACATTATTACGCAAGTTTGCCCCAATTTAACCAAAGCTGTATGTCTTACCGTTTCTGAGATCCCTGTAGTGAGAAGCGAATTTGAAACAGACTGTATATTCATAGAGTTAGGTACGTTCATTTTAAACTGCTATACACCCTGTACAGCAAATCGTTGAAGATCCGGATAATATGTATGTAGGTATACTAACTAAACTGCTGGCCAGTTGAAACGTACCAAGTGAATTTTTGAGTTGAATTTAAAGTCAAATATTTTGAAAAATAGAAAAGATATCAACATGCGATTTTCAGGATTTCAGAGATAATTTAATTGAGAAAACGATAGTGTTATCCGATTTTTTTACTTTGAAGTACATTACTATCTACAGGGTATGAAAGAAAGTCTTCTTTTTTTGTCAAATTTTATAACTACCGAGATTCCACAAATTTTTTTTATATTTTTTTGATGTAGATTTTTTTAGTCCTTACTTAGGGCCGGTTGTACAACTGCAGTTCAGTTGCAGAGAACTCAAGTTCACTGTTGAACTAAGCTCAATGCAAATTTTATGTTGTACCACATCAGTTCACGCATGAACGCAAGTTCAAAGTCTTCCAAAATTGAACGGTCGCCGTCGAGCGTTCAACGCATTAAACGTAAGTTCAAGCCGAAGGCACATGCGCAATATCATTTGTCATTGGTGATTTTTCAGTTATGTCACTGTATCAATTCGTCCTTTTGTACTTTTGGGGCTTTGCCAACCACATCCTTTTGTATTTACTCAATAAACATTTAATTATAAAAAATACCTACTGAATATTTCATTATTAACAAAAAAAAAATATATAACATCAACAAAATACTTTTTTGAGAAAATATATAAAAAACAAAATTTAATTCAATGATTGTTTCTAATTAATTTATTTATTTATTATCTCCGCAACTAAAACAAACTACATTATTTTGTCTAATTTTAAGAAAGGAACGGAAAGACGACACATAGTTTAGTTATAAATGACTTTTTATTCGATTGTACTATAAAACCATATTTTTCGGTTCAAAAATGCGGACGAAAACGTCACCTTTTCGTAAAACAATTGACTGCGTTTTTTTCGTCCTAGTCCGAAAAATCTTTTTCGGACAGTAACATTTTAAGAGTGTTTAGTAATAATAAACACCTACATAATATTACATAGCAAACCTTCATCACTCGACATATTCACAATAATAATTATCAAATAATATTTATGACAATCTTTAAAAACTCTCTGATATTAGTTCGAAAACCATTCGAAAATTGTAAATGTCAAAACATTGAAAATAGTTGATCCGTCATTATGACAAGAAAAAGTCTTGCATGGCAACTCGATAAATTAATTCACTGTTTTAAAATTAATTCAATTATTTTAATTTCTTTCAATCGAATAAAAAATAATGTATGTTAGACGGACGAAAAACCATTTTTCGAACTTTTGCTGGTTGCCCGTACGCGGCTTTGTCTTGCCCGGACATAAAATACTATTTTCTTAAGAAAAGGTTTCATATTATCATTATCCTTTAAAACTATTGGCCAAAGGAACAAGGAAAAAATATAAATATGTTGTTTGAGTCATGTCAGGTAGGTAGGCCCACCCGCTCAACACAATAAGTACTTAACAGTAGTCCACAATGGCCCTATTAGCAGGGTGTAAAACTATAATTGCTTTACAACATAGAATACAATATCCTATATCCAGTAATTAACGAAAACTGTATGTCAAAATTAAAAAATGACAGAAATAAGTCAATATTTAAGAAATTCAGAATTGCCAACGCAACGAAATTGCCAGTCTACTGAACTACGAATGAAATTCCATTGTACAACACATTGAAACGTGAACTGGAGTTCTTAGTGAACTAACGTTCACTTGAACCTTGAGTTCATATGTTAATTGTACAACCGGCCCTTAAAGGGAAAACAACCTGTTTCTCAAAATTTTGATATCCCTGTTATTTTATAAGATATCGAACTTTTGCTGAAAATTGGATTTTTTCTTTGTTTTTTGTCGTTCGGCCGTATTGTGTTTTGTAAGAACCAATCTCTGTAGTTGATTATAATACCTTATGAATGGCTTTCTTATAAAAAGTACACTTTTTGTACTTTCATTAATTTATTGGTAACCAGTGGCTTATCAAAAATCGGTACACGTTCGCTAATTGGTAAATTTTTTTAATTCATGTTTTGAGGCTATTTTCTTAATGGAATAAAATGGAATTTACTTAGTTTATGTTCACCATTGGTTTAAGTGACTTATATCCTCGAAACGGGTTTTTCACTTTTTCAAAAATTTGCTCATATGCATGTATACCGGGTGGCTACGAAATCGTTTTACAACGCCCACCATTTTGTTACATTTAACTGTATTAATTTGAAATTTGGCATGGTTTGATTGTTGAAAGGAATAATCATTTTGACGTTTAATACAATCTGATGACACTTCCGGTTTCACCGGAAGGGCCACCTACTAACTTTCAAATTTTTTTAAAACAACCCTGTATATTTTTTTCCGTGAGAATTAGATTCTACTTAAAATTACCTTTTTATCGACATTATGACATTTGCTTTCAAAATGGCAGCATAATTATTATTGCAAAAACCTGTTCAACAATATTAAATTTAATAAAAAATTCGGTATGTTATAAAATAAGAGGGATATAAAAATTTTGAAAAATTGGTTTTTTCCTCATTAACCAGGGACTAAAAAAATTGATATGAAAAAAATATAAAAAAAATTTTGAGGAATTCCGGTAGGTATAAAGTTTGAGAAAAAAAGACGACTTTCTTTCATACCCTGTAGATAGTAACGTACTTCAAAGTAAAAAAATCGGGTCACACTATTGTTTTCGCAATTAAATTATCTCTTGAATCCTGAAAACCTCATGTTGATATCTTTTCTCCTTTTCAAAATATTTGACTTTAAATTCAACCTAAAAATTCGCTTGGTACGTTTCAATTGGCCAGCAGTTTATATTGATATCACTTGGGTTTGATGATGTAAATCATAAATTTTCTACCTCCGCTACATCTACCTCAGATTTTGGGAAAATGGCGCTAAAATTCTTTTCTTGCAAATATTTCGCTTTCTATTAGTCTACCACAAAAGCAGTTAATACAAATTGAAGGTGTTGAAATGTTCTACAAATTTTAGTTCTAAAATGAATAGTTCAAAAGTTATATCCATTTGTTACTTTGAATACACGATGGGATAGTTTTAAAGAGTATAGAAAACTGTAACGCTATCACCAGGCGGCTGCTTGGTTTGTAGGGGGCGCTATACCGAGGGCGCTCTACACCTCTATAACCTATTATGTCTGTGGTCTATGTTCGTTTTATATCTATATTCACGTATAGATCTGTGTTCTTTTTCAGTAACCGTTTCTTTTGACAGTTGAATAAGTTTGTTCTGTTTTGTTACAACTTGTGCGTGTGGTGCTTAAATAAACCACTGTTAAGTTTCGGTGTTTGTTTAACTATCCGTTTCGTACACTCAGCTCCCATTCCGCGGACTGCACGTAACAAAACTTATTTATCAACACAAAGAAAACAGGAATTTCGATGTTTTTCGTAGCTCTCAGTCATTCAACATTTCAACAACAAAAATCTTAATATCAATTAATTCCTTCATTTGTCAGTTTTCTACGTGCCGCCTAGTCTGGACTATCAGGATATTATAAGAGATGGCTAAAATTTGAAAAAAGTACTGGCGTATCGTATATCGCATCTCTCATTATGAAGAACTACTGATGGACCTCAAAATGTTTAATCAGTTGTAGACGATTTTTATCATCTTATCTTAAGGCAGTTGAAATTTCGTCTCTAGCTTGAGGATTGTAGACGACAGATTTAAATTTATTATGTTTTATTTTAATCCTCAATAATAATCCGAAGACAAATTTGAGATTGTCTGCTAGACAATTGCAAGAAAGCTGAAGTCTTGCAATATCAGATAGTTGATAGTTTTTTGTAGTTGTTCTTTAATTTCGAAACTGAGTTTTTTTTAAATAGCTTTAGTAATAGAGGGTGGCCCATCTCACCTTTATATGGGAGTCTCCTTTATTAGAGACACAATGGTGGATTAGTGGGCGAAAAGTTTAAAAACAATTTAGAACTAAATTTAACGCCAGTTTTTCAATCGACAGTTAACTTGAACTAATTCTTAATTTTCTTGATTACCATTGTTTAATATATGGTATTTAAGCAAATTAACTTATAGTTAAGGCTAACTATTGATGGAAAAACTAGGCCTTATAATTTGTTCGCTAGTTTCAAAAATATCTCCTATTTAGTTTTTTGTTCTTAACTTTTTTATTTATGGACATTTTTCAATTTCGTAATTATATTTATTGTTTAACTACTTTGTATGTACTAATCGCTTGTCCAAAATTGTTTTTGTTGAGTTAAAAACTCACGTCACCAAAAATTCTTTATTTCTCGGTGTCAATGCCGATCTTTTGACCGTTTCCGATGATTTACGACTAATGATAAGTTATAAAGTCACATAATTCTTTTCTCAAATATGTGGCGTTCTCTGTATTTAAATATGTTAATATTATGATATACCTATAATACCATTTTTTTTATTTTAGGCTTTGACTCAATTACTAGACAAGAAGATCATCATGTAGAGTACGAAAAGGATTTTTCAACTGGTTTCCAAATTGAACGAAAATTATCACATTGTATATTATATGTTGTGGAATGTTGTAGAAGTGACAAAATTCTCCTTACTACCGTTTATAACATGGTCCTTGAAAAATTGTATGAAAAACGTGGCACCAACGACGATCGTAGTTGTGATGTTTCAGAAGATTCCGTTTAAATTCATCTAGCTCTCTCTCGATTGCTAGCAGGCCTTTCTCTTGAATTAACTTTCACTTGTATGAGGGAATGTTCTCCTGTCCCAATTACACTTGTTGACATTATTGTACCAGTGCTGCGATGTCAGGTTTTCATCGCTCAAGTGAATGCAGGATTATGGGCTAAAAATGGCCTCAGCGTAAAGGATTTGACTTATTTTTACAAAGATGTTTCAGTTCGGACTAGCATGTTGGATTGTGATGTAGTTCTCCTACCAATTGCTGCTTCATCTACGGAGGATAGCAATAGCTTTTTTCTTCACGTGTTTAACATTTTTTTTTTAAATTGTAGAACGACTCTGTATTAAATCATTGTCGTATGGGCAATTAGTTACAGCGATACCTCCTGAATTGTTACAAAATGTAGATTTAGATAAACTTATTAAAAAGTTAACTAATGTTAAGAAAGTTAGCGATAATATACCACAGCATGAACTAAAAACTCAATATTTCGACAATTATAATATGTTCTTTTACCATTACACTGACGAGGAAATGTTAACATCTGAAATGGCTCCAAGATTTCATCGTGGGATAGGTTTTTGTCCACCTTTCAAATTGTTAAAACTTAGTGACTCATTTAGTAGCTTAGTGAATTTACTGCAATGTAATGAAATGCTCAAATTTCTGAAGGATAGTCTTGAAAAATGTGTTAATATGAAAAATATAAGAAAATTTTAAGATAATCTTCAAAAAGTGTTATATTTAATTGTGTATGCGTTACACGAAGAACAGTCAAAATATTACCCGTCCTTCATGTTTACAGAAAAATCAGCTCAATTTGGAATATTCTCTTTGCTAAAGAAACTTTCAAGGTACCCAGGAATCGATGCGAGCAAGGGATTGTTGCAGTGGACGATTGATAAATATAAAGCAGTGGTCAAAAACACAATGAATGATGTGATTAATATCGACGAAGAAGGAGTTGATATTGATAATATCAATGAGAAGGAACAGAGGCATAATTTAGCAGAGAAAAGGAGGAAAGAAATTTTGCAGGGGTTGGCAGCTAATGGTGATGCCTTTTTGAAAAATCATTCTAAGTTGTATCAGGAAATTAGTTGTAGCAAAACCAGTAATAATTCATTAGAACAAACTGATTATCTTCCTGAACAAGTACCTGTTGCTCTCGAATGTCATAAAACGATTACACACGAGTTGGAGAAAAGTTATACATGTTTTGTATGCAAAGAAGAGGATACAGTATCATCGCCGAGATCCACACTGATTGTTCCAGTTTTTATGCAAAAGTGCAGTGTTTTGCGTCAATATACATACAGTGAATTTTTTTTATGAGTCTCCATAGGGATTTACATGGTAAAATCTTTAACTCCTGTTAATGGTTTTTCTACTGCGAATTTCAAAATAATTTTTGGCACACTATTAGTTTTCATCTTTTTTTACATATTCTAGTAGTTTTTAAAATGTAAAAAGTGAAATTTTTTTATTTAAAAAGGAAAAAAATTACACAATTTTAACTCGTTTTCACATTAAAATTTAATAAGTTAGGAGGCTTTGTCCACTGACAATTATTGTAGAATTTTAAAGGTATGGGTCGATTTGGATATTACACCGCAAAATTATCATATCTCTCTACTTGAGACACCTTTAATATACGCCGTAATGAATTTTACTTTTTCTTCGATGGTGTACAAAGACATTTTCACGTTTTGAAAATCTTTCAAACTTAATAAAAACATGCAAATAAAGTGACAGTTTTGGAATATTATTTGCTTGTCAGGGGACAAAGCCTCCTAACTTAATAAATTTTAATGTGAAAACGAGCTAAAATTATGTAATTATTTTCCCGTTTAAATAAATAAATTTTACTTTTTACATTTTAAAAACTACTAGAACATGTAAAAAAAGATGCAAACTAATAGTGTGCCAAAAATCATTTTGAAATTCGCAGTATAAAAACCGTTAACACGAGTTAAAGATTTTACCATGTAAATCCCTATGGAGACTCAAAAAAAATTCACTGTATAATGAATTGTTCACAGACGCAAGTGCAGAATTAAAAATGCAATCTGTTATTCACATAAATACCTGCGGCCACGTAGTGCATAATGCTTGCTACCAAGGAAACATTTCGAACGGAGATGTTCAAACACGTAAATGTCCACTTTGTCAGTGTTTAACTAACACAACATTACCTCTTATTCCACACATAAAAGAGGTAGAGACCGAATCGCCATCAAATAACTTAAACTTTGACACTTGACTTCGTAACAATATGATTCTCATTGAGGACCTAAAAAAGGAATCACCCATCAAACCTAAAACGAGTAATTTGATTGAAGGACATGAACGAAACTTAGAGTTATCCTACATGATTAAACGTTATCTGTATGAGAACTATCATTTTGGCTCAAATTCTGTACATACTTTTACTAATCAATCGATGTCGATTGCATTCAAGTCTAAGTTATAATCTTCGGTGCATTGAAATTCTATTGGGAAACGCAAAAAAGGCGTTACTGGGAGAATTGTCGAGTAGACAGAGTATCTGCATATATATATATATATATATATATATATCAATATATCAATATATCGTCAATGGATCATCAAATATTCAAAAACCAGTAATTATCGAAATCCTAGATGTCCTAAAAATAATGCTTAACCAATCCGAGGAAGGTTTACGTGTTTGGAACTCTGTACAGAACGCCTCTTTGCCATTTTTTAGATGTTGCGTCCTATTTTACCACCACTTATCTGGTATGAAGGCTCATTCATCATTATTCGAGCTAGGAGGTGATACCTTTAGCAATATTTGTAAGTATTTGAATCTACCCCAAACACCGGAAGAAATCTTTGCATCATCTGAGGTTAAGGATTTCGTTAAAGTTTGGTGTAATCCAAAATACCCACATACCCCAACAATTCCACAACCAATTCGTACTCAAAACCTATTAATTAATCTATCAAAATATTACAATGATCTCCTAAAAATAAGTTCATCATTCTTTTGTTCATCTTGTAACAAGACTTCAAAAAATCCGACAATGTGTCTCTTATATGAAGAAATTTTATGTTGTGACTGCTATTATCCGGACCATAATAAAAATGAAGGTGCATGCCAAAATCATACCTTGCATTGTAGTGCTGGAGTGGGGTTTCTAAGTATCAAACAGTGTCAGGTGCTCTATGTGACCACTTCTAACAAAATTGGAAGTTTTAGTTTTGCGGCCCCTTACATAGATGCACATGGTTCAACAGACCAAGGACTTCGAAGAGGAAATCCTCTAACATTGTGCTCTAAAATGTGTAAAAAGTTAGAGACGGTATTATTAAGTCATGACATATCAAGAAGTTAGCAATGCCCTAGAACGTGCTACGCGCTGATCACATTTTGTATATTATAGGTACATGCAGTAAAATTCAAGTAGGTACATAATCTTCTTTCGAATAAAAACAATGTTTTATTAAAAATTTCTTTGTCACCACATTAAAACCTTTCTCGTGCTTTTACATTTATTGATAATTAATTGTAGAGCTTTGGATCCTATTTTTTGTGTAATTTTCAAGCGATGGTATGTGTTAAAAAATGTTATATTAATTGTTGTTCAAGTGTTGTAAATGTAAAATCACGGATTTAACAAAATTTTCTGTAGTTGATTGCACGTACTTTAAGTAGATAAGTAAATATTATGTATAAGTTAGGAAGTACATTTTCATTTGTAACTAGTTTTTACAACTTTCGTTAAAATTTAGATAAATAGAATATTTTATTATAACGAATGTATACAAATAAATAAATTAGTCTCTACTCAAAATTCTTTTATTTAATATCTACCTATTAAATTGCCAAGTAGCTATACTGTTGATGTGTCTCTTCCAGATAAGTAAAAACCCACATAGAGTCAAAAAATAATAACCCAAATCTGAAAAAAATCACAAACATTGTACCAATTATTTAAATAAACATCTCTAAATTTCAATGTGTGTCCATTTTTCATTTCGAAGATATGATCATTTGAAATCAGCGTGGAAGATAGAAAAAAAATTAAGGTAAGCACCTACATAAATGTCCAAAGTACTTATTATAAAATATCTTGTCTGCCTTGAAGAACCTGCAGTTGCTTTTTTTCTACTCTGCTCTGGTTCTCGTATTTTCAAAGAATTCATTTCATTTTAAAATGCCTATGTAATAAATAGGTATAGCATGTCTTATTTTCAGGCATTTCTTGCCTAGTATTTATAAACATCTAAGCTACTCCCATTACATTACCTAAGAATCTATTTCACTCTAATAGTAGACGGTGGTGATATAATTTAGCAACCCCGGCAATACACCAGCGAATTTATAATCAACATCGAAATAAACAGGAATGTGTTGGGGTGAAAGTAATTTCATAGTATAGTGTCTGTTTATTAGGCAGTAATCTAAGGATACAATATTCAAGGATACGCTTAAGTATTCACTAAGGTAATATAAAAATCAAATTAGGCTAGACCGGCCATAAATAATAACTTCCGCACTCAAATTTAATGAGTTATCTTTTCAAGCGCACAATAAATAAAACAGTTTATTCACTAAAAACCATTAATGATCATGATTTATCGCAGTTTCTACTTTCAGCAGATAGTGATATGGTACACAATCTAGTCCCAATTCAACCTTGCAGTAAGGAAATGTAAAAAATCTGTCTAACATACACAGATATGTGCACAAAGACTCCAGGAAATGCAACAACAAAATCGGAAAATCAAACAATAGCACAGTCGCTTCTTTCACCTTAGATAGCAATCATCTATTTCGTGGATCACACGATGCGAATTAACCAGACGGTTGTCAGATGCCATCACAAAGTAGACGAAGATGAATTGCCTCCCTATAAGCGAGAGGGGTGATGGCCAAATGAGAAACTATCTTTAAATGAGCAAGAGGAAGGAGTCTTACCACCTTTATCCACTTAGAAGTTGGATATAAGGAAGTTTTAAAGCAGTATATGAGACAGTTTTTTGGGGCCACGAATTGGTTACCGACAAAAACGATGTTTGAAGTGATAGGATATAAATAGTTTATTTTGAGGCAATGCTTTACTTCCTATACAGTTCTTAATATTACAGCATTGCAAAAATTGTGTAAATGTTAGAGTAATAAAAAAGATTTAAAAAACGATGTTGCATAGACAAATATTTTATTATATTTTAACTTTCTGTATTTTATGGATAGTCTCTGTAACAATATGTTTAAGTACAAATTTTAAGTATTATGAAGCAAATAATATTATTAAGATGTGTCTTAAAAGTAGCAAAACTTTCGAAATCATAAATGTAGTCGGTAGATACCGTTCATAATTTCCACATCTTGCTTAGTCGAGCTTAAATCGAGCACAATTCAAAATTGAAAAATAAAGCATAAATAAAGCAGATTGAATTTAATCAAGTAATATTTGTTCGAAATTGCTTCAACAGCTTTATTTACCTAGAGGTAAGAAAAAATATATATTGCAGCGTTAATTCTCCCTATTCCCAATTTTAAACCGATTAAGAAAATTCTAACCGAAGTAAGTATAGAAATTGCTTTGGCTAACATTAAATTTTATCGTCTCCAGCACTTAATCAAATTTATATTATATTAATTTGTACCAGTTGTATTGCGGCAGAAGTTCACAGCGAGTAAGGAATGGAAAAACAAAGAATTGTAAATAAACAAAGAAAATGTTGCAGTCAGATTTATAATACTACAGTGTGGCAGAGCGATTTAATCCACCAATAAATTGCAATGTTGAATAAGAGATCAGTGGAGATTCCCCATATTTTGTGCTCCGATGGTCTTGAAAACTACGTTGTGGGGGTGTCACACGAGCTCCAAAATGACTCGCGCCGACCAAATGGGGTGTAAGAGATGGCCTGAGACGTCCGCCAACCGGCGAAAATTTACAGTCTGACAGTTTTATAACGGTCGGAATCGAAAATAAATGTATCAATGTCGAATATACACTCCGATTTGAGTGCGCGTTTTATGGTATGAAAAAATATGACTTTTTAACGAGTTTTGTTCAAAATGGTTTGCAACAATAAAAGAAAACCGGAGGGATCGCGAAAAAGTTAACAGGTTGTTTATTAAATATTTTATTTCAGACAAAATGTAGGGAGACCTACTTCATCCTCAATTGAGTTCAAAACTATTTTTTACAAATATGTAAAATTAATTTGTATAAATAGAAGTCTTATCAAAGATGGTCGAAGGTGACACATCGCCTGAGATTTCTTCGGACGAAATTCGATTTAAATGTTGCAAAAATGTGCAATATAAAAATGTGTTTTGTTCCAAATGTGGAGCCGTGTTTCATACAAGCTGTGCGTCGCGAGTAAAGTGCCAGTTTTTGGACGCGACGAGAGTAATTTGCTGCAATAGTGCCGAGGGGTCTTCAAAGACTCCAACCTTGACTCCACAACCTGTTGTTTTTGGTTTTGACAACTCTGCCCTTGCTGTGAACTTTAGAACTGAGAACGAGCACCTGAAAACTATTCTTGCCCACTGCGAGCAAAAGAACGCCATATTGATTGAAAACAGCGGCCTTCTTAGAGATAAAATTGCATATCTGGAAATGCAATTGCATCTATTGCAGCAGAGTAGCAATCAGTCAGTGGCACCATCTCTCTTAAAGAAGCCACACCTCTCACAACCAAAAACGGTTCCCACTTCCTTGGCGCCACCTTTGGGTCGTCGGTCGGAACTGCATGTTATCGACCCAAAGGTTCCTGTAATTCAGGCAAACGGTTCCTCTATTCAACCCCCTACACCTACACCATCTGGTGCCCAAAATCCTGATTGCAAACAGCCCAGGAATGAGACATCAGGAACTTCAAAGGCACCCACAGGTACTTTCCAAAATAGACAATACAACGAAGTCTTGGCCGGTAAACCTCCGAACTCTGCACCTAGGCATCAGAGGAAAAAATCGAGACACCAGGCAGCATATGGTACCGGTGATGCCTGTACTGAGTTGTCTGGTTTTATACAATCGTCAAACATCCACATCTCCAAAGTTGACCTTTCATGCACCAAGGAAACGCTAACTAATTATATACGTGATAAGATACCAGACACTGACGTTGTGGATGAACTTCAGGTCCGATCGGAATCTTACCGTAGTTTCTGCGTTCGAGTACCTCACAACTATCGAACACAGCTGCTAGACGGAAATTTTTGTCCTAGTTACATAAGATATAAACCATTCGTTAAATATGTTAAGAAAAATTTTACGAAGCTACCCGAGGATCCTCCGAAAACTTAAACCACTCAACTTACAGACTATTCAGTATAAACATGCAATCTATTAGTCATAAAGTGAACGAGTTTGAATCTTTTATTTGTGATAAAAACTTAAATGTAATCTGTCCAACTGAGAGCACTGGCTATCTGCAGCCGAAATTATGTCTTTGACTATTTTAAGTTTTAATGTTTGTTCGTATTTCTGTCGTGAGGGTAGCAGGGGTGGCGGTACTGCTATCCTTGTGGGCCCTTCCTTTGAGTTCGAAAGTATAGAAAGAGTTAGTAAACTCTCTGTTGAAGGAGAGATCGAGATTTGTGCCGTTCTGGATAAATCCAATAATTTTTATATATTAACAAGATACCGTCCCCCCTCTGGGAATTTTTACTCATTCATGCATGTTCTCGAGCAAGCACTCTCCTCACTACAGTACAGGAATATTGTCTTAACGGGCGATTTCAATGTGAGATTTGGCACGGAATGTGGAGAGTGCCGACTTTTGGGTGATTTGTTCGGCAGTTTTGGCCTTACCCAGCTGGTTTATGATAACACTCGCGGTAATAGATGCCTCGATAACGTTTATTTAAATTTTAATACAGTCTTGTCACGCATGCGTTATGAACAGCAACCTCTCGGACCATCTAGGTCAACTACTTAGCATTGCTTTACCTAATGTCTCTTTTGGTAAATTAAACATCAAAAAATGTAGACCAATTACAAGATTGGGTAAGTTTAACTTTTATAACAACATCGAAAATATTTCTTGGGATTTTATTGTCTCTAATTCAATATCATTGGAGAACAAATTTGTGAGGTTTCTAAAGGTGATTCAACATGCCTTTTTCGAGTCTTTTCCTGAAAGGAACATCAAAGTTAAGCCAAATAATTTGGCCCCTTAGTTTAACAATCAACTAAAGGATATGCGAGAACATCTACAACTCGTAAATGAAATAAACAAAGCTCATCCTTCGTTAGAGTTAAAAAATGCAATTAAACAATACCGCTATCGTCATAAATTAAGTATAAAGGAGGCAAAGAGGAGGACGAATGATAACCTTATAAATAATGCCGGTAAGAGCTATGTGGAAGATAGTCAATGAAAGGAGGAACGTCAACCAAAGTCGGAGTGAATGTACTTTACCGCCAAATTATTTAAATGACATTTTCATTGGTGTTGCGGAGGAACTGTTGCAAAGACTTCCGGTCAGTATGGATGATCCGCTCTTTCTGATGCAAAATACCAGACTTCCAGATGTTTCTTCTAGGTCGAAATGGCAACTTCACGAGACATATTACAGAAACCGTACTGAAGGCAGAGAAAACAGTAACAGCATTCTCTGCACTAATGCCAAACGTTGGTGGGCCAAGCTCATCAAAAAGAAAATTCCTGGCCACGGTGGCCCACTCAGTAATACTATATGGAGCCCCAATCTGGGCCTCAACCCTAAGATACGAAAACCACCGACGTAAACTGACGACACTACAAAGAAAATTGGCAATAAGAGTGGCATCAGCATATAGAACGGTTGCAACAGATCCAATTCTAGTGGTAAGCGGGATCTCACCCATAGAACTTATGGCAAAAGAGAGAACGTGGACTCGGGAAGGAATAAGGAAAACCGACGCCAGGGAAAGGATGTTATCAGAATGGCAAAGCAGATGGACACTATCATCATCCTGGACAGCTAGACTGATAAAGAACGTTAGAAACTGGGTACAAAGAGGACATGGCGAAATACATTACCATCTCACCCAACTCTTGACGGGACATGGAAGCTTCAGAACCTACCTCTGCAATATGCAAAAAATGGAAGACGACGAATGCGTCTATTGTGGAGAAAAAGACGCGACAGAGCACACTTTCTATTGGTGCCCTCGATGGAAGACCCACAGAGACAAAGTGTTCTCGTCCCTCGGAGTAATATTAACACCTGAAACCACGATCGACAAAATGCTTGAAGACCGAGAAAAATGGAATACGGTAAGCCGTTGGGCAAGAGAAGTACTTACCGAAAAGGAAGCCGAAGAACCACAGAACAAAGAATACACAAAAAAATAAATAATTTATAAAGACATTAAGATAATGGAGATTAAGGGGAAGAGGTGCGACCCAGAGCAGCGCCTAATGGCGGTTTCTACTGCTCTGGGGGAGAGAAAGGAGGGGTTTTAGTCGGTCGGGGCCTCTAGAGAGGACTCCCAACCCGACACTACCCTGGGCGTCCGAACATCAATGCCCAGGGTGTCTGTTAGCAGATTTCCCCTCCTCAAAAAAAAAAAGATATTTCTTTCGGAAGTGAGTTATAATACAGTGCGCGACGTGATAACTTCACTGAACGATTCTAAAAGTAATGACCTCCATAGCCTAAACGTGGCGATTATTAAATCTGTTAAAGAGTTAATAATTAGCCCTTTAACAAAATTGGTGTACTTTTGCATCGGGGAGAGTTACTTTCCCGATTGCATGAAGACCGCTATAGTTGTTCCTATTTTTAAGAAGGGCTGTAGGTCTGATTTTTATAACTATAGACCAATATCGCTTCTTCCCGTATTTTCGAAGGTTTTGGAAAACTGTATGACCACCCAGCTCTCGACTTTCTTTGAGACAGAGAATATATTTTCCCATAGTCAATTTGGCTATAGGACAGGTGTTAACACCTCGCAAGAAATTTGGAATCTTGTTACGGAGCTGTTGGATGGTTTTGAGTGCCTTGAGTATGCCACTACTACCTTTTGTGATTTGTTCAAGGCTTTTGATTGTGTAAATCATGATATACTGGTCAACAAGCTCAAATTTTACAAGATGAATGATCAAAGTATAGCATTTTTAAAGTCCTATCTGAGTGGCAGGTTCCAGGTTGTCAAGTCGAGTGGGGGGCTTTCGGGGAGGAGGGGGATTTCCACGGGTGTACCTCAGGGGTCGATATTGGGTCCTCTCCAGTTCCTTGTTTACATTAATGACCTACCAAGCTATGTTCCGGGAAGGTGCATACTTTTTGCAGATGACACATCTTTTTGTAAACGACACGCCGAACTGAACTCAGCTCTGAATGAGGCGAAACGGCTGGAATCTATTGCGGTAATGTGGTTCTCCTGTAATAGATTAACTTTAAATAAGTCCAAAACGACAACTGTTACTTTTGCATTGCGTGACCTTCCGGAAAGGTCATCTTGTCGTGTTAACTTTTTGGGAGTGATTCTCGATGATAAGCTGCGGTGGGGTCATTATCTCGAGGCTTTGGCGGCAAAGTTGAGCAGAAATGTTTTCGTCCTGCGCAGTTTGGCGGGTACGGTCTCTGAGCATACCCTGAAGTCTTCGTACTACGCTCTATGTCACTCCGTCATGTCCTATGCAATATTTGTGTGGGGCCATGCAGCGAACTGGCAGAGAATTTTTCCCTCCAGAGAAGGGCTATTCGTGTGATTGCTGGACTCAGATACTGTGACAATTGTAGGGAGAGCTTTGTGGGCCTCGGTATTCTAACTTTTCCTTCCGCTTTCATCCTAGAGAACATCTATTACGCTAGGATCCACTTGGAATCACTAGAAAAACGAAGATTTCCATTCTTACGAAACGAGGCATAAAAATAACTTAAGTACACCATTTTTCAGAATTAAAAAATGCCAGAAGGGTCCAAGTCACAAGTTTTTCAATAAATTGCCGAATCACATAAGAGGACTTTCGATACCGAGGTTTAGGGCTGAAGTAAAAAAAATTCTTGTATTTCGAGCTTTTTATAATTACGATGAATTCCTGAATTGTTCATGATAGTGTTTCTTTTACTATTTGTTTTGTGACCGTATTGTATTTTTAGATGTATTTTATTATTTTTATTGCGTATTTTATACCTAATCTTATTATATTTTATTGCGTACCTATTTTATGATTGTAGTATTCATGACGAATGTAAATAATGTTTTAATTGTAATAGCTTGAATAAAGAATTTGAAAAAATTTGAAAAAGATTTTTCTACCATTTATATTTTAATATTTTTAAAGGCTGTATATATAGTGTGAACGAGAGGGCTAATGTCACATATTATACTAAAAAAAATCCTTGAAATTCCCATAAAATGTACAATGTTTAAAATCCAGTGGAATAAGAGGATAAAACTTTGTCATTTTCGGTTATTTTATCTACAGCTCTTTCCACTAAATCGCAAATGTAAAATTTATGGGAATCTCAAGGACAACATTAGTAGCAGTAGACTTTTTGCTAAACTATGTGATACGTGTAACATATTTTTAATTCCAATAAAAATTGTATTTGTCCCATGGTGCGCTATAACCCTCTCGCTCGCAGTGTGTGCAGCTTTAGGTCTAAACTTACCGTTTTTCTGGCGCTCCCATAACTTCCATCCAAGAATTGAAAAAACTGTCTGCCATGTCAGACATGAATATCTTTGGTGTTAGCGTACTTCCAGCCCTGTTTTTGACTTGCGTAAAAATATATTTAGCACAGCTTGATCGGATCTGTTAGATATTAAAAAACTGCAGAGGAAACCTTCTCTAAGATCGTCTAACACCAGCAAAGTGTTCATTTCAAACCCGTAGCTGTTCAACCCGTGTGTCCCGTCAACGCATATAATATCTGACCCATATTTTACAAGAAATTCGCACTGAGCAGTTGTCATAATTATTAAACAAAAATCTTCGAATTTTAGTTGTGGCCATTCTTCATCAACAGTACCCTGTGGCATGTAGTAAAGAACAATATCTTCTTCTCGTTGCATGTCATTTACCCACGACTCAACGCTGATAGCATCGTTGGGGTGCCTCACCGCAGTCGACGACAAATTAAATGATTTTTCGATATTAAAGAGATCCTTGCGGGTCAGGAGATGTATTCTTTCTAGATTAGAATTTGAAATTGAGTCTCTTATTCTGTTTAAAATTTCATCGAAAGGTATTTTTGCTGCAATTTGTTGGACTACTTTTTTTCTTTCCGTCTGAGTAAGAAATAGATGACCCAAGTCCACTAGATGTCCTACGTGAGTCTCAATGTACTCGACTTTTTATGTATCATTTTTGAAATCATGAGTTAGTTTAACACTCGCTGGACAAAAGTCTAAGTAATACCAACCCGAGACTCGACGCTGTATTCGGCAGCGCACGCACGATGATCGTTTGTAGCACCCCGGCGGCCAGATTCTAGTGTGCGTAGTCCCCTGGTCGCCGTTCGCTATTGAGAGGTGGGAGGCGACTACTACCAGCAGCGGAATTGTGTTTCACGAATCGTGTCGAGTCGGCCATTTGTATTCGATAAATACAATTTTATTGCTCGATCCCATCGTACAAATTCGATTCATTTTCTCGATCACTCAAAGGCAGTCGAATTGACTACACGATATATCTATCTTTATTTTTTGTTTGGCTGCCTTGCTTTATTGCTTGTACAAAACTTATCTGAGAAACTAACCTAAATTACATACATTCCAATACATTCTTGAAAGTTATAATTTACATAGGTATAAATATAAAAATAATCATCTGGTCGCAGTTGTACTAATAAACTGAAATAAAAATGGCTTTTAAAATAAAGGATTGCCAGTGGGAATTATTAATTTCATTTAAGGAAGCCAACCCATGTTTAGCAACTGGTCGATTTTCCGGGCTTACGGGACGTGAAAATCAAAAACAATTATGGGGTGAACTAGCAGCACAGTTAAATGCACTTGGACTTGGAGAAAGAACAGCGGATAAATGGCAGAAGGTATGTAGGTACAATTTCAATATACACTATGTAGATTTTATTTGAATACTAATACCATTCTTTTGTAGACTTGGATTGATTTCAAGTACTTATTAAAAAAAAAGCAAGTACGATCAAGCTGGACCTGAACATTACAGGGGGTGGTGCAGCAGTTACCACTCCATTTACACCCTTTGAGTTGAGAGCCCTACAAATATTGGGAGGTAGTTTTTATAAAGGTGCTGGCAGCGCAGAAATTGCAGTGGTGGGTACTCCGTTACGTATTCCTGATGTCGCCAATCAGCAACAGCAGCAGCCCTCTACATCTACTACTAAACATGATGATAATTGTCATAATTATGCACTTCCAGCACAATCAAGAAAGAGGAAAGCAACCGACTCAATTGACGAAGCTTACACGAAAACCATTGATGTGTTAATTGAAATTAAAAATTCCGTGGATTTAGGGTTACAAAAAATAGGAACAAATATAGAGAAATTAACAGAAGCAATTATCAACAAGGAAAACCACAACGCTTAATTAAATTTTATCGTATTTGTTGCAATCTAGTCTATTAAAATTTAATTGACTGTTGTTTAACTGAGAGTAAGACTTTTAGGTTACAAAATCCCTTTATTTTTATTTTAAATGTTTTCAGTTGTTAATATTGAAATATTGTGATACAATTAACTTTTATTTATGATGAGATTACAAGAAATCACACTTAATTATTTAGATATTAAGGATTTATTTGGTTTGAAATATTTATATCTAAGAGTTATGTTATTCAATATTTTTAGATGTTAATAAATCGTTCCTATTATAATACTTACATCTTTCATTTATTTGAAGTAGGTAATAAAACAACAAATATGAATATTTTTTTATTAAACTAAAAAAAGCGTAAAATATACCTACTCCTAATGTGTTCGTCAAAAATTTTATAAATTATAAGAAATATTGTTAAGTTTCTGTATTCAACGTTCAATAAAAGACCCGTTATGTTAATAAGAACTTTATTATAACCTATGATATGTAACACGTCTATTCGCCGGTAAGTCCGGAAGCTAACTGATCTCGCTTGTGCGCTGATCCGTTACATCCCCCTTCTTAAGTTTTTCTTAACTTCTCCCAATTGTTTGGTGACTTGGTGTTTACCCCTGTGGTACCACAATGGTCAGAGTGATTCCATTTCATAATTCTCCGCTAAATGACGGGGAATATTCCGCTGCCGCTTCGGTCTGGTTGATTTTGTGGTCGACTTGGGCTGGCTTGGCCCGGCGGTGTCGATTCGATGCCTCCTTCCTGGGTCAGCTGGCTCTGTTGTCGGTTTGTACGAGTTTCGTTCAGCGTTGTGGCTTCCTCTTATTCCTGGTTCCGGTGTAACTTCATTTGTAGTTGTTGGTCTGGGAAAAGAGTTATTGTCTGTGTTAGTATCATCATTTTGGTTTGATGCAATACTCCCTTTAGCAGGGTTACACGTATTGTCACTGTTTTTAACATTCACAACATCGTTACAGTCACAATTAAAATTTTCTACATTTACAGCTTCCCTAACATTATTGTCACCGATAGGTTTGTCTATATTTACAATATCCCTAACTACCGTCACATCACTACTTACATCAACATTTAATGGCGTCTTACCTAAGTTTTCGGCTAACCTGCTTACTCTGGCGTTATTGTAGTTCTTATACATCAAGCTGTCACCACAACCGCCTTCCCCTGCATTTGCATCGTCTTCCCCAGTGTCTTCCTTCCATCCTCTCCTTATAATCTGGTTAATGTGTCGCTTCCTTATGGCTCCCGCTGTTGTTTTTCATAAAAATATGGATTTCCCAATTTGCTGGTGTATTTTAGCAACTTCCCACTTCTTCTGGTTTGTTGTTCGATAATCTCGCACCAATACTTCATCCCCCACTTTAAAATTGTCCCTTCTTCTGCCGCTGCAGTTTTTTATTTGTTTTTCCTGCGTTTTCTGCAGATTTTCCGTTATTTCTCGTTGTTCTGGTTTAGGTATATTCCTGGTGTTCCGCAACAAGTCCAGTCTAGTCCTCATTGGTCTTCCCAAAAGTAACTTTGCTGGTGTTTCTTTGGTTGAACTATGTTCTGCGTTTCTGTAAGCTATCAAAAACCTTGATACTAGCGTTGATAGTTCTTGATTCTTATTCTGCGGGTCTAGTATTGCCGCTTTCATCTTTGTTTTAAATGTTTTCACAGAATTTTCCGCAGCTCCATTACTCTGGATGACCCGGTGGTGATGTTAAGTGTCTTATGCCGTTTCTACTTAAAAATTCGAATCTGGCAAATGCATCTCTGAAATTTCTTTCCGTTTCGGCCGTTGTCATGTTCTTCATACAATATACTTCCGGAAACTTGGTATAAGCGTCCGTCAGTATAAGGAATTGTTTTCCCTTTATCGGTCCTAAGAAATCGGCGTGTATTCTGGACCATGGTTCTTTTTCTATGCTCCAAGGGGTAAGTTTTGTTTTCGCCGGTTCTGGCCTACATTTCAAACAAGCACTGCATGCATTTATCATTGTTTCTATATCTCTATCGAGTCCTGGCCACCACAAATAGCTTCTCGCCAAACTCTTCGTCTTGCCTATTCCCAAATGACTACTGTGAAGTTCCTGGAGCAACTGTTTTCGTAGCTTCTCCGGTATGATGACACGATAGCCCCACAGCAGGATATCGTCTTCGACAGTTATTTCGTTTCTTCTATTGCAAAACGGTTTTAAATGGTCCTTGACCGTTTTAGGTCATTTATTTGTTTTTAACCAGTCCAGGAGCTGTTTAAGTTCCGGGTCCTTACCAGTCTCCCGCCTGACCTGCTCGTTGTCTATGGGCCAGGCTTGTGTAGTCCTTACAAAATTAAAATAGTTTCCTTTCTCCTCGTACTCACTATCGACGGTTTTAACCTTTAACGGTGCTCTGGAGAGGTAATCTGCCACGATGTTGTTTTTACCCTTAATATATTTGATCTCATAATCAAAACCTGCCAAATATATTGCCCATCGCTGCAGTCGATTAGTATACATCTGTGGAATACCCTTGTGTTCGCCAAAAAGAGTCACCAACGGTTTGTGGTCTGTTCGAAGAATGAATTTATGACCATGGAGGTACTGTTCAAACTTCCTTACTCCATAATATATGGCGAGGGCTTCTTTGTGTATTACTGAGTAGTTGTCTTCTGCCGCCATCAATGTTCGGGAAACACATGTTATGGGTTTCTCCCCCTTGTCTGGCATTATATGTGACAGAACAGCTGATATACCATATTGTGATGCGTCTGTTGAGAGTATCAGTGGTAGATTTGGGTTGAAGTGAACCAAAGTCATGTCTTGCGCTATAGCTTCCTTGGTTGATTCGAATGCCCGTTGGCACTCTTCGTTCCAAGTGAATTTGGAGTCTTTTCTGAGAAGTTTATATATTGGTTTTAACATAGAAGCTAAGTTGGGAACGAATTTACTGTAGTAACCCACCATTCCCACAAAGGTTCTGACTTCTGAAACATTCCCGGGTCGGGGTGCTTGCGTTATAGCCTTTACTTTGTTCTCACTCTTCGCTAATCCATTTTTATTTATACGGTGCCCCAAATACTCGATTTCGTCTTTGAAGAACTGGCATTTACTCCTTTCAATTGTCAGGCCTGCATCTCTCAGTTTGTTCAATACCTTTTCCACATTCTTCAATTGTTCCGCATCGTTCTCGCCCATAATCAAGATGTCATCCATAAAATTGCTTACATTTTCGATACCTTGGAATAACTGCTCCAGATGACGTTGGAATTTTGCGGAAGCCGGTGTAATACCATACGGCATCCTATTAACCCTAAAAATTCCTTTATGTGTACTCCAAACTAGCAATTTTTTTGCATCTTCGTCTAACTCAAATTGTGCATAGGACTGAGATAGGTCTATCTTTGAGAATTTCTCACCCTTGTATAACTTTGCGAATATATCTTCTACCCTGGGCAACGGATACCTAGTTTCCACGAAGTGTTTATTGATAGTCGTCTTGTAGTTTCCACACAGTCGCAGAGTACCATCATTCTTCAGCACTGCTACCAAAGGTGTTCCCCATGCACTCGATTCGATTTGTGTTATTATTCCACTAGCCTCCAGTCTTTGAAGTTCTTCCTCCAACTTCTGGCGGTACGCTATTGGAACTGGTCTGGGTTTGCAAAATACAGGTTGGGCGTTGGGCTTCAGCTGTAAAGAGATTTTATTATGTTTAAACAAACCAATACTATTGTCAAAAACATCTACATAACCCTCTATCAAGCTATTGATCCCTTTATTTTCAGAAATTGTTCTTACCAAATCGAATTTAATATTAAATTTTTCTATCCAGTCCCTGCCTAGTATGCCAGATCCGCCGTTATTAACTACATACAATTTTATTGATTTCGTTACATTTTTATACATTAAATCAGTACAGAAATAACCCAAAGGTACAAAACTTTCGCCATTATAACCCTTAAGAACTACATTGTCAGTTTCAATCTGGTATTTACTAAAATGTTTATCGTAACTGTCCTTACTGATTGCAGAGATACTGGCTCCGCTATCAATATCCATACAATGTTTTTCATTCCCTATAAACACTTCTATTGTAAATTGATTAGTTCTATCCCGTTTCTTTGAGTTAACAACAAATAAATATTCCGATTCACCAACAAATTCAGTCTCGATAAAATTATAGTTCTTTCTGTTCATTTTGCACGCTCTAGATAGATGTCCTTGCCTTGAACAGTTATTGCAAACGTAATTTGCATACTTACAAGTGCCTGTATGTCTTCTTGCACAAATTTCACAAATAATTTTGACATTTACGTTACCGGTCCCGTTCGTCTTCTTCCACTGCGGTCCTCTTGAACTGGAGTTACCTGAAGCTCCGCTAGATGTCGTGTTGATCCGTCCCTTAGAAATGGGGTGAGGGTGCTGCCCTTTATTTCCCTTTCCTCCTTTTGTATCACGTTTTGACACAAAATGGACGTCCTCTTTTTCTAGCCCTTTTTTTAATGACGCTTCTTTCTTTACGGCTAATTTCACCAAATCATCTAGGCTTCTTTCTTCATTTTCCTCCACAATTCTATCCAAGATCGGCCCCTTCTTGAATCCTGCGACGAACTTGTCCTTTAAAATGTTAGTTAGCTGATTCCCAAATTTACAGTTGACCGATAATCGCTTGATTTTTGCGAACCACTCGGCTATTCTTTCTTGTCGGTCCTGCTGTGTTTCGTAAAACTTCCTTCTTTCACGAAATACCGATACGTGTGAACTGCACTGGCTTTTAAGTATTTCGTCTATTTGAGGAAATGTTTTATCTTTAGGTGGTATTGGGAAGCACAAATCGCGTAGGAATTTGCATGTACCCGGGCTGATTGAGCTAAAAAGTACTCCTACTTTGACTTTTTCATCCGCGATTTTGTTCGCAACAAAATGTTGATCTAATTGCTCCGAATAGACGGTCCAATCATCCGATTCGATATCGAATTGGCTATAATTTTGATTTGATATCGCCATTTTTATTTTTTTGCGGTCTTAAGAATTTGAGCGATTTTCAAGTTTTTGACTTTTTACACGTGTCTTGTCGAGATATCCGAATTCTCACTATCCGCGTTTCCCTTATCGCGATTTTATACACATAAATCTCGCGTTAATTAACTTTTAAAATCCTCGTCGCCACTGTTAAGTTTCTGTATTCAACGTTCAATAAAAGACCCGTTATGTTAATAAGAACTTTATTATAACCTATGATATGTAACACGTCTATTCGCCGGTAAGTCCGGAAGCTAACTGATCTCGCTTGTGCGCTGATCCGTTACAAATATCTATTTATAATGTTGTCTCGGACCCGGACTCCTTCGTTGGGTTGGGGTAGATTACTCAACGGTTCTGGAACAACATTATTGACTCCATATGCGAAATCTTCTGGAAACGGAATGTTTTCGTTAATGCACATATTATGCAATATTGCACAAACTTTAATTACATTGCACATAAACTCGGGTTTGTATCTTGCAGATCTTTCCTTCAAAAGACATCTAAATCGCATTTTAAGCACTCCTATGCAACGTTCGATGCAATTTCGAGTAGCTACATGCGCATTATTATACCTTTGTTGGGCCTCATTTTGCGGATTCCTAAACGGTGTCATTAAATAAGCCAACACGACTCGTTATTTTGAAAAAGTGTTCTCATGTAGTTATGGACTTGTGATACATGCCATATATATGAATCATGCGTGGAACCGCCAAAATTTGCATATATACTACGAATTCTCAGTTTATGATCACAAATTATTTGCGTGTTAATTGAATGAAACCCTTTTCTATTGATATAGTTGTGTTCTTCCACAGTGGGTTTCAAAATAGCAATGTGGGTTCCATCTATAACAACCACAATTCCAGGAAAACCTGAACGATCCATAAACTCCCGTTTCAGTGTATTCCTTTCTTGAACACCTACGGGCAACGATATGTAATTTTCTACTATGTTCAGAAGGGCTTCCGTTACAGCGTATATAACCTTGTGTACAGTTGTTTGGCTTAATCCACAATTATACTCTTCTCCCAAGCATCTTTGGTAAGACCCAGTTGCGTAAAATCGTAAGGCGCAAAATAATTTGGTTTGAAGCAATATTCCTTTTCTGCTACTACGGGACATCATGTATTGCCTTAAGGTAACTAGAAGTTGCCTGACCAACCTTTTATTTAACCGAAATAGTTCTATGAATCTTTTTTCCGAAAGAGAAAAAGGATCACTTGAATTTCGCAAATGTTGCCGACGACGCATCAACTCTAAATTGCGTAACCGCACTTGCGCCAGAATACGCTCTCGAAATACTGGTAACATTTTATATATATTATAAATTATGCAAGTTTATAAATTGCATAAAAGATAGGTTAACTTTCATGTGTCAAAATACAACCAATGTGAAGTTGCATCGATTCCATTTGATCAAATTTTTATCCTATTAGATATTCGATCGTAAAATAAAATACCAATTCGTCACGACATCGAGTTCATAACCACGATCGTGCGATACTCGATGTCGCGAAACACAATCCCGCTGCTGGACAGACAGCATACAACTCCAAACCAGCCCGAACATCCGACATCACCCGAGATATAACGAGTGCTCCCTTGACGCGTATAATTTTAATTTTAAAATTATTTAATATACTAATCGTTCAGCCGCTAAACTAATTATTTGTTATTATTTTAATTATTTTAACCTATACACAAAAATTGTATCAACAATTTTTACGATTATGAGATGACAAAAAAATATTTTTCAGGCGTACCTAAGTAGTTTTTTTAAAGTCGTAACAAATGAGGAATTTTGAAAATTGGAACATTTATTGATCATTATGCTATTGGAAAGGTTGAATTACATCAATTTTTCCCATTTTTTACGATATATTTTCATAAAAAAAAGTTAAAAATAATACTTCTTTAAGTGTGAAAAATCCACAGGTTGTCGATAACTGTCTAAATATGAAAAAATATGGATTTTTCAACTTTGCTACAAGAAAGTACAAAGTACCAAACCACCTTGAATAGATATCAATTTATAAATATATAAAACTACGTCTTAGTTACGTGTATTATACGAGATTAAAAACGTTAATATTTGGGTATTTTAGTGACAGATAAATGACGTTACTATTTAGGAGAAGAACGTCGTCAACGTATAAACACCAAAAATCAACGTGATATTGACGTGGGCTTGCCAGCTGGGTATGTTTCCCTAGGACATACCATCGCAGCCCATATTTTAGTTGCAAACCGAAGGTTTATCATTGGTTGCTCCCATCCCTCTGATGTACGAAAAAAAGTTTTTTAGAACATCTTGATTCAGCCGGTACGTCAAGATGTATGTGATACTGAAGTCTTCGCAGTTATATTGTTGTTTGATGTACTTTAACAATTCTTTCAATGACGTGTTCGTCAAGATTACTCCTTTTTGGAAAGGCAATAGACATTTCCTTGTTCCTACACGAGAATTGGTCATGAATTCAGTAATTTTATGTAGTATTAGGTCTTGTTTTTCTATATTTAGTCCATACACATTTTTGGCTTCACCTTCTGCTATTCAAAACATCAAACCAGTCGTTACAGATTTTTAGAAAGTCTGAAGTTTCTTCCCAATTCTTAGCTTTTACCAAAAATCCATTGCTACCACACCATTCCACTGCGATAGCTGCAGTGTTTGATAAAACTTGTGCAGGGACACTTTTTAACGCTCTGACCCCTTGCATCTAAATGTCGTTGCTCTAATTTATATGCAACTTTCAAATCTTTCTTGCTGAAGGTTAGCAATTCTTGTAAACACGTTGAATCTATGTTTACCGTTATAATGAAAACCCGAATCAATGAAATTATTTCTTATCGATTTTGGCAAATGCGGTGCATCGCTTCGCTCACGCATTAAAATCGTTTCAATTATTAATCGCTCTCATTAACACTCTTGTTGATTAAACTACTGTTATTCACAATATGCTTAACTTACTATTTTTAAGATTAATCGAATCGCGGTTACAAAAAGCGATTTATTTTTGGGCGAATTCTTCACTTTTAGGAAATATAAAATAACTTATATTGTAATTTTTGGTCTTTGACGAAAATTTTTTACAATTTAAAACAGAACAACTAGGCATTCAGTCACTTTTAAACAACCTCAATCTTTCAATTGAATTTTAAATCGTTGCAAATTTTTTTGACACGTAGGCAATATGGCGGCTATTGGGCCAATGCGCAGCAAGCACACCTTATGCATTTACATCATGGTTTCTAGCGTGCAGTCCAGATGGAATTTTAAAAAATGGTGATGTTTTTGAATTATTGGAAGTGAAATGCTCATACACATGTTAAGAAACCCCAATTGTAGATTTAGAAGCAAAAATTTCAAGTATGTATGTTTTAATGAGAATGACGAGTTACTGTTAAAATCGAGTAACATTTATTTTACCCAAGTTCAAGTTTCAATGTACTGATACATTCTTCGTATAGAGACATGCCACTTTTTCGTTTATTCTCGCATTGACTACGTCCATTTAAAAATACGAAAAAACGAACAGTTTTTGCAAACGGTTATTCCAAAAATAGAACAGTTTTTCTTTGAAAAATGTATTACCCTTTTCCCAAAAAACAAAATCATCGATTAATTTTTTGAACAGGTGTAACATAAGAAATTTAACACATTCAAAATGTATTAAATAAGATATTAAGGTTTATTGATTTTGTTCCATCTTTGTACTAATAAAAATATGAATTTTGTTGTTGTATTTTCTTTTGCCAAATTTTGATTCATCGATTTCTATAGTTCGACCGGAACCGCCCATCTTTTCGCCGTTACACATCATACCGTCGAGGACTACCTCCCGACAGAACGATGCCCAATCAGTGGTGGAACTAGAAACTTTCGAGAGCGACGCTTTCTCTTTTCCCCGCTTCCCGCTTCTTCTACAGAAACGGTTGCAAAAGGTAGCCACAATCTTCAAGTAACCACGTCGAGTGATCGCCACCATGATATCCCCTTCGCAAACTGTCATTAATTATTGAATTTCTCCAAATAAATGCATCGTGTGTTGATCCTCCATAGCACGGATTAATTTTTAAATCTGCATCACACACATGTAAAATTTACGAGTACAATTGTTTTCTATAGTAAATTTAAATTTTGTATACTCTTTATAGCCCAGTAAAATTAGATTAAAGAATGGCAAAATTGACATTATTGCCAAATTTTTGAGAGCAAGTCAAGGGTCATTGATGAAGCTCCGAACCACAAAAATCCAACAAAATATTATTGGAATTGCTTCACTTACGATTTGCACATTCTTATTTATATATTCCTGTTTATATAGTGGTGCTCTTCATTTGTAGGAGCCAAGATTTTTACGTGAGTACAGTCTAGTGCTCCTATTTCACCAGGAAAACCATATATTCTATGAAAGTTTTTTTTTATTTCAATTTATCTTGGACTGTAGTAGGAAATTTTATATTTTCTTGTCTCATATTCTCATATACGAGTATAACTTCTGTAACTTCTGTAATTTCTTTTATACAATTTGAAACAGACTACTGACAAATATTTGAGGTATAAGATTGACCAATCACCCTTTAATAAGTTCCAGTGGCATAGAATAACAATGCCGTGAAGAATGTATTTTCTGGTTGAATAGCATTCGTACGAGTATTATTTCTCATAACCGGTATTATGGTATTCTGTACTTCTTGAACTATCGTCTGATTCAATCTAAATAATTGTTTAAAAAGGATGTCATCCATTTGAAATGGATGTCTGTGATTTCGCATCAACACTCTCTCATTATTTAAATTTTGAATAATTTGCCTTCGGTTTGCTTTAAAAATTGATATATTTACAGGTAACATTTTCTTTAACCTAAATTAGACCTCGGAAATTGTTGTCGTATGCATCTTTTATTTTTTTTTCGTTGTGGTAAAAATCAAAGAGAAGTTAGATACAACTTGATGTTTTCATGTTTTTAGTAAACATCCATATCGATAACACCGAACAATCACGAACCCTTGTCAATTTTACTAAATCGATTAAACTCCAATCACATCGACTATGGATGGCTCAACAACAAATCGATCTCGATAATCTTGTCGATCGTTTGTAGTTCCACTACAGTGCCAGTTCCAATATCGATGTTAAGAATGTCACATATGTCTTTGATTATTATTGTACGTTGACACCATTGCCGCATAAAAAACAACAGGTTCCATGTAGAGGCAACTTGGAGTTGGCAAAGAATGTATCCGTTGTAACGAAGTCATTTTTCAGTTAACTAATTATTTACCAAATTGCAGAATTCTATAAAACCCCGGTCCGACTTTCCCGCTAGATAACCCCGTCCTACAAAACTTCGTCCCCTCTCCCGTAGATAGCACAACTACAATTATAGGTCACCGCTCCTTTATCATTTGAAAACACCTATACCCCGATTTCCCGTTATAAGTCACCGCTAGATAGCAGCTAAAATCCCTTATAAGGAATCCCAAAACCAGTACAGGACAGTTCCGTCAGTTCAAAAACAGTTCGAATAATAATCCGCGAGTTCAGTTAAGTTAGTTAGTTAGTTCAGTTAGTTAGTTAGTGCCATCCGAAATTATTACAAGTGAGTATACTGGTGATTCCTGACGTAGACCGTATTTCTGCCGTCATATTTTCTGATTTGCTATGTTGTTTATGATATTGTGCCGACCCTACACTTCCGTCCTGCTTTAAACCTTGGCTCACTTGGGCGTCGGGCTTGCGGGCCATCCACCAGGAGTCAGTTACCCACCTAGTGTCCGATCCTAGTACTTCCTTGGCTTACTTGGGCGTTGGGCTTGCGGGCCATCCACCAGAAGTCATCTACTCCGTTCCTGCTCTAACCACTGGCTCACTAGGGCGTCGGGCTTGCGGGCCATCCACCAGGAGTCATCCTTATCCATATATATACCCGGAGAATATCATGCCCAGCATCGCCGACGGACAATCCGACTGTCGAACCCGGAGCCTTACGAGGAACCAGTGTCCTTATTTCCCGACCGTTTATAACCGCCATCAACCGTCCACACTGTCATATACCTACCCCCACTCGTTCCCCCCCCCCCGTTGATTTGAGTTCTGCCGTCGCCCCCCCCTCCCGTATGGTTTTATCTTGTTTGAATATTATTGTTGATTTCCCGTTTTCGAATGCATTGTTAATTTCTCCCGTTTAGACCTCTTGTTTTAATAACCCTCGTATAACACCATTTCCTGCAACCCGGTATATTCCATACCCCGAATTCCATACAATTAAAGCCTGTCTTGGAGTTCGCCGCCTTCCCAGTCAAGAAGATCTGACCCAACCACACTAATAAATCTGGCGCCCGAGATCCTCTTTCCCCTTGATTAACCGCCTCCCCCACAAAAGTGCGTCACACTGTCCTGATGGATTTCTTGAAATTGCAGGATTTAGATTTTTTTCGTGGATGTATCAGTCTTTCCAGGACATCGCCACCTGTAACCATCTATAGCAATTTGTTTGGTGCCAGCTGCATTGATGGAAATAGTTTCGTTGTTTTTATTGCAACAACTTACACGGTCACAATTGTTACCTATATTTAATTCTTAATACCCTTCCAGTCAAGGTTGATAAAACACAGCATTACAAATATACTACACTACGTAGAGTGTTTGTTATGCTGAGTTAGCAAACAAGAATTGCATATATAGCGGCCCGCACACGGCCAATATTATTGTCAATACAGACATGTCAATATTATTGTCAAAGTGCCTATCAATATTTAAGCAACCGCACACTGATCAATATTATTGTCAATATTTTACTTCATTTTGCCATGAGTTTGCCTCTAGTCGTTGGGAGCAGTGCCACTAGTGTCAGTTTTTATTTTAATTTGTATTTGCTATGACAAAGAAAAAGCATGTATAGCCATTTTATTATTCTGTGGATCCAAACGTTCGATCAACCGTAAACGGTGGATTAAAGAATGGATTACAAGAAGGGATCATTACTCTCACGTTAACTTACTTAGAGAAATTTCCCTAAGTGATGCAAACGATTACTGCAATTATTTCCGAATGGACGTTCATACATTCCGCAACCTAAAAGAAATGCTTGAACCTCATTTAATACGCCAAGATACAAATATGAGAGATGCTGTTCCCGTTGAACATAAATTAGCAGTTACACTACGGTACTTAGCAACTGGTCGGATCTACGAAGACCTGAAGTTTTCAGCTTTGATGGGACCAAGGACGATACGCTAGGCAGTGATGGAGACTTGTGAAGCTTTAATTTACATTTTAAAGGATTACATGAAGGTAAGTGTACACCTTGTAACTATCCTTAGTTAAGTATAATTTTACGAAGAAATCCCACTTGACTTAACTCTACAGAAGGACATGTGCAATGTTATTGAAATGAACAGTCAGGTACACAATTAATTAAAAGACAATAGTAATAAACGGATGTATTACCGAAAAGAAAAAATATTATAAAACATTATATAGGTACTTAAGTAGTTTAAAAAATAAGTAGTCAAAAAAGTAATTTCAATTTAGGTTTTTAAAGGTTCGTAAATGAAGACAGATATATGCCTGCTTCAGAGATATGTGGGCTTGACAAGTAAAGGCTTGAAGGGCCTTCATTGTTTGGGGCTGGCGTTGATACGTGGGAGTTACTGCTTGACCCCGGTGAAAACATGTAATTTTGTCCTGAAATATTGTTTGTTATGTTGATCTTGACCGAATCCTTTCGTAATGCATTCATACTTGCTTTGAACAGAACGTCTTTAATTGCCTTTTCTGCAAGTAACCTTTGACTCGTTTCTAGTTCACGGAGTTTATTCGCCCACGCTTTACCAATGTAATCAAAATTATCATTTTCTTCGGTATGATGTGGTTTTTCTAGATATTTACAGGCAACTGAAAGTAATTCGTCCTGCCTTGCAGTAGACCCTCTTGTTCTTTTTCTTGGTACAGGTGTTTGGGTTGCATTTATTGAAGAAACAGATGATTCTGTTAAACTGATTTGACTCACAGGGGCAACAGGTTGTTCATGCTGAGTGTCTTGTATTTCCTGAAACAATTTGCTTAGTAAATTTGCTTTATATTTTTTAATAGAGCTTGTATGTTCTATGTTTCAGTTCCCAACCTGCCCTGAGGAATGGTTAGACATTGCTGAACAATTCGGAGTGAGAAATAAATTTTGGAACTGTTTAGGTGCAATTGACGGAAAACATGTAGCCATAAAAAAACCAGCACACTCTGGCTCTTTATACTATAACTATAAAAGATTCTACAGTATCGTTTTACTGGCTGTAGTAGATGCAAATAGGAAGTTTATAATGATTGACGCTGGAACTAATGGTAAAATATCAGATGGTGGGATGCTCTTCTACTCCAAGTTTGGAAGACTTCTACTTCACAAAGAGCTCAACTTGCCAAACCCCACTCCTCTACCAAACACATCAGATGAACATCCCTTTGTATTTTTGGCGACGAAGCTTTCGCTCTTAATGAAGCCATACTCTCAGGCAAACCTTGATTCAGCCAGCCAGCAATTTAATCAGAGGTTATCCTCTGCTAAAGTTGCTGTGGAAAACTGTTTTGGAATATTGGAGGCCAGATTTGGGGTTTTCAATAAATCCATACCCCTTGATCCAAAAAAAGCCAGGATAATAACTATGGCATGCAGCTATTTACACAATTATTTAGCAACACAAGCTCCAGGTTATATGCAATTAAATGAAAATGAGCCGACACATACCCAAATAACATCACTGCAGTGCACGAAGTCAAAAAACAGCATGAAATCTGCCAAGGAAGTGAGGGATAGGCTTCGTTCTTATTTCAAGAACCAAGTTAATTAGCCGCAAAAAATGTTCCCCAAAGTGTGTGGGTTTTATTTAATATTAATGTTTTAGTTTCCTTATTTTTAAGTATACGTAATATATTCATGTGTAAAGTTATGTAACAAACTTTGGACTTGTAAATAAACTTGTATTACATTATTAATAATTATTTGGTAACCTTACCTCTGATTGATTGAAGTCCACAGGGAGTTTCGTTTCATTCAAGAACTGCAGAGCATGGAATACCCACGAAGTTGGGGTATAAACATCTTCCGCGCCACAACCTGAACGCCGTGATGCAACTATCTTCTTTGCTTCTTTTCGATAGTTTGTTCCTAAACTATTAATTTTTTTACGCACATCTTCTCCTGCATCTGGTTTTAATTTTTGGTAAATAGGCAGCAGTTTTCTTATAGCTTCCCTGCGACGATTTCTGTTTTTATACGACGATATCCGTGCATTCCATAATTCAGGGAGCGTCTTATACAGTTGGATAAAATTTTTGAGATGTTCATTTTCCGTATCATTTAAAATGTCACCGTCTTCAATGTTTTCAGTATCCTTCTCAGCCATTTTCAAAATAGTAATAAAAAAACACGAAAAGAAGTTTGAAAATTGAAACTTGTTGCATAACACTGACAAGAAAAAGGGGGTTATAGTCGAACCAACCTTACAAAATGAAAATCCTATAGTTCCTACCAAGACGAAATTTTCAGGTGAACTAAGTATTGAATAAACTATTGATGAACCACAGCACATGGTCAATATTATTGTCAATATCCCCACCATTTTCCAATAATGATGTTAGGATTTAAAAAATTTAAATTTTCATCAATATTTAATTCCATCATCAATACTAACTTCAGTATCCACCGCACACAGCCAATATTATTGTCAATACTTTTCTCTATTGACAATAATATTGGCCGTGTGCGGGCCGCTTAAGCAGTTGTCACCGTAGGTCAGGAGTTAGTTGATATTCGAGATCAGTTGACGATTAGTTAATAATCAGTTTATACCTGAGATTATTAGTCGAAACATAATCACTAGCTAGAGCGTTAACGTCAGGATTCGACATAGTCGAAATCCAGGGCGCCATATTTTTAGCCAAATCGTGTTAATCCTGCCATTGTGTGGCTATTAACGAGTATTATGAACTAGAGTAATGAAACTTTTCAAAAAAGCTCATAGTCACTGCAAATAAGCAGTGAAAATAACGTATACTTCGAAAGAACGATCGAAGTCCAATAGAAATTGTTCATTTTTTTATCGGGTTTCCTGTTAATCCTTGATTTCTTCAAAGATTCTAAAGTTAGTGTTTTATTTGACTTTGTTGAACAAGAAAAAATTGTGTTTCTGTAAAGCTACTTTTTAATGTTATAAAGTTAAAAGTTTCAAACAATAATAGTTATTTTTGTATATTTGTCTATAAGGGCGTGAAATGGGTGTTTTTTTATGGTGCCTAAGGATGTCAATTTTGGTCGAACCTACAGGTCGAAACAAAAATGGCATTCGAAGGCGCCATTAAACACGGAATTTTGCCCCGAAATACAAACAACGTTTTTTCTACAGCCGTTAAAAAAAGAAGCAACAGTAATTAGTAAAAAAACTTTTTTTCACTGTTAAAATATTTTTTTTCACGAGAAGTAATTAAATGGTTCGCTATTAAAATATTGGGTTAGCAAGAAAAAAAAACAGTTATTAAAACATATGGACATCATACTAAGTTTTTGTCGGCACTAAAAAAATATCGGGCTCAATATCAGCAAGTTTTTAGTCAACTTAATAGTAATAGTAATAGCATTTGTTTCCTTCATAGATACAAGGATTGTCAAAATAATACATTGTATAAAACAAATTATAAAAGTAACATTTAAAATTAGTACAAGACTAATACAAAACAAATTCACAAATGAACATAATTCACAAAATTCACATACAAACACAAAAACAAACAACACTTAGCATGGTGTATCACAGTCTAGAAACTCTTGACTAGAATAAAAGGAACGCTCCAAAAGATATTTCTTGACTTTGTTATTAAAAGACTTAAGAGACAAGTTCTTCGTTTCATTTGTTAATTTATTGTAAAATTTTGTGCCCCAATATATTGCGTTATTTTGCGTTCTTTTACTACGATGAAAAGGAATCTTCAACTCGTTCTTTTTCCTTGTATCAAATGTATGTTGATTACTGTTTCTCTATAGTTCATGGTAGTTAGAGTGGATGTGCTTCAGACAGTGCATTCAAAATAAATGGTCATGGAACAAAGTTATTACTTATTCAGCAGTATTATAAAATTGATCAGCAACAAAATAATATCCATAAGCCATAATTTATTTATTTATTTACTTATTTATTTATTTATTTATTTATTTATTTAATACAATAAGGTACATACATGCGTTTCGCCCAAATTGTACACCTTATTGTATAGAACACTGCGAACAAATACATTAGAATAGGTACCAAATGCAATCAACACGACAAAAGAAACATGCACAGTGTGAAAATAGGTACAAAAGAAATGAGTTAAAATTAAGCTTTTAAAAATCTACGTAGTGATCCCAAGCTTGAATTGAAGACATCTAAACTGGTACTGACTAAATTTATGCCCTCCTACATACGATTCACCATTGAGTGTTTCCCATAAACGTTTGCATAATGTTCTAACTTTAAGAGTGTGGTACATCTAGTTAATTTATTTGGTTGGAACCCGAAAGTTAAAACATGAGAGGATATCTGGAGTCATACATATTGTTTAACCCTTTATACCCAAAAATAATGTCCAGTTCATTTCGTCTCTTTGTCAGTTGTTGCATATTTAACAAAGTCAATCTCTCCTCATAAGCCATGGAATTATAATCAATACACTGTTTAAAAAGTACGAAATTTACAAACTTCCTCTGGACCCTCTCCAATCTAAGAACATGAACAGCGTATCTAGGGTTCCAAATCGGACTAGCGTATTCTAAAATAGTCAAAACTAAAGATTTGTAAAGTGAGATCACAGATGAAACATTTTTAAAATCACAACACTGCCTTCTAAGAAAACCACTTATTCTGAATGCTTTATTAACAATATGCTCGATATGGGACAAAAAACTGAAAGTACTTTCAAATAGTACACCCAGATCCGTTATTTTGTATATACGTTCAAGACTTATATTGTTGATTTCATATTCATATTTGATAAAAGACCTCGTCCTTGTAAATGTTATTACTTTACACTTATTAATATTCATATCCATATCATTTTCATTGCACCAATTAATTATATGAAACAAATCCGCTTGCAATAATCTACAGTCCTCGTCACAGGATATCTCATAATATAATTTCAAGTCGTCAGCGAAAAGTAATGATTTTGCAAACTTGATACTTCCCACAATGTCATTAATAAAAAATAGAAACAAAGGTGGTCCCAATATCGAGCCCTGAGGTACCCCAGATTTCGGATAAAAAGACTATGAAATGTAACCCCTAACCTTAACAAAGAGTTCCCACCCCGTGAGATAACTACTAATAATATTTGTTTGCATTGCCTTGCCCCATTAGGTTAGCCTATAGAGACAGTACATAAAAGTGATAGTGTTACATTTTGCCAAAATGTTTTTAAATCTGACTTACGATTTGCATCTTTATTATGTACGTATAATGTATTTAATTAACTATAGAATTAACTTTAGAGCTGCCTAATAAGACATTATTTACTGATCAATCTTGTTTTACTTGCTGAACTATGTAAAAATGTCACGTTTTTTTGACGGCTGTAGAAAATTTCATTTTGTTCAAAATATGATAGTTATTTCCATACACCCTTCATTTAACTTTAACAGTCATCGAGTGTTTTTGTAGGATTGCAAATTCTACAATTTAAAAACGCATTTTTTTTCTAAGAAAAAATCAGAAATTTTTTTTAACAATGTGGTGGGTCAGGATAACCAGAAAAATACTGAGCACTGTTATTGTAAAAAATGTATTTAATAAAAAAAACTTGTTCAAACACAAAACAAGACCACAACAGAAACTTTTGCTGTCTTCGCCATCTTGACTAACTTGAAAAACAAAACAGGGTGGTAAACTGTTAAAAAATAGACACTAAAGGCGCGAGATTCAAAATGAAGCGTAAAATTACTACAGTTCGGCCTTCCTGACAATAGATCGGCCTCGATCTAATAAATTTACACAAAGTAAACATAAAACATATAAAACAATAACAATAGTAGTTACACATAATACAACAGGTATCATAGCATAAAACAAAATGATATTCAGTTAGAAAAGTAAATACGAAGGTCATTAACAAAAGTTACATCATAAGGTCACAATCATCACTAGTAATAAGGGTCATAACATAAAATTTGTGCATAAATATTTTCATAGGTGACTTAAAATTAGCATAATAATCGAAACAACATAAGTTCATAAGATTATCCGAAATTCGCATAAGTAAACATAAGTTAAATATTCGTAATATTAGCGTAAGTAAACATAAAGTGTCATAAAATTGTCATAAGTAAAAATAAAGTTAGAGTATCATAAAATTATCATAGTCGGTAATTTAATAAGTCAAAGTAACCATTTATTCAATAAAAGTGGGTAAACTATTGGGCCTCGGATGGACCTAGCCATTTTTTCATATTTTGGGGAGAACATACACCTTCAAACGGTAGTTGTGTTAATTGATGTCCTTCCGGATCTACGACTATATAACGGTCTTTGTCTAACACTTTTTTTATAACATATGGTCCGCGATATTTTGGTATTAATTTTTTGTTTACACCTGGAGTGGTATCGACATTTTTAATCATCACATAATCGCCGGTCTCATAAGAAGTTGGAGGTTTATGCCTTTTGTTATAATAAGTTTCGTTGTAAGCATTAGTTTCATGAATCTTGTGAACTGCGTTTTCACGTATCCTATCCAAATCTCTAATTGTTTCTTTTCCCATCTCTAGTGCTTGTCGTAAATTATCATTGATCGCACCAATTTGATCAGTACCAAATAACAAACGTGACGGTGTATTATTGATAGAACGGTTTATTGAATTATTTATGGCAAACTCTACATTGGGCAAAACGCTATCCCATTTATTATCGGCTTCCTTTAATTTAGATAACATAGGAGTCAAACATCGATTAACACGTTCGATCTGTCCATTTGCTTGAGGAGTAGCTGTTGCTATTAACACGAGTTGAATACCTTGATCACTCAAAAAATCCCTAAATTTAGTACATCTAAAAGAGCTTCCACGATCACTAATCGAATGGGTTTGCTGTAATTATTAAAATATGTTTTAAGGTGCTTAATAGCTTCGTCCGCATTTGTTGTAACTGTAGGATAAAATTTAGTGAATTTGCTAAAAGCGTCTATTATTTCAAAAATGTATTTATGACGATGGGCCGTCTTTTCTAGGGGACCATAATGATCGATATGAACACATTGAAAGGGTGTACTGCCCTTATCTGGACAGTGTAATTGTCCTTCAACTTTACCCGAGTGTGGTGAATACGTAATACATTTGAGACAATTTTTTATAAAATTACCTACTTTATCTTTCAAATCCGGGAACCAATACACGCGCTTTAAGTATTCCATAGTCTTATTAGTACCCTGATGCCCCATAATAGTATGACTGTCACTAATAACATTTTGTTCCATTGACTGTGGTACGTAAAAGAGCAATTTACCATCGTTTTTTCTATATACCAGTCCATTGTTTAATTCAAAAAATTTATCTTCTGTTAATTGTAACCTATCCTTAATTATTTTAATTTTGTTATCTAAGTCTTGCAAAATTTCTAAATTTCTTTCAAAACAGTTTTCCTCCATGATAAAAATCGTACAATTTCTGCTTAACGCGTCAGCATGTTTCATGCGATCTGCTGATCTATGTTCCAAAACATAATCATAGTTACGTAAAATTAAGGACCAACGCAAAATTCTGGGATTAATTTCTTTTCTTTCCAACGTCAATTTTAGGCTATTGCAGTCTGTAACAATTTTAAATCGAATACCGTGCAGATATATTCTAAATCTCTCCAATGAATAAACTATTGCAAGCGCTTCTAATTCAAAGCTATGGTATTTACTCTCGACTGTGGATGTACGTTTGCTAAAATAACAGACTGGATGGAATTTTCCATCATCTTGCTTTTGCACTAAGACCGATCCGTAGCCATGGGAGCTTGCGTCGCAGTGCAACTCAGTTTCGGCAATAGGTGAGTAAATACAAAATACTGGTTCAGAGACTAATATATTTTTCAATACGTTAAAACTACTTAAGGCATCATCATTCCATTGAAAATCAGATCTCGATTTAGTAAGTCATACAAAGGTTTGGCTAAACGAGCAAAATCTTTAACAAATTTACGAAAATATGACACAAGTCCTATAAAACTATGTAATTCCTTCGAATTCGTTGGTATGGGATAATCTAAAACAGCCTGAATGTTTTCGGGGTTTGGTTTTATTCCGTGAGCATTTACACAGTATCCCAGATAATTAATCTCGGTTGCCAAAAATTCACATTTTTGTAATTTAAGTTCTAACTTATTGTCAACCATAACCGTAAGCACTTCCTTAAGAATGTTTATATTTTCGTCTATTGTTTCAGTAGCAATAAGTAAATCATCTAAATAAATTTGGATTTTATTTTGACTCAATAGTTCCCCAAAGGCAGTATGAATAAATCCACTGGACAATCCGAAAGGCAGTTTTAAATATTCGAATTGGCCCATAAAAGTAACGAAAGCCGTATAAGGTACAGAACTATCTTTTAGTTTTACATGGTGAAACGCGTCTTTGAGATCTAATCGCGTAAAAAAAACTTTATCTCTCAAATTATCAATCTGGTCGTCGATTCTGGGAATAGGAAAATTATCCCGCAAAGTCATTTTGTTTAAATTACGATAGTCAACAGCCATTCTAAGTTGTCCACATTTTCTCTTCACTAAAACAATTGGGCTGCCAAATTGAGATTTACTTGGCTGAATTATGCCGCGGGCTAACAAGTCGTTAATGATTTCAGAAACTGAGGCTTTTTCACTAAAAGACAAACGTCGAGGGTTATAATAAAATGGTTGAATATTAGGTTTTAGTACAATCTCCATCTCTAATTGAGTAAGTGGCTCATTAGGCTTCGCCGAATCAAGATAATAATTGTTCATAACATTTTGTAACTGGACTTTAATTTCCTCCCCTAAATTCGAATTTATATTTAAAACCGGTGAATCATCCTGAGTAACATCAATTTGGAAAATGTCATTAAAAATGTATTTAATAAAAAAAACTTGTTCAAACACAAAACAAGGCCACAACAGAAACTTTTGCTGTCTTCGCCATCTTGACTAACTTGAAAAAACAAAACAGGGTGGTAAACTGTTAAAAAATAGACACTAAAGGCGCGAGATTCAAAATGAAGCGTAAAATTACTACAACAATATATATATTTACGTTCAGGAAGTAATTTGTGAACTATTTAAGGGAAAAAAAATTTCGTCAAGATGCCTATTACCACACACATAAAAGAACTTGATGTTTTGACAACACTGTTACGCGGCAGACGAAACAAACCCCTTAATTCATCTGATTGCTTCTAGAGAGATGGTGGACCATTGTGGAAATTAGTAGCAGGCAGGTACAGTAAAAACCACACAAACGAGAAAATCGTTTTTAGTAACACAATTTATTTATTAAAGTTATAATGGAAAATGCAAGTAAATAATTAAAGTACGAAAGGGGCGAACCCGAAGAGCAGCGCGTATCGCGGTCGAGGGTAAGGAAATAAAAAGGATGATGCAGGCTGCCTTTTTATATCCTGGTGGTCTCTCAAGATGGTTTACCGTTTCTTTTACTTCGTAACTTCCTAGTTCCGGATAACGGATATTTAAAGAATCGCGGCTGCCGCCGCCTGGCCATGTATATGTGGTTACCTAAATGCCAGGTAGTTTGTTGGCTTGCCGCGTAGAGCGCTGGTCCCGGTCGCTACATTGCTCCCCCTCGAGCAACTTAGGGCACTTAGGCTTAAGTTGCGAAATGAACTCGCTGGATCTTCGATTTGTTGTAGGTTCGTGGCTCGGTATTTCCTGTATTTGGAAGTGGCTGATCGGCATTGGTTTACTTTTCGAAAAATGCAAGCTTCAGCCGTTCTGTCATGACCACGGTGTAGGTACCATTCATAATGAGCCTGAAATTTTGTGTTATTGTTATTGCAGCGGTTTTGGGACGATCCTCGGGCGGGACAGGAATTTGGTGAAACGCACGCACTAAGTCTAACGTGCTCAAATAGTACATCCAGTGAGCTTGTGTGAAAAGTCCTGGATATGTGGGATGGGATATTTGTCCGGGATCGTCACCCTGTTTAGACGGCGATAATCGCCGCATGGTCTCCAGGCTCCAGTATTCTTCGGTACCATGTGCAATGCACTTGCCCATGGACTGCTTAGAGGGAATGGTTGATATCAATAAATTGTTAGAAGCTCTTGGAAGCAATCACCGTTGTTGAGAACTGTGTGCTTAGATATGGGCGTACAGATAGGCTGGCGATGGTAAAGAGCTTCGTGGCGGCGTCCACTAGTCTCTTAATCTTCAGATCCACCTGCAAGCCATAATGACGACAGTGAAAATCCATTTAAAAGGTCGTCGAAGGCTTAGGTCGAAGTGTAACAATTGTTCTCCATAAGTATTGATTGGGGTTCCATTGGCGGCGTACAATTTGCAGGAGGCAGTTTGAGGTTTATGAATGGATTTCAGGTATGGGAGTACACAGAGGTCAGAGCCGGTGTCCACTAGGAAAGCGGTACCATTTTTCCTGTCCATGACAGTAAGGCGGTATTGTGGCGTTGGGCTGTCGTCGTCGACCGCCATATTCTGTGACGACGGTTTGAGTTTTCCGACGGCGGTGCGCTAACGTTCCAGCTGCATGGACGCTCACATTTCCGGGCTTGCTCACGGAACCTCCGGTGAAAATAGCAGTGCCCTTGGTCCGAACCTGTGGTTCGATCGTTGCGTGGCCTAAACCGCGAGCGGCTACGTCGATAATTACTTCCATTGGGTGGTATGCATAAAACGTACTACATGCTAATGCTTCGCAAAAAAATATTTACTTCGTAGCATTTGCTTTTAAATAGAAGTATCAACTCCGCTTGACAAGAACATACTCAAATTCAAATTCTTTATTCATGCTATTACAACAACAAAATTATTTACATTCGTCATTTATACTACAATCATAAAATAGTTAGCAATAAAATACATCTAAAAATACAATACGATCACAAAACAAATAGTAAAAAGAAACACTACCATGAACAATTCAAGAATTCATCGTAATTGTAAAAAGCTCGAGATACAAGAAATTTTTTTACTTTAGCCCTAAACCTCGGTATCGAAAGTCCTCTTATGTGATTCGGCAATTTATTGAAAAACTTGTGACAAAGAAAATTTGGACCATTCCGGCATTTTTTTATTCTGAAAAATGGTGTACTTAAGTTATTTTTATGCCTCGTTTCGTAAGAATGGAAATCTTCGTTTTTTTTTAAGATTGCAAGTGGATCCTAGCGTAATAGATGTTCTCTAGGATGAAAACGGAAGGAAAAGTTAGAATACCGAGGCTCACAAAGCTCTCCATACAATTGTCACGGTATCTGAGTCCAGCAATCACACGAATAGCCCTTCTCTGGAGGGAAAAAATTCTCTGCCAGTTCGCTGCATGGTCCCACACAATTATTGCATAGGACATAACGGAGTGACATAGAGAGTAGTACGCAGACTTCAGGGTATGCTCAGAGACCGTACACGCCAAACTGCGCAGAACGAAAACATTTATGCTCAACTTTGCCGCCAAAGCCTCGAGATGATGACTCCACAGCAGCTTATCATCGAGAATCACTCCCAAAAAGTTAACACGACAAGATGACCTTACCGAGAGTCGAGAGCTGGGGGGCCATACACTTTTCCAAAACCTTCGAAAATACAGGAAGAAACGATATTGATCTATAGTTAGAAAAATCAGACCTACAGCCCTTCTTAAAAATAGGAACAACTATCGCGGTTTTCATGCAATCGGAAAAGTAACTCTCCCCGATGCAAAGGTTCACCAATTTTGTTAAAGGACTAATTATTAACTCCTTAACAAATTTAATAATCGCCACGTTTAGGCTATGGATGTCATTACTTTTAGAATCCTTCAGTGAAGTTATCACGTCGCGCACTGTACTATAACTCACTTCCGAAAAGCCGAAAGAAACATCTGGAAGTTTGGTATTTTGCATCAGAGAGAGCGGATCATCCGTACTGACCGGAAGTCTTTGCAACAATTTCTCCGCAACACCAATAAAAAAGTCATTTAAATCATTTGGCGGTAGAGTACATTTACTCCGACTTTGGTTGACGTTCCTCCTTTCATTGACTATCTTCCACATAGCTCTTACCGGCATTATTTATAAGGTTATCATTCGTCCTCCTCTTTGCCTCCTTTATAGTTAATTTATAACGATAGCGGTATTGCTTAATTGCATTTTTTAACTTTAACGAAGGATGAGCTTTGTTTATTTCATTTAGGAGTTGCAGATGTTCCCGCATATCCTTTAGCTGATTGTTAAACCAAGGGGCCAAATTATTTGGCTTAACTTTGATGTGCTTTTCAGGAAAAGACTCGAAAAAGGCATGCTGAATCACCCTCAGAAACCTCACAAATTTGTTCTCCAATGACATTGAATTAGCGTCAATAAAATCCCAAGAAATATTTTCGATGTTGTTACAAAAGTTAAACTTACCCAATCTTGTAATTGGTCTACATTTTTTGATGTTTAATTTACCAAGAGAGACATTAGGTAAAGCAATGCTAAGTAGTTGACCTAGATGGTCCTAGAGGTTGCTGTTCATAACGCATGCGTGACAAGACTGTATTAAAATTCAAAAAAATGTTATCGAGGCAGCTATTACCGCGAGTGTTATCATAAACCAGCTGGGTAAGGCCCAAACTGCCAAGCAAATCACCCAAAAGTCGGCACTCGCCACATTCCGTGCCAAATTTCACATTGAAATCGCCCGTTAAGACAATATTCCTGTATTGTAGTGAGGAGAGTGCTTGCTCGAGAACATGCATGAATGAGTAAAAATTCAAAGAGGGGGGACGGTATATTGTTAATATATAAAAATTATTGGATTTATCCAGAACGGCACAAATCTCGATCTCTCCTTCAACAGAGAGTTTATTAACTCTTTCTATACTTTCGAACTCAAAGGAAGGGCCTACAAGGATAGCAGTACCGCCGCCCCTGCTACCTTCACGACAAAAATACGAACAAACATTAAAATTTAAAATAGTCAAAGACATAATTTTAGCTGCAGGAAGCCAGTGTTCAGATAGACAGATTACATTTAAGTTTTTATCACAAATAAAAGATTCAAACTCGTTCACTTTATGTCTAATAGATTGCATGTTTATACTGAATAGTCTGTAAGTTGAGTGGTTTAAGTTTCCGGAGAATCTTCGGCTGGCTTCGTAAAATTTTTCTTAACATATTTAACGAATGGTTTATATCTTATGTAACTAGGCCAAAAATTTCCGTCTAGCAGCTGTGCTCGATAGTTATGAGGTACATAGTACATAGCGAAACAGGAGTACGTACTACTAAAGCGAAGTATCTACTATCGTTTCAGCACTTGTCACAGAAAAGCACGTTAGAAATTGAATCCAGTTATTTCTTTTCGATTCAATCGCCTCAGATACTGATAACAGTGTTTTGGAAACAGTACTTTAATTCACACCAATATCAACATCCTTGTTGAAATCCAGGATGTCCTGTAAAAAATCATGTACGTTTTGTATATGTCACAAATGGCTTACTAAATATATCTAAGATTCTCAAAAAGCCTTCCATTTTCTGCGTAGGTGACAAAGCTCCATCTCTTGTTTCTATGTCATCATCAAAAAAGTAATCTGCAAGCCAGTCAACATTTTCCCTGTTAAACCTTAAATACCAAATTATGAAAGTATCATATACCATATTATAATGGTATAATTTATTATAATTACCTAAATAATTTACGATATAAATGATCGTTGTATCTTCTTCTCTGATTGTACAGGGTGTCCCATTTTCGACACTTTTAGGGGGTATTGGCGTTATTATCAAAGATAGAGTGTTGCGGTTTTCACCTTCCTGTCCTACTTTTTCACGAAACAAAAGATTCCGGGGTCAAATTTGTCATGGCTCTCTTAGTTTTTGTTTCTAAAAAATTAGCCACGACCTACTGTTATAAATAAAGAAAATTATTAAAAATATCGAATTTTGAACTTGTTTTCCGAAATAAATATTAAGTATTATATATTTTTGGCAAGCCCAAATTTTGCTTAATCAATATAAAAGATAATATATAGGGTGTCCCATTTAAAAAAACATAAGTTTGGGCAATATCTCTAAAACTAAACCTTTTACACAAAAACTGCCTACGCCACTGAATTCTACGTAAAAAACTCTATCAAGATCAGTTTTCACCTTTTTGATAAGTAACTGCATAACGGAAATACGAGGGGTGTCTAAAAAACAAAGATTTTCAGAATCACTCTGTAGATTAAAAACTAAGAGAGCCATGACAAATTTGACCCCGGAATCTTTCGTTTCGTAAAAAAGTAGGACAGGAAGGTGAAAACCGCAACACTCTATCTTTGATAATAACGCCAATACCCCCCCTAAAAGTGTCGAAAATGGGACACCCTGTACACTAATTGTCACATTCATAAAAGCTGCCATTTCTTCGACTTTAAACTCGCAATTAGCGGTATCCGAAGTTTCTCATACACCAACTTCACCTAAACTGAAGTATATACTACTGAGCGTCCCATTTGTAGTAGATCCTATGCAGGCGAACTACCTTCTTCTATGTATTGAGATCAGGATTTACTAGATGGCCGGCAAGTTCGTACATATAGTAATATACAAACAGTGCAAGTAATAGTGTTTTATTTTATAAAGGAGCAAAAGCGATAGTTTATGAGAGTCTGGACGTTTAACTGCCTCGCTACGTTCGGCAGATAGATCCAGCCGTGCAACATAAAGTCACTTTGGCTCCGAATAAAATATAGGTACTATTTTTTTTCAAACGTCGACAACAAAACATGTAAGAAATTTTGAGGATACAATTTTTTAATTGAGAAACGAGCTAGACGCATCAATTCAGTTTGCGATTCTAGACATTTACCTAAAATTTAATACTTCTACTATTTATTAACATAATAAATTTGTGAAGTTTCACTTTCATTAAATTACAAAATAAACGAAGGTAACCATAGCGACCTTAAATTGAATAAGCTTCAAAATCTTTTAGGAGGAAATTTCATTTTCACTTTATCGAAAAATATTGAATACACTTGTCTTTATGACAATTGTCACCGAATTATCGGTGGAATGTAATTATAATTAAAAAAAATTCGATAAATCCCTTCTTTGCCTATGCTACCAATGCTAAATGTTCCAACTTAGCCGCCATCTTGGATAGTTTGCCTAGCGGCCACGGGTCGCGCATATCTTTGTACTGATCTCAATATCGTACATAGTATTAAATACTACTGAGAGCAGTAAATGCTTCGTTGGTGTAGTAGAAACTCCAAGAGCGAAGTAGATACTTGAAGCACTAGTAGGTACTACGTTTTATCCATACCACCCATTGTGTCTATTGTTCTGATTTCTCAAAACTCTGTCGAATCGCTCTGTGAGTACATCAATGCGGATATTTGACCACTAGGAGCTGGTGCTGCTGTTTTGGGTGGCTCGGTAGGCGCAGACACCATAGACACTGGGAAATTTTGCGATGCATCCTTTCAACACGTGGCGCAATTTAGTTACCGTGGTATTGGCGAATGCGGATAAAATGCGTTGTTTCACTGCATTATATTTATCCGAGGCCGGGGGCTCCGCAAAATGTCCAGAACATACGGTAAACGACGGGGTCTAAATATTGGACGAGATATTGGTATTTTGTTTCGTCGCGCGTAATACCGGCTACACTAAACGCGACCTCGACCTGCATGAACCAAATGTCCGGTTCATCTCTCCAAAACGGCGGTAACTTTGCTATCCTGGCCAAGTGGATTTCTGATGCATTGTCGACGGTCGGGTTAGCACTTGAATTGTTTGTTCTTCCTTCACGGGGCGCATCTCGAAGGCGGATCTGTCGATGTCGCCCATCTCCTCCATTGCCAGCTCCATCTCGCTAATCAGCTGTCGGTCGCGAGCGTTTAAAAGATCCAATGGCAAGGGTCTTGTGGGAGAGAATAGAAATGATAGGCTGTCAGTAAATTGCAAGGAATTTATTTCTAAATAAAATAATGATTCTTGTTATGGTCGGTCGGTTCTGGTGGTGATCCACCGTAGGGAGCCGTCCGGGTTACGGTGTTGTTGTCGGATCCGGTTGCGGCGTCTCGGTCGGGAGGTACGGGTTTTTTTAGGAGTATGTTTTGCAGGATGTTGATTTTAGGAGTTTGGACAGGAGGGGGTATTGAAGGAGGTACAGTGACGGGGTTGGGGTTGTGCGTGGTGGTGACTGTCGAAGGATGGGTCGGAAGGTCGGTCGGTGTTTGGGGCGGGCGGCGGAAGAACGGTGTGACCGGTTTCTTGGGTGTTCTTGTCCGGGCCGCCAGGTTCCTCGCCACTTGTTTGGCCTGGGCTTGCAGCTCCGCTCTCTTGGCGGCTGCCAACCTGGCGTCCTCGGCTGGTTGGCGAGTCGGAAGGTGTTGCAAGCGGTTTCTTGGCGGCACTACAACAATGAGTAGGGTTTTTTGTTTTGTTTAAACGGAGTTGTCGGATGCGGGTTTCATATCTTTTATATGAATACGGTTGCATGTTCTGCCGGAGTCGGACTTGAGGTTGTATACCACGGGGGAGAGGACTTTAGTAACAGTGTACGGGCCACTATATTTCGATGCGAGCTTGGCGGCAAAACCTTTAGAGGCGTCGGAGAGGTGGTGTTCCTTTTTCATAACACGGTCCCCTAGGTCAGTGGTCTCCAAACTTTTTTAATAAAGGGAGGCGGATATGTGCGCGAAACGTAGTTGTGGTGGGACCGGAAAGGAGGAGACAGTCTCCCCGAAGGAAAAGAACATTTTAAAAATTGCAATTTGATATAATGCTCATCTGATATTTTGAAAGTAACTTGTAAGAACTAAAAAAGAAAAAACTACTCTTGAAAAAATGTTATATACCAAACAATTTATTATTACACTTTACAAACATATTTCTTTTTATCATTTAATGTGAACAATGGGACTGCATTTGTTGAACAATATCGGAAAATTCTGGTTTGATGGTTTCTGAAACTGCGATGCGAAGATCTGGTTCCAAGATTAATTTATTTCGGTATTTGGTTTTAATACCTGTCATCGCTGAAAATGATACTTCACACAGGTAAGTAGTACCAAATGGTAGGAGTGCATCGGTTGCTGTGCTTACTAAACTGAGATACTCGGATTCCAGTCCCAGCCACCAATCGTGAAGAGATTTTTGTTGAAACTCGTTTTTTAATGTTGTATTGTGTCTAATGTCAATTAGCTCCTCTTGAGAAACAATTGGAAGATGTTCAGTTTTTATATTTTCAGCAAATGGGTTTACAATACATTGAAATTCTTCACCAGGAAGATCTGTAAATAAGTTACAAAAATACATTTCTAAATTTTTTTAATGTGTAGTTATCTGACTTTTTGTTTGTTCCACATTTACATCATTTTCAGCAACGAAATCAGACAAGGATGGAAACATTTCCAAACTTCCCCTTTCAAAATTTTCCCTCCACAACACTATTTTCTTTCGAAATGCAGCAATTTTTTCATTCATTGTTAAAATGTTACCTTTGCCTTGTAGAGACAAATTAAGCATATTTACTTTTTCAAAAATATCAGCTAAGTAGCATACTACTAACAGCCACTTATCATCATTGAAATGATTTGCAAATCGCCTATCTTTATCTAGGAGGAAAATGCGTAACTCATCTTTCATTTCGATAACTCTTTTAAGTACTTTTCCTCGGGATAACCATCGAACCTCCGTATGGTACAAAAGATTTTCGTGGATACTGCCCATCTCTTGACATAGTACTGTAAATATTCTACTATTCAAAGGCCTCGTTTTTATAAAATTGACTATGTTGATAACATCCTGCAATATTTGATGTATTTCAGGCTCCTTTTTTTTTGTTACAATAGCTTGCCTATGGATAATACAGTGAACGAATTTCACATGTGGTGCTATTTCAGTTACCTTTCCTTTGAAGCCTTTTTTTGTACCAGTTAAAGCAGCTGCTCCATCACTAGTTACACTTAAACAGTTTTCCCATAAAATATCGTTTTTAACAAAGAAATTATTTCCTGTTGAGAAAATGTCTACCCCTGTACATCTTTCTGTAAGCGCTTAACAAAAAAGTAATTCTTCATGCAATTCTTTATTAAAATAATATCTAATAAATACCAATAACTGAGCCATGTTGGCAACATCTGTGCTTTCATCAAGCTGTATAGCAAATTTCCCACATTGAGTAACTTGTTTTAATAGTTGCTTCTTCAGATTATCAGCAATTATTTCTATACGTCTTCCAACAGTATTTGCTGATAATGGAACACATTTTAGTTTATCTGCATAGTCTTTTCCATGAATACTTTCCACCATTTTTATGGCGGCAGGGAGTACAGGTGTTTCCCCAATGGTGTGTGGTTTTTTATCCTTTGCAATTAGAAAGGAAACCTCAAGAGATGCTTCTAAACATTTATCGTTCATTTTAGTAATTTTTTTTAAATTGCTGGTCTGAGAATTAAATGTCTTTAAACATCGTTCAAAAAATTGTAAAGGTTTGTGTTTATGTTGAGGATGTTTAGTTTTTAATGTCTTATTAACAACGAAGGATTCATACTTCCATTAGACAGCATTTCATTACATAGTAAACACGTAGGACGAGGTTCAGTGTTAACTATAGTCGATGTAAACCCCCATTTTAAGTAGATATCTTGATAATTTAGAACCTTTTTGGACAATTTTATTGGCAACGAGCTTGACTGAATAGTATCTGTACCTGAATAATAAGTACCTGTATTCCCATCTTTTTCTTGTGGATCTCTTGATGTAGAAGCGCTCTCATGATTTTCTTCAATCCGTGGTTTCTTTGCGGAATTTATTTTTAACCATTTGTCCATTTTAAGGAAATTAATTTTACAAAATTTAATTATGATTAGTTGTTTTTTATTATTATTTATTTATTAGTAGTATATTTTATTTATTATTAATAATAATTAATAATGATATTAAATATTTTTTGAAAAGATAAAAAAGTTTGAAGCTTCACTAAGTATTGCTAATATTGATAAATAAAAATAAACACACAATCTGACCGTAAACACGTAAGCAAGGTAGATCCCCCTACTCTTTACAGACGAACTCAACACAGACGGAACAATTCCGTACAGAAACGATCCCGGACGATTACATGTATGGGTACGTGCAAGGTTGCGCTACTCGTAATTTTAATAAATTGACTTGGACCAATTCGAAAGTGTTTTGTAGCTGGACGAGGCGGTGGATATGAGTGTCGGGAATGGTTTGATCGATGTTTTCTGGGTCGTTGGCATGAGGGGTGGTATGGGCGGCGTACAGAGCTCCGGGAAGTTCCATTTCTCGACCGAAGTTGAGGAAAGCAGGAGAGAAGCCCGTGGAGTCGTGGCGGGAGCTGTTGCTAGCGAATAAAAATTCCGGAAGACGTTGACCTAGTCTGCTTCACAGTACTGCGAAATCATGGTTTTCAGGGTTTTATTGGTTCGCTCTACGGGATTAGCTTGAGTGTACGGTGGTGTAAATCGGTGGGTGATACCTAGGTCCTTTAGTAGGTCTTGAATTTTTCGGCCGGCGAATTGGACGCCGTTGTCGCTGATAACGGTCTTTGGGCATCCGAAACGGGTAATGATCTCTTGGTATATTGCTTGACTGGCTGCTTGAGCTGAGTTTCGACAAAATTTTAATCCAACTAGACCAGTTTTTACCAATCAATCAAATTCTCAAAACTTTTATCCAATCAAAACAAATGAACAAAATGCCTATGCGAATCCTCCGAATTTTAGTAATCAAAAAAGACAATTCGAGGGAAATATTAACAAACCATTACCTCATCCGAATAAAATGTTCACTAATAAATAAGTTTTTGGAACTAATAAACCGAATTCGAGTATGTATCAAATTAGAAACAGACCAAGCCCCATGTTAATCCAATCACAAGTAAATTCTCAACAATTTGCAAATCGTCATGCAAAAAATTATAATAGTAGACCCATAATTGTAGAGGAACTATTTAACGTGGAAACTGAAAATGAAGATCAAATTCAAGAAGAATCGTACGAAATTGAACATGACGACGATAATTATGAAAATTACCAAAATTACGATGACGAAAATTTTCTATTACCAGTCTCGGAAATCTCAGAACAATCGACTTAAAATTTTTAGATACTCGCTCTAAATTACCATTTATTTATTTACCTGCCAAATTTAGACTTAAAAATTTTAATAGACGCAGTCGCAATCGATTCTATAATTGATCCAGGACCAGCATTCACAAAATTTTCAAATTATTTCTTCAATAAACCTTTTATAGTCTCAGGATTAAAAGGACAAGTTCACTGTAAACATAACATAGAATTTCCTATTTTAAAAGAAATCGGTATACCTAATACAATCCATCTACACGTAGTAGACTGGCATTCTAAATACGACGCCTTACTGTGATTTATCGAAATTAGGCGCAAACATCGATTATAAAACCAATATTTTAAAATTAGGATATATTTACGTTCCATTTTATTTAGAACATACCTCAAAACATGTTCCTCTCCAAAATATAAGTATCAATAACTCTTTAAAAATTCCAGTGACTATTGAAAATGGTGAAATATTTATCCCAGAAACAAAATTAACTGATAATTACTCAATACCCGAATGTGTCATTTACGCCCGCAATGGCTATTGTTTTTACTTTCTTATACGAAGTAATAAGAAAGTATAGTAATCGTGATTTTTTTCGACTTCGAGATTTTGATGGATTTACACGTTTTGAGGGCCCCTAAATCCATTTTGACCATTTTCGCCATTCTGTCTGTCTGTCTATATCCACCATAACTCAAAAACGACTTATCGAATTTGATTCAAATTTCATATTTAAGAGTTTGAACAAATTTGTGGGTGCCACATTAAATGTTTTCATCTAGCACCAACACAAGTGGTACTTACCTAAAGACATTTTTAGGTTTTTTAGGAATATCTTGAAAAATAAACAATTTACGAGATTTTTATTTCTTTAACATTGATTTAGAATTAAATTTTGAACTAATTTTGTTTGAACCATTTTTTGAAATTCCGTCAAAAAAATTTCAAAAAAATGAGATATTCTTAAAACACTTATATTTCTCATAGTGCGCGTTGAATCCGACTAGTAGATAGACTAGTGAGTTTGGGGCTTGGCTGCCAAACGGGACGTCGCGGGTTCGAATCCCAGAAGGACCATTAGTTTTTTTTACTGGTTTCTATGGTACCGAAAACAATAATAATAAATAAATAAATAAATGTGATTTTATATTAATAACGTATTGAATGTCGACTGCATGTAATTATTGGCTACCCGTTTAGTATTTTCCAAAGATTAAAACTGTATCATGGCAATGTATAAGAAAGTCATGTGTTGGGCACATCAGATAACAACGAAATTCAAATAAACTGCTCTGAAAGAATAGATGATTTTCCATTTGTAAATTATGAAATTATGAATCCACCCACAATTAAAAGTCAAAATTTAAAAATTCCAAAGGTAATAAGAACCACTCATTTAAATAACGAGGAAAAACGTGAAATACTTACTACCTGTACGCAATATAAAGACATCTTTTTTTTTTAAATAGTGACCTGTCATTTAGTAATGCAGTAAAACACACAATTAGGACAAAATATAACAATCCAATATACGTAAAATCATTTAGACATCCCCATAACATGAAAATTGAAATTGAAAACCAAATTCAAAAACTTTTAAAAGACAACATCATTAGACCATCTATTTCTCCCTATAGTGCTCCAATTTGGATTGTCCCAAAGAAAACTGACGCGTCCGGTAAGGAAAAATTTAGAATGGTAATTGATTACAGAAAATTGAACTAAAACACAATTGAGGACAAATATCCCATCCCGCGTATAGAAGAAATTTTAGATAATCTTGGTAAAAGCACCTATTTTACAACCCTTGACTTAGCTCAAGGTTTTCACCAAATAGAGATGCATCCGAATTCAATAGAAAAAACGGGTTTCAGTGTAAATAATGGGCATTACGAATATCTGCGAATGCCTTTTGGATTGAAAAACGCGCCCAGCACTTTCCAAAGAGTGATGGACAACGTTTTAAGACAATAAATACATGTATTTTGTTTTGTATTTATGGACGACATAGTAATTTTCTCAAAATCTTAGCAAGATCACATTAATCACATTAAATGAATTTTTCAAAAATTAAGACAATACAATTTAAAGGTTCAATTAGACAAGTCCGAATTCTTCAAAAAGGAAGTCACTTTCTTAAGACTCATTGTCACCCCCGATGGTATTAAACCCAATCCAGTTAAAATCGAAGCCGTAATGAAATACCCAATACCAAAAACGGTGAAAGAAATAAAATCTTTTCTAGGTTTAGCCGGATTCTACCGAAAATTCATACCAAATTTTGCAAAAATTGTATCCCTTTTAACTAAATGCTTGAAAAAAGGTTCAAAATTAAATACTGAAGACCCAGACTACATTGCATTTGTTGAATTACTGAAAGAATTACTCATGAACGCACCTATACTGTCTTACCCAAATTTTAATAAAAAATTCACTTTAACTACAGACGCATCTACCATTTCAGTTGCTGATTTATTATCACAGTCAAATCGACATATTGCTTATTACTCAAGAACACTAAATTCTGCTGAAAAATATTATTCAACTATCGAACGTGAGTTATTAGCTATTTTAGACTCGATAAAACACTTTAGACCTTACCTTTTTGGACAAAATTTTACCATCGAAACAGACCATAATCCTCTTGTGTGGCTATCAAAAATTAAAGAGCCTAATTCCCGACTTGTTCGTTGGAAATTAAAATTAGAAGAATTTAATTTCAATATTGTCTACAAAAAGGGTAAAGAAAATTACATAGGTGATGCCCTTTCTCGAGTTGAAATTCACAACAGCGAAAGAGACGAAAGTGAATCTCTTATAGTACACGTATATAGAACACCTGATAGTATCGTCGTAGAATTAAATGAAATAATAGACTCAGAAGTCCAAAATACTGACGATTATTCAAAAACAATCCAAGAATTGCAAACAAACTTAGACACTGTCCACTCAACTAACGATGACGGTGACAAAACCAGCCCTATTTCGTAACAATTAGTAAATATTTTTCCAAATAGAGTAATAATTAATTCGGGTGAGCAGTATAAAGTTAATTTTACAAAACCTTTTAAAATAAATACGTATAATGTAATGATAAGAGTAAATTCAACCCGTAACGACATGTTACAATTCATGAAAGAAATTTTTAAAGCTAATGCCCAATACGGAATTTACTTCATCGATAAAAATTTATCAAAAGAATTCATAGCTTTATGTAAAGAATTATTCAATAACTCCTTTAAAATAAATATAAGTAACATATGCAGTGACATAATAAGCCCTAACGCACAAAAAGATATTGTCACAGAATATCACGACCACACGCATAATGGTATAATCGAAACTTACAATAATTTAAAATCAAAATATTACTGGCCGAATATGAAAGAAACTATAACTGACTTAATCAACGTTTGTGAAATATGCTTACAAACAAAGTACGATAGACACCCTTACAAATTGAAATTTTCTGGACCCTTATTAGCAAAAAGACCGTTTGACATTGTACAGGGTGGTCCAGTTACGGTGTCCTCGTTATTATCTCAGAAACAATTAGGTACAGGAAAAAAAGTTGTATATAGAAGTTGTACCGTCTATAGCATGCTACATTTTTTAAATAAATTTATTTATACAGGGTGCATCATTTTCATGAGGCGAATAATTTTTTTAAATGGAACACCCTGTATTTTACCCAATATTATGATTTCTCGTCCAATTTACGATAAAAAGTATATAAGGTCTAAGATGCCTATTATTGATGGTTTCCAAGATATTCGAGAAAATATCTAGAAATACTATGATATCTGCCTGTTTATATGTGCAATGTTAGTTCTATTTTTTAGCTAGAAAATTTTATTTCTGGTCTTAAAAAGCAAGTAAACTTTAAATTGATATCATATGTAAGAAAAAGTCGTAGTATTTGACAAAGAACTATTATTTTATAAAGTAGACCTAGAAGCTAATAATAATGCTCTCTCTGTCAGGTAGGCATTGGAAAATAGTTAAATTTTTTTAAATATTTTGTTTTTTATTATAAACTAACTAAATAAAGAATTTAATAAGGAGGGGTTGCAATCAGAGTCTCCGATATCAAATCCTACACTTTATTTATAAAAAGAACTACACAACAACATTTGTAAAAAGAAAACGGGTAAAACTTAAGACTACTGTCTACTAACTGTCATTAACTAAAACTAACTGAACTAAAAACACACGTGACCACGACGCGCATAAAAAAAACGCAATAGATGGCGCCAGTAGTACATTTATTCCTACACACTCCCCCTCTGAACTACGTCATGGTCCTCCGACGTCGTTCAGGACTTCTTTGGTCGTCCTCGCTTCCTTTTGGGCACTAGAGGAATCGGCAAGACAGACTCCGTTCCTCCGATATAGGGTGGTACCAAATCAAAAACGTGGTACTTTCTAATTATCTCAGGAATATCGGTGCAAGTAGACAACAAATATGTAGTGGGTATGATGATATCCCTGATTCTATATGGCCCATCCCTTTTTGGAGCGAATTAGAAAGTGATTCCCTTTTCGGCGTTGCTGAGAATATGTGTCTTAACCAAGACCTGGTCACCAATCTGATATGAAACATTTCTACGACCCTGGTCGACATATTCCTTCCTCTTGTCTTGCTCCTTAATTAAAGTCTCTTGAGCCTCACATAGAAATTTCGAGAGTCGCTTCAAATAAGGCGTTATCCTAGGTACAAAATTCTCAGCCTCTACTACTCTCCTCAAGTCATACAATGTATCATGCGGTGCTCGGATTTCACGTCCAAACGTCAGATAGGCAGGAGTACTTCCCATAGACTTACATACAGTAGAATTAATAGCGAATCGAATGCTACTAACATGCTCATCCCAGGTATCGTGTTGATTTTGAACCAAGATGGATAGTTGGGTTTTCAATTCCCTGTTCTTCCTTTCTACAGGATTACTTTCAGCGTGATACATTGGTATAAATGGCGTTTTGATACCAAAACAGAACGTAACCTTCTGCATAATATCACTAATGAATTGTACGCCATTATCACTAATCATCTTTCTAGACGTACCATACCGTAAAAATATTTCTTCGATAAGGATCTTAGCGCAGCACTCTTGCCAAACGACCCGAAGGCGTTTTCAGCGAAAATAGCCATTTCAAAGGTTGGTGATCACTAGCAATTGTAACTTCGGCTCCTTCTAGATATGTGTGGAATTTTTTTCAGCCGATATAAGTAAACGGCTCGCGAACTCTACCGGTTTTTCGTTTAAACCCTCCCCCTGGAGGAGAACAGCTCCTAAAGCGTAGTTGCTGGCATCGGTTCGTAAAATGTAAGGCTGCGATTGATCTGCTTGTATTAAGATGGGAGCGGTTATCAATTTTTCTTTTAGAGTCTGGAACGCGCGTAATTCCGCTTCTCCAAACTTGAACGTATTTTTCTTCTTCAAAAGATCTGTAAGATGGCGTGCGATTTCCGAGAAGTTTGGTACGTACTTGCGGTGCCACGAACATGTCTGAACGAAACTTTGAACGTCCTTTACGCAATACGGCGGTTTCAGGTTTTCAATGGCACCCATTTTACCGGGGTCGGTTTCTATCCCGTTTGATGTAATAACATGTCCGAGATATTTGACGGAACTGCGAACAAAGAAACACTTTTCTCTTCGCACAGCTTTTAAATCGTCCACATGTTCATCGAATGTTTTTAAAAGCACTAAAATGTCATCAAGGTAAGTGAATACCGAACGATTACCCAAACCCGCCCGAAATCTGTCCATTAACCGAACAAACGTAGCAGGAGAATTTGTTAGACGGAAAGACATTCTCGTGAAACGATAGGTGCCGAACGGAGACACAAAACATGTTTTATCGCGATCTTCAGTGGCAATTGGGACCTGCCAAAATCCTGACTGAAAATCAATTGTAGACATAAACGGAGTTCGTTTAGCGGAATGAAGCAAATCTTCAATCCTTGGCATCGGATAACTATATTTAACGGTCACTGCATTGAGGCGACGATAGTCGACGCATAGCCGAAGTTTGCCATCCTTCTTCGGAACCAGTACGACTGGGCTGGCCCAAGGGGACTCACATTCTTCGATTATATCTTCCGATAGGAGTTTATCTAACTCTTCTCTTAAGAATTCCTTCTTGAGGCCACTCAGTGGGTATGGTGGAACTGCAATCGGCATCGTGTCATTAACCTGTATTCGATGCACAGCGAAATCGGTTGAGCCTCCCTCTGGCGCAAAGATGTCGGCATTTTCTTTGAGGAAGGAGTTTATGGTTTGCCTTTGAACCGGTTCTAATACTTCTCCCTCATCGGGGCGTAACCCATGTTCACTAATTTCGAAAATATGCAAATCTTTTGGAATGTTGTTTTCGTTAGCAAAGTCATACGTTGTTGTTTCCTCGTCACAAAAGTACCAACAATGCATCGGAACATTCAGTACGATGTTTGCTTTCTTCAAAAAATCAACTCCTAAGAGTGTATAGTTATTTTGGACCCTTGGCAAAATAATGAAGTTAGTAGGAATCAATCTACCCTTGATAAAAACATCAACTTCAGCTCGTAGAATTTCTTCTTGTTTTATGCTACCATCTGCGTATGACATGCGAACGCTAGAGGATGTAAAAATCTGATTATATTTTTGTAAGAGTTCGTAAACCAGCACTTGAGCACCGGAATCTGCGAACCCAACTCCATTGAAATTATGTATCGTTAAAGGCAAAAGTGGTCTAGAAACATCTTGAATTTTGTCTTCTAGCAAAGTACTTTGAAAAAAAACTGAACGAATTGGCTTGCAAAGGAGCTGAAGGGCCAGGTTGTCCTTGACATGTTTGACATTTTGATCTGATAACACCAGGGGCTCCGCAACCATAACACACAATTTGAGATTTCCTGGTGAGGTTTCCAGCTGCGGATGATGCAGACTCAGTAGCTGATTCCTGTGATTTAGCAGCTAATTTCTTGCAATGCTCCTTAGTGTGCCCAAAATTTTTGCAAAATGTACAGCGTGGCCTTACTTTCCTATCAGGCTTTTCCGAAGGTTTTTCTAACAATATGGGGTTAGTTAACTCTTGATGTAATGGCGTTTCATGCAAAGTGTTCAATTTCGCGCGCACGGTGTAGCAAATCTTTAAAATTTGAAAAATCACCGCGTGAAAGTCTTTTACGAATTTTTCGTTGCATTAATCCGTATGTTATATCGAGTTGCGCCTGTTCAGTTAATTCACACAGCAGTTGTGAAATTAATGCGCGTAGGCGACATACGAAAAGTTATGTTGATTCATCAGAGTTTTGTTCTCGCGAGAAAATTTCTCGAAACACTAAATTGTGGCGGTAATTTCCTCGAATAAGTGTCCCGGAGCGCGGTAATAGCACTATTCCAGTCATTCACGGATTTTTTTATACCCTGCCACCACGTAGCTGCGATTCCTTCCAGCAACATTGGAAGTCCTCGTAAAGCATTCTCATCGGAAACATATGAGCAGTCTTTGTACGTTAAAATACTGTCCAAAAATGCCTCGACGTTTGAACCATCAGAGCCATCGAAACGCGCACGGGAGACGGCACAACACAAGCCGGTCGGTTTTCGGTTTTGTGTTTTTACTAAAAGCGGCGATTGCGAATGAAACTGAAAAAATGAAGATTTGATAATAACAGTCAAACGATAAAAGTCACCAGAAAATACACACACGAAACACAGCACAGTTCGTTACAAAAAGGCGGTTCCTTAAAAACACAAAACAAAACTCTTTCCACGAGTTGAGCGCCAGTTTAATAAGGAGGGGTTGCAATCAGAGTCTCCGATATCAAATCCTACACTTTATTTATAAAAAGAACCACACAACAACATTTGTAAAAAGAAAACGGGTAAAGCTTAAGACTACTGTCTACTAACTGTCATTAACTGAAACTAACTGAACTAAAAACACACGTGACCACGACGCGCACCAAAAAAAAAACGCATTAGATGGCGCCAGTGGTACATAAATTCCTACAAGAACATGTTTTGGTTGAGTATTTTATAAATTGAAACAAATGAAATAGCTTGCTCTAACACACATGGTGGAAGGTACACCAACATAATACAATATTATTCTTCAAAATATTTTCTCGAATATCTTGGAAACTATCAATAATAGGCATATTAAGCTTTATATATTTTTTATCGTAAATTGGATGAGAAATCATAATTTGGGGTAAAACACAGGGTGTTCCATTTAAAAAATGTAACTTTATGTCGCCACATGAAAATGACTCACCCTGTATAAGTAATATTTTTTCAAAAATGTAGAATGCTATAGACTGTATAACTTCTATATAAAACTTTTTTTCCTGGACCCAATAGTTTCTGAGATAATAACGAGGACACCGTAACTGGACCACCCTGTACACATCGATACATTTTCCTTTCAACAATCAAAATTTTTAACAATCATTGATTTATTTTCGAGATATAGTCAAGCGTATCACGTCAAAGACGCCACTAGTGTTACAATTCTTAGTAAATTGAGACATTACTTTGCACATCATAATATCCCAAAAAAAATTGTATGTGACGAAGGACGCGAATTTCAAAATAATACGTTTAAAGAATTTTGCAAAATGAATAAAGTAGATTTACATTTCACTACTGTAAATAATTCAAATTCCCCTATTGAACGATTCCATTCAACCATATTCGAAAAATTACGAATTTTAAAATTAAAAAATTCAACCAAACAATCATCAAATTTAATGATAAGTGCAGTCTTGATTTACAATCAATCAATTCATTCATCCACCGGGTTCTCACCTTTCCAACATCTATATGGCCCATATAGAAAAAAACCCAGTAAAGTAGATCCCTTGTACCAAAAATTGACCGTAGAATCTCAAGACGTTAATAAAATCTTTGGAAAAACCCAAAAACAAAGAAATACTACCGCCCACATAAGCAAAGTGAAGAAATTGAAACAATCTTCTTGTCCACAGATTTCCAACGCTAATGCTTCAGATGAACCAACTGCAGGCCCTTCAGGTTACAAGCATCCAAAATAATGGCTATTTCCGTGATCCCATTGGCTCAGTTAAAATTTTAGACCATTACCATCGTTTCCTGTTTTTCATTAACCTCACCCAAATCTAAATAGGATTTAAACATTTAGACGAAAACACTAGAATACTAAGAAGTCAAATTGATAACATAAAAAATATTGATGAAATTGCCTATAAATTTATTTTGATATTAAAGACAAACTGTATAGAAATTGAGACTTTATTACAAAAATTCAACTATAGACCTAAAAGAGCACTGGTTCATGTTTTAGGAACAGCCATAAAATACATAACAGGTAATCTTGATGAAAATGATTTGCAAAATATCAACGAAAATTTGGACAAACTGTATACAGGCTGTTTCATTAAGGGTGGCCACCGGCCATATCTCGGAAACTACTGGGCATAGAAATTTAGGAAAAAAAATTTCATTACTAAAGTGGCCATGAGAAAATCCTGGAAATTATGTTTAAGTTCCGCATTTTGTTACAAGGGGGCGCAACTGAAAAGTAAATATAAAAATTCTAGATTTCTCCGAAAATTCTCACATTAAGGTATACCTTTGGTAACATCATTAGAAAGCTTGGACAATTCTGCATCATTTTGGTTTAAGGCTCATTGGCGTACCGACCTTAATAAGAGGGGGGGAAGGTATTCAAAGTGTAATCATTTGAATCGCTGTAACTTCTAAACGACTTATTCGATTTTAGTAAACTTAAGCTTGTTTGGAAGAGAAATGTAGGCACTTTTAATTATCGCATCCAATGGTACACGATAGTTCCTAATAAAATTGCTAGAGGGCGCAATTTGAAATAATAACAGTTTTTTTGCTTTTATATCAAAATTTTAAATTAGACGGTATATTTATGATACCATAATCGGAAAGTAGAATAAATTTGCAAGAAAAAACGTGAAAACCGCAGCTCGATATCTTTGTTCGTTTCAGAGTTATTGCCAAAAGAATAATTTTTAACACTTTAATTGAAGATACGATTGTTTTCATAGTTACGTGGTCAAGCAATCCATGACAAAAATATTTTAAAACTTTATTATGTGTAGGTTTGTCACTCATTATGCCAAGGGCCCAAAAACTACTTTAGATTTAATAAAATAATCATGGAAAACTTCGAATTTAGGCACAATAATTATTTTAATATGGTTTTTTAAAAATAAATCTAGATAGCCGTAAAACAAGATCGGCAGGTTTCCAAGGAAATTAATAAATTGGAATAGTTGTCAACTGATTTAATTCTGATAGATGTTGTGTTGACAAAAGTTTCTCCTTGATTCTTTTTGAATTTCTTGTTACCTATATCAAAATTTGTGCTACATCTCTCAAAAATGGCTTATACCAATGCCGAGGGTTACGATATGCTTACGTAAGATTCACCATTTAGATAGCCATTAAAAATAAACGGTCCGATAATTCTGTATGCTGAAACTCTGCACCACCAGTTTTAGTGATCCACTTCGCGTATTCAATGAGGATTTGTTTGTGACCAATACCTAGTGCATAAGTATTGTGTAATGTAAATTAAGGATGCCACAGCTAGTAAAACTGGCTTCATCAGTTCATAAAACCAGGGAGAGGAATTAAGAATTTTTGAGGGATTTAGCACAATTTTTGGAATAGATAAAAATAAATTCAAAAAGAATCATAGTCATCAAAAAGAAACTTTTGTCAACACAACACCTATCAAAATTAAATCAGTTGACAACTATTCCAATTTATTTATCTCCTTGGAAACCTGCCGATCTTGTTTCACGGCTATCTAGATTTATTTTTAAAAAACCATATTAAAATAATTATTGTGCCTAAATTCGAAGTTTTCCATGATTATTTTATTAATTCTAAAGTAGTTTTTGGGCCCTTGGCATAATGAGTGCTACACAAGCATAAAGTTAAAAAATATTTTTTGTCATGGATTGCTTGACCACGGAACTATGAAAACAATCATATCTTCAATTAAAGTGTTAAAAATTATTCTTTTGGCAATAACTCTGAAACGAATAAAGATATCGAGCTGCGGTTTCCACGTTTTCTCTTGCAAATTTAATCTACTTTCCGATTCTGACATCATAATTATACCATCTAATTTAAGTTTCCGGAATAAAATCAAAAAAACTGTAATTATTTCAAATTGCGCCCTCTAGTAATTTTATTAGGAACAATCGTGTACTATTGGATGCGATAATTAAAAGTACCTACATTTCTCTTCCAAACAAGCTTAAGTTTACTAAAATCGAAAAAGTCGTTTAGAAGTTACAGTGATTTAAATGATTACACTTTCAATAGCTTCCCCCGCTCTTACTAAGGTCAGTACGCCAATGAGCCTTAAACCAAAATGATGCAGAATTGTCTAAGCTTTCTAATGATGTTACCAAAGGTATACCTTAATGTGAGAATTTTCGGAGAAATTTAGAATTTTAATATTTACTTTTCAGTTGCGCCCCCTTGCGGCGAAATGCGGAGCTTAAAAATAATTTCCACGATTTTCTCATGGCCACTTTAGTAATGAATTTTTTTCCCTGGATTTCTATGCCCAGTAGTTCCCAAGATATGGCCGGTGGCCACCCTTAATGAAACAGCCTGTACAAACCAAAATTCTGAATTGAAAAAATAGACAAACTAACTTTCGCTAATCATTTATCTCAACGATATTCCAATGATCTAGCCGTTTTAACAAACAATTTGAAAGCTTCACAAACTTACATCTACAACATGAGAGACGCAGAGGAAATTATGTTTTTCATTCAAAACGAAATCATGCAATCCGAAAATCTTTTATCTAAATTAAAAATGTTAGAACGAAGTATCAGCTTGTCTTGGAAAGGAATTATTATCTAATCAAGAAATGTATGTTACTGATTCATGACTATTTAACAAAAAATTATGACCCTCAGCAATTATTACCAGCTCATAATAATAATCACATGTTTGAAATTATTGAATCGTCAAAATTATTTATAATAGGTACAAACAAAGCAATTACATTCCTTCTTAAAGTACCTATTTTGAAACCTTTCACCGCAAACTATTCCCAAATTTATCCCATTCCAAACCACCAAGATGTTGCTGTACTACCACCGAAGAAATTTTTGATTGAAGCAGAAGATGGAGAATATTGGACAGATGAAATTTGTCAAAATTTAACCACGACCACCATGTGTCATCAACAGCCAATCGAAAATTAAAATTAGAGCTTAGACATCTACAAAATCCCGAGGACCTAATACGAGAAGCCGAAGAAATACAAGAACAACCTATACACCTATAATAATTAATGGCCCATACCATCCACTACTGTTTTACAGGGATCTTACCCATATTACTAATTATCTACTAATTATCGCATCTGTATTATTTTATAAATACAGAGTACGAATAATTCAATTCAATTCAATATTTATTCATGTTATACACATTGGAAAATGTTTACATTCGTCAGGTAGGTAGGTATTATTACAAAGATACGTAAAGAGAACATAAAAAGCAGTCACAAAAAACTTGTGGGTTCATAGCGACCTTCTAAAAATTCCTCAATGGAATAAAATGCGTTCCTTGACAAAAATTTTGCTAGTGATGATTTTAACGCGTTTGGTTCCAAGGTATGCATCCACTCAGGGAGCTTGTTTAAAATCTATGGACCGTAATAATTTGAGCCATTTTTGCTTATGTTGAGCTTTATATTTTGAATAAATATTTTGTTTTTATTTCGAGTATTGTGTTCGTGGATCGAGCTATGTGTGGGCAGTGAGTCTAATTGTTTTCTTGATTCTATTGCACATTCCAGAATGTATACCGAAGGGAGTGTGAGTAACCCCATCGATATAAACTTATCTCTTACGTCATCTCGAACTTTTACACCCGCGAGCAATCGTACGGCCTTTCGTTGGAGTTTAAATATTCTCTTTGCTGAGGATGAATGGCCCCAACACGTGATTGCATATCTAATATGGCACATAAACAAAGCATGGTATGCTGTTAGGATCACCTTAAAGGGGACGGTCCCCTTTAGGTTGCGGAGCAAAAATATGGTTTTTGACAATTTTGGCGCAATTTGCTCAGCATGAGCTTCCCAGCTTAATCTTGAGTCGATTTCAACGCCGAGAAACCTCGTGCTAGTAATATCTTGATTTCTATGGGCAAAATGTATTTGTGACGTCTTTGTCTCATTCAGGGATAATTTATTTATGGAAAACCATGCTTTTAATTTTGACTGCGAGTCCTCCACCCGCTTGGATAAGGATTGAGGATCCTCGCCACTTTCCACCAGAGTCATATCGTCCGCAAAAAGCAGAAGCCCGGCACCCGGAACCGCCCTCCACAGATCATTGATAAATAACAGGAAGAGGACAGGCCCGAGCACCGAACCCTGGGGCACCCCCACAGATACTACCCTGGTTCCCGAATCAGAGCCGTTAATGGAGTCAAGTAAATAAGACTCTAATAAGGTGAGGCTTCCTTCAGAGAAGTTGTAAAGCTTTAATTTGTTTAAAAGTATGGCGGGGGACACGCAGTCAAACGCCCTTTGCAAATCATAAAACGATGCGCTTACCAACGTCCCCGTCTCAAAACCAGTTACTACATAATCTATCAGAGACCTAATGGCATTGCTAGTTGAGTTGTTTGGTTTAAAGCCATATTGGTGATTGTAAAATAGGTTATTTTTCACAATACCCAGAGCCATTGCATTCAACAAGCTACCTGACTCCGGGCCGAACACGGGCGCCGCTACATAACACCTATAGGCAACTTTCCTGTGAAGTTCTGTGGGAACAGCGATTATGCAGTAACATTCAATTTGTTTCATTTGTAATACTTTTATAAAATTCATTATTAATTCAGCTCTGGTCGAGTTAGGTCCTTTATCGATTATCGTTGTGACCACTAGGCACTGTATTAATTTTCATTTTAATTTTATTATTAAATTAGTGAATTCAATTTGTAATTTTAAGGATAAATAAATCTTTTTTAACTTCGAACAGTTTTCGAAATTACCATTCTTAGAGGCCTAGAATTACGGGACTGTAACTCCCTTAGAAAACACTTCAGAAAATAATTTTATAAAAGTTTTCTTTATCATTTGACTTGCTCTACATGCTCCTAAATTTTGACCACATATTTCAAAAACACCTTGTATAACTGTAAGGTTAACCTAAGTCAAAGGCGCGCACTCTGCAGACATGTGTGTAGTGCCTAAAGTAACAGGTTATGCATCCAAACACACACTCATGAATACATCACACGCCCCTTTTCATAAAATAAATAAAAGAAAAACTCATTCACAACGACAAACTTGCTACAATAATCAACTATTACAATAAAATTTAGGGTCCTAAGACTCTTAAAATCAATGCCAATTTTTTGCCATGGAAGCTTGGGTACTTTGTGTGTAGTGAGAGGTTCCTTTGTATTGCTTCTTGAGTATTTCTGACACGTTGCAAAGCCAAGAACAAGATTCTCTACCATTATTCCCGGCCAGTAAATTGATTCCTGAGCAATTTTTTTGCAAGATACTACACCCTGGTGTGCTTTATGTATCAAATTTAAAAACTCATTTTTAAAGCCGGTGGTATAATGAGCCTCCTTTTGTAAAATAATATGTCTTTATTAATATAAATGTCGTCCTTTAGTAGCCCGAAATTTTTGATTTCACTTGGCACATTATTTTTATGTGAAGGCCAACCGTGAAGAATGAAATTCTTAACTTTTTGAAGTGTAAAATCTTTATCAATAGCTAGTCGTAATCTCTCTTGATTCTGTTTTGTCGTAGAGACTACACAATAAACTCTCAAATTATTTTCTAAATACTCGGTGTTTATTCCATTGGTGTTGAGATCTCGACTGAGGGTATCAGCAACTTGTTGATTTTTGCCAGGAACATAGACTAGGTCAAACTGATATCGAAGTAACCGGAAAGCTAGCCTTTGGATCCGAGGTGATAATTCGTCTAGGGGTTTTTTAAGCAAACCCAGCAAGGGACGGTGATCTGTTTGAAATTGAAATTTTCTTCCAAACAAATAATAATGAAATCGCGAGCAGTTCCTTCTCAATGTAGTTGTAATGCTGAGGAGTTAAGGCAACAGATGCATACTCTATTGGATGGTTTTCTTGACAAATCACTGCTCCCAGTCCATAAGGACTTGCGTCGACGGATAGTATTGTGTTTCAGGGGATCAAAATAGGAAAGCACGGGGGTTGAAGTTACCAATTGTTTCAAGCGATCATAACAATTTTCTTCGTTGACTATTGCCATTCTACTTTATTACTCAGTAGATGTCGGAGGATGCTATTTTCTTCTGAGAGGTTTGGTATAAATTTTGCCAAATATACTATCATACCTAAAAGCCTCTGAAGATCTTTTTTATTGTTGGGAGGCTTCATAACCCTGATAGCTTCAGTTTTATTATCGTCGGTCGCGATGTCATCATGCGAAATGATGTGACCAAGAAACTTGACCTTGGTTACACAAATTTTGGATCTAAGTTCAGTGTTCAGCCGCTTTTTGCAACCTCGCGAGTACCTACATCATTAAAGCGTTTCGTATGCTCCTCCAAAGTACACCCAAAAACCAAAATTACGTCGAAATAAGCGATGACTCCAGGTACGCCATTTAGGGTTTCATGTATAAACCTTTGAAAAAAATCTGGGCCTGAGGATAAGCCATAAGGCAAACGCAAATAGCGATATCTACCATAGTTTGTAGCTATAGTGCACAATAATGAACTTTTGTGATCTAAGGGAATTTGTAAGAAAGCAGACGAGGCATCAAGTAAAGAAAAATACTTTGAACCAGCTAGTTCAGCGAATAGAGTATCTTGAGTTGGAATGTGGAAAGTTTCACGTTTAAGAAAAACATTTAAGTTCCTGGGGTCCATACACAATCGAATGTCTCCATTATATTTCGGTGCTATAACTAGAGGATGTACCCAGTCAGTAGGTTCAGTCACAGGTACTAGGATATTTTCAGCAACCATTTCATCAAGTTTTTCTTTAACTTTACTTTTAAGTGCGATTGGAATTTTTCTTGCAGCGCAGATTCGAGGTACAGCGTTTTCCTTAAGTGTAATTTTATACTTTTTGTTTACTTTCCCGATACCCGAGAAAACCGACTTATTTTTGTTTAAAACATCCCGCACATACAAAGACGTAGCGTTGTCTTTCTTAAGTTCATAAACATTACCACTGATGATTTTAAGTTCATGCACAGCATCAAATCGCAAGATCGAACACGGTGTTTCAGTCTTTAAAATATAGAATAAAAAGTTTTCATTAATTTTATTAAATAAACAATTCAACTAAATTTGGCCAATGGTTTCGATTTTGTGGCCCGAATATGACGAAGAGTTGATGAAGATTTTGAGAGTTCATGTTCACTTAAGTTCAGTTTTTTAAAATCATTAATGTTCAAAATGTTCACTTGACTACCGGTGTCAATTTTTAAGTTTATTTCGTATCCCTCAATGTCTACTTTTTCCGACCACTCGATAGCGTTCACATCGGTTTGTGAGATGGACCAAACAGCGTGATTTTCGTCACTATCGCTGTTTTCTTTAATTTCATGCACGTTCAATTTTATTTTACAAAATTTTCGATAGTGACCTTTAAGTTTACATTGTGGTATCTCCGCTACTGTGCACAGTACAAAAAACAATACAAAATAAAAAGTAACTAGACTAGCCATGACAGCCTCAGTGACTCCCGCTAAAACAACAAGACAGAACGGTCATTGGCCGGGTAAAAAGATTGGAGTTGGTATAAGTAGTGTTGTGTAGTCATCCCTGTTATTTAGTTATTAGTAAATGCAATAAACTATTAAAATCAAAAACTTTAGTGGTGTTATTATTATTATTGGAATCAAATAAAACTAGGTATAAGCAATAACCTACAACATCTACTGCATATACGGTTGTAAACTGGGCACTTACCCTCAAGATGATCAAAACCACATTTAGTGCACTTCATTTTATCTTTTTTAAAGTTATTTCCACTATTATTATTATTATTTGTAACATGTCTATACTGTTCAGTGTAATCACGAAAGTTTAAATTTCTATTTTTGTTTCGCGAATGTATTCCGCTTACCACCGTGGCACTGACACTTTCTTTAGAGATTTCCTTCTGGGTCACCACACTATTTTCCATTGATCTGCAAATCCGGATGGATTCATTTAATTCCAGGTCGGGGAATTGTAGCAATTTCTCCTGGAATTTCTTGGATCTTTGATTCCCAAAACAATTCTGTCACGGATCAGTACCTCTTTCTCCAAACAGTCGCACGTGGAGGCAAACTGCCGTAGTGCTGTTATGAATTGATCTACTGTTTCACCGGGGTTTTGGTCTCTCTTGAATAATTTAAAATGATCGAACACAGAATTTCTAATAGGATTGCAGTATGCATCGAATTTGTTTATAACTGCTTCTAAAGAGTCCTTACTCTCGCCTTCAGCATACTCGAAAGTATTGTAGATTTGCAGGCCTTCGTCTGCCAACGAGTTTAGCAAGATAGCGACCTTAACATTATCAGGTTTGTATATACGTCCACTTGCCAACAAATACAGGTTGAATTTTTGTTTTCATAACTTCCAGTTATTTGCTAGATCTCCTGTAAAAGCAAGAATTTCGGGTGCTCGGCTTTGATCAGTATATATACATATAACTGGCACTGTAAAGTTAACCTAAGTCAAAGGCGCGCACTCTGCAGACATGTGTGTAGTGCCTAAAGTAACAGGTTATGCATCCAAACACACACTCATGATTACATCACACACGCCACTGCTTTTTTATAAGTTTGATATTATTTTCAGATTGAGCAAATAAAAATACAATGTTTTTGTCTCTTGCATTTTCTGCCTATCTTGCTTACTTTTCGAGAAACAAAATAAAATTTACCCCACCAATATACCCCCACCACCGCAAAACTTGAAATAAAGGGATTGTAATTTTTATCAACCCTCTAAAAATAAAGTGATATGGCAAGATAGTGTAAGAAAATAAAATAATTTTTCTGCGTAGCATTCTCCTCTAATTTCTCTCTATTTTGGGTGTAATTTGCATTCTTATATTTTCGTAGTTTCGCATTCCACTACTTTGGCGTATTGTCTAGTACGGAACCCTCTTAAGAGTTTTTATTTATTATAGTTCAAAATTTTCAGGCCTAAGTACCCAAAAAGTTTTTAAGAACTTCAGAGCATAACGAATTAAGCACGTACTATTTAGAGTCTGACGAGACTTTGGTGATAGAAAATAATAGCCAGATTGGTTTTTTTCGTTTTATTATAGTACAGACTATCATGTGAAAAAATTTCAGCACAGGGAAAATAAGTGCAATAATTTTTTATTTTTTTAAATTTCAAGATGCTCCCAGACTCACTTGGTAATTTTATAAATCAGCCAGACTTGTTTTAAACTATATTCCATGACAATATCAATTTGTATAATAAGTTTCAAAACTGTAAAAATAAGTGTAACGTATCCGAGAAGTCGATCTGATTTTCCGATCAGCGGATTTATAGAAACAGTTCAACCAGACCTACTTTCCACAACTGGAGGTAAGCCAGACTGCTTTTTCTGTAAGTTTTATGATCTACTTTAGTAAATCAAAAAGATTCATAACTGAAAAATAAGTTCAACTCATTTGTATTTTCCACCTATGACCCCATCGGAAAATTTTTGCCAGACTCAGATTTAGTTGATTAGAATCACTAACTGAACAATCCTATCAATGTTGGCTGACTGAAAAAATTAGTACCAAAAAAATTCACTAGCTCCCGGACTAATATAGCAACATTTCAACTTTGATTTAAGAGAGATATTTTAATTAGTGAGTTTTGGTAATAATTACAATTTTATTTAAGCGAAAATCAAACGTTGGTTAAAAATAGTATACAAAACTTGTTATGGAAGAGCCATTGTTCAACTCGAAGTCTATCTCGTTGAACAATGCAGCACTTTCATAACATGTAGTGTAAGTAATGTACTATTTTATGTCCCATATTTTTTTAATTAACAGTTTTTGAAATATACGTACATTTTTACAAAATGTGGCAAAATTGAAAATTTTTACCTATTTATTTCCGCTCTTTCTTGTAGTTTTTGAATTTATATAAAAGATAATTGTGTTGTTGCTTCGTTAAAACCTATAAGGTGAAGCGGAAATAATCGTGATGATGCGACCATCATATTTATTTAAACAGAAAAACAATTTGGCTGCTTTGTCTGGTCCCAATCTGTTCCTTAATTTTGAATGTACCAAGCCGAATGTTGAGAAATATCTTTCCAAGGATGCTGTCGATGCAATTGCTGTTAGTAGCGTTTCGCATAATGTTAAGAAGTTTTCTTTTCCTGTAGGCCAATCGGTAAGACTTAATGAGTTCCACCATATCATTGGACGTGTGTTGCGGAAGTGTGGTCCAAACATGTATTTGGGGAAATGGTAGTGAGGTGGATGTTAAGGCCATTATAAATGGCAAATATACCTACGTTGTTTATGCTGGCAATAAATGCATAAGCTTCTTCTTTCTGCTTCTTGTTTAATCGTTGCCCAAGAAATCTATGGTCCAATATATTAGCTGCAAAATGAGCTCCTCCTAATGCCATACTTCTGCGCTTGTGAAAATGTTTTTTGACTTCTAATGGTTGATATTTTAGATGTATTTCTAATTTATTCCATATTTCAACAGCCACGGACATTGTTGTTGACGCTCTTTGGTTTCGATCAAGAGCCACTGCAATTGGTGTTAATCGGGCTAGAAGATCAACAGCGTGCATTGAGACTTTGGCAATGTCATTATCAATCTCCTCTTTATTGTTTTGACATATTTGCACAAGTATACCTCTATTATCTAAATATGATTTGATTGCGTCATTCATTGTGTTCCATCTTATCTCCTGGGGTAGTACAAGCTTCTTTAAATAACGCACCAGGAACATACTTATTTCTAAAATATTTGATTACTTTAATTGTAGCTTGTGCAGCTTCTGGAATTTGAAGATCCTGGGCTAGTAAATTTAGCATATGGGCTGAGCATCCATACTGAATAATATCAACATCATTTAAAAAATCCCAACGAATTTTTTGTACATTTGCGGCATTGTCAGTTACAAAGGTCCCCACTCTTACTTGAAAATCTTTTTGAGCAATTTTTATAGCTTTTATAGCAAGATCTTTCAAATTTTCTGCGATATGACGATTGACGCCTGTGTCTACACAATCTACCCAAATAGATTCACCATTTGAAGGCATTATACTACAACAAATAAGTGGTGCATTGTGGATATTGCTCCAACCATCCATTGACATACACACTGTAGAATTTTTAATTTCTTCTCTGCACTCTGTTTTCACTTCTTTCTGCACAGTATCTAAAAGAGGACCACCAATTTGCTTTGCAGAGGGGCCTTGGCAACCTGGGCGTAATATAGAACACATTTTTTTAAACTCTGGATGATCAGCATGATTGAACGGCGTAATTGAATATTTATTTGACGTTGCAATAATGTCCGAGTCACTAAGAAAAGATAACTTTTTTTGTTTCTTTGCAAGTGGTAAAAATACGTAATCATCTGAAAAAAAAAAGTCGAACTATAGTTTATATTTCTTGGGTGCTGGAAATTATACTTGAACACCTGGTGCGAATCTTTAGGGTCTGTATATTCCTCAGGTACATCCCCGAAGAGTGGAGGGAAGTTAAAGCGATATTCAACCGAAGCCGGGAAAATCGGACTACTCCTCGGCTAAATCTTATAGACCTATCAGCCTGACGTCCTTCCTACTAAAGACGTTGGAAAGATTGTGCGATAGAGAGATTAGGGATACGGCGCTGATAGAATATCCGCTCCATCCCAGTCAACACGCATACATTCCAGGCAGATCGACCGAGTCTACCCTACATACAGTGGTCAGCAGAATCGAGAGGTCAATGGAGGTTAAAACATCCACCCTGGGAGTATTCATAGACATCGCGTCTGACCGACCAACCTTTGATAGTATAAGCGCTGCACTCCAGGAACACAATGTGGTCCCCATGTTGCATGGGCTAATTAATCATATCCTGGAATGGAGAGCTATCCAAGTAAGTGTAGAAGACTGCACCGTCATGGGCGTCTCAAGCAGGGGCTGTCCACAGGGTGGAGTCTTGTCCCCTCTTATATGGGACATACTGGTTGACAACCTGCTGCGTCTACTCAACGAGTCGGGCTTATACACTATTGGCTACGCAGACGATATAGCAATTCTGCTTACTGGCAAACATGAAGCCGTACTCTGTAACCTAATGCGCTAAACATAGTTGATAAATGGTGCACCGAACGCTCCCTAACTGTGAATGTCACGAAGACGGAGCTAGTTTTGTTCACGAAGAAACGGAAGCTGGGTAAAATGACCTTACCCAGACTTAAAGAAACCCAATTCAGTTTGACGAAAGAGGTCAAGTATCTGGGAATCATACTTGACAGCAAATTAAACTGGGAGAGACACTTAGAGATTAAAGTAAATAAAGCATGCGCAGATTTTTGGCAGTGTCGCAGGGCCGTGGGGCGGTCTTGGGGGCTATCCCCCAGGATCCACCTCTGGCTATATGTGGCAGTCATTAGGCCGATGCTATACTATGGAGCACTTGTCTGGTGGCCCAGAACCAGACAAAGAAATGAAATGGCTCACATTAGTCACATTCAAAGGTTTATATGCCTTGCAGTGACGGGAGCCATGAAATCAACCCCAAGTGCGGCGCTGGAAGCGGTCCTCTGCCTACCTCCTCTCGACTTACACGCGGAGGAGGTGGCATTGGGGGCAGCTCTAAGACTGCGGGCTGGGGGTATTAGAATACGAGAGGCAATTTAAGTGGACACACACGCATCCTGGATGAGGCGTTCGCCAGAATACCTATCCTGGAGGCAAAGTCTGACCGCATCTCAGTGAAATACAACTTCACGAGGCACTATCGTATTGAGTTAAATTGTTGTGAAGTAGACGAAGCAAACGTAAACATTTTTACGGATGGTTCCAAAACAGTCACGGCGCTGGTTCGGCAATACTTTCCAAGGAGCCAGACTTACGAGACAGTTTATCTCTAGGCCATTACTCGACTGTATTCAAAGCGAAAATAACAGGAGTAACCCATGGAACTAAAAAGACTACTGAACATAACATCAGGAGCAAACACAAACGCATCATGACAGACAGCAGGGCGGTATTGATGGCTTTGAGAGGATCTAGGATCAAGTCAGGGCTAGTTTGGGAATGCCACCTAGCTCTGGAAAGACTGGCGGAAAACAATGTAGTTCAACTCAGTTGGGTCAAAGGACATACAGGGAACCACGGCAGTGAAGAGGCAGACAGGCTGGCACGATCAGGCTCCGATCGACATTTTGTTGGACCGGAGCCAGTACTTCCGTCAACCCTGACTACTCTAAATGCTCTGATAAAGGAAGATACCCTAAAAAGACACTCTTTGCGATGGGTAAATCACGACAGCTGTAGACAGGGAAGGGCCGCCATAAAAGCACCATTTCCAAAAACAGCCAAAATCTGCCTACGTCTAACTAAGGACAACCTTAGGAAACTCGTAGGGATATGGACTGGATATTGTCGATTGAACAAACACCTCTACACAATGGGAATCGTAACTGATCCCACTTGTCGGGGGTGTCTAGAAGAGGATGAAACTGTGGAGCATGTACTATGCTACTGCCCCGCACTTGCATCGACCCGAGGATCCATACTGGGGGACTTCTGGCCGAGTATGGATGCATAAGCAACACTTCTCCCGGCATGATTCTTGAACTAATCAACTCTGATGGTTGGCTCGATGAATAGTCGGGGAGCAAGGAGTTGCTCCGGAGGGGTGGCACAATGGACCCATACAAGTGTCCTAACTGGTAGCATGACGCAAGTCATACACCCTCCACAACCTAATCCAGAATCCAGAGAACTAGAGACACAAGAAAAGGTCTTTACCACACGTCTCAACTCGATGTACTATCGAGTCAATGGTCGTCGAGGTATGATTAAAAAAAAATTAATTTTATACAATATAAATAATAAATAAAAAGCCAAACAAATGTAAGTGTTTTATTCAATATTATAATGCCCGAGCATAGGTAGAAATAGAATCTCCTTTTATAAATCTTTTATCATGTATATAATTTATTTTATTTTTGATCTAAAAATTAACGAATTTATAAAAAATATTTTCTTTTTAGTCAAACAATTTTTATAATTATTATCTAAAATTAATTCCTCTACAGCAGTTGTCTTAAAAACTTTCGCTCTTTTAACTAAGGATATAACAGTTACATCGACTTAAACCTATAAACTCTTTCATAATTTTACTATTGACTTCATCCTTCATTAAGCCTACCCTTTTCTTAGTTAGTGGTAGGTTATATCGATTATGTTGATCTAATTCAAAGGAATTTGCAACATCATTTTTATATCATTATAGAAATATTCAGTTTTAATCTGTTAACTGTAAAAAATGGCTAATTAAATAGATTTTAAATACTCGCAAACTCCCATACATTCGCACAATTAATTATCAGAAAGTTTTTTCGCATACTCTTAATCTTCATCATCAAAACAGAATTCATTCATGAACGAACTTTGTGGTAAGCAAGTGTCAAAATTTTCTAATATACACTCTAAGGCTCCATCTATTACAAAAGGCACTTCAACTTTCCTTTGTGTTTCTTAATACTTTGAGCCCAGTTCTGAATTATTTATTATGATAGTGCTACGATATGGTTTTTGCAGGTTTTGGGGAACTTGGCTTGCGAGTTCGTAGCTTCGGTTGCAGAGACTTGCAGATGAAAACTCATAGGCATTGTTAAGCAATATATATTATTCGATCAGACAAGATACAAACACGTACAAAAGAGTTCTAAAATTACTTACATCATTTGGCGAATGTTGAAGAATTCGGCCATCGTGATTTGGTAACACACACTGAGTCTAATAATTATATAATTCAGAGTCAAGAACAAGCCGGCAGTTCTACTAACCGACTAGTGTCTTGCTTAGAAGTTGAATTAGAATTCTCTCTAAAATAGGTCTAGCTCCAGTATTTTAGGGCTGTGGATTAGTGTGGTTTTTAGGAGAGAGGGCGATCACGCTTCCCTCACATTCCCAAAAACCACGATTTATCATCTGACTGACATAACCAATTGGTGGTGGGTCCTTGGAAGAAGCCACCTCCATTTCCCTTGATAATACTAGGACCAGTTCCTGTTATGTCATAGTTTTTAATGACGAACATTGGTTTTGGTTATCTGATAGATTTATGTCTGTCTACGTAATTACGAGTTAATAATGAAAAGATATCTTTTTGACTTTCCCACGAAGGGCTGCATTCCAGCATCAGGGATTATAACGTATCACAGATGTTGGTGCGAGGGTTGTAGGTGCGTCCGGTACGTCGGCACTACACTGGCACTGGGTCTCTTGGAGTAAGATACATAGGAACGTATTCAGCTTCGTCGGCGGTGATGAAGGATGAACGAGTTGCCTGACTCGCCCATGAGTCTGGACGTGGAGGTGGCGCTGGTCCAGGTGCTGATCTGGCTTGGAAGTGCAGCACTGGTTTGACGGTGTTCTCCTGGAATCGGATTCGGCGGAGGAGGTCGGCCATAGGTGGTTTAACTTTGTAGTGAAACAAAGCTACCACTAGACAGATAACCAACAAGTCCCCCAATGGTGATAGGACATACCAAGGGAAGTTGGTAACTGGGTTTAAATGGCGGTCTATCCAAGTGTCATCAAGGCATTCATCCATGGTGGTAATGACGTATGTAAGTTTGGGTACGCCTTTGTCGGAACGGTTGCAACGGGTCCGACTCTTCAGTTCAGCTCCATTGACTGGGTGGATAGAGCATTTAGTACAGGATCCGAAGTAAGGTCGTCCTTCACCCATCTGTTTACCGGATGAAACTGATTTTATATCAAAGGTAATGTTTTAAGAAATATATCGCACATAGGTTGCCTAATGAAATATGGTCATGGCTATCTTTAATTTCATAAAATGTCATAATTTTTTTAAAAATTATTTCACTTACTTGCTTACCGAGATAATTTAAAACCAATCGAAAGAATAAAGTATAAGGAACATAAAAAAATATTTCCAAAAATTTATTATAGATCGATTGAAATACAAAAAAAATTGAACTTGAAAATTTTTAAATTACTGAACTTTATTCAAGATCCGATTCATCGGAACTTACATGACTATTATCTAATTCTGCAAATTCGTTTTCATTTTCTTTTTCTGTCATTTGCAAAATATCGTCTATTTTCAAAGGCGTTCTGGTCTCCAACAAATCCTGTTGGTTTTGTTGTTGTTGCCTTGGTGGTGCGGGCCCCGAGAGCTAATCCCTCAGTTCCCACAGGCACTGAGGCCAAAAAGGCCCATTGTGCACAGCCACCTTTATGCTAGTCTTCGTCCCAAAGGCCAGTCCTAGCTACTAGAGCTAAGATCTTGCCCAAGGTCAAAGTACTAGCGTCCTCTGGTGTCAGATATCTGACTCCCAGTATTTGAAATCTGATGGCCGTGATAGCAGCGCATTCGGTGATAACATGAATAGGAGTTTCTTCCTCCTCACAACATAGCCTGCAAGTTGGGTCGTTAACTACGCCCAGCAGACATAAGTTGGTTTTAAATAATCGTCTAAAAACCAACAGCAGTTTTCAGGACTTTTTTTTGGGATTGGCATCCACACTATGCCAGAGTCTACCCGCTTTCCACGCATTTACAGGTTGTGATTACACGGCTGCTTTTTCCCAAAAAGGAAAAGTTAGACCGTTTAAAATTTTTTCTAGGAATGAGTCGTACCAAAAAGTTTTTGCGTCATTGACTGATGAAGCCGACATTTTCATTGCCGAAAAAATGAACGTTATTCAAGAGTTTACTGCTGTTATATATGGCATCAATCACTGCATCCGAGTAAATGACGCGAGGTATCGCATTTTTATTAAAAATTATTCTGCAAAAGAAGACAATGAACAATTTAAAAAAAAATAAAACCTTTTGACTCAAACACTATACCACGATGCTAGACATCACTAATTCAAAAAAATTTGCGTACTATTTATGTCAATTCCATGTGGCTTAATGCAACTGATGCTGACTGTGTAAAACTGCGCCCTGAAAACTGCGGTTGGTTTTTAGACGACTATTTAAAACCAACAGGATTTGTTGGAGACCAGACGCCTTTGAAAATAGACGATATTTTGGAAATGACAGAAAAAGATAATGAAAACGAATTTGCAGAATTACATAATAGTCATGTAAGTACCGATGAATCGGATCTTGAATAGAGTTCAGTAATTTAAAAAAAATTTTTGTATTTCAATCGTTTTATAATAATTTTTTGTAAATATTTTTTTTTATGTTCCTTATACTTTATTCTTTCGATTGGTATTAAATTATATCGGTAAGCAAGTGAAATAATAAAAAAAAAATTTATGACATTTTATGAAATTAAAGATAGCCATGACCATATTTTATTAGGCAACCTATGTGCGATATATTTCTTAAAACATTACCTTTGATATAAAATCAGTTTCATCCGGTAAACAGATGGGTGAAGGACGACCTTACTTCGGATCTTAGACTAATTGGCAAGGTAAATATACTTCAATGGCTCCAATTTCCGGATTGATGGTAACTCTAGTTTGGTTCTGCCCACATTTGGTGGTGAGGGTCGAATTCAAATGGTTGATAAGAAATTTGTTGTGGGCTGTAGCTCCACTCATTACGAGTTTAGCGGAGAGAATACTAGACATAAATTCTCCACTGGGTTCGGACAGAAAACACACTTCGTCCTTCAAGGGATCACATTGGGGGATCAGAATGAGAGATTCTTTACCCGTGTTGGATATGGCGAGATCCGTGACGGCTAATCCAAGTGTACAGGAGTATTGTTTCCAAGCGAACGAAGGAGTAATTAGTCTTCTTAATTCCAAATGTTGAGTGGAAGTTCTTAGTAATAACACGTGTAGTCCAATCATAATGGATGTATTGAAAATAGTACATTCCACTAGAGTGGTATCGTAGTAACGTGCGATATTTGGGAAAGATGCTACGTAGTCCTGCTGAGCCCATAGCCTTTGATATCTCTTTAGGACATCTTCTAAGAGAGTGAACGGTATTACTCTTGGATGTAGTTTCCTGGTTTGACACATTTGAACTGCAGTATCTACCAGACGAACATGACTGGTAACCTCTGATAAGAATTCTGTGGTATCGGTGCAGTTAACCCTTCCAGTTTGGTTGAGGGTTGGCAAGTCCACAACAGTTAGGTTTTGTAATTCGCCTGCCTTAGAGCGAAAAGCTCGTACCTCCGATTCACTGGTAAACAATCTCTTCACGTGAGATCGTGTAATCATTTCGTAAGAGCCTAATTCTTCGTCGTCGTAGAGGATGTCGTCCTGGTCGTCAAACTTCATTGACGGTGGTAGTGGAGGAATTGCGGTTAAGTGTGTGAGTGTATTACAGAGTGTGCTGGAACATTGCTTGCAAAACTTAAAACTAGGTTCAACATGTAAGTTAAATAAAATAGGAGACGTTGCTTCATATAAATCTACATGAGGTAGGCGTTCGAGGTATACGCCTGAATTAATTTCAACTTCGGCAAAACTTTCTTTATAGTTACTTATGAGCATTAGAGTCAGAGGTATTTTACTTTTCTAACTTGAGCAACTAAATTTCTTCACAATAATCTTGGGGTTACTAATTCCAACTGTCGACAAAATGACTCTAAAATAATTCAATAAATCTCAATAACAGCTCAATGGCTCCAATAATATCTCAAATCTCAATAACTTCAATAATCATCAGGGGTACTCAAAAACTCTTCAATATTCAATAACGTTATTTATCTGGTATATACCTCTCTATCTACTTAGCTAGCTAACAAATATAGTTATTCGATTACCTATCCTTTGGATGCGTCCATCTAAGAATTTAATAGTAATAGACTAACAAACTTGAAAAAGATCTTAAAATTCAGCGCTGTCTTACTTGTACTAGTACTTACTGTTGCAACATAAAAATAACTGTACCCAATATCCAATAAATCAATAATAACTCAATATATAAGCTCAATGCTTCCAAATCAATATCCAATAATCAATACTCAATAATCAATAATCATATACAGGCTGTTTCACTAAGGGTGGCCACCGGCCATATCTCGGAAACTACTGGGCATAGAAATTCAAGAAAAAAAATTTCATTACTAAAGTGGCCATGAGAAAATCCTGGAAATTATTTTTAAGTTCCGCATTTTGCCACAAGGGGGCGCAACTGAAAAGTAAATATAAAAATTCTAGATTTCTCCGAAAATTCCCACATTAAGGTATACCTTTGGTAACATCATTAGAAAGCTTGGACAATTCTGCATCATTTTGGTTTAAGGCTCATTGGCGTACCGACCTTAATAAGAGTGGGGGAAGGTATTCAAAGTGTAATCATTTGAATCGCTGTAACTTCTAAACGACTTATTCGATTTTAGTAAACTTAAGCTTGTTTGGAAGAGAAATGTAGGTACTTTTAACTATCGCATCAAATGGTACACGATAGTTCCTAATAAAATTGCTAGAGGGCTCAATTTGAAATAATAACAGTTTTTATGCTTTTATCCCAAAATTTTAAATTAGACGGTATATTTATGATACCATAATCGGAAAGTAGATTAAATTTGCAAGAAAAAACGTGAAAACCGCAGCTCGATATCTTCGTTCGTTTCAGAGTTATTGCCAAAAGAATAATTTTTAACACTTTAATTGAAGATACGATTGTTTTCATAGTTCCGTGGTCAAGCAATCCATGACAAAAAATATTTTAAAACTTTATGTGTGGGTTTGTCACTCATTATGCCAAGGGCCCAAAAACTACTTTAGATTTAATAAAATAATCATGGAAAACTTTTTAGGCACAAGGCACAATAATTATTTTAATATGGTTTTTTAAAAATAAATCTAGGTAGCCGTGAAACAAGATCGGCAGGTTTCCAAGGAAATTAATAAATTGGAATAGTTATCAACTGATTTAATTCTGATAGATGTTGTGTTGACAAAAGTTTCTACTTGATTCTTTTTAAATTTCTTGTTACCGATATCAAAATTTGTGCTACATCTCTCAAAAATGCTTATACCAACGCCGAGGGTTACGATATGCTTACGTAAGATTCACCATTTAGATAGCCATTAAAAATAAACGGTCCGATAATTCTGTATGCTGAAACTTTGCACCACCAGTTTTGGTGATCCACTTCGCGTATTCAATGAGGATTTGTTTGTGACCAATACCTAGTGCATAACTATTGTGTAAATTAACGATGCCACAGCTAGTAAAACTGGCTTCATCAGTTCATAAAACCAGGGAGAGGAATTGAGAATTTTTGAGGGATGTAGCACAATTTTTTGAATAGATAAAAAGAAATTCAAAAAGAATCATAGTCATCAAAAAGAAACTTTTGTCAACACAACCCCTATCAAAATTAAATCAGTTGACAACTATTCCAATTTATTTATCTCCTTGGAAACCTGCTGATCTTGTTTCACGGCTATCTAGATTTATTTTTAAAAAACCATATTAAAATAATTATTATGCCTAAATTCGAAGTTTTCCATGATTATTTTATTAATTCTAAAGTAGTTTTTGGGCCCTTGGCATAATGAGTGACAAACCTACACAAGCATAAAGTTAAAAAATATTTTTTGTCATGGATTGCTTGACCACGGAGCTATGAAAACAATCATATCTTCAATTAAAGTATTAAAAATTATTCTTTTGGCAATAACTCTGAAACAAACGAAGATATCGAGCTGCGGTTTTCACGTTTTCTCTTGCAAATTTAATCTACTTTCCGATTCTGACATCATAATTATACCGTCTAATTTAAGTTTTCGGGATAAAATCAAAAAAACTGTTATTATTTCAAATTGCGCCCTCTAGCAATTTTATTAGGAACTATCGTGTACCATTTGATGCGATAATTAAAAGTACCTACATTTCTCTTCCAAACAAGCTTAAGTTTACTAAAATCGAAAAAGTAGTTTAGAAGTTACAGCGATTTAAATGATTACACTTTCAATAGCTTCCCCCACTTTTACTAAGGTCGGTACGCCAATGAGCCTTAAACCAAAATGATGCAGAATTGTCCAAGCTTTCTAATGATGTTACCAAAGGTATACCTTAATGTGGGAATTTTTGTAAAAATTCAGAATTTTAATATTTACTTTTCAGTTGCGCCCCCTTGCGGCGAAATGCGGAGCTTAAAAATAATTTCCAGGATTTTCTCATGGCCACTTTAGTAATGAAATTTTTTTTCCTGAATTTCTATGCCCAGTAGTTTCCGAGATATGGCCGGTGGCCAATCTTAATGAAACAGCCTGTATATAACAGTGCCCAAAATTAATAATTTGGCACTGTCCACCCCCTCTACTAAAATTCGGACTCTGGACGACTCAACTTCTTTTCGGGGCCCGGAAGTTGGTCGTTCCCTTTGAGACCGGTGCGCTTTAAACGGAATTATTGCTCGAAGAAGGCTCTTCTCTTGTTAATCTAGGTCTCGCTATAACTTTTTTTGGTAATACAAATTTGATTGTTTTGGGTCCAAGATTTTCTAACTCTTCCGATTCAAGTGAAAAAGGTTGATTTTGGCTTTCAGCGTCTGGAACAGATCGCGATTTCAGGTTTAATTTCGTACAACTTCTGTAAATAGCTGTGCAAAGCCAAAATGACACAAAGCATGAGTATAGCGAAAAAAATATTGCAACTAAAATGAAAGTCTTGTCTGAACTACTAAGTTCACCCTCTGCTCTAGCTCGTGGTAGTGTTGCCGCTAACATTAATGCTTTATTTTTATATAGTAGATACATCACACAAAGTGATAACAAAATATTCCAAACTACTATTAAACGATCGCTGTGTACTTCAGCGGGAGTTGTTACTTGTAATAAATTATTCAGATTATTTAAAATCTCTGAACTTAAATCTTCCCTTAATGAATCTGTTGACAAATTGAAATGTGGCACTTTTAGTGTCCAATTATTATTTAGACATTCCGAAAAATTATTAAACACTGGATGAGTGTCTGTTGTCTGTTCGTAATGGGTTGATAAGTAATGATTTTAGTGTTGACCAAGTCGCTGGTAATACATGAACTAATTTAATTTCTTTTAAATTTTCCGGTCCACACGGAAAGCGTGTTGGTATTATTATATCTGGACCGATTTTTACATAACAATCACATGGTAAATGAATTTCTAAAGCTCCTGGCTTATTTATCTCGTTAGCTTGTACTGGTTGTGTGTTTTTTAAACAATGAATGTCAGAGTTTGGTTGAGGATGTGTAATAACCACAGATATCTTACTCTTTCTAGAAAGAGTAAGATATCTATGGTAATAACATATATATCATCTTTTACTTCTGAAATAACCATAGCTTGGGAATTATGACATCTGTAGGGAAATTGTGAAAACTCGATCCGAATGATCGTCGGTAAAGATCGTGAAATTTTATCTAATGGCATGAATTTTTGAACTAATGCGATAAATTTCTGACAGTTATTGATTATTAGTCTTTCTTAACCTAATTGTTTTCATTTATGTTTTATATTGATTTATTTTAAATATTCATTAGGTATCGTTTTAAAAGTGCATATGAAGGTATGTAAATATTTTTTTATTGATAAATTATTGTAAACGTATTTTTTTAATATTTAAAAATATTTCAGTATGCTTCCTATCGTAAGGATAGTGGAAAGAAATCGCCGCAGAAGGCAAATAAATCAAAATTTAAAAACTACTCGGCGAAATCTTAGGGAACAAAATGACCCGTTCAATTTGACGGATCTTCGATTTATCGAATTATTCAGACTGGATAAAGAATTAGTGAGACAAGTAATCGATTTATTAACACCACACTTAGACCATCCTAAAACAAAAAGGGGTATTGATGCTACAAAATAGTAGTTTAATAAACAAGAGTGTTAATAAGAGCGATTAATAATCGAAACGATTTTAACGCGTGAGCGCAGCGAGCGCGTTAATGAGTCGAGATTATTAATCGCCGATTAACACTCATGTTGATTACAATATTTTTTTGTCGATCGCTCTTTATTAGAATGAAAATAATCTAATTTTGTTCCATGGCAAAATCCAAATTCTGACATAATATGCAATAAGTCAAAATACCACTGACATAATTAATTAATTTCGGCAGGTGTCAGTTCCAAATGCATGTTTCAATAATATAATATATTGTTGGTTACCTAGCAAATCTCATAATCTCAACAATGTTTTTAATGTGCATGTATGCATTAAACTGAGTTATTAATACACTCCTTTTATTACATTAACTAGATCTTTAATAAACGATCGACAAAAAAAGATTTTTATTGCCCTACGATTTTATGCCACAGGTTCCTATCAACGATGTGTTGGTGAAGAATACAATTGTGGTATAAGCCAAACAGTAGTGCATTTTTTTATTCACGAAGTGACAAGAGCAATGTTAAGGGTTTTAGTGCCACAATTAATTACGTTTCCAAATACAGTTGTTGAGAGAAATAATATAAAGGCTGAGTTAATGAATATGTTTGGATTTCCAGGTGTGGTAGGGGCTATAGATGGTACCCATATAGCCATTCTAAAACCAACAGAAGACGAACATAATTTCATAAATAGAAAAGGTATGGACTAACAATCTATTTACATTAATTTATATTAATTTTGTTATATTTTAGGGTTTCATTCAATTAATTGTCAAATTATTTGTGATGCAAGATTAAAATTTTTAAATATTTTCGCTAATTTTGGAGGTTCAAGTCATGACTCCTTTATTTGGAGCCGATCTGCAGTTAAAACATATTTGGAGGGTCTTCTAGAACACTGTGAATCAGGCTGGCTTATAGAAGATTCTGGATATCCTCAATCCCTGACTTTAATGACCCCATTTAGAGATCCAATAGATGGTACACCCGAAGCACGATACAATTATGCACATATTCGAGCAAGAAATACAATCGAAAGATGCATTGGTGTTTTGAAAAGGAGATTCCGGTGTATCCCCAAAGAAAGAACTGCTCGATATAAACCAGAATTTGTGTGTGATTTAATTAAAGTATGTGCTGCTTTACATAATTTATGTATTAGTCGCAACTTGAATGTAGAACAGGAAGAAATTGACTATGGACATGATGATGAAGATCTCCCAGATCAAGTAGCACCGGGTAGACAAGGAGAAGGATTTAGAGCAAGAGCAAGGCTTGTTAATATGTATTTTATGCAATAAAATAATATACACATTTAGATCTAGCGTTTAGTTATTCAAATAAAAATCGGCATAAAAATTGGCATTAATATATTAATAAGATAATATGTAACAATAAAATAAAGTTTCACTCTGAAAATAAAACACAGATAAACTATTATACCTATATACGTATAGGTATAGGTATAAAACGAAAATGAAGTCAAACTCTCAAATACATGCAAAATATTCATTCACATTTGAAAAAGTTAAACTATTTTTTAAAACTCTGCAGTGTCGTATTCATATTTTCTAGAGAAGTATTAATACTTATCACATCATCTCTAATTAACCTAAGTTCTTTAATTGTTTCTTTGTACATGTCGTTTTCAGTCTCAGATTGACTTTTTTTCTTTGGTTGTGATACTGATACGTAATTGTGATCATCTATTATATTTCCTTGCTGAAATTAAATTTAGATATACATATTATATAGGTATATTATTTCATACGCATAATTTCCTTACTCGTTTTGCACCTGTGTTCCCTCCAACTATTTTTGGTATTTGCGCTGAAGAGGTGGATGGCACCTGTAATATTTTTTTCATTATTGTAAATCAATTTAAAATGTAGTGTAAAATATAATATACGTACGTCATCGATGATTGTATCTCTATTGGTAATTTTACAGTTGTCGGAGCTACTGTCCAAATTTATCTACAAAGTACAAACATTACAATTACTAAAGAACAAATAAATATTAATAAAAAAATGTTTACTCCGCATTCATTGCTTCCTACACCTTGGTGAAATGTTTTGCCTAAAATTCCTACAACTCTTTCTTCCCAATCGTTCAAATATTTGGTATCCTGTGGCCCTGCACCGGTTTGTCCTATAGATTTTCTATTATATGCTGATTTTTTCTTTATTGTATATTTAATATCAGCCCAACACTATAATTATTTAAAAAAAAATTGTGATATTTATGTAGGTACGTAATACCTACCTTTTGCCATTTCTCCACTGGTCTTGAACCAGCACCCAGAGAATTCAAAACAGCTGAGAGCTCTTCCCACAGTCTTCTTTGAGTCAATTTACCAGTAGGTCCACTGAAACGACCTTTAGCAAAATCCCTATGATTTTCCATGAAATCAATAAGGACGTTCCAGTGGTTCCCGTTCATTTTGAAAGACATTTCTTCTAAAATAAGTAGTGTATTATAATTTTATTTTATAAATATAACCTAAAATATTTCCTAATAATTAATTATACTAAGTAATAATACAAATAGGTTGTGTTCTATTCCATTATTTGAAATGTCACATATTATCCAATTTATACTTACATGAATTTACTTTTTAATTTTCAAACAAATTAACCGATGAAGAAATTTGCGGGAGCAGCACAACTATTTCAACTCAACCAATAGACAAGGATAAATATATAATACGACAGCTCTCTAGCTATCGTCAGTTTGTCCACGACTTCGACTCGTAAAGTTATGTCAAATATTAATTCACAATCACACACTTCGGAATATCATGGCGGATTCGTAACGTATCGAGCGTTCACAATCCAACTGCTGAACGCACAGTGACGATTCATTTCATCTACTGTAGCTCCAGCGTACATTTTAAATGCACACTGTGGACCGTAAGTAACGTCGGCTGAGAATCGTGGTATATAACATAGCTTACTTTCGTAAGGTTTACAATTGTGTAAGCCTGACCCTGAAACAGGTCTTAACGATTCCGATTTTCCCGTGAATGTGTGTGTTGAAACAGCTAAATACATTGTATCATGCATAACTACGCAAGTATCGTTATGCCATGCAAACGGTGTTGTTAATAATTCCAGAAGTTGCCATTGGACATCTTCTTGAGTTATGGGTATTCTAATTTGAACTATTATTTCGTTCTTAACAATTGTACAATCTGCTAAGGGCAGCTTGTAGTATCGTGAAACATCGTTAGCTGGTATTGCTAGAGCATGACGAGATTTATGAATGGATAATGCTAATTTTTCTAAATCTGATGCTAAAACTTTAGGTTTTACAATGATTGCAGGGATTTTATGATCTCTACAATCTTGCATGATTTCTGAATTACGTAAAGTATGAGAAAATATGTATAGCTTTTCTAGAATTTTGGAACACGTAATATAACATTCGTTGTATTTCTGCATCTATTAAATTATTATCTCTGGTCAATCTATTTCTGGTTTCTAAATCATGGGTAAAAATTTGTTTATTTTTCTTTCAATTTTATAAAAATTTTGTCTTACTACCTCGTCATAGTCTTTAAACGCCAGTGATTTATTAGTAATTATTTGTAAATTTCGTTTCATACCCGCATTTATCCGTTTCAACTCATTTCGTAGGTTGTGTTCACTAGTTACCAAGGAGTCCAGTTTGTGCTGTGTGGCTACTCCACAACACCATGATAGTCCTTGACCGACAAAGTCTAAGGCTCGTTTGTATCTACTAGGACCATTGGTTGTGGTGTCCCTGAGAGTGACCTCTTCGAAATCTTCATCGACGTCGTCCATATAATCTTCCTTGTAAACTGGTAGTTCTGTAAATGAGGTGGGGTTAATAGCATCATTTACCAACTCCAGGTGTTTCATGAATTCAGCGTCCAGATCTTCTAGGTGGGATCCCATTTCACAGATAGGACGAGAAGCTTGTTCTGAGCATAGTGGATCTGCTTTTAATGTATTTCTTACGCTTGGCTTTAAATTCAGGTCTTCCCAGACGGTGCGGTACGTCAACGGAATAGTAGCCTCATACGTAATTGTCTCCGGTAATGGTTTCCAGTAAGCCCCTGATGTTACCCTTACGGGTATGGTTATTGCAGTTCTTATCAATATTATGATACATCTGAAATAAATGATTAAAATAGCCTATCGGCCAGGTATGTTATTAATACACATTGCCATTAATTAGTTAATTTATATTTCCCTTTATTCTCTTAAATTTTTTAAGACACTTTAAATTATATTAGTTATGATTTGTTATTTTTATAAACTATGGCCCAGTTGTTTCATCTGCCAGTAAAGTTCCCTGTACCTACTTGACATTTAAAGTTACTTAGCACATTTATAATTTTTCGGTTGTTTCATAAAATTTTGGGGGCTGAGTAGTTAACCAGATGTTGTTGATGTTTTCATTAGGTCAGTATTCATTCAAGTAAAGGAAAAATAAAGACAACTAATATTATCTTATGAGAACGACAGAGATGTCAATCATTACACATGCGTTTTGTTTTTGGTGAGGACAGTGGACACATTAGTAGATATTTTCTGGTGGGTACAGTATTATTATTCTTTAAACTGTGGTGTGATCTAGTTAAGTTAGGTACCTACTACTTACTTATTACCTAGATATTCGTGTGATTATTGTGTTATTTTAACATTTTTTACAACAAAAAAAACGTAAGTACTGCTATACTTTTTGATTTTTTTATTAACTAATAATAATAATAATAATAATAATAATTTTATTGGTGGTACTTACACAGCGGTTTACACAAGTCAACTCAAACACATGAAGATTAAAAACACATAGCAAGTATTTTCAACCAGAAATAAATAATTATAAACATTCATTAAAATTACTAAAACCTAAGAAATCCTCCACACTGTAAAATGCATTCTTCAATAAAAAGTCAGGCACCACAGTTTTAAATTTATTTTCTGAATAAGATCTGATTATCACAGGCAGTTTATTAAATAGTTTGATAGATAAGTAATGCGACGAATTCTGAGACCTACTTAGGCGACAGAAATCTTGTCGAATAAGTGATTTTTGTCTTGTATTGTGCTCATGAATATCACCTTGCAAAGTGGCTCTGTCTTGGTTTTTAAACGCATGCAGAAGACATTGCAAAACATAATGACAGGGAAACGTCAAGATACCCAGTTCTATGAACGCATTTTTACAATTTTCTCTAAGCTTCAAGCCATTAATAATGCGTATTGCACGCCGTTGCAGTCTAAAAATCCTTTGTCTCCCCGAGCAATTGCCCCACGATAAGATCGCGTATGTTATTTGTGAATGGCAAAGACCATAATAAGCTGTTTTTAAAGTATCTTTCGAGACACTTAGAGACAAGTTTCGCAACACGAAAATATTTCGACATAATTTTGTGGCAAGCTCGTCAATATGATAATTCCAAGTCAACCTACCGTCCAAGCGAACACCCAAAAATTTTACGGATTTAGTATCAAACCCATTGTCTATATCTATTTTACTTAAAGTAAGTAGCATCTTTTCAGTCTTGTTTGTGTTCATACATAACCTGTTAGCAGAAAACCACTGAGAGGCCCTCAATTGCGCAGATTCACACTCCAATTTAGCCTGAGCCAAGTCAGAACTTACAACAGAAATAGTGCTGTCATCAACATAGAGAATGGTTTCAAACATTGATAAGTAGTCAGAGAAGTCATTTACAAATATTAGAAACAATAACGGGCCCAGAATTGATCCCTGTGGGACTCCTAGGGTAACAAGTTTTTTTTTCGATTTTTTTCCCTCTAAATCAACAATCTGGTACCTATCTGCAAGGTAAGAATTTATAAGTTCAATACTAATTAAGTCAAAATTATATTTTTTTAGTTTTTTTATCAGTAAAGAGCTATCTACGCAATCGAAAGCCTTGCTCAAGTCCAGAAACAAAGATATCTGATGCTGACTCCTTTCAAAACATTCGACGCTAATACTAATAAAACGATGAATAGCATCAGTAGTACTCAGGCGCTTTGTGAAACCAAATTGTGTCTCAGAGAACAGATTATTGGATTCGAAGTACTCAGAAATTCTCAGGCTTATAGCCTTTTTAACAACTTTTGACAATATAGGTAGTAGTGATATTGGACGGTAGTTTGAAATGTCGTTCCTATCTCCCTTTTTAAATAAAGGTAAAACTGAAGCAATTTTCAAACAATTCGGAAAAACGCCCGATTTGAAACAATCATTTATAAGATATGTCAGTGGACTTATCAAAAATTCAACATTTCTCCTCAATAAATGAGTACTTAGTCCGTAGACGTCAGTTGCTCGACTATTTTTTAAATTCATTATGATATCCCTAACCTCAATAAATGAAACCGGCTTCAAAGTAAAGAAGATGTCATTGGGTACATCATTTAACATTATATCTGTGGGATCAATATCAGTGGGTAGAACACCATCAATTGTTTCCTGTGCTACAGAGATAAAGAACTCATTAAAACGATCAGGAGATATTTCAGGAAGCTTACTCTCAACATTGTTTTTCCTTTTGGAATTTATTAATTGCCACATGCTTTTGGATCTATTATTTGAAGTTTTTATGTATTTGTCATTTGCACGAACTCTGGCACTTTTTATATGGCGTCTGTACTGTTTTTTGTGATTATTATATAATAGTCGCAACTCATCGGAATAATTTGTTCCAAGCAAACCCCCCAAAAAGTCCCTTTCATCTCTGAGATCCTGAGAAAACCACTTCATTCCGTTATCACTTTTTTTTCCGTAAATTTTCCTTTCTGGAAAGGAAATACGAAACGCGTCAATTATGGTTTCTTGAAAAATTGTAAAGTGCTCGTCCACGCAGCCACCGTCTCTCAGAAAATCCCAACCAAGATTTGACAGTATGTAACGCATTGAAACCAAGCCCCTTTCGGTCAGGGGTCTACAAAATTTACTAATATTAGTATTTTTGCACGTACCTGAACAGGTTATATTAACGTCTAGGCCCAAGTAGTCCGATAAATTCGCGTCAATAATTCCGGTTTCGCAGTTATCTTTAAGAGAAAAATTAATAAAAGCCTTGTCGATACAGTTATTGCCTCGAGTAGCTCCATAAACCGTCTGTGAGAACCCATAGATCTTGAGAAGATCATTTAAAATATTTCGTTTAACGTGCACAACATTAGAATTAAAACACACATTAAAATCACCCAACAAAATCACCCTACTGGAGATACCGAATTTACCAAGAACCAGGTCCAGAGTGTTTAGAAAAGTATCAAAATCTCCCGAGGGGGATCTGTAAATTCATAAAACATTTACTTCAAACTTAATGCAAAAAACAGAGCAAATTTCGCAATGCATCTCAATAGAGAGGGCATTGATATTATCTAGAGTAATAAATTCAGTATCTTCCTTACACATTAACATTACGCCACCGTGTATAGAGGATACACGAGCAGCAAAAGAAGCTGTATTCCATGAGTCAAGCTTAAAGCTGCTACATTCATTATTTGTAAGCCAATGCTCACTAAAAGCTAGTACCGAATAATTTTTATTCTTATTAACTTCCAAAAATGCCTCTAAATCGCTAATCTTGTTACGAATGCATTGTATATTAATATAAAACAAATTAAAAGGGAAATTGTTATTGTCAACATTGGGTACCTGCACCTCCTTATCGACGAAAAAACTTGAACTTAGTAATAATGCAGCCCTTTGGCCACAAGGAGCCGTTTGACACTTCTTTTAATATTTTGAAATCAAAACCCAGTTTAAATGACTTATTTAGACTAGTGTTCGAAGAATGTTTCGGTAATTCTTCCACAATAAAATGTTTATTTGGGAACTCCACCTTGAGATGATTTTCAATAACAGATACTGTTACAGTGTTGTCAAGTTTACCGATGTACAGCCATTCTTTTTTCTCAGCGTTTCTCAGCAATGAGTCCACAGCGGTTTCAGCAGTACCTCGCGTCACGTTGATTTTTTTATTATTCTTTCCTTTACGGCTTTGAACAGTGTCCCATTCATCCCATATTAAATAAAATGTATATTTTTAATACATTTTAGGATGGAATCAAAGAAACGGGACAGATCCGCAAATTTTTCTTTAGAGGAAACCAGATTACTGATTGATTTAATTGTTAAATACGCCAGCACAATTGAAAACAAAAAGACAGACAGCGTTACATGGAAAAAAAGGATGAAAAATGGGAACAATTAACCAACGAATTTAATTGTCAAAGTAACAGCAACAGAACAACAAAAATGTTAAAAGTCAAATATGAGGGTATTAAAAGAAATTAAAAAAAAAACTAATAACAAATTAAAAATATATAAAACTGGAGATGGTCAAAGCAGCTTGACACCGTATACTGATTATGAGGAGAAATTGTTGACGATCATCCTCCTTAGCGTCGAAGGTCTTTCTCCTGAAAACGATAGTGATAAAGGTAATAATACAGAATATTAATAGTAAAAATAATTATTAGTAATACATGTTTTTTAATGCTCATTATAGGTACTGATGGAACTTCGCTAGACCAACAAACGGATCTACTCGTACCAACAAACATAGTAGAAAGCAATGTTCCTGAAAGCAGTAAAAGTATAAATTATTGTTTTTTTATTCACGCGTTCTAATATTATATTTTAACAATTTGTAGATGATGATGTGATTGAAGAAGTAGGTTGTACTACATGGACTAATAGGAATCCAACAGAATTAAAGAGACCTGTCAGTACAAAACTTTTGCCTACATAATCTAAAAAGTTCAAAAGGAACTTAAATGAAAAGTTTGCGACAATAGCCGATGACCGTCATACTGTGCTTCAAGCACAGAATTTAGTCCTGGAGAAAGAATTATTAATTAAAGATAAGGAGTTGGAATATATGGCACTGGAAAATGACAGAAAACAAAAGGAACATGAAGTGAAAATGAAAATTTTAAATGTTCAACTTAAACTTGAAATGAAAAAAAACAATATTCTACCCCAATAATATATTAGTTTTTTTCGGGTTTCAGGAAAGTCATTTAAATTCATTTATATGTATGTATTAGGATAGTTTATGTTTTTATAATAGTTAAGTGTTGTAGTTTAATGATATTTTTTAAGTAATAAGTTAGTGGTGTTTTTGTATAATGTACGTGTGAAATAAAAAAAATTTTTACATTAATAAATTTTAATAAAGACATTTTGTTTTCACAAAAGAAATTTATTTCATATTATCTACAACTTGATTGAAATGTACACAATTGTTCAGTGAGTAAAACGTGGTCAAAAATATATAAAAAATTAATTGTTTTATACAAATTCTCAGCCAATTTTAATAAATACAATGAAAACAAGGATTTAACTACAGATTCCGAAAATAATCTATGAGGCCTCTTCTCACAAAATCATTTTGATTTTGCAAAGCTGCCAATGGGGGAATGTCTTCTTCGATTTCTGCAAACTCATCATTGTCATCTGGTAGGTTGTCATGACTTTTATTTGCAATATTATGTCATATTGCTGTTGCTACAATGATTTTTTTTTGTCAGGTTCAGTTTGCACCTCATTCCTAAACTTAAAACCGGAAATCTTCTTTTCCATATCCCAAACGTTCGTTCTACTACGTTTCTTGTTCTTATCTGTGCTTCATTAAATAAAGTTTCTGCGGGTGTTCGTGGATTACTTAAGGGAGTTACAAGATAGGACCTTACAGGGTATCCACTGTCCCCTAAGAGAAGACCATTCCCCATTTCCTCATTTTCAAACTTCATTCTTATAAGAGAATTATCGAAAATGTTCGTGTCATGAGCCGATCCAGGCCAACGAGCAACAATGTCCCTTATGTTACACTTGGAGTCAGCCACAACTTGTGTATTTATTGAAAAGTAACCTTTTCGATTACGAAAAGCCTCTGCATTTTGACCACCTTAATTAACAAAAGGACCAGTTATATATTTTGAATTTGCTATTAAATAACTGTTAAAAAAATTACAAATACGTTTCCAGCCTAAGAAAAATAATAAATTACCTGGTGACATAATTCTTATATGGGTACCGTCCACCGCTCCCAAAACTCTGGGAAATCGCGCGATACTATAAAACTGTTGCATACATTCTTAACGCTATAAGGAGTTGTTGTAAAGGAGATATTGGTTTGTTTCTGAAATAAAAAAGAGTAAAAAGTAATAGTATTGATAGAAAATAAAATTATAATCAAAACTAGAAGTTGACGAACTTACCTATTTGAACGGGCTTCAATTTGTCTTTCAATGAGTTCTAAAACAATTAACGCTGATGTTTTCAAAATGCGAAAACGCCGTATAATATCTTCTTCGTCATAATTTTCAAAATTATTTACATGATTTTCAATAAAACGGTTATAATTTTTATACGGTTTTCTATTTCTATCTATAAAATTAATCATTTCTTCATCTAACAAATCATTAAAAGCTTCAAACTTAATAAAATCAGCCATTGCAATAATACGTGTAGCGCAGGGGCTCCCCTCTGTGGTTTTGCGGTTTTAAACATTGTCTTTTCTTATGGTTTTGAACAGATTCATCTTGTGGCTTTCTTACAGTTTCCGTCTGTAACATATACATGATAATGGGCTGGCTATTTCTTATCACTTCCGTTTTCTGCCTGAGATGTGATTGGTGTTGGTCCGACACATAAACAATTTATCTTAATGATGATGGGGTTTCTATGGATGACGGAGGGGCATGGCGATCCCTTATCGCTTAGAATTGGACTATATCTCGGAGTATTTAACTCTGAAGTCCCGTCCTGGCTAGTTTCCTCTTCAACTGCTGGTGATTGCGCCTTCTCTATGGACGGTGAGTTCAGCCAGTCGTTGAGGTCTTGCTGTCTCATTTCTCTAGTACACTCGGCACATTGATGTGTACACGAGTTCATACGTCCCACTTGATCTTCTCTTTGTCGGGTCTCCCTCACCTGGCTCACGATGCTACCCATTCCTGGTGAGGTGTGTTGTTTGGGGTGGCATAGAATGACGATGCTAAATCGGCCACCATTAACAATGTCGCCATTGTCCCGTTCATTGTTTGGAATCCCATTGGCTGGGACAAAGCATAGCTTACTGATAAGAGCGAAGCCTGGATGTGTTGACGAAATTGTGCGTCCTTCCACATACGCATTAAATCTTGTAGGGATAGCCCCATGAATTTTTCATATGTATACGGTCCTTCCGCATAGATTGAACTGATGTCTCCATATGCATGAGCGCATGTCAGCAGCAAGCGATGCTCTCTTGCTGTGCTGCACATAGCGAGACGCGCCTCTATCGTCTCGAGCCAACTCTGTTCTTTACGGAGAGCTTCCACCAAGTAGTTGGCTTTTTCCTCCCTTTCTCTCCATGAACTATTTTTATATGGAGGTCGTGTTTGTTGAAATATTTAAAATTAGTTTAGGCTGGGTGGCGGAGGGGGGGGTGGAAAACTTGCGGGGCCTGTCATTTCCTCCTCGTCGAAGTCCTCAAAGTATAGGGACTCGTCGAAGGAGTCTTTTTCTTCCTCTGGCTCCACGTAGAAAGAGTCATGGTATAGTTGGGTACACCAAGGCTTCCCGCAAGTTGGACAAGTCGGCAGACTAGCGGCCCGCTCAGAGGGACTGAAAATTTAATCTTTTACTTTTCAATCGCCCCTTCGAGATTTCATTTTCTCTATTTCCTTCCTGAAACAAAATAAACAAACATAAAAAATGATATTTTGAAAGTACAAAGTAAAGATTCGAAGCAATAATGGAATATGAGTATCTAAAGTCATAACACAAGGCCTCAGTGCTCTGACGTGACGTCATCATAAGAAGGCGACTGTGCTGGCCCAGTACTATCGCTTAGAGCGGCGATCTACCATAAATTGGTTTTTTGTTGCTCAGGTCATATTAAAAAAGGTGTTTTCATGAAAAAAGGGCTTCCTGTTAAAACGGGGTTGCCAGTCGCCAGTCGCACCCCATTCGATCTTTTTTCACTGGAAAACGAAATTTCAAAGCAAACACCAGCATATACTAAACAGAGTGTTAATTGTAATTAACTTCCTAGCTTTATTTCCTTTGCCTAACCGTTTATTTATTTTACCGCAATAATTTTTAAGCAGCGTATTGGTCGTACAGTTAATTATTATATTTGCTATGATTTCTTCGCTATGACATTGACAACCACGGAAATGAACTAAATGGCCTTCGTCTTTAAAGAACTTCAAAACTAACAGAGACACAAAATTCCGTTTGTTATGGACATTAAGAAAATCTTCAAAATTTTCAACCAATTTGTTAAATATAATATAAATATACAAAACTAAATTCACGACAGTTCCGTGTGGATATAATAATCCGCCCCGGCTTAAATTTTTTATTAAGGTGTAGTTATCTTCTACAACTAGGAGTTCCTCACCAATAACTACGTTTTGCTTGCAAAAGTCGCATTTAATTTTCTTCAAAACGATATAACAGCAATAACTTCCCAAATAAGTAATTACAGGAAGATCGTATTTAACTTTTTCTACATCTTGTGTTTCCACATTATTTCTAGGATTAAATGAATTTTCCTCTTGTTCCTGATTACTAACCTTACCCTCATCACTATCACAAAACGAATCAATATTAATGGTTACAAAAACAAGTGATTTTAGTGTAAACAGTGATTGAATTCTAAGTCGCTTTTCAGACTCATATAATTGTCGCAGAGAAATGTTATATTGTCCACCGGCCAACTGACGATATAGTATGTAATTCATATTCAGTTCTTCAAAACAATATTTAGATATTTCAAGCATACCATATATGGTATGGCTTAAAGCGGTATGCGTTTGATTTGATAAATTATGTGGAAAATTTCCGGTTTTCCAAGTTTCTAGCCAGTTTAACATTTTTTCCAAAATCTTTCGTTTTGGATCTATCAAATTCGCTCCTGTTACTGGTTCCTGATAGATGTCATTAAAACGTTTACCTTTAAGAGGTGTCTTTACATTAACTATTCTCCACCATGTGAATATAATATCAATAAATTCAGCGGTGTCTTTTGACCCTTCAATATTTGTTCCAAAAGTTAATAAAGCCTGTGATACAAAAGGATTAAAAATTTTGAGAGCCAATTTTACATTTTGTCGTTCCAAATTTGAGGGATACAAAGCTTTTAGGTTTAGAGAATAACCAAATTTAAGTAATTTATCATGTTCAATCTCGTGAAGTGTCTTCAATGGATGAAACATAGCATTTTTTTGTTCTCCAGTTTCAAAATCAGGATAAGACAAAATCTGATAGGGTTTATAGTTTAACCAGTTGTTTTTTATGCATTTTAATATATGCACGGAATCAAATAAAAAAAAAGAATGGCCTGCTATTATCGAAAGGACGAGGAACAGCAATGCTTAACTTCTTAAGTGGTGAAAAATTGATCATAGCTTTACTATTAATTGCATTGTTATCACTAATTACATAAAATACTCGGTAACCTATTTCTTCTAAATTGTTTATAATGGTTTTAATAAATTCATAAAGCACTTCATGATTAAGTTTTGAGGTAGGCGATGTATGTATTACTTCTTTAAAGTTTGACTTAATACTTGTAATCATAAGTACATAGGCAGCGGTTGCCAAGGCAGTGTTATTAAAAGAGGTAGGTACCAATAATATTTCCTCCTTTCTAATCAGCGTACGTCCATAAGCAATACCACATATTTTTCATCATCATTTAATTGATAAATATATTTAACATATTTAAGGAATGATTGCATTTCTTCGAATGCTGGATCAGTTAAAAATGAATTACAGATGGATTTGATAGTTTCTGGATGTGGCAATATGATGCAACCTGAATGTCTTCAAAATTTATACGCATGTGGAGAAATAGTAAACATTATTTAAGATGCAATCATTGTACTTGATGAATATTGATACCTCTCCTTAGAAGTGTTATGGAGTTTTAATTGTTCCGAAGTGAATGATAATTCGGTGTCTTCCTCATTTATTAAATTGTCAATAACATTTGAAATATGATTTAGGATAATTTTTTTATTTTCATGGTTATTTTCAGAATTTTTTGCTACCGAAAGATCAACAGTTTTTAGCAAGTCTAGAATATCATTTACGTTATTAGAAATAAAGGGTGCATTAACGTTATTTACTGACATGTTAATTTCCTTGCCATATAGAAAAGTTTCAACTTTTAAATCAGCTTTTATTACAACAGCATAAGTTACAACTGGTCCAGGAATGTATATTAATTTAAATATAGTAGTCATGAATTTTGGACCAACCTTGTGGAATTTCTAATGAATTTAAAATACTAAGAAACTCAGCGTAATTTTCAAAAGTATTAGCTTTTTGATGTGCTAAATATTCTTCGCTGCTTACTTTAGGTGCTTTGCTTAAATTTAGTTGTTCAATTGAGATTAATTTTTCATCCCTACTTTGGCGACTTTGACAAATAACGTGGACAATTAGGAAACTGACTTGATATTGAATCTGCTTTAAGCCGAGGATGTTTTAATGTAATTGTTATGGTTTGGCTAGTTCTGGAATCTTGCTCCGTAATATTCCATATAATATTTTCTTTAAGAAAATGTAATTCGCATATCCTAGTGAATTTTGTTGGTGTAAAGTTAGCCCGTGGAACCGTTGCAACCCATTTTTTGCTCTGCTCTTTGTCTTACGGATAACTAAACACATCAGCTGTTATACTTTTTGTATAGTTTCCCCGACACCCCGGAACACAACATTTGTTCGGCATCTTAGTTTGGCAAAGCAACAGCTGATTTTTCAATTCTTACTCCTTATAACGGATTAAAATAACGAAAATGGTGTGTAATTGTAATATAATAAACAAGCGATGATGCTATTGGTGATGCCCTGATGCCCCGAACAGTAACCTTCCTAAATTGTAAACGTCTTATACGAACAAAACATTCACTTCACAAGTTATTACGGCCTACTTTTGATTTCTATAAAGCTAGAAAGTTTAACATAAGCACCACCTAAGTTGTAACTCTGCTTAAACTTCAAAAAGTGCGCAAATATAATAAATTTAAGTAAAAAAAAATAAAATAGGGTTGTGACGTCAGAGCACTACGGCCTTGTGTTTTAGGTGGTAATGGTTAAGTGCAGCAAAGAAACTTCCTGTCGACCCTTAACCAAAATATTTGACCTTGTGATATTCGGCATTTTCGAATGTGGTTAAGTCCCAGGTTTATTTCCTTGTTTAGTAAGTATAATTTTCAGATACCAAAAGACAACTTACCTCAGACTCGTAGGTAGCTGTGACAAATTCAAATTGTACTCGTAAATAGCTAGTTTACTAAGAGTTTGCAAACTAAGCTTAAAATCTAATCTAAAATCTAAAATATAAATATCAGTTGTGGGTGATGTCCTGTAAAGTAATTGTTGAGAAAGGTTTTACTTAATCTAAAATAATAAACTTACAATCCAATACCACCTAACACAAACAATCTATCATTAATGGCAATTTTGTCGCCATCACCTCTATAGCCTGGACCTGAAATGCCACTTATAAATATTTCTCGCCAGTGTCTTGTAACAGGATTGAACTCGTGCAAATCATTACAATATTTCTCTTCGTCTGTGTGGAAACCTCCGAAGAAGTAAATTTTGTTGTTGTAAGCGACTAAAAAGAATAATTAATTAATTAAATACAAAAACTTAAGTAACAATCTATTTTGAAAAATGTACGAATTTTACGAAAGCTGATTTCAAATCACATTTTTTTGTACAAAAATTTTATTGTAAAAACTTACAGAGTGTTCTAGACTTCGTAGCTCCGATAATAACGAAGTTAGCAATAGTGCTGACTTAATTTGGAACACTTTGTATACTAATCTATGATGATGTTCCTGAATTCAACTTTCATATTCAACATACTTACATCCACAATCGTTTAATCTACAGGAAGGTATGTTTGTACCCCTGCTATCAATTAAGTTCCATTGATTGGTAAGAAAATCAAAACACCATAATTTACGCAAATTTTCGAATTGGTAAATAAAATACATGTGATTTCCTATCACAACAGGTGCTTGACAAAGTGGCAGCTTTGGTAGGGGACCTAAAAGGAAATGAACATTTTATATGGAATATTATCAAACAGTACAGACTTAAGAATATATGAAGTGTCCCAAGAGAAATACGAAACCTGTTAATAGGTTATTCTCGGGGTGATTCTGAAATTGTCTAGCGTTCACTTTTGCTCGAAATCAATCTGTTTTGGGCGTAAAAATTTATACAGAGCGATGCAAAATAATCACAAAGACTAGTCCGTAAGGGATTTCGTATTTATCCTGAGACACCCTGTATTGTTGATTTTTCTGCGATTTGGACAAATTTGTATTTGAACAAAAAGATAAAACAAATTATCTCTTTTCTGTGTTCAGATGCAGATTTTATTAGTTATTAGGTATAAATTAAAGATGAAGGTACCCGAATAGAGTCCTAACACATTCCTTCCTCAATAAATTTCCAATAGTATACAGGGTGATTCAAAATTCGATGTAGATATTTTAAGGACGTATTGTTGGGATAAAAATAAGACTTTTTTTTCAAATAAACATGTGTCCTAAAATGCATCCCCTCCGAGCTACATCCAGTGTTAAGTTGCGTAAAAAAAACGATTATTTAAAATTGTGACTACAATAATGGATCAAATCTTTTGAAAATTGGCATGCCCCCATTTTTTTAGACACTCTATTTATTTTTTGCTTCAAAAATTATGTAGAAGCAGTTTGTGGGGAAGTTGGAGGAGGGGAGGGGGTGCATTTTAGGACACATGTTTATTTGAAAAAAAGTCTTATTTTGATCCCAACAATACGTCCTTAAAATATCTACATCGAATTTTGAATCACCTTGTATAGTGTATCAAGGACCAAAAATAGGCTTTAGCAGCCCGCGAAGATTAGAACTGTATCGCATCGTATAAGAAAGTCATGTGCAGGATAGATCAGACATTTAGTCTGATACAAAGAATCTTCCATAGCAGAGAAATAAGCAATAATAAATTTTCAAAATCGTGACGTTTTTCATAAAAAAAACTTACGTATATCTTTGCGACAAGTCCAGTACATAGTTGTTAAATCCAAAACAAATACATCCGTCTCCGTAAAGTTATACAAATAATTCCTCCAAGTGCATATCTTAAACTCAATGTCAGGAAAATGTCCAGCAGTTCGTAACCTCGTCCAACATTGCCTCACAATATCAAAACAGAAGAGAGTAGATGTTAACGTACAGACATACACCTTATTCTCATAGGAAACGATTTTCTTATAATACGATGTGTAAGGTATTTCTCTAGAGTTCTCGTATAGGGGAAATATTGTACGTTGGAGATGCCTAGTGTCTAAAACACACATCTCTCGTCGTACAGAATACCATGTGGGGTACCTAAATATATAAAGTTTTTCCCCGATACCGACTGCTGAACGCGGCGTTTTTAATAAGTAGTTGTCTAAATGATGTGTCCACTTCATTTTCGCAATAACTCTGAAAAATGTTCGAAACTTACTAGAAGTATTTGGCGGGAAATTTAATATATATCAATTTGATTAAGAGTGTGGTCCGTATACCAACAAGGTACGTACCGGTCGCTGGTATTCCGTCCCGTAAATCTTGGTTATATCAGCTGAACTGAAAAACCAAGGTATACGGAACACTATTAATCCTGAAAAAAGCTGTAACTGTCAACCAAAAGCTACCGATCGCTTCAGGTTGGTTTCTGCTGGTTCAAGATGGCGGCTGTGTAATGTTATGGAAGGTTAGCTTATACAAATCAAAACAAACCGTAAAGCGGTCCGTAAACGTTAGTGTTTCAGCCAACCACTCACAACCAGCAAATGTCAATCGACAAACCTTTCCGGTTCGAGCGGTTTGTATACGGACCACACTCTTATTGTTTAATAATTTTTATCGGAAAAGAATCAACTGAATGAATGTATTTTAAAGAGTCCGCCAAATATCTCTAGTTCCAATAATTAAGCAATTTCGTCAAAGACTTGGACTCCGCAGTGCAACAACTTTTAGTAAGAAAACCCCAAAATATACTTCTCAGGTTAGGTTGTCCACATTAAAATGAATGGATGTTGGCCACATTAAATTTTAAGTATTGACAGACTAAAATGTTTTTATTTCTAATCTCTGTCGTAATGTATCAAATTATCTATTTATTCACTAAATAATTGCCAAAACACGAAATAATCTAATAAAGAATTTACTAGAATATAAAAAATGAAAACTGAAGAAGTGTATTTTATTTTTGTTATTAAAAGATGGTACACTACAGAGTTCACTTTGATTGGTCAATTCTCTCTACTCAAAAATAGACTGTATTAGATTTGAACTATTTTCATTATGTAGCTCGTCATACTCTCTTTCACTCTCGCCCTTTAATGAGGCGAAGGCGAGGTTGAGACAGAGATAGTGTGACGAAACGGCTATTGAATATAATCCAATTAGCCAATTACAACTAATTTCAGTAATAGATAAGATGATAAGAATAATTAGGTTAGTTTCAGTTACAAGCCATTATTTACTTTCTTATAGTATTTTCAAAAGTACAGTTAATTTCACGGAAATCGAGTACACCTAATATTTTCCTGTGTTACAATGCCTTTGTTTGATTGACGTTTATTGTCAAATTGACAAATTAAGTACATATTTGCATCCGTAGCCAAAAATCAAGATGTCAAAACTTACTGAACGACTCATTATCAAAAATAACCTAACTTTATAAAGCCGTGTTCATGCTGTGAAAAAAGTTAAAAAAGCGTTCACTTGATTTTTTAGGTGTAGTCGATTTCCGTACAACTAACTGTACATCTACATTCACCATAATTTTTGACTAATTTGTAACTTTATAACTGTAACTGACTGACTGACTATTTTATGAAAATACGAAGACCTACCTACATGTCACAAAAAAAAAATAAAGGGGTACCAAGAAATAGTTTAACAAACAAAAAATATACAGGGTGATCAGTAATTGGCGCACTCCGAATACAGGGCGTTATAGAGCACATTAAAACTAGGGATAATCTGCAAAGAAAAATTAAATCTGATGGTTAGTTTGCGAGTTATAGAGTTTCCCTCATCCAAGTTACAAGCTAATTATTTTTATAACCAAAACAAAAATGAGTGAATAATTCATGCTCTGAAAAAAATGCAATATGATTTGTTCAATTTTTTTCACAAAACCTCTGTTACAAAGAAATTGAAAATGTTAAAATTTAATAAACTACCCACATTTGAGAGAAGTTTGAAGTTTGGCAACCTCTCAAACTCCCCTTGGGATAAACTAAAATACCTTGTATTTCCATGAAAATATTAATAATGAATTTCAATTGTTGTTTCTGCTTTTTAATAAAATTGACAGTACTAAATTAGTTTGACAAGTTCTCGCATCATAAAATATTGAACGTTTCTCTTTTTTTTTCTCTCCGAGCCAAGGGGTAAACCACTACCTATTTAAGCGTACGAGATATCCAAATCGTGGATATCCGAACCAAATTTCTTAAGACTTCCACGAATATCCAAAACTTCTACGGATATCCATGGATTTTCGGGGATATCCATGAATATCCAAGGATCTCCAAGAACTTCCGTAGATTTCCATGGACTTTCTACGAATATCCACGGAAGATGTTACTACATAAATTCTCCCTAAAAGTCCTTAAATTGTTTGAACTGTTTATCTTATCCCGTGTGCTTAAACTTCCATACCTAACGTCTATGATAATAATTAATTATAAACAAATTTAAAGTTTCCCATCATTCTGATTGACTAACATCGCCCGCCAAGTTCAAATAATCAACTTTTTTATTTATTTTTTTTCTGAAAAGTAGCTTCGTCCGCAGAAAAATTATTCCGAGAGCTATTATACATCACTATAAAAATTTTCAATTCAATCGGTGATATGTCCGGTATTGTAAAATCCTACCAAAAAAACAAAATTAATTTTTTCACAATTAATCAACGACTAAAAAATGACAAATTTAGCACTGCCTAACTTTCCATTTTCATACATTTTTACACTTATCTATGCTTTGCTAAGTTCATATGAAGTTAGCAAAAACTGATTTAATTTTTTAAAAACAAAAACGCGACAATTAAAATTTTCATAACTAATTAGCGACTAAAAAGCGGCTAATGTCAGTTCATTTTCAAAAATTGCTTTGCTAACTTTATGGACATTTGGTATATTGTAAGTGCAGTACATTTCTGCAAACTCGTCTATTTATTTACATCCATTATTTGAATTTTTCCTAGTACATACCCGAGTACATACCGTAATTTAAATCACATCAATTGAATAGAAGCAATGTTACTCTAGTAATTACTCCTAAGTACACGGCGCGATAAAAATATTGAATTTGTAGATTATTGTGCATGCGCACTATCTTTTAAAATGCATCACATTTCCAAAGACATCCACGTATTTCCAAAAATATCCATGGACTTCCACGGATATCCACGACATGTGCACAAGGATATCCACTAGTGGTTTACCCCTCGCTCCGAACCTATTCACATATTCAATACAGTGTTGCCACTTTTATTTACGCATAAATGATCATATCTTTGTAAAGAAAGGACTTACAGCACTGCGGTAAAAAAATTGGTCATTCTTAACACGTAAAGTTTATTACAGTATGCTCCGAGTGCGCCAATTACTGATCACCCTGTATAGGGTATTAAAAACGATCAATGTAAATATTCTGAATATAGATATTAAAAAAAATTTTCCCAATAACCGATAGGAAATCTATTCATGCAAATGTAAATTTATGCAAAGACGCATAAGAAAATATGTTGTTTACTAAATTTTATAATATAATAAATAGAAATACCTACTACATATCTCTTAGGTCAAAAGAAATAGTGAGAAGGATCACATGGTTCTACTAGAAATAGTGCTCGATCTCAATGCTTTTTCAAGTTAGTAACGTGATTAATCATTAGAGACAAATATATTTGCTCACTTAAAGTCATTAGATAAGTCACAGTTCTGATTAACTGAACAACTTCTGCTTTAAAATATTAATTAATAATTATTTTGAAATTCTTCATGGTACTTACCAAATAGAAAAGAATATTTTTAAAATATGTATCCGAAACTTTATAGACACCAACACGCTTCAAAACTAAACTCCATGTACTAACAGTTTGCAGCATTCTGCATTAGCCGGGATAGGGAACAAAATATACACAGGCAAAAAGGGACAAGTAATTTCTACCTGTGGCCGTGGGCTTGGTGCCCACAACTGCACAACGAACAACCCGCATTGCACATTACTATTCAAATTATGTAATTTGTACATAAATGATGTAAATATTAGTTATTGTTAGTTTTATATTGTACTCCTACTTCTCCTACTAATAATCAAAACGCATTTCTTAATTTTTAAAATTAAGGAAAATAATGAAATACATATTTATAACTCCTGGTAATAAGCAATTCACAATACACCGCTATTGTATACAAGGTAATTATAAAAGAATCTAACATCAAGGGTGACTGTGCATTTTTCATATATTAGGATTTGTCACCTCTCACAATCAGTAGTCAATCAATGAATATCACTTAAATATCACTAGTATCCATTGGTCAAATCGACATTTATATTAAACGTTTTCTCTTTGAGATTCTCTAGTAATTTTAAATTTATTAATTTTCGTAGCCCATTGGAATGTTATTATCGTTTATAATGGCTCTGCATAAATGTACCTATATCTTTTAGCTACGTTATCCTTTGTAAATCGGACTTGCTAAGTCCCACCCTCCACTGCAAAGTCTCAGAGAATGGAGTTAATTTTGCACAGAAGGCTTAGGTAATGTACCTATGTGTGGAGTGTGGAGATCGAGGGGGAGCCAACTAGACACAGTAACAATCTACTAAACAGGTAGTTTCTTTATGACCTATTCAGAACTCAAGTAGTACAGGTAGTATTTTGGTCGTAACGAAAATTGACACTACCTATATTATTGAACGAAAGAAATTTAAGTTTTATATTTCCATTTAGCCACAATACGTTTCATGTCTTCATGAGGTACCTACATTTTATCTTGTTACTGTTAACAGGCGCACTTCCTTTAACGTGAAGGATTTAACCTATGTGTCTATTTCTTTCAAATGATTTGTATTAAACTGCATTACTATGATTTGAAGTTGAAGTGTAACCAAGGAATCGCTCACTTTCCAACCTTTAAGGGGTTCAAAAAGCTGTAAGTTACTAACTGATTGTGAATAAAAATATTTTCGCTGCCAAAAATTTGTAGTCGTATTTTAAACATCTATAAAAGTATGATAACAATTTAAATGTTTAATAATAATTATGTCCACCTGCCTATTTCTTCTGACTTATCTAAGTCTAACATTTGATGTTCTATGTGGTATTTTAATACAGTATTGGCCAAAGTTGTAGTTGCTAATAATGTTTTGTAAATCAAATTCTGTAATTTTAGGTTTTAGAAACCATTCCAAATCGACGACGTTGTCAACGGCAGTAAAAGAAGTTGTACTCGTACTAGCTCCTGATTCTCCTTGTGAAACTCCTGAACCTTCGCTCAATACACTTGAATCTCCACAAGTAACTACTAAGGATTCACTAGACGGATATTCATTTTCCTAAAAAAACATCCGTTTTATCTGCATCCATATACTTTATTTAAAAAATTACCTTGTTCAGTTCTTTTAAATTTGACTTAAATTTTATTCTAATCCCAATTGCAGGCATTAGTTCCTTTATATTTTCGTCGATTAATGCATTCAATTGGTTAATTTCGATGTGATTGTCTACAAATGTAAAATTATGATTGTATAAATTAGTTTAGTATCGGCATGAGAACAAATACGTACAAACATACAAACAAATCCAAAACAATTTGATTCAAAATCGCGATTTCTCAAAGAAAAATACGGGGATGACTTTCTAATTGAAACAAATTGAAAATCAACACTCTAGGTACTGACCTATAAAATTCTGTATGTACTACAGTTGGAAACAATGCCAGGTTGTAGTGTTCCTGGGTGCAAAAATCGCCCAAAAAGACGTTAAAATATGGGAGTGTCTGCTGCACGGTCCAGACTGTGCAATAAAATAAACTAGGTAGGTACACGGTCTCGACATCACTGCGCATGCCTTTGCTTTCGTTTGTATTGTTCAGAACAAATACCACGTTTAGCATAAGCCGCCATGGTGTAGTGATTAGAGCACCAGTCTCGAAATCCAAATGTTGTTGGTTCGATTCTCTAGTTTCGCTATCTTTTTTTTATTTTAAGTATATTTATTTGGAGCGGTTATAAGTCACGGACCAGGTTAGTTTGATTTGTATAGGTTTTTTTTTCTTTAAAGAATAGCGAGTGTCTAGACCCTGTACCTATTTTTTTTATTGCACGGTCTGGACCGTACAGCAGACACTCCCTTAAAATATGCACTGTCGAAAAAAAAATTGAGGTTATTAAATTTTGTTTTAAGCAAAAATTATTGGTGTGAACCTCTTTGTGATGTACAAATAGTGTTTCAGCGCTATCAGGAGACAGGCCGGATAACCAATAAACTGGGATTCGGGCGAAAAAGAGTCACCACCTAAATTGATAACCGTTTCTTGGTGTCCCCAAGTTGGCAGAATAGAACTAATATTTGCAATTAAGTATTAAAGAAGGTATGTCAAAAATTTCCGGATGACTCTGTTGTCATTTCTACCTTTTGTAGATGCCCAGTTATGAACGTAACAACGTTCATCCCCAGTTAATTTTCTATACCCCGAGGGAAATTCCATTATTTTAATCACTTTAACTTAATTGTATTTTTTTGGAGATCAATAAATAGTTTCAGGAATGACAATTTATTATTTTGACACTTTGGCCCTATTGCAGACATTTTTTAATTGTTGAGACCATGTTCAGACGGCGACTGCTAGTAAAATATGATATATTGAGTGTCTCAATAACAAAAAATGTCCGATCTTCTTTGTCGAACTCTGAAAATACATACAAGTTTAAGTTGGTTCGATATTCGATAAATATTGTATTTAGTTTAGACGATTGTTCAATAAATTATAATTTAATATAATAAGGTACTTGTAGTGAAATTCCAGACTCCCTTCCCTTAGCCTTAGTTGGGGGGTCGCGCATGAAGGTTGTTTTGGGGGTGAGAGTGGGAGAGTGGGAATTTTTGTTGTGTGTCGGCATTTTGGGGTTGCCATGTGCTGTTGTAAGAGAGTGCATCGGGCTGGAATCTGCTTTCTGATGCAAGGTAGCCGTTGAAATTGCATGCACCCGCACTGCAGATTTTAGGTATGTACGTTCTTTCCATTGTGAATATGTTATAAGTGTGTTTGTTAATGATTTTGTAGTTGTTTGTCGTGTTGTTTCTTTTATTCATAAGTCTGTTCATGTTTGTTAATATTTTAGTTTCGTTGTATGTATGACAAGTAAAGTATTGAATTTACACCTGAATCCAACAAAACTTTTATTTCGATCCGATAAAGCAATAATCATAAATATATAAAAAAAATATTAATTTATAAACGTAAACCTATAATATATACGTATACTCGCGATCCTGTTCATCCTCCGGCTTCTCCTCATCCCAACGCACCGGACGCACACCAAAAAAGTGGTATACCTGGTTGCAATAACTTCTCCCGCACAGATAACATGGTTACCCAATTTCTTAACCCGCTTCTCCGAAGAGGCAGTACTCCCACTCGCCTCCCTAACTTCTCCCAACTCATTCGGTTGGGGGAAAACCTCTGGATTTTTGGCCCCCATTTGGAGGAATTGAAAGACGTTAGCCATCATCTCGGACGCCTCTTGACTCATTGCGGCCTCCCTCTGTAAAATCTGAAATAGTGAATAGAGTTAATTGTCTTACAGTAGCATCTAAGGAAATTAATCGCCAAATTTTGCCAAATTATTTCTGATATTTTCTATTTATCCACTGAAATGTCATTTAACACCTACCTACAGGACTAATACTTAATTAATAATAATAATTCTAGTTCCAATTCTCTCTACCAAAAAAACTGTTTGATGATAATTTACTATGAACTTACATTATCAAATTTCATCCTTCAGCCATTTCTTCTTCCTCCGAATCATACCCGCGATCCTGTTCATCCTCCGGCTCCTCCTCATCCCAACGCACTGGGCGCACACCGGAAAAGTGGTATACCTGGTTGCAATAACTTCTCCCGCACAGATAACACACACACAATTTCTTAACCCGCTCCTCAGGAGAGGCAGTACTCCCACTCGCCTCCCTAACCTCCCTCAACGCCTCTGGTTGGGGGAAAACCTCTGGATTTTGGGCTCCCATTTGGAGGAATTGAAAGACGTTAGCCATCATCTCGGACGCCTCTTGACTCATGGCGGCCTCCCGCCAGATGAAAGGCACCATGGCTGCCGCCTGGGTCATGTCCCAAGAGATGCGCCGGAGATGAGCACGGCGGTAGCGTGATGCCAGTTCGTGTTCTGGGAAACTGAGGAGGCTTTCAAACGTTGGAGGGAGTGATCCGTAGACTTCCTCGGCCTGTTCTTCGAGAGCTTGTATCTGGCCGGCGTAGAGAAAGCGTTCTGCTGCGGTGTCGGCTACTTCTAAACTGCGACGACTTTTTATCAGGAACTGTTGCTCATCTTGGTAGGTTTGGAGGATGTCGTCGATGAAGCATTGAATGTATTCGGGTACATAACTGAAATTATAAAAAGTGAATATGACGAGGTAATTTTTTTAATAGAACCCTAGCATGGGTAACTGTATAAATCGTAGCGTGGTATAAAGTTTTATAATACAGTGCCGCCTTTTAAATATGTATCATGAAAGTAATTTTTTCTACATTATTTCTACTTAAATATTTTTTCAAACTATTTCAATGTTCTATGATTTGAAACGACTAAAAATACAAAATTTAAATAACTTACATTTGTTGAGGATCCATTGTAAATATAATAAAATACTTGATTTGAATAAAAATGGTACCTAGATGTTGACTTCAAGTCGATTTGAACAATGCTGAAGAACTGAAACCTTCTGGTGAACTTGTGCAATATTTATTGCACCAAATTTCACTTACAACTGGAGGGGACGGTTATCTTAACTTTTGTACTTCTAATTACAAAATATTTACGCTTGCTACTAAATAAGCAATCAATTTGTAAAAGGAAACTATAATAATTACGATAATTATATGATAATTCTTAACTACTTAAAGCTTATCTAAAATAAATTGTTTAGAAGAGCCGATAATTTGTTTATGATAATGTATTCAGATAAATTAATTTTCAATTACATAGTATGTTATGATGTTGTCTCATATTCATTTTTTTAATATCAAAAGATTATTTGGATTATCTGGAAAATTGAAACCACACGAAAATGTTTTAAAATATAGTTATTTTTGTAACAAGTATCTAAAATCAAGCTTTTTTGGAACGAATCGTTGCTGTTTCCGGACGAGGCGAAGCCGAGTCTGGAATAGCAGATGCTGCAGATGAGTCCCAATAAACTGATTTAGGTACACGTTACAAACAATATTTTTTTGTTAAAGCTCCCTAAAACACATTCAAACCTTTTATTATGTATGATACTTATGTTGATATGTCAATGTCATTAGAGCAAATATTTCTCGAAAATACTGAACTTCGGATTTATTTACCATTTTACCATAATAACCAGACTGAAAGGAGTCCGTAAAATAGCTATTTTAGGGAGCGTGTTAAAAAAAATAAATTTATAAAAAAATTACGATTTTATAGATGTACTTTCACAAAAACTACAATATTGTAATAAGTATAGATCGGACACCTGCGAAAAAATTATTCTAAAGTTAAGAAAAATCCTATGGCCTTGTGGATGTTCCCGTTTCGCAGCCGCCATGAAGAATACACGGAATTAAATTAATTGAAAATTGTTTTTTTCGTGAATGCCTTCTTTGCTATAATACAGTTGTAGAAAATCAAATTTCCTACAAATTTTATTTGAAATATTTTCCTCCAAAGCCAATTAATTACGAATTATAGTGAAGTAAAATTTTGAACATTGTGTTTTATGGAAGTTTTTTTTAATACATTGCGAATAACAGCGACGTAAAACGTCTGATAATTGTTTTTTGACAGCTTTTTTCAAAATACCGCATCTCCTATCAATCCTATCATTCCTATCAATCTTACGCTGAAATAAGATATTACGAAAGTTGTATAGAATCTAATTTCCTACAAGTTTTATTTAAATCATTTTCCAGTCAATATATCACGAATTTCAGGTGTAAAGTTTTGAAAATTGTATTTTTGACAGTTTTTTTTTAAATAAATAAATAAGATATTTAAACATTATAGGGAATACAAGATCTATCTGAAATATAGCATTAATTTTAGTTTTTAAATATTTATACTATCTCCAATAGTTTTAGTAAAAAGTTTACAATGTATGTAATGTATTTAGCTCTTTAGATTTAGAATGTGAATTGTTATTTGAAATTGCATCATGCGTAAATAAATAAACAAACAATTATTCTACAATCAACAATTTTAAAATATTTTTCCTTATCATATGAAAGTTGTAATAAAAATTGCAATATTCGACTTTGCTTAATGTAAAAGTAATGACTACTGACTAAAAGTCAATTATAAAATCATAAGCTGCCAATGATTGAAATTTTGCCTTAATTCTCAGAATTATTTACCCTGGAAGCTTTTATTAAATCTAAGGAGAATTTTAATTTTAGTAATTCGCCAAGGCCTAAAATGCCGTCATAAAAATTATGAAAATCGAATTAAGTTATGATGTGGTTTGAATTTAGTTCAGGTGGTGCGGGAATATCAGCTTTAAATGTGACTTCTTTTTCTTCTACGCTAGTTTTAATTTTGGATGGGTTATGATAGATATTTTGGAGGAAATATTTTTCTGCGATGGAAGGTTTTATCATTGATTGATAACAACCTGTATCAATTAAAAGTTTCATTGGTGGGTTTTGAATTTGGTTGTATGGGAAACTATTGTTTATATTTGTGTACATTTCAATTATGTTTTTGGGTTTGAAAGGCTGGTTTTCTGAAAATTTTCTTCGAAGGTATTTGCATCAATATAGTCGTAATAATTTTGTTCTAACATGCAATTTTCTTCTGGATCAAAATTTAAAATTTCTGTTTGTGTTTCATTTTCTGGTATTTAGATATTTCTGTCTATATTATTTTCGATTTGGAATAATTCTTCCGCAATATAATTTGTTGATGTTGAGGTTCTTGGTTGGTTTACGGAATAATTTCTCATTGAATAACGCGGTATAGTATTTCACGATGTTGTTGACATTGGTTCTGCTGTATTATTTGGATTTTGATTAGTCGGTTTCCGTACATTTTTTGGTGGATCCAAAACTTGTCTATTAGTGGGAAGATTTTAATTGGTTGTCTGGGGAATGAATTTGAAGAAAAATTTTGTTGAGGTTTTCTATTTAAAGATTGAAAATTTGGTGAGTTTGTGTTTGTGGAATAGGGGTTTTAAATACATTTTGGGTATATTGGAACTTTTCTTCTTCCGTTACAAAAGTTAGCGCTTCTTCGAGTGAAGTTGGATGTTTTAGTCTTATAATACTTTGTAAATTGTTAGGTAAACCTCTTATAATTGTTCTTAAACAAAGCATATTGATGGGAGTATGTAGCTTTTGTGGGGTTATCCATATTAGTATGGTGTAGTTTATGGTTAGATTACTACGAATAACTTGTTATCGTCTACCGAAATCAAGGGGTGCTCGTTTTTCTTGAGGTTTGCTATGAACAATTCTTGTTCTAGGCATTCTAAATTGCGGTTATCGCCGAAACATTGTTGTAACGCGGCTTTAAATTTATCTCATGTATCTAATTCGACTCTGCAGTCTTCTAAAAGTTCAGCGCGATCTAGTAATTTTGTTTTTACAACTCTTATTAAATAATTTTTTAAAACTATATCATTAACTTGACCATATGTATCAAAAAGTAAATCACAAGCTGATAAAAAACTAGATAATGTATTGGTATGACCATCATATTTAGGAATTGATTCTACGTAGGTACATCTTCAACATACATACTTAGTTTAGTTTGTATTTCTTCGTTATTTGCTTCGTTGGGATTCATTTTTATAGAAACTTAATTTAACTTTTCTGAATAAAATATTTTGCGAATTCAATCACTCTTTGGTGTAAAAATCTCAGTAAAACCAAATGCTTGTAGGTAAAACACTAAAAGATTGAAATGTACGTTTTAACGTCCGAAAGTTAGTCTCGATGCTGTGGCTTTTCGAAAACGATGAAAACTGTGTTTATACGAACGACTGCGCCAATTATGTTATTGAGAATAATAACTTTATTTAAAAAATTATTTTACTACAGAACAAAGATTATAAATTGGTTAAGTAACATTAACAACAGCTAAGTACAGAATACCGGTCTATTGTATTGAAAATGATTTTATATAAAGCAAAGATACAACTAAGCATTTAATATGATCATCGAAGTAGTCTTCTTCTTATCTATAAGGTGGTCTGCAAATTTGTGCGCATAACTAGATAACCGTTTTTTGATGTCCACAAGTTTGCAGAATAGAACTAATCTTGCAATTAAGTATCAAAGAAGGTATGTCAAAAATTTCCGGATGACTTATTGTTATTTGTACGTTTTGTAGATGCGCAGTTATGAACGCAACAACGTCCACCTCCAGTTAATTTTCTATACCCCGAGGGAAATTTCATTATTTTAATCACTTTAACTTAATTGTATTTTTTGGAGACAAATTAATAGTTACAGGAATGACAATTTATTATTTTGACACTTTGCCCTATTGCGGGCATCTTTAATAGTTCAAAAATGTCCGATCTTCTTTGTCAAACTCGGAAAATACATACAAGTTTAAGTTGGTTCGATAAATATTGTATTTAGCTTAGACGATTGTTCAATAAATTATAATTTAATATAATAAGGTACTGTAGCGAAATTCCAGACTCCCTTCCCTTAGTCTTAGTTGGGGGGTCGCGCGTGAAGGTTGTTTTTGGGGTGAGAGTGGGAGAGTGGGAATTTTTGCTGTGTGAAGGCATTTTGGGGTTGCCATGTGCTGTTAAAAGAGAGTGCATCGGGCTGGAATCTGCTCTTTGATGCAGGGTTGCCGTTGAAATTGCATGCACCGCACTGCAGATTTTAGGTATGTACAGGGTTTACAACTAAGAATGGTCGCCGGCTGTATCTTAGAAACTATTTATCGTACAGCCTTCGGAAAAAAATATTTATGGTAAAAGTGGCCAAAAGAAATCGCTGGAAATTATTTTCAAGTTTCTAGCTTCACCGCTTCACCGCTTCACCTGCCATGGAAAATGATAAAATCATGATTTTCTCCAAACTATAGGCAATTAAGGTAACTCAAAAATAACTTTATTGGAAAGCTGAAACAATTATACACAATTTTGGTTTAACACTTTTTGCTCTAGCTCATCAAATAAGGGTGGGAGGAGAGGGTGAATTCTTCTGTACGAAAATGCTTATAACTTCTGTTTAATTTTATAGAATTTGGCAAACTTAGTATCGTTTGAAAGAACTTTTCTTGTTTCAAACGATGTTCGATAAGAGAAGTAGTTTTGATTCACATATTTGTTGTTAGGTGGCGCTTTTTGAAAACTTATTAATTTTATCGATTTTTCTTGAAAAATTTAAATGGACTCATATATTTTTTAACATTATTAAAATTAGTATAAAATATCGAAAATATTAGTGAAAACCGCAGATCCATATCTTTTTTCGTTCAGGAAATATGGACAAAATAGTTTTTACACGATACACAACACGTATTATTGTTATCATAAGTCGTTTTGCGAATATAGGGCTAATTGCATTTTGTTTGTTCCAAAGCCTACCACTTAAATTCGCAAAACGACTTATGATAACAATAATACGTGTTGTGTATCGTCTAAAAACTATTTTGTCCATATTTCCTGAACGAAAAAAGATATGGATCTGCGGTTTTCACTAATATTTTCGATATTTTAAACTAATTTTAATAATGTTAAAAAATATATATGAGTCCATTTAAATTTTTCAAGAAAAATCGATAAAATTAATAAGTTTTCAAAAAGCGCCACCTAACATCAAATATATGAATCAAAACAACTTCTCTTATCGAACATCGTTTGAAGCAAGAAAAGTTCTTTCAAACGATACTAAGTTTGCCGAATTCTATAACGTTAAACAGAAGTTATAAGCATTTTCGTACAGAAGAATTCACCCTCTCCTCCCACCCTTATTTGATGAGCTAGAGCAAAAAGTGTTAGACCAAAATTGTGTATAATTGTTTCAGCTTTCCAATAAAGTTATTTTTGAGTTACCTTAATTGCCTATAATTTGGAGAAAATCATGATTTTATCATTTTCCATGGCAGGTGAAGCGGTGAAGCTAGAAAAAGCTAGAAAAAAAAAAAAAGGTACGCCCCCTAGCGGCGAAGGTAGAAACTTGAAAATAACTTCCAGCGATTTCTTTTGGCCACTTTTACTATAAATATTTTTTTCCGAAGGCTGTACGATAGATAGTTTCTGAGATACAGCCGGCGACCATTCTTAGTTGTACACCCTGTACGTCTTTTCCATTGTGAATATGTTATAAGTGTGTTTGTTAATGATTTTGTAGTTGTTTGTCGTGTCGGTCTTTCTTTTATTCATAAGTCTGTTCATGTTTGTTAATATTTTAGTTTCGAATCCAAGAAAACTTTTATTTCGATCCGATTCCCACATCCCTGGGTTACGTCCAGGGCAATTCTCCGTACAAGAGCCGTTTCGGATCAGTACTGGTGATTAAAACAAACAAATTGTGTAAGTTATAATTACAATTTTAATTAGAAAATAAAGCAATAATCATAAATATACAAAAAAATATTAATTTTTAAACGTAAACCTATAATATATACGTATACTCGCGATCCTGTTCATCCTCCGGCTTCTCCTCATCGCAACGCACCGGGCGCACACCAAAAAAGTGGTATACCTGGTTGCAATAACTTCTCCCGCACAGATAACATGGTATACCCAATTTCTTAACCCGCTTCTCAGAACAGGCAGTACTCCCACTCGCCTCCCTAACCTCTCCCAACTCATTCGGTTGGGGGAAAACCTCTGGATTTTTGACTCCCATTTGGAGGAATTGAAAGACATTAGCCATCATCTCGGGCGCCTATTGACTCATGGCGGCCTCCCTCCAGATGAAAGAAATGCGCCGGAGATGAGCACGGCGATAGCGTGATGCGTGAACTTTTTATTGGTACCAGAACCCAAATATATTTTCCATTTCTTTTTATCATTTAGTTTCCTATTCTCGTATTTTTAATCTTCTCGTTGGAACTGAAGATTGAAGAAAGATAAACACAACCAAGGATTTAACGTATTTTTCTCAGGGATCTACGAAGAAATTCTGTTACCAATATTAGAAAGTGCTTTTTTTATGCTGTGATCCCGTCCGCTGCCATGTATTAAAAATCTGAAATAGTGAATAGAGTTAATTGTCTTACAGTAGCATCTAAGGAAATTAATCGCCAAAATTTGCCAAATTATTTCTAATATTTTTTATTTATCTACTGAAATGTCATTTAACACCTACCTACAGGACTAATACTTAAATTAATAATAATAATTCTAGTTCCAATTCTCTCTACCAAAAAACTTTTTGATGATAATTCACTGAACTTACATTATCAAATTTTATTCTTGGACCATTTCTTCTTCTTCCGAATCATATCCGCGATCCTCTTCATCCTTCGACTCTTCCTCATGCCAACGCACCGGGCGCACACCGGAAAAGTGGTATACCTGGTTGCAATAACTTCTCCCGCACAGATAACACACCCAATTTCTTAACCCGTTCCTCAGGAGAGGCAGTACTCCCACTCGCCTCCCTAACCTCCCTCAACTCCTCCGGTTGGGGGAAAACCTCTGGATTTTGGGCTCCCATTTGGAGGAACTGAAAGACGTTAGCCATCATCTCGGACGCCTCTTGACTCAATGCGGCCTCCCGCTAGATGAAAGGCACCATGGCTGCCGCCTGGGTCATGTCCCAAGAGATGCGCCGGAGATGAGCACGGCGGTAGCGTGATGCCAGTTCGTGTTCTGGGAAACTGAAGAGGCTTTCAAACGTTGGAGGTAGTGATCCGTAGACTTCCTCGGCCTGTTCTTCGAGAGCTTGTATCTGGCCGGCGTAGAGAAAGCGTTCTGCTGCGGTGTCGGCTACTTCTAAACTGCGACGACTTTTTATCAGGAACTGTTGCTCATCTTGGTAGGTTTGGAGGATGTCGTCGATGAAACATTGAATGTATTCGGGTACATAACTGAAATTATAAAAAGTGACGAATTATTTTTTTAAAAGAACCCTAGCCTGGGTAACTGTATAAATCGTAGCGTGGTACAAAGTGTAATAATGTGTATCATGAAAGTAATTTTTTCTACATTATTTCTACTTAAATATTTTTTCAAACTATTTCAATGTTCTATGATTTAAAACGACTAAAAATACAAATTTAAAATAACTTACATTTGTTGAGGATCCATTGTAAATATAATAAAATACTTGATTTGAATAAAAACGGTACCTAGATGTTGACTTCAAGTCGATTTGAACAAAACTGAAGAACTGAAACCTTCTGGTGAACTTGTGCAATATTTATTGCACCAAATTTCACTTACAATTGAAGGGGACGGTTATCTTAACTTCTGTACTTCTAATTACAAAATATTTACGCTTGCTACTAAATAAGCAATCAATTTGTAAAAGGAAACTATAATAATTACGATAATTGTATGATAATTCTTAGCTACTTAAAGCTTATCTAAAATAAATTGTTTAGAAGAGTCGATAATTTGTTTATGATAATGTATTCAGATAAATTAGTTTTCAAATAGTATGTTATGATATTGCCTCATATTCATTTTATTTTCTTATACCAAGCAGTAAGAAAGTATTTATTCGACTTAGAGATTTTGACGAATTTACACGTTTTGAGAGCCTCTAAATCCATTTTGACTATTTTCGCCATGCCGTCTGTCTGTGTGTCTGTCTGTATCCACCATAACTCAAAAACGAGTTATCGGATTTGATTCAAATTTCATATTTAAGAGTTTGAACAAAATTGTGGGTGCCACATTCAATGTTTTTTATCTAGCACCAAAACAAGTGACACTTACCTGAAGACATTTTTAGATTTTTTAGGAATATCTTGAAAAATAAGCAATTTATGAGATTTTTTTATTCTTTAACATTGATTTAGAATTGAATTTTGAACAAATTTTGTTTAAACTTTTTTTGAAATTCCGTCAAAAAAACTAGATATTCTTAAAACACTTTATATTTCTCATATCTTCCTTTTTCGATATTTAAAATAAGCGAGTGATTTTGAAAAAAAACTAAAAAAATATAATTTTGCTAATTTTCAATATTTCCATAATATGTACTTTCAAGTTCTTTTCAACTTGCCTAAATATAAAATTATGTTTGTTCTGTTTTAATAAATTACTACTATTCCGTTTTATGGCTATCTACTTGATTTTAAAGGATTGCAAACTTTTTTCAAAATAACTCACTTATTTTAAATTATTATCAAAAAAATATCTGATGTGCCCAACACATGACTTTTTTATACATTGCCATGATACAGTTTTAATATTTGAAGGGGTAGCCAATAATCATATGCAGTCGAGATTCAATACGTTATTAATATAAAATCACATTTATTTATTTATTACTAACTGTCCCCCGCGGGCTTCGCCCCACGATAGTTTTCTATTTTGCGCCGTTTTTTCAATAATATTTAATTGTATTACAATATATCAATATACCGGGTGCCCGTTTTCAAACCTGAACATAAGTATTTAACATTATTGTGGTGAATTCTTACTCGCCAATTCAGCCTAGAGAAAATATTTTTTTATCAGTGGAATGAGAAACTTATTGCGCGTCAAATGATATCAAAAACTACATTATTTTCATCGATTTTTATTGAAAAATATTAATTTAAAATTATTTAAAGCATAAAAACTAAAAAACCTAAAAATCTCTTCAGGTAAGTACCACTTGTGTTGGTGCTAGATGAAAAAGATTTAATGTGGCACCCACAATTTGGTTCAAACTTTTAAATATGAAATTTGAATCAAATCCGAGAACTCGTTTTTGAGTTATCGTGGATACAGACAGACAGACAGACATCATGGCGAAAATGGTCAAAATGGATTCAGGGGCCCTCAAAACGTGTAAATCCATCAAAATCTCGAAGTCGAAAAAAATCACGATTACTATACTTTCTTATTATATAAGAAAGTAAAAAGGTATCGAAATTTTTTGTACAGAATTTAATTTATCATCGATTGTTGCAAAAATATACAGGTTGTTCTATTGAAAAAAAGTAATATATTAAAATAATTCGTAAATGCGATGCTCAATTGTTTTTATGATTTCATCATTAGAATCCGCGGAAAAAATTCTACTAGTTTGCTAATTTAACCGACTTTGTAGCTACAATAATAACGAAGTTAGCAATAGTGAGCCACTTCGCGCTAACACCCTGTATAATTTTCATTTTTTTTCAATTAGATAATTTAATTAAAAGAACAAAGGAATTTTTCTTGTATTTACAAATTTGCAATATTTTCATAATAAATGTTTTATGGAGTTAGTTCTGAAAAAAATCATTACTTACCGTTTAGTAATAAAATTCAATTCAATTCAGTTTTACTAATCCAAAAAGATTACATACAGTAATATGGGACAAGTCAATAGATAATACACAATAATAATTTGTTGAGAGAAAAAAAAACACAATACAAATTATGATCTTCGATCGCCGAAATTCGTTTTTAAAAATTATATTAATTTTACAAGTTATAAAAGTTTATATTTTTATTGAAGCCATTACATGAAAAGTTATGTCAAGACTTTAAGCTAACATGAATACAATGTGTTACATGATAAAAGAAATGCATACTAATGAATTTAAGATAAAGTAATATTATAACACTTGCAAGATGAACTAAGGGTAATGTCCGGTATCTAACTCCTCCATCCCAGAATCGAAGCATATTTTCATGGGGTGAAAAATGCTTGAGGGTTGGCTGGTTGTGGTTGTTCTTCTGAGGGTGTATTTCCATTGGTGGTTTTTGAACTTTTCTTCAGATATTTGTAGACGTAATAACTCCCTGTTATTAAAATGATAATATATATTGGAAACGTCCAATAGTTGATGTGTTTTTCTTGGTAGCTTAATTCTATTGGTGTTATTTCTTCTTGTTCCTTTCGTAGTTGATGAATCTTGTCGAGTGGGATGTCTTCTATTGTGATTTTCTTAACGTGTGCTCTAGGTGGTGAATATGGAACTTTTACTTCAGGTAATAACATGGGTTGACCAGTGAGAATGGTTTTTTGGTTTGTAAAAGTCTGATCGATAGTTTCAAATTTGCATCCAAAGGGTAGTTTTATTAAGTAATTTCCATTAATTGTTGTAAAGTCATTCCGTTCGCAAGTTATTTGAATTTTTGTTTGATTAGGAAATATGAGGATGTAGTGGGCGTCATCTATTTGTTGGATTATAGTTCTTTTTACTTGGACTGGAGTGTGTTGGCAATTTTCTTGGGTGTTTTTCGTTAACTGGAGTAAATTGAAAATACAATCTTCTTTTTTGTTTTTGTCGATTAATTTGTTCTCGGGACAGTAGTAATCCGGATGCAGATCGATGCATGGTATCGATGTGTATTGGTAAAAATATTCGTTCATGATCAGGTAGGTATTTTTAGGGATTATCGTTGTTGAATTTTGAGTAGGAATTGAGTACAGGTGATAATAAAAGAATGTTTCGGGATTAATTATAGGAAAATGATATATGAAAACAATTTTAGTACCAGAGTAGTAAGCTTCCACCTTTAATAAATCGTAGTACCTATAAGTATCGTTGGAAGGGTATGAATATATTAATTGATTATTCGGGTAAATTTTTAACACTGTTTCTATGATTGATTCGAGCTCATGAATTTTTAAAACACTACTGTGAACCGTTTTTAGTCTGGCAAATGTTACAGCGTTTTCAATATCATTTAATAGTTGTGAAACCAAATTTATTGTTAAATTAAGCTGATCCAGAACGTTCCTAATTTCCATATAAATGTCGAAATTAAAAACAAAGTCGTCAAATTGTTTACAAATTTTATTTAAGCCAGAAGCTATCACATTTTGGTTGTTTTTTATTAAGCTTACCGTTGTATTTCTTTGATAGTATTTTATGTTCTCTTCTTCGGTTATAAATTGCATAGCTTTTGCTAAATTATTCGGTCTCATAGCACGAATGATAGGACCTAGAGGATCTTTTAATCCCGCTAAAAATGTTTTGAATGCTTGTTTAACAAATGAATAGTTCGTTCGTAAAACGACTGAGGAGTTTCACCATTTTTTTGTTTTAAATTTATCAAGTCCTGATTCAAACAATTCTCATCTCGTTGATCTCCGAAATGTTGTAACAGGGTTTGCTTAATAATTTCCCAACTTTCTGCACCAGTGATAGCGACAACTTCTTCAGCTCTACCTTCTAGTTTGTTTAAAATTCCGTTTAGTAATAAAACATTTTGGAAGCTTTCTGCATTTGTATTGTCATAGTAGTGTTTCAAAATTGATTCAGAAGAACTGAATAATTTATTACTGTTTCCATCAAAATTAGGAATTATTGTTAATTTTTTTAAATCTAACGCTGGAGGTGCCATTATTATTGAATTAATATCGTTACTTACAATATTTGGTTTCATTAAATTATCCAAAATTGAATTACTGTTATCGATTATTGTTAATAATGACAACTGTTCATGAATTAAATCTAACTCTGTACCGTAATTGTGTTCACGGGAGGAATCAATGGGTGTAGAGGAGCCTGACATGAAAAATATAAAATTTACTCTACTTACAGCATCGATACTGAAGTTGAGTAACAGCGAATTTCCTGATGGCGATGTTATCTGCTAGCTGCTGTCCCTGGTTTTGGTCCTCGATGGTCCAGTTAATCACCAACAGCACACACGGTTTCAGATTGTTTAACGGTTAAAACTGATAGGATTGTCCAAAATGATTTCCCACGAAGAAATCCTACCGACTGCGCCAATTATGATCTTCGATCGCCGAAATTCGTTTTTAAAAATTATATTAATTTTACAAGTTATAAAAGTTTATATTTTTATTGAAGCGATTACATGAAAAGTTATGTCAAGACTAAAAGCTAACATGAATACAATGTGTTACATGATAAAAGAAATGCATACTAATGAATTTAAGATAAAGTAATATTATAACATTTGCAAGGTGAACTAAGGGTAATGTCCGGTATCTAACTTACATATACAAATCTCAAATAAACACCACCTAAAAACTTAGACAAGTAAATACTTACAAAACAAAAACAATACGCACTACATTCTTCAATAGAATAAAACGCATGACTAATTAAAATATGTTTTACACTTAAAATAAATCTACTAGTACTAGTTATAGGTTTTATATCACAGCTCAATTTGTTATAAAGAACACTTCCAATGTAGTAGGGATTTGACTTAAACATTTCTTAACGATGCTTGTCATGTTGGAGATTCAACCCATGTGTAAGATATCGTGTAAGATATTCATGACTCGCATTTTGGTATGTGAACTTTGATAAATTCTTCCTAGTAAACTTTACAACTTCCAAAATATACAAACTAGGTAAGGTTAAAATTTGTTCCCTAATAAAAGTAGACTTACAGGAATCCCTGTATTTCAGACCGAAGGTACCCCGTATCGCACGTTTCTGCAGAACAAAGACTCTGTCAATTGACGTAGAATTTCCCCAACTACTATCCCATATCTTATATGAGATTCAAAATTTGAATGATAAAACATTTTAACGACACTTTTGCTGGTAATTTGACTTAACCTTCTCAATGCAAAACACGTACTTGAACACTTACTACAAACATAATTGATGTGGACCTTCCAAACCAACGAGAGATCAATGTGTAGACCAAGAAGTTTAAAATCTATCACTTGAGGCACCGATTTATTTTTTACTTTTTTTCGCTGACTAGCTACATATTTTGCGCTCACAGGATGGAACTGCATAGAAAAAGGTTTTTCGAGATTCACCACTAGATTGTTATCCCTGAAATAATCGAAAACAAAATCCAAGCCACAAATCAATTCAGTTGAGGCACTGTCCAGGTCTACATTGCTAGCTAACAACGCAAGGTCGTCCGCGAACATACAGTGAAAAGTAGATATGAACCTTTCCACATCGTTCACATACATTAAAAACAACAGCGGCCCCAGACACTGCCCTGGGCACACCCACATCCACACTTAAGTTCTCCGAGTATTTTTGCACTGACCACGCAAACCGTAACACTCTATTTTATTCAACAGAATGCCTGATCCACACAGTCGAATGCTTTTGAAAGATCGACAAACAATGCCATTACCTTGTCACCCCTATCCAAACCCCTGTAAACATAGTCCAAAAACGAAACAATTGCCGAGACTGTCGAGAGTCCCTTACGGTATCCGAACTGATTACTCGACAACAACCTGTTCTCATCCAAAAATTGAACAATTCTGTTTGCAAGTAGCTTTTCTATCACTTTTGAAAAGATTGAGAGCAGCGCTATAGGACGATAGTTGCTAATTTGGGTAGGATCTCCTTTTTTAAACTAACAAATAACTTTTGAGATCTTTAACATGTCGGGAAAAGTACCTTCATTAAAGGACTGATTCACAATATCACAAAGTGGAGCTGCAACAAGATGAGCACACGGCACTTTTTTGTAAATAAAAACCTTGTCTTTTTTTTTTTTCAATAAATCATTGTCATCCAAGTATACGCGGCTACAACACGCAGTGAGCTGTTGTCTGCATATTATGGGCTTATTGGATCCGAGAATCTACAAAATACAAATTTCAAATGAAAATATTTATTTTGAAAAAATTGGAAAATGATAAATTTTAAGGACATCCCATCTTTTTTACTTTCTTATACGAATTATAAGGAAGTATTGTAATCGTGATTTTTTTCGACTCCGAGATTTTGATGGATTTACACGTTTTGAGGGCCCCTGAATCTATTTTGACCATTTTCCCCATGATGTCTGTCTGTGTGTCTGTGTGTGTGTCTGTCTGTATCCACCATAACTCAAAAACGAGATTTGATTCAAATTTCATATTTAAGAGTTTGAACAAAATTGTGGCTGCCACATTCAATGTTTTTCATCTAGCACCAAAACAAGTGACACTTACCTGAAAACATTTTTAGGTTTTTTAGGAATATCTTGAAAAATAAAGAATTTGAGATTTTTTTATTCTTTAACATTGATTTAGAATTGAATTTTGAACAAATTTTGTTTTGAACTTTTTTTTGAAATTCCGTCAAAAAAATTTCAAAAAAACTAGATATTCTTAAAACACTTTATATTTCTAATAGCGCGCGTTGATAGTTGAATGCGACGGTCGAGGTGTCTCATTATATGGCTGCCAAACGGAAGGTCCCGGGTTCGAATCCCAGAAGAACGGACAATTAGTTTTTCTTTATTTTATTGGTTTCTATGGTACCGAAAACAATAATAATGAATAAATAAATGTAATTTCATACCGGGAGATTCTTTTAAGTGAGTAATAGGTCAAAAATCTAAAATAAAACACATTTTTGTCGTAAAATTCGGTTATAATGAGTGGGACAAGGACAGATTTATGCGTATTGCAATAAGTGCGACAGAGACTATTTGAAAATTGTTGGAAACCCTCAACATTTTTACAAGAAATTTAACTTAATTTCTTTAGGAAAAATAATTATTGTGGTACTATCCGTATAAGAAAGTCATGTGTTGGGCACATCAGATATTTTAAGAATGAAACCTGCTGAGTTTGAAAAGTTAGCTTCTAAAATTGGTTCTCTTGTGTCAAAATAAGATACTAAATTTAGGAAATCTGTTCCTGTACGTGAACGACTTGCTGTTACTTTGCGATATTTGGCATCAGGTAAGTAGATCGATTAAAACCTCCTTTGTCATTATTTTTATTGTTTGAAATACTTAGATATACACAGGCTGTTTCAAAAATACACCAAAATATTTCAGGGGGTGATTCCTGAAATCATTCTAAGAAAAAAAGTTCATATGAACATGGATCCAAAAATGCTCAGTTCCACAATAGAAAATGAAAACTAACAATAATATTGACTTTCAGTATATGATGTTAATGGTGTCTGCGGTTAAGTTGTAGCTATAGTCTTCAGAAAATGAAGCAATTGCAGTGGGGTTGCTATATATATTTGAAAGCGGGTTTGAAAGGTGCTCTTCCTCTTCATTTATATCCATTATGACTGGCTGAATTTTTCTTTTCATTTTTTTGGGTAAAGATTCATGTGTTAGAATTCTCATTTCAGACGCGACAAATTTACCAAAAATTTCATATTGATCTTCCTCTTCATTTAAAACATGTAAAGCTTTTTCATAAGTAAGTCATTTTGATTCGCTGGTTGTAATTTTCTTTTTTTAGAGATAGTTTCATTTACTTTTCTGGTTTCAAAGTTATCAGTATTATTAATAGGAATATTCAATTCATTAAACTCTACCAGTGATTCATTTTGACTTACATATTGTCCCTCAGTTTCTTTATCTGCTCCGTCGACACCATCCTAAACCAAAATAATCAGTTTTACTTAATTTTGCAGGCGCCAACAACATCAGAAGAATGGCAAAATGTTAGCAAGAAATTTGAATTAAAATGGAACTTTCCAAAATGCTTGGGAGCTATTGACGGCAAACATATTGTTATTCAGGCACCTCAGAATGGCGGCAGTTATTATTATAATTACAAGGGACAGCACAGCATTGTCTTAATGGCAGTTGTTGATGCTGAATATAAATTTCTCGCCGTTCAAGTTGGATGTAATGGAAGAGTTTCTGATGGTGGCGTTTTTAAAGACAGTGGAGTTTCAACATTCTGTGAAACTGCTGCAAACCAATTGGAAAGAACATGTCTCTCTGGAAGAAAATTATGTTTTCCTAGCGTTTTTGTTGCGGATGACGCTTTTCCTCTGCAACCACATATAATGAAACCATATCCATATAATAGTCAAGGTTCCTTGATAATTTATAATTACAGACTTTCCAGAACAATACAAGAAGAATTGTAAAAAATGCTTTTGGTATTTTATCTTGTGTATTTAGAGTATTAAGGAAACCTATTCTTCTTGCTTCAGCACTCCAGCACGTGCAGATTCCGTAGTGCTAGCTGTATGCTGTTTGCACAATATGTTAATGTCTGAAAAATCGACTGCAAATTTCTATGCTCCAGAAGGTACCTTTGATCGAGAAAATTTAGAAACAGGTGAAGTTGGCGAAACGAAGTAATGCCAGTCAATAACTTGTTACAATTAACACAACAAGGAAGTAACAACAACTCAAATAATGCAAAGGAAATACGAGAAGAATTTCGAGAATATTTTGTTAGCCCCCAAGGTGAAGTTCCTTGGCAATATAAACATTTAATGTAAACAATTAAATATAAGATTAACTTACTTTATTTAAACACTATTTTCTTACCGTTTCTATACTTCCTAGAGCTTTCCTACATATTGAACCTTCTTGCAAAAATTAAATGATTTGAAATTAGGCCATATAGGGACGTATAAGTCGTCGGCACCCTGTCCAGACTTCTTTTTTGTACTTTTTTTAAATTCGTTATTAAACTAATTGCGTAGATTATGAATCTTTCTTGTAACTTCTTCTATTGTTGTAGAAAATTTCTCAGCGAGTTCCATTAGTCCATCCCGTTTTTTTACTCTGTTTTTATAACCATTGCTTTTTACATCCCATAATTCGGGTTTCTCACAATAAATGTTAATGAAATCTTCAATTTCACTCCTCAACCATTCTTTCTTGTCAGCCATAGTTGTGGGTAGTAGTCTCCACTAATTAAACACACAGTGTGTTGTAGTAAGTAAATTTAAAATTATTTCCGTCAAATTGTAATTCATGTGAGTGGTGTGGCGTGTAGGTAGGTAGAAAACTGTATTACCGACCATGATGGCGTTGTGAGATTTGTTATAATAATAATAATATTTATTTTCAAACGGCGTATAACATGGTGTTATAAGACTGAGTAGGCAAGGTATAAGTTTCATTTCTATGACACCACTCTTGAGCGGCGTATAAGTAGGACTTATACTCCGGCGGAGTATAAGTTATATCATTATCTGCAAAAATGTATGACAGTTGCAAAATTACTTATTAAATTGATTGTCATATTACGATTAGAATGATTCCATTTGAAAATAAAATATTGTATTTTATTCGGAGTATAAGCACTTTTATGTGACTACGTATGGAGTTAATTCTCCTCGCTCCGCTCGGCGCTTACACCTCCATGCTTCGTCACATAAAAGTTTCGCTTATACTCCTAATAAAATAAATATCTATTATTTCTGGGAAAATTACAGTACATAATTGTATAATAATAAAAATAATTGAGTTTGCCGAACAAAAATAAACTTATATTTTGAAAATCCTACGCTACATAATATTAAAAGTAGACGAGCATTCAACTAATGCGATATCTCTCCGGACACTTGAAAGTTATCAAAAATCGTGTATACATATGTCACATATAGATGTGTCGGACATATATTGCCGACACTTCAACAAATCTCTCGGACACAAATTCTTTAGCGTTTACATTAAAAATACTTACTCTCCAACATAAATATCATGCAAGAAGTGTCAAATGTAAACGTATCTTTACTCTGTGTGCGAAATTTAGTGGAAATCGATCGAATGGTTTAGAAGTTTTGTTAAGAAAACGAGTTTTTTTTTTAGTTTTTAAGTATACGAGCCGGAAAACACATTTTGCACAATTCTGCCCGATGGTGAAAGGCCGCCATCTTGTTTTTAAGGGTTGTTTTAGTTTTTCGTGCATAAATCGCGTATTTTCGATACGTCAATGGAGAATTAACTCCATACGGAGTCATATGAAAGTGCTTATACTCCGAATAAAATACAATATTTTATTTTCAAATGGAATCATTCTAATCGTAATATGACAATCAATTTAATAAGTAATTTTGCTAGTGTCATGCAACTGTCATACATTTTTGCAGATAATGTGTTTGTGTTATACTCCGCGGGAGTATAAGTCCTATTTATGCGTCGCTTAAGAGTGGTGTCATAGAAATGAAACTTATACCTTGCCTACTCAGTCTTATAACACCATGTTATATGCCGTTTGAGAATAAAATAACTTTAACTAGAAAAAAATGTACGATCTTCTTTGCCAAACACTGAAAATACATACAAGTTGCTTCGATAAACTTTGTATTTAGTTTATACGATTGTTCAATTAATTATAATTTAATATAATGAGGCACTGGTGATTAAAACAAACAAATAATATAAGTTATAATTACAATTTTAATTAGAAAATATAGCGATAATCATAAATATAAAAAAATATATTAATTTTTTAACGTAAACCTATAATATACATATATGTATAGGTAACAAAATAAAGTCTTAGTTCAACTTTTCATTGGTACCAGAACATAAATATATTTTCCATTTCTTTGTATCATTCAGTTTCCTGTTCTGGTATTCTTAATTTTCACGTTGGAATTGAAGATTGCAGAAAGATAAACGCAACCAAGGATTTAACGTATTTTTCTCAGGGATCTATGAAGAAATTCTGCTGCCAATATTAGAAACTACTTTTTTACGCTGTGATGCAGTCGGCTGCCATGTATTAAAAATCTGAAATAGTGAAAAGAGTTAATTGTCTTACAGTAGCATGTAAGGGAATTATCGCCAAAATTAATTCTGATATTTTTTTTTGTATCCACTGAAATGTCATTTAACACCTACCTACAGGATTAATACTTAATTAATAATAATAATTCTAGTTCCAATTCTCTCTACCAAAAAACCGATTGATGATAATTCACTATGAACTTACATTATCAAATTTCATCCTTGGACCATTTCTTCTTCCTCCGAATCATACCCGCGATCCTGTTCATCCTCCGGCTCTTCCTCATCCCAACGCACCGGGCCCACACCGGAAAAGTGGTATACCTGGTTGCAATAACTTCTCCCGCACATATAACACACACCCAATTTCTTAACTCGCTCCTCAGGAGAGGCAGTACTCCCAGTCGCCTCCCTAACCTCCCTCAACTCCTCCGGTTGGGGGAAAACCTCTGGATTTTGGGCTCCCATTTGGAGGAATTGGAAGACGTTAGCCATCATCTCGGACGCCTCTTGACTCATGGCGGCCTCCCGCCAGATGAAAGGCACCATGGCTGCCGCCTGGGTCATGTCCCAAGAGATGCGCCGGAGATGAGCACGGCGGTAGCGTGATGCCAGTTCGTGCTCTGGGAAACTGAGGAGGCTTTCAAACGTTGGAGGTAGTGATCCGTACACTTCCTCGGCATGTTCTTCGAGGGCTTGTATCTGGCCGGCGTAGAGGAAGCGTTCTGCTGCGGTGTCGGCTACTTCTAAACTGCGACGACTTTTTACCAGAAACTGTTGCTCATCTTCATATGTTTGGAGGATGTCGTCGATGAAACATTGAATGTATTCGGGTACATAACTGAAATTATAAAAAGTGAATATGACGAGGTAATTTTTTTAATAGAACCCTAGCCTGGGTAACTGTATAAATCGTAGCGTGGTATAAAGTTTAATAATACACTGCCGTCTTTTAAATATGTATCATGAAAGTAATTTTTTCTACATTATTTCTACTTAAATATTTTTTCAAAATATTTCAATGTTCTATGATTTGAAACGACCAAAAATACAAAATTAAAATAACTTACATTTCTTGAGGATCCATTGTAAATATAATAAAGAACTTGATTTGAATAAAAATGGTAGATGTTGACTTCAACGCGATTTGAACAATACTGAAGAACTGAAACCTTTTGGTGAACTTGTGCAATATTTATTGCACCAAATTTCACTTACAACTGGAGGGGACGGTTATCTTAATTTATGTACTTCTAATTACAAAATATTTACGCTCGCTACTAAATAAGCAATCAATTTGTAAAAGGAAACTATAATAATTACGATAATTATATGATAATACTTAGCTACTTAAAGCTTATCTAAAATAAATTGTTTAGAAGAGCCGATAATTTGTTTATGATAATGTATTCAGATAAATTAATTTTCAAATACATAGTATATATGTTATGATGTTGTCTCATATTCATTTTTTTAATATCAGAAGATTACACATCTGGAAAATTGAAACCACACGAAAATGTTTTAAAATATAGTTATTTTTGTAACAAGTATCTAAAATCAAGCTTTTTTGGAACGAATCGTTGCTGTTTCCGGACGAGGCGAAGCCGATTTAGGTACATGTTACAAACAATATTTTTTTGTTAAAGCTCCCTAAAACACATTCAAACCTTTTATTATGTATGATACTTATGTTGATATGTCAATGTCATTAGAGCAAATATTTCTCGAAAATACTGAACTTCGGATTTATTTACCATTTTACCATAATAACCAGACTGAAAGAAGTCCGTAAAATAGCTATTTTAGAGAGCGTGTACAAAAAAATTAATTTTTAAAAAAATTACGATTTTATAGATGTACTTTCACAAAAACTACAATATTGTAATAAGTATAGACCGGATACCTGCGAAAAAATTATTCTAAAGTTAAGAAAAATCCTATGGCCTTGTGGATGTTCCCGTTTCGCAGCCGCCATGAAAAATACACGGAATTAAATTAATTGAAAATCGTTTTTTCGAGAATGTCTTCTTTGCTATAATAAAGTTATAGAAAATCAAATTTCCTACAAGTTTTATTTGAAATATTTTCCCCCAAAGCCAATAAATTACGAATTATAGTGAAGTAAAATTTTGAACATTGTGTTTTATGGTAGTTTTTTTAAAATGTGGTCTCTCCTGTCAATCTTACGCTGAAATTATATTTCTCCAAATGCCTACCCGTTTTATCTAAACTATTTTCCCCTAAAACTAATACATTGCGAATAACAGCGACGTGAAACGTCTGAAAATTGTTTTTTGACAGGTTTTTTCAAAATACCGCATCTCCTATCAATCCTATCATTCCTATCAATCTTACGTTGAAATAAGATACTACGAAAGTTGTATAGAATCTAATTTCCTACAAGTTTTATTTAAATCATTTTCCAGTCAATATATCACGAATTTCAGGTGTAAAGTTTTGAAAAATGTATTTTTGACAGTTTTTTTTTAAATAACGTGATACCTATCCATCTGATATTGAAATAAGATATTTATAAATTATAGGGAATCACATTATATACAAGATCTATGTGAAACATAGCATTATTTTTAGTTTTTAAATATTTATACTATCTCCAATAGTTTTAGTAAAAAGTTTACAATGTATGTAATGTATTTAGCTCTTTAGATTTAGAATGTGAATTGTTATTTGAAATTGCATTATGCGTAAATAAATAAATAAATAAATAAACAAACAAATATTCTACAATCAACAATTTTAAAATATTTTTCCTTATCATATGAAAGTTGTAATAAAAATTGCAATATTCGATTTTGCTTAATGTAAAAGTAATGACAACTCACTAAAAGTCAATTATAAAATCATAAGCTGCCAATGATTGAAATTTTGCCTTAATTCTCAGAATTATTTTCCCTGGAAGCTTTTATTAAATCTAAGGAGATTTTTAATTTTAGTAATTCGCCAAGGCCTAAAATGCCGTCATAAAAATATATGAAAATCAAATTAAGTTATGATGTGGTTTGAGTTTAGTTCAGGTGTTGCAGGAATATCAGCTATAAATCTGACTTCTTTTTCTCCTACGCCAGTTTTAATTTTGGATGGGTTATGATAGTTTAGAGGAAATATTTTTCTGCGATGGAAGGTTTTATCATTGAAAACAACCTGTATCAATTAAAAGTTTCATTGGTGGGTTTTGAATTTGGTTGTATGGTAAACTATTATTTATATTTGTGTACATTTCAATTATATATTTGGGTTTGAAAGGCTGGTTTTCTGAAAATTTTCTTCGCAGGTATTTGCATCAATATAGTCGTAGTAATTTTGTTCTAACGTGTAATTTTCTTCTGGATCAAAATTTAAATTTTCTGTTTGTGTTTCATTTTCTGGTATTTCGAGATTTCTGTCTATATTATTTTCGATTTGGAATAATTCTTCTGCAATATAATTTGTCGATGTTGAGGTTCTTGGTTGGTTTACGGAATAATTTCTCATTAAATAACGCGGTATAGTATTTCACGATGTTGTTGACATTGGTTCTGCTGTATTATTTGGATTTTGATTAGTCGGTTTCCATACATTTTTTGATGGATCCAAAACTTGTCTATTGGTGGGAAGATTTCGGTTTATTTGGCGGGGTTGAATATTAATGGGTTGTCTGGGGAATGAATTTGAAGAAAAATTTTGTTGAGATTGTCTATTTAAAGATTGAAAATTTGGTGAGTTTGTGTTTGTGGAAGAGGGGTTTTAAATACATTTTGGGTATATTGGAAGTTTTCTTCTTCCGTTACAAAAGTTAGCGCTTCTTCGAGTGAAGTTGGGTGTTTTAGTCTTATAATACTTTGTAAATTGTTAGGTAAACCTCTTATAAATGTTCTTAAACAAAGTCCAGCATATTGATGGAAATATATAGCTTTTGTGGGGTTATCCATATTAGTATGGTGTAGTTTTTGGGTTAGATTACTACGAATAACTTGTAAGCGTCTACCGAAATCAAGGGGGTGCTCGTTTTTCTTGGGGTTTGCTATGAACAATTCTTGTTCTAGGCATTCTAAATTGCGGTTATCGCCGAAACATTGTTGTAACGCTGCTGAATTTTTATCTTGTGTATCTAATTCGACTCTGCAGCCTACTAATAGTTCAGCGCGATCTAGTAATTTTCTTTTTACAACTCTTATTAAATAATTTTTTAAAACTATGTCATTAACTTGACCATATGTATCAAAAAGTAAATCACAATCTGATAAAAAACTAGATAATGTATTGGTATTACCATCATATTAAGGAATTGATTCTACGTACATCTTCAACATACTTAGTTTAGTTTGCATTTCTTCATTATTTGCTTCGTTGGGATTCATTTTTATAGAAACTTAATTTAACTTTTCTGAATAAAATATTTTGTATTAGATAATTAATTATTATCGATTTTTCACGACTATTTAAACAAAGATTAATTTTCTTAAGCAGAGAAAATTAATACTAAGAAACGATTTAATTTCTTTGCTTTCCGAATTTCCTAAGCAAGGATAAAGCAGAAAGAAAGGGAATAACGGGTCTTGGTACTTACAGTACTGGTATAGCCCGTGGGTTGATTCTACTTTGTGCTACCGCTGAGATGTTCCAAATTATGCTTTTGTAACACGCGGGTTACTTTAACTCATTTCTCCCGCTGATGAGAGAAATGATGAGGCGTTTCCGCGGTATGTCAGGTGAGATAGGCTAACCAGGTAACTCTTAACTCAAATCTAACCTTACTGAAAGGGTTGGTAGCTGCCACCAGTCGCAAATGTTACCTGTTGTAGAGTCCCTGATTAACCAACGGTAGCGAAACCTCAGTACCTGAGCGGTTAGGCTAACTTTTAGACAACTAAATATGGAAGTTTTCTTACCTTGGTATAAAAGGTAATCCAATCACGAAAACAGAGTTTCAACAACAAAAGTAATGATTTATTAATAATAAATGAATAAAATATTAACAAACAAACAAATAAACTAAAATAAAGTAAATTAAATCAGACTTATTAAGTATAGCTATGAATCTTGCCAAGACCAGTCAAGTGACTTTACCGAAAGCTAGAATATAACTGGAGATTTTTGGTGAAGCCAAAAATCATTCCTGGTGTGGGCCATTGTTCTTCCCACCAAAAGAAAGACGTTAAAAAATTCTCTCACTGGTCTTTTCTACGTTTTGTAGATGCGCAGTTATGAACGCAACAACGTCCACCCCCAGTTAATTTTCTATACGCCGAGGGAAATTTCATTATTTTAATCACTTTAACTTAATTGTATTTTTTTGAGACAAATTAATAGTTACAGGAATGACAATTTATTATTTTGACACTTTGCCCTATTGCGGTCATCTTTAATAGTTCAAAAATGTCCGATCTTCTTTGTCAAACTCTGAAAATACATACAAGTTTAAGTTGGTTCGATAAATATTGTATTTAATTTAGACGATTGTTCAATAAATTATAATTTAATATAATAAGGTACTGTAGCGATATTCCAGGTTGTTTTGGGGGTGAGAGTGGGAGAGTGGGAATTTTTGCTGTGTGCCGGCATTTTGGGGTTGCCATGTGCTGTTGAAAGAGAGTGCATCGGGCTGGAATCTGCTTTCTGATGCAGGATAGCCGTTGAAATTGCATGCACCCGCACTGCAGATTTTAGGTATGTACGTTCTTTCCATTGTGAATATGTTATAAGTGTGTTCGTTAATGATTTTGTAGTTGTTTGTCGTGTTGTTTCTTTTATTCATAAGTCTGTTCATGTTTGTTAATATTTTAGTTTCGTTGTATGTATGACAAGTAAAGTATTGAATCTACACATGAATCCAAGAAAACTTTTATTTCGATCCGATTCCCACATCCCACATCCCTGGGTTACGTCCAGGGCAATTCTCCGTACAAGAGCCGTTTCGGATCAGTACTGGTGATTAAAACAAACAAATTGTGTAAGTTATAATTACAATTTTAATTAGAAAATAAAGCAATAATCATAAATATACAAAAAAATATTAATTTTTAAACGTAAACCTATAATATATACGTATACCCGCGATCCTGTTCATCCTCCGGCTTTTCCTCATCCCAACGCACCGGGCGCACACCGGAAAAGTGGTATACCTGGTTGCAATAACTTCTCCCGCACAGATAACATGGTATACCCAATTTCTTAACCCGCTTCTCAGAAGAGGCAGTACTCCCACTCACCTCCCTAACTTCCCCCAACTCGTTCGGTTGGGGAAAAAACTCTGGATTTTTGACTCCCATTTGGAGGAATTGAAAGACGTTAGCCATCATCTCGGACGCCTCTTGATTCATGGCGGCCTCCCTCCAGATGAAAGAGATGCGCCGGAGATGAGCACGGCGATAGCGTGATGCGTGAACTTTTTATTGGTACCAGAACCCAAATATATTTTCCATTTCTTTTTATCATTCAGTTTCCTATACTGGTATTTTTAATCTTCTCGTTGGAACTGAAGATTGAAGAAAGATAAACACAGCCAAGGATTGAACGATTTTTCTCAAGGATCTACGAAGAAATTCTGCTGCCAATATTAGAAAGTCCTTTTTTTTATGCTGTTATTCAGTCCGCTGCCATGTATTAAAAATCTGAAATAGTGAATAGAGTTAATTGTCTTACAGTAGCATCTAAGGAAATTAATCGCCAAAATTTACCAAATTATTTCTGATATTTTTTATTTATCCACTGAAATGTGATTTAACACCTACCTACAGGACTAATACTTAAGTAATAATAATAATTTTAGTTCCAATTCTCTCTACCAAAAAAACTGTTTGATGATAATTCACTATGAACTTACATTATCAAATTTCATCCTTGGACCATTTCTTCTTCCTCTGAATCATACCCGCGATCCTGTTCATCCTCCGGCTCCTCCTCATCCCAACGCACCGGGCGCACGCCGGAAAAGTGGTATACCTGGTTGCAATAACTTCTCCCGCACAGATAACACACACCCAATTTCTTAACCCGTTCCTCAGGAGAGGCAGTACTCCCACTCGCCTCCCTAACCTCCCTCAACTCCTCCGGTTGGGGGAAAACCTCTGGATTTTGGGCTCCCATTTGGAGGAACTGAAAGACGTTAGCCATCATCTCGGACGCCTCTTGACTCATGGCGGCTTCCCGCCAGATGAAAGGCACCATGGCTGCCGCCTGGGTCATGTCCCAAGAGATGCGCCGGAGATGAGCACGGCGGTAGCGTGATGCCAGTTCGTGTTCTGGGAAACTGAGGAGGCTTTCAAACGTTGGAGGTAGTGATCCGTACACTTCCTCGGCCTGTTCTTCAAGAGCTTGTATCTGGCCGGCGTAGAGAAAGCGTTCTGCTGCGGTGTCGGCTACTTCTAAACTGCGACGACTTTTTACCAGAAACTGTTGCTCATCTTCATAGGTTTGGAGGATGTCGTCGATGAAACATTGAATGTATTCGGGTACATAACTGAAATTATAAAAAGTGAATATAACGAGGTAATTTTTTTAATAGAACCCTAGCCTGGGTAACTGTATAAATCGTAGCGTGGTACATAGTTTTATAATACAGTGCCGCCTTTTAAATATGTATCATGAAAGTAATTTTTACTTTATTTCTACTTAAATATTTTTTTAAACTATATCAATGTTCTATGATTTGAAACGACTAAAAATACAAAATTAAAATAACTTACATTTGTTGAGGATCCATTGTAAATATAATAAAATACTTGATTTGAATAAAAATGGTACCTAGATGTTGACTTCAAGTCGATTTGAACAATATTGAAGAACTGAAACCCTCTGCTGAACTTGTGCAATATTTATTGCACCAAATTTCAATTACAACTGGAGGGGACGGTTATCTTAACTTCTGTACTTCTAATTACAAAATATTTACGCTTGCTACTAAATAAGCAATCAATTTGTAAAAGGCAACTATAATATTGACGATAATTTTATGATAATAATTGTTAGTTACTTAAGGCTTATCTAAAATAAATTGTTTAGAAGGGCCAATAATTTGTTTATGATAATGTATTCAGATAAAATAGTTTTCAAATAGTATGTTATGGATATTGCCTCATATTCATTTTTACTTTCTTATACCACACAATAAGGAAGTATTTATTCGACTTAGAGATTTTGACGGATTTACACGTTTTGAGAGCCTCTGAATCCATTTTGACTATTTTCGCCATGCCGTCTGTCTGTGTTTGAGCAAAATTGTGGGTGCCACATTAAATCTTTTTCATCTAGCACCAACACAAGTGGTACTACTACTGGTACTACTACTGAAGACATTTTAAGGCTTTTTAGGAATATCTTGAAAAATATACAATTTACGAGATTACGAGATTTTATTCTTTAACATTGGTTTAGAATTAAATTTTGTACATATTTTGTTTTAACTTTTTTTTAAATTCCGTAAAAAAAAATTCGAAAAAGCGCGAAAATCCTAGAATACTTATATTTCTCATTATGCGCATTGAATCAGAAGGCCTAGATAGACTAGTGACATAGAAGCTTGGTTCCCAAACTGAAGGTCCAGGATTCGTATCTCAGAAGGATCATTTTTTTTTGTTTTCTATTGGTTTCTCGTTTCTATGATACCAATGCCAAGTAATAAATTAATAAATAAATGTGATTTCATATTAATAACGTATTGGATGTGCACAACATGTGATTATTGGCTACCCCTACAGTGTTTTCCAAAGATTAGAACTGGATCGCATCGTATAAGAAAGTCATGTGCTGGACACATCAGATATTTTGAATACCAGAAGATTACACAAGTGGAAAATTGCAACAACACGAAAATGTCTTAAAATAAGTAAATTTCTATAGAAAATTGCGATTTTATAGATGTACTTTCCCAAAAAATACAATATTGTAATAAGTATAGACCAGACAACTTCAAAAAAATTATTCTATAGTTGGCCTTGTGGATGTTGCCGTTTCGCAGCCGCCATGAAAAATGCAGGAAATTAATTTAATTGAAAATTGTTTTTTCGAGAATGTCTTCTTTGCTATTGATTCTACGACAAAAATTGATCTTCATAGAGTTGTAGACAATCAAATTTCCTACAAGTTTTATTTGAAACGTTTTCCCCCAAAATCAATAAGTTTCGAATTATAGTGACGTAAAATTTTGAACTACAGCACTATATATATTAACATAAATATTCATATTCCTGTAGCAGTTGCAAGCGAGTATTTAAATATATTGTCTGAATTCGGATTTAAATCCATGATCAATAATAAAACTAGAGTTCACGAGAACGAAGGAAGCTGTATTGATCATATATATTTAAGAAGTAAAGTAAACCTGGACGACTATCTAATACCAATAATTATTAAAACTCACATCACAGATCACTATCCAGTAGCGTTTCAAATTGTTTACAGAGATGAAATAAAACAAAATAATCAATCAGGAAACTTTATTAGGATTATTAATTATAAAAAATTGAACAATGACCTACGCCATATGAATTGGGACAATCTCTTTTCGTCACTTGATATAGAATCTGCAACAGACAAATTTGTTACCATAATAAAACATAAAAAAAGAAAGCCATGGATCTCTAAAGCAATAATTAATTCAGTTAATTTTAGAGATAACCTCTTTAAATTATTTAAACGGACCAATAGTTTAGAAGTAAAAACAGAATATATTATTTACAGAAATAAATTAAATCAAATAATTCAAAAAGCTAAAAATTATTATTATAGAACTAAAATTGAAAATACTAAAGACAAAAAAACAGTGTGGGAGATAATAAATGATATGAAAAATAACCCTAAAAAGATCAATTCTATAAATGAGATAACAGATAATGGAAAACTAATAACAGAGAAACAAGAAATTTGTGAAGTATTTAATAGAAGGTATTCGGAAGTCGGTGGTAAATTAGCAAGTAAAATAACTAAAAACCAAAATTTTACAGAAAAAAAGAAAATCAATTTAAATTCAATGTTTCTAACACCTACAAATCCAGAAGAAGTTCGGAATACAATAAAGAACCTTAAAAACAAAAAATCAGTAGGATTCGACGGTATACCCACGAATACATTAAAAAATATTATAGACAACATAGCATATCCACTGTCATTATTAATAAATACGATGTTTGAAGAAGGTGTTTGTCCAAAAACCTTTAAGACAACCATAGTTTTTTTCAAAAAAGGAGACAAACTTGACCCATTAAATTATTGTCCTATATCCATAATAACAAACTTAAGTAAAATATTTGGATCCATATTTAAAAAGAAACTTCAAAGCTTTATAACAAAACACAACATCATATCGTCCATGCAATATGGTTTTCAAACCGGGAAATCTACAGATGATGCGATCCAATCGGTAGTAGAAGGTGTCTATAGGGCCTTGGATAGATCTAGGCCTTCATTATGTGTTTTCCTGGATTTGGCTAAGGCTTTTGATACAGTGAGTCACTCTAAATTGATTGAAACATTGGAAAATTATGGAATTCGTAGCAATCCCTTAAGGCTGATAACAAGTTATTTGAATAATCGACAACAATATGTGAAAGTAGGAGAATTTATTAGTAATCCAGAGGTACCAAAATTTGGTGTTCCTCAGGGGACAATACTGGGACCGCTTCTATTTATTTTATATCTAAATGACTTGTTTAGTATGGACACAAAAGGCAAAATAACTAGCTTTGCAGATGATACAACTATTTTCTATGAGCATAACAACTGGCTAGACCTGAAAAATACGGTGGAATCAGATTTTAGTAACATAAAGAGTTGGTTCGATCATAACCTATTCACAATAAATATGGAGAAGACTTTTTTTATTCCTTTTGCATCAAACAAAGGTGGTTTGCCAAATTTCAACGAAATTTTAATAAAGAATAATAACAAATCATTTATTATAAAAGCAGCACAAAATATTAAATTCTTAGGAATAATATTGGACCAACACCTGAAGTGGGACTTACAGGCTAAAGAACTAAATAAAAAGCTAAGATGCTTTATACACTATTTTAAGTACCTAAAACCATTTTTGAGTATACGACAACTGAATATAATTTATAGTGCGCTGGTCGAATCCCACCTTAGGTATGGAAAAATTGGGTGGGGAGGGTTGGTAAATAAAGATTTATCAGACATAGAAATCACACAAAAAAGAATATTGAAACTAATACATAATAAAAAAAACACTTACCCATCAGACGAATTATATAAACTGTCCGCCAAAATGGATTGCAGACAATTGTTCTTCCATACATTGGCCATAAAAGTTTATTGCAACAAGAAGGAAAATAAAGTATCAAGTTATGATATTAGATTTAATACCCTACCCGTTCCATTCATGCGTAAAACCATTGGACAACGTAGCAGTTATTTTCTGGGGCCACGAATATACAGGCTGTTTCATTAAGGGTGGCCACCGGCCATATCTTGGAAACTACTGGGCATAGAAATTCAGGGAAAATTTTTTCATTACTAAAGTGGTCATGAGAAAATTCTGGAAATTATTTTTAAGTTCCGCATTTCACCGCAAGGGGGCGCAACTGAAAAGTAAATATTAAAATTTTAAATTTCTCCGAAAATTCCCAATGCAATAAATGCACAAATAAATAAAAAACGCCATAAATATACATATTAAATAATAATTCATTATCCAACTTTCATATCCTAAGATCAGTCGTTATTCTTCGCAGTGAAGTAAGTCCTCTACGTTCTTGGTTTTTGAAACGCTATATCTCGTGAAAGATTGCCCCTACAAAAAAACTTCTGAAGTAACTTCTGAGTAACTCAGTTAGCAGCCATCAAATCGATGGAATACTTTCACACATTATTGAGGGCTATAATACTAAGGTGCATGCAAAAATTCAGCCTGTAACAATTTTTTTCCATGTTAAAGACTATTTTTCCTGGACTATTTTTTTAAATCAAAATTTAGGGTTTATTGAATTAAAAAAATTACAAATGGATTTATTTCAAGAACATAATAGTCCAAGAGGCGGCTGCAAAAAGTTAGTCGTCATAAGGTGGACGAACGGGAAAATGGGAATGATAGATTAGACCTTAATTAAGAAAAAACGCTCCCTCGTATTCTTAGCCCTTTAATCCTTATAGATACAAGTTACAATATAAAAATATAATTGAACAATCTCAAATCAAACGCAAAAATAAAAGACAGTAATAACAAACGTCATTAATCATACACTTAGGTATCAATAGTATAAAAATACACATGAAGAGAATGAGCAATCGAATTCAGGAAAATCAACTTAAATCTAAACATAAAAATAAAAACAGATTAATCGGCACAAAATTTATCTAATTCTAAGGCCGGGCGCACATTGGCAAGCGATGAGCGGTGAGAGGTGAGCGTTGAGAGTTGAAAATAAAAATTCAAGTGTATTTAGAATCAATTGGCATGTGTATATTGGACCTCAGCGTTGAGCTGTAACGCTAAGCGATGGTGTTGCGGTGATTCTCATTTCAAGACAACTTGAATTGTGAGCGGTGGATGCAAGCGATAGTTAAAAACCACGTGCGAAACATTGCAGTTTGTTCCAAAAGAATCGAGGTTTTTGAAATTTGTCGATTTCTTTTGAAGCCTGCTTTCCATTTTTCCCAAAATTAAATCAAATGTTTCAACTGACATGCGCAAAAATTCAAAAAACCTTATTGCATTTTCTCGAGGTTCGTAATACAATCGATGAAGTTCACCGTTTATTGTAGGTACGACTTTTGTTTAGATGATGAATCCCATGCACTTCTTTTCTTTCGTTTGGTTATTATTCTAAATAACATTGGATTTACTAACAATAACAGAAAGCGAAATGACTTCGATAGAGGTATCTTCAGTACTATTTGTGCAAATTTGGAATTGATAAAGCTACGGTTTCCTCTTTTAATGTACACATGCCATCGCTGCAATGCTCATGGCTAACCGTTCATCTCTCACCGCTCGCCGCGCATCGCTTGCCAATGTGCGCCCGGCCTAACATGCCCAACTCGCTACGAAATTTATTGAATTTATCGCCACACAGAGGTTTTGTAAAGATATCAGCGGTTTGCTCATCAGTAGAAACAAAAACAATATCAATTAAATCATTTTCATATTTCTCTCTTACAAAATTACATTTAACATCAATGTGTTTAGTACGTTTATGAAATATCGGATTCTTAATGAGTTTAATTGCACTTTGATTATCACAACACAAAGAGACTTTATCACACTTCACATTCAATTCACTAAGAATTTGTTTTAACCACATTGCTTCTTTGGTGGCTTCCGATGCCGCTACAAATTCGGCCTCAGTTGTTGATAAGGATACTGATTGTTGTCGTCTGCTTTTCCAGGTAATAGCTCCATAATTCATAATGAAAACATATCCAGTAGTCGAACGTCTGGTATCGATGTCGTTTGCATAGTCAGCATCACAAAAACCTATCAGTGGTTTGTCATTTTTATTATATGCAATTCCATAGTTCTTTGTAAGTTTTAAATACTTCATTATGCGTTTTACGGCATTCAAATGAGAAACATCTGGATTATTTTGATAACGACTTACAACATTTACAGCGAAAGTGATGTCTGGGCGTGCGGTTATAACTACAAACATCAGGGATCCAACAGCTTGGCGATAAGGTGTTGTTATTTCTTAACATAAAGACCAAATGTGGCAGTTTTTCCATATTGAAGTTTCCGACGTACACGCACTTATCACCATCACATTGTTTAAACCCGAAATTGTATAAGAAATCATTAAACTTCTTGTTCCAGCATCTAGGTGATTGTTTTAATCCATACAACGATCTTTTCAATTTGCACACTATATTAGAATTTTCGGTAACTATTCCAGCAGGTGGTTTCATGAAAATTTCTTCTTCTAATTCTCCATTGAGAAACGCAGATTTAATGTCAAATTGAATAATGTTGTAGTTTCGTTGAACAGCGAGTGCTAGCAATATTCTAATTGTGTCATATCGGGTAGTTGGAGCGAAAGTTTCACCATAATCAATTCCCTCAATTTGAGAGAAACCTTGAGCACACAGCCTATCTTTATAACAACTAATGTGATCTTTTAACTCTAAAAGTCCAAGTTGATCGTATCGTACGTCGATTTTTCGGTAAAGGAACGAGCTCCCACGTAGCGTTTTCCTTTAAGGCTTCCAACTCTTCGTTAATTGCTTCAATCCATTTTTCAAAGTTTTCACAATTCATTGCTTCGTCCCAAGTTGAAGGAACATCTGTCTCAACCAAATTTGCTTCTGCATATCGATCCGGTGCCAGCAGATTCTCTCTAGGTCTTAGATTGTATTTGTTTTCATAACTGACATTTGTTGTTTCGATAGGCGTGTCCAGTTCATTTGAGAACTCTTCGTTAAGTTCCTCCTCGTCTTCAATTGGTTTATCAAAATTAGGTATCAATATAGTATTTGTTCTTGGTAGTACTATAATGTTATTCTCATTAAATGTTACATTTCTAGTAACTTTTATTTTTCTTGTATTTAGATCAAACAGTCTGTAATTTGTCGATTCAAAATCGTAGCCCACTAATATTAACTTTTTACTTTTTGGTTCTAGTTTTGTCCGTTGACAATCTGGTATATGCATATATGCATCACTTCCAAAAACTTTTAGGTGGCTCAAAGTCGGTTTCTTGTTTGTCCATCTCTCATACGAAGTTGTATTAGGTGTGTGAACGTTTGGTGTACGATTCAAAATGTATACTGCGGTATTTACAGCTTCTGCACATAAATATAGTGGTAAATCTTTAGTATATAACATAGATCGAGCACTTTCCGTAATTGTGTGATTTCCTCTTTCTATTTTTCCATTCTGTTGGGGGCAATATGGTGCACAATTTTCAAGTTGAATTCCATTTTCACACAGAAATTTACGAAATTCATTATTTGTGTATTCAGTTCCATTGTCGGCTCGTAGTGTTTTTACTCTATGACCAAACTTGTTTTTACAAAGCTTTACAAATTGTTTAAAATAGTCTATAGTATCGGATTTATGTTTGATAAAGAATACTACATTGTATCCCGTTGCGTCATCTTTGAAAAGCACATAATACAAACAACCAGTAACTGACGGAGTTGATATTGGTCTGCACAAATCACTGTGTATTGTTTCGCCTGGTTTTGAATTTCGAGGTTCCCTTTTTCTGTATGGTAAGCGATGTTGTTTACCGTATTGGCAACCTTCGCACATAAATCGGTCTTTATCACTTAGATTTATACCATATATTAGGCCTTTAGAAACCATTTCGCAGATAGTTCTTATATTTATATGTCCTAGGCGTTCGTGCCATTCTCTTAAACTGTTACTCGTCGTTGCGTTTACTTCAGGTATTATTGTATGAAACAAGAATTTGTACAGATTGTTAGATTCTCGTACGGCACACGCTCTGACGTAACCATTTTCTAAAATGTTTGCAGAATCATTTTCCTTAATAACAATCATGCCTTTTTGTGTTATAACACCTTCAGAAAACAGATTTCTTTTTAAACCTGGAACATACCATACGTTTGTCATTGTATTTTCCAACCATTTCCTATTTACTAAGCATTTGATTTGTATTTTTCCAATCCCTTTCACTTGGAGCTGTTGGTTATTCCCTAATTTTACTGGGAATTCTTCGACATCGGTTAAATTGGAAAACAAATGTAGTCTTTAGGTAATTATATTAGGGTGGTGTTATAGAACTCAAAAGAATATACCGTGAGATCAAAAATTATCTTGGTCAAAGGTGGTCATGAAATGAAAAACGACGGTCTTAGCTTGTATCATCATTTTGAAGTTTGACAAGTATGTGCCATAATAAGTATTGACACGATACTAGCTCCGACAATTATTTTAAAATCCATGACCACCTTTGACCAAGATAATTTTTGATCTCTCGGTACAATAACAATACTTATATTGTAGGAACGACCTTTTAGTATAATATTGTCACGCCCCAGTTTAAATGACATTTCTTAAAGGGGGTCGTAGCCGGGCGTGACGGGGGTCAGGTTGGATTGTTTAAATGATGCTCAAAGTATATTAAAACATAACAATATTTATTTGGATTTATAATTAAAATAAACTTACATGGATACCCATAGGAGCGACATCCCCAAAACCTTAACTAGTATTTTACAATTATTAGCACAGACACTTCGTGGAGCGGTTTTAGCCCGGCGCGATTCAAATACTCCCGGTGACTACTAGTGACTCTAATTGAATAATGAATTTAATAATTTTTATAATTTCAATTGATTTAATATTTTCGCTATTCAGCATAATTGCCGATTTATATTACTAGGAAATATCGTTTCGCAACACGGCAACTAGAATTTATTGAACTCCTACAAATAATGATGACCTGTGATTTTTGGCTAACAGGAAATAACTTCTAATTATATTATATTTTATATTAAATTACATTTCGCAATATTTCAATAAATTCTACTTGACAATATCTTAAATCAGAATGCGTAATATCTAGAACAAATTATAAGAGGAATCATTGTATATCTGACGTCACACTATAATGTTTATAAGAATGGCACGTTCTGGTGGTACAGCGTCTGCATAGCCATTCTGCAATGACGTTCATCCTCGAACGAGGTACAATATAACTCTTTGAATTGAACTGAAACAAAATCACAAGGAGACATTTGGAAAATCTAAAAGTATTCTTTCAGCTATAGTGTGCCAAAATAAAGATCACTCTTCTAGATAGAGAGTCTCTATTTTATGCAATCAAGGGCTGGGTGGAGCCAGCTAATTCTACTCTGGAGCCATCTAGGGCTATCTTATGCCATCAGGGGCTATCTTGTGTCAGCAGGGGCTAACTTGTACTTACTACTTGGTGCACTGGTGTGCTTTCTTACTGTCTTTGAACCTCAAAAGGTTTCATATGCTCTATATCGACGATTCCTGCGTAACGGCTGGACCTATCGGTATGTCGGTCTTCTTTAACACTGTATCGGTTATTTGGTAAAATCTCTACAACCTTAAGAGAGACCTCTAAATTTTGCTAGGAGTTTGTTAACACTGGGTCTCCAACTTGGTAGATTTTGAGTGGGCTGCGTTTTTGTTAAACGTCAGGTCTTGCTTGATTCCATTTGTATCATTCAGCTCATACTAAGAAAGTTTTTGGATTGCAGCAAAAATGCATAAGAATCATATCAGGTTTACCTTATAGAGCTGACTGTCGTGTAGAGTTTAAAAAGTTACAAATATTGACAGTGCTGTGCTTGTATATACTAAACTCATTGTTATATATCAAGGAAAACGAATCCTCATACGAAACGTTTACTCGTAATAAAGAAAACATAGTTCCAAATTTTTTCAGATTGGAATGATCACGGGAAGCCACGGGGTACCATGGTGTTAAGTTTTACAACGACTTGCCAAGCTGTTGTCTCTAGCTAAATTTAAAAGTGTTATCAAAACATTTTTGATTACCAATGCTTTCTACTCCTTTGATGAGTATTTTAATTATAATTTTGAAGAATTGCCTTGTGTTTAAATATTGTAACATCAGATTAAATATGTTTTGTATTTCTTTTTTTTTGACTTGTGTAAATGTATTGAGCATACGTATTGGCATTAATAAAGAATTGTATTGTATTGTATATATATCCCTTTCAATTTTTGTAACAAGACGAAAATCAAACAGGAGTTCTGTAGGCGTGTATTGTGTAATTTGGTGTTTAGTACAGTTTAGGTCTTATACTGAATTTGTGGGAGTTTTGTGTCCCAATTGTCTTGTGTGGTATTAGCATTTAGTATAGTTTTGTTCATTCGCTCTATTTGTCCGTTTCCTTTAGTCAGTCCTAAAAAAGTCTAATGTCTTTTTTCTCAACCAAGTTTTTTAAAGCATTCGAAGGAAATGCTTCTCCTGTGTTTGTTATCAACCGGTTTGGATTATCAACAATTGTAAAAATCTCTTCTACTTTTTCAATAATATGATATGTACATACATATATGCACACATAGTAAACAAGACCATACATTTCACACACAAATCAATAAAATAAAAATAAAAATACACATGACAACAAACAATTTTATATTCAAAAAATCATTCAGATCATAAAAAGGCTTTCTCAATAACACGTCCTTAACCACCTTTTAAAATTTTTTCCCAAATTCTATAAGTCTAATATGATTATATAATCTTTTGCCAATATATAACTAAATTTGTCTCCATGTCTAGTCGGGTATCGGTGAAAGTCTTTATTTCGTTGAAGTTTTTCGCGATTTCCACGTATAAGAAGCAAACAGGCAAGAATAAACATTGATGGCAAAATTAATATCTTATATTCCAAAAATATGTCTCGACAGGAGTCAGTCAAAAATCATTCTTAGAACCCGTTTTTGCGCCACTAAAATCCTTCCCCTGTCAGCCGCCAAGCCCCAAAACATTACCCCGTAATTCAGGTGAGAGTGCACCAGCGAATAATAAACAGTAAGCAAGTCCTTGCGCGATAAGATATTCTTTACATTTAGTATTGCAAAATAAGAAGCATTTAGTTTTTTACACAAATTGTCTATATGGGATTGCCAAGTCAGTCCACTATCTATTTGTAACTCGAGATACTTTGTTTTCTTACTTAAGGGTAGTTTCAGATTTTCTATTAATGACTCCTTTTTTTACTATTCGTGTCCGGTTGAAGAGTAACCAAGGAATCGCTTACTTTCCAACCTTTAAGGGATTCGAAAAACTGTATGTTACTAACTGATTCTTTTCGCTGCCAAAAATTTCTAGTCGTCGTATTTTAAACGTCTATAAAAGTATGATAAAAATTTAAATGTTTAATAATAATTATGTCCACCAACCTATTTGTTCTATTGTCTAAGTCTAATATTTTATATTCTGTGTAGTATTTTAATACAGTATTGCCCAAAGTTGTAGTTGCTAATAATGTTTTCAAATCAAGTTCTGTAATTTTAGGTTTTAGAAACCATTCCAAATCGAAATTTGATTCATCTATGATGACGTTGTCAACGGCAGTGAAAGAAGTTGTACTCATACTAGCTCCTGCTTCTCCATGTGAAACTCCTTAACCTTCGCTGAATACACTTGAATCTCCACAAGTAACTACTCTTGTTCAATTCTTGTAAATTTGACTTAAATTTTATTCTAATCCCAATTGCAGGCATTAATTCCTTTACATTTTCGTCGCTTAATGCATTTAATTGGTTAATTTCGATGTGGTTGTCTACAAATGTAAAATTATGATTGTATAAATTAGTTCAGTATCGGCATGAGAACAAATACGTACCTACTCATGCAAACAAATCCAAAACAATTTGATTCAAAATCGTGATTTCTCAAAGTAAAATTACGGGGATGACTTTCTAATTGAAACAAATTGAAAATCAACACTGTAGGTACTGACCTATATAACAATGCCAGGTTGTAGTGTTCCTGGGTGCAAAAATCGCCCAAAAAGACGTTAAAATATGGGAGTGTCTGCTGGACGGTTCAGACCGTGCAATAAAATAAAATATGTACACGGTCTAGACATCACTTGCTTTTGCTTTCGTTTGTATTGTTCAGAACAAATACGATGTTTAGCATAAGCCGCCGTGGTGTAGTGGTTAGAACATCTGCCTCGAAATCCAAATGGTGTTGGTTTAACTATCTTTTTATTTTATTTTAAGTTCGAAAATGCTGCAAAAAGTTTCATAAATATAGGTTGAAAAATGCTTCCTAAGGAGGCCACAGCCCCCAGAAAGGGGGACCCCAAAGGGGAGTTTTCTGTAATATCTTTGCAACTGTTTGAGGTAGATTCATGAAATTTGGTGAGTTTGAAGCTTTTATAATTTGCCACATATCTCTTTTTCCAATTTTCAGAAATTTTGCTAGGGGCGTCACATACAGGGTTGGTGTTGGGTATATTATGCCCCGTATTTTTGTGGGGATAATTATTATTAAATTTTTTATATCAAAATTTGAAACTTGGTTTATTTTTACACAAAAAAGGTAGTCTCAGTCGATCTTTGTATCTTGAACCGTTTTCGAGTAAAATCGTTTTGAAAAAATCACGTCTATGAAAACTACACCAATAAAAATAATCGCAAAACTAAAAGTAGACAATGGATTAAAATTTATAGGTATTTATTACGTCGTTTAGCATTTTTTCGTCAAATTTTAATAATAAAAACAAAGTTTCAAAATCAAAAAAAAATTTTCAATTTTGTGATTATTTTTATTAGTGTAGTTTTTATGGACGTACCTTCTTCAAAACGATTTTACTCGAAAACGGTTCAAGATTCAAAGATCGACTGAGATGACCATTTTTGTGTAAAAATAAATCAAGTTTCATAATTTGATATAAATTTTTTTTAAATTATCCACACAAAAAATATGGGGCATAATATACCCAGCACCCACCCTTATGTGACGCCCCTGGCTAATTTCCTTAAAATTGGAAAAAGAAATATGTGACAAATTATAAAAGCTTCAAACTCACCAAATTTCATGAATCTACCTTAAACAGTTGCAGAGATAATACAGAAAACTCCTCTTTGGGGTCCCCCTTTCGGGGGGCTGTAGCTCCCTTAGGAAGCATTTATCAATCTATATTTATTAAAACTTTTTGCATTATTTATGATCGTAGAATCAGCTGGTATATTGTGTCAGGCTAATTTTGGGACACCCTGTATAATATCTACCTGAATTGTGGTGGATCCATTACTTGAATTCAGGTATTGTAGAAGCTCTCTACCTTGTCCGCCATAAATATTTTGGGTTTAACCCTTTGTGTCCCAACATACTAAATTTTTTATTTATTTCAATTTTGGCTGCTGTTTTTGCTCTTATATGGGTATAGTATTGTCAGTGATTTTTTAAAGATTTTTTGCACCACCCCCAAAAATAGTGGAGGGAGTGGAGGGTAGGGACGTACCCTTCTGTTCACTGAAAATGCATACACTTTTTTTGTGTAACTTGACTTTAATATCACTGTCAGACAACAATCGTAATATCCGTTCAGTTCATATCCAAGATTTTCAAAGTGTTCATTCATAATTTGCAAACATGGAAACAGATGTAAGGCAAATTTTTGCAGCTAAAAAATTGAAAAATCGCTCTCAAGACTTGTATGCTTTTTCAGTGAACAGAAGTGTACATAGCGAAAACAGTTGATTCTCTAGAGTGTACCTGGTAGTCCCATGAGCACCAAACAGACTCGAATGCTCACATACAAAAATTAAGCAGTGGAAAAAATGTGGGACTTTAAAGTCCCGTTGGAACACAAAGGGTTAATCTTGTTTCCAATTTTTTCTTGTATGTATGAAAAGAAAATGGAAATTATGACTTCATCTGAACGATTGGATATTAAGAATGCGCAAGGATAGCCTTCTCTAAGGTCATCAACTACTACCGAAGAGTTCATTTCGAATCCATAACCGTTAGGTCCATGAATACCGTTCAGGCAAATAAAGTCATCTCTAAAATTCAACAGCACTTCAACTTGTCCCTGCGTCATTATAATCAATACAAAATCCTCTTCCTTCGGTACAATTAATTTTGTGTTTTATAAAATAACTTCAACTAGCAAAAAATATCCGATCTTCTTTGCCAAACTCTGAAAATACATACAAGTTTAAGTTCGTTCGATAAATTTTGTATTTAGTTTATACGATTGTTCCACAAATTATAATTTAATATAATGAGGCACTGGTGATTAAAACAAACACATCTTTTAAGTTATAATTACAATTTTAATTAGAAAATATAGCGATAATCATAAATATAAAAAAATATATTAATTTTTTAACGTAAACCTATAATATATTGTATATGTATAGGTAACAAAATAAAGTCTTGGTTTAACTTTTCATTGGCAGCAGAACCCAAATATATTTTCCATTTCTTTTTATCATTCAGTTTCCTATTCTGGTATTCTTAATCTTCTCGTTGGAATTGAAGATTGCAGAAAGATAAACGCAACCAAGGATTTAACGTATTTTTCTCAGGGATCAACGAAGAAATTCTGCTGCCAATATTAGAAACTACTTTTTTATGCTGTGATCCAGTCGGCTGCCATGTATTAAAAATCTGAAATAGTGAAAAGAGTCAATTGTCTTACAATAGCATATAAGGAAATTATTGCAAAATTTGCCAAATTATTTCTGATATTTTTTATTTATCCACTGAAATGTCATTTAACACCTACCTACAAGACTAATACTTAAATTATTAATAATAATTCTAGTTCTAATTCTCTCTACCAAAAAACTTTGATGATAATTCACTGAACTTACATTATCAAATTTCATCCTTGGACCATTTCTTCTTCCTCCGAATCGTACCCGCGATCCGGTACATCCTTCGGCTCCTCATCATCCCAACGCACCGGACGCACACCGGAAAAGTGGTATACCTGGTTACAATAACTTCTCCCGCACAGATAACACACACCCAATTTCTTAACCTGCTCTCAGGAGAGGCAGTACTCCCACTCGCTTCCCTAACCTCCCCTATCTCATTCGGTTGGGGAAAAACCTCTGGATTTTTGGCTCCCATTTGGAGGAATTGAAAGACGTTAGCCATCATCTTGGACGCCTCTTGACTCATGGTGGCCTCCCTCCAGATGACAGAGATGCGCCGGAGATGAGCACGGCGATAGCGTGATGCGTCAACTTTTTAATGATACCAGAACCCAAATATATTTTCCATTTCTTTTTATCATTCAGTTTTCTATACTGGGTTTTTTAATCTTCTCGTTGAAACTGAAGATTGAAGAAAGTTAAATACAACCAAGGATTTAACGTATTTTTCTCAAGGATCTACGAAGAAATTCTGCTGCCAATATTAGAAAGTGCTTTTTTTATGCTGTTATCCAGTCCGCTGCCATGTATTAAAAATCTGAAATAGTGAATAGAGTTAATTGTCTTACAGTAGCATCAAAAGAAATTAATCGCCAAAATTGGCCAAATTATTTCTGATATTTTCTATTTATCCACTGAAATGTCATTTAACACCTACCTACAGGACTAATACTTAATTAATAATAATAATTCTAGTTCCAATTCTCTCTACCAAAAAACTGTTTGATGATAATTCACTATGATCTTACATTATCAAATTTCATCCTTGGACCATTTCTTCTTCCTGTGAATCATACCCGCGATCCTGTTCATCCTCCGGCTCCTCCTCATCCCAACGCACCGGGCGCACACCGGAAAAGTGGTATACCTGGTTGCAATAACTTCTCCCGCACAGATAACACACACCCAATTTCTTAACCCGTTCCTCAGGAGAGGCAGTACTCCCACTCGCCTCCCTAACCTCCCTCAACTCCTCCGGTTGGGGGAAAACCTCTGGATTTTGGGCTCCCATTTGGAGGAACTGAAAGACGTTAGCCATCATCTCGGACGCCTCTTGACTCATGGCGGCCTCCCGCCAGATGAAAGGGACCATGGCTGCCGCCTGGGTCATGTCCCAAGAGATGCGCCGGAGATGAGCACGGCGGTAGCGTGATGCCAATTCGTGCTCTGGGAAACTGAGGAGGCTTTCTAATGTTGGAGGTAGTGATCCGTAGACTTCCTCGGCCTGTTCTTCGAGGGCTTGTATCTGGCCGGCGTAGAGGAACCGTTCTGCTGCGGTGTCGGCTACTTCTAAACTGCGACGACTTTTTATCAGGAACTGTTGCTCATCTTGGTAGGTTTGGAGGATGTCGTCGATGAAACATTGAATGTATTCGGGTACATAACTGAAATTATAAAAAGTGAATATGACGAGGTAATTTTTTAATAAAACCCTAGCCTGGGTAATTGTATAAATCGTAGCGGTGGTACAAAGTTTAATAATACAGTGCCGCCTTTTAAATATGTATCATGAAAGTAATTTTTTCTACATTATTTCTACTTAAATATTTTTTCAAACTATTTCAATGTTCTATGATTTGAAACGACCAAAAATACAAAATTAAAATAACTTACATTTGTTGAGGATCCATTGTAAATATAATAAAATATTTGATTTGAATAAAAATGGTACCTAGATGTTGACTTCAAGTCGATTTGAACAATACTGAAGAACTGAAACTTTCTGGTGAACTTGTGCAATATTTATTGCACCAAATTTCACTTACAACTGGAGGGGACGGTTATCTTAACTTCTGTACTTCTAATTACAAAATATTTACGCTTGCTACTAAATAAGCAATCAATTTGTAAAAGGAAACTATAATAATTACGATAATTATATGATAATTGTTTAGAAGGGCCGATAATTTGTTTATGATAATGTATTCGGATAAATTAGTTTTCAAATAGTATGTTATGATATTGCCTCATATTCATTTTTACTATCTTATACCAAGTAATAAGGAAGTATTTATTCGACTTAGAGAATTTGACGGATTTACACGTTTTGAGAGCCTCTGAATCCATTTTGACTATTTTCGCCATGCTGTCTGTCTGTATCCATGATAACTCAGAAACGACTTATCAGATTTGATGCAAATTTCATTTTTAAGTGTTTGAGCAAAATTGTGGGTGCCACAATTAATCTTTTTCATCTAGCACCAACACAGGTGGTACTAACCTGAAGACATTTTTAGGTTTTTTAGGAATATCTTGAAAAATATACAATTTACGAGATTACGAGATTTTATTCTTTAACACTGATTTAGAATTAAATTTTGAACTAATTTTGTTTTAACTTTTTTTTAATTCAGTGAAAAAAAATTCAAAAAAGCGAGAAATCCTAGAATACTTATATGTATTTCTCATTATGCGCATTGAATCAGAAGGCCTAGATAGACTAGTGACATAGAGGCTTGGTACCGAAATTGAAGGTCCAGGGTTCGAATCTCAGAAGTATCTTTTTTTTTCTATTGGTTTCTCGTTTCTGTGATACCAATGCCAAGTAATAAATTAATAAATAAATGTGATGTTATATTAATAACGTATTGGATGTGCAGAACATGTGATTATTGGCTACCCCTACAGTGTTTTCCAAAGATTAGAACTGTATCGCATCGTATAAGAAAGTCATGTGCTATACACATCAGATATTTTGAATACCAAATTACACAACTGGAAAATTGGAACCACACGAAAATGTCTTAAAATAAGTACATTTCTATAGAAAATTGCGATTTTATAGATGTACTCTCCCAAAAAATACAATATTGTAATAAGTATAGACCAGACAACTTCAAAATTATTCTATACTCTAGTTGGCCTTGTGGATGTTGCCGTTTCGCATTCGCCATGAAAAATGCAAGGAATTAAATTAATTAAAAAATGTTGTTTCGAGAATGTCTTCTCTGCTATTGATTCTACGACAAAAATTGATCTTCATAGAGTTGTAGACAATCAAGTTTTATTCGAAACATTTTCCCCCAAAATCAATAAATTTCGAATTATAGTGAAATAAATGGTGTTATTCTGTATCGAAAATGCTAGATAACATTCTGTTAAAACTATGTAATTTGACGTTTGAACAATATAAAACATTGTTGAAATGTCAAATTACAGAGATTTAACAGAATGTTATCTAATATTTTCAATAGAGAATAACTCCAAAAATTTTGAACATTGTGTTTAATGTTAGTTAATATGGTTTCTCCTGTCTCCTGTCAATCTTTTACTGAAATTATATTTCTAAAGTTGTAGAGGAGAGAATCAAATTCCCTACAAGTTTTATCCTATTTTTCCCTGAAGCTAATACATTGCGAATAACAGCGACGTAAAACGTCTGAAATTTTTTTTACAGTTTTTTTCATAGTATTTATTATTATATTATATTATAATACATATTCCTATCAATCTTGAAATAAGATATTACGAAAGTTGTATAGAATCAAATTTCCTAGAAGTCTTAATGAAATCATTTTCTTCTAGAGTCAATATATCACGAATTGCAGGTGTAAAGTTTTGAAAATTGAATTTTTGACAGTTTTCTTTAAATGCCTATTCATCTGATGTTGAAATAAGGTATCTATATTATTTTTACTTTAAAACCGAATAAATGATGAAAATAGCACTTTTCCAATCCAGTTACAAAATGTCACCATTTATACCTGTCATTTTAATTGCGAAACGTTGGTCTTTTTATAACTAGTTACGAAAAGTGACAGTATTTTATCAATAGTTATGAAAAGATCAACTTTTCGCGATTATAAATGTTTACATTTCGTAACTGAATTGGAAAAATCTTGTATGATACTAATGGTAAAAACATGTCTTTTTAACACATTTTATCTCGGCTATGCCTCGACAAACAATATTCACGTCTAGTGTTAAAAAGCACTACTTTTTACCCCTTGTTGCATAATAGTATATTATTATACGAGTTTTATAAGACTCGTTCCTTTGAAGCACAATAATGTATTATAAAACAAGTGTAATATACTACAGCGTGATCCGGAAAGACTAAATCTGTTAGTATTAAAACAATTGCGAAATTAGGAATTTTTTTTGTGGTGTGATTTGCAAACCTGATTGTCACAATTAAAAATGTCAGTTTACAATGGGTGCGTCCAGCTGACACAGCTGCTGGAACTCAGCGTTCTAATTGCTGGGTGCGCTGGAATACAGCACAATACAGTTCTCTGAACTGTTTAAAATCAGCTGTTAAATTATTATTATTCATTTTAGTATGAATAACGTACAGAATAATGTTTGATAATTGATAATTGGCAGTGGTTAAGGTTTTGACGATTGGCGGTTTAAGCAAAAACTCAAAAATAACCCCCTCCACGCTAAACAATGCGCTGCATCAAAACAGCAGAATTTATTTTCGCTGAGAGAATTCGGCAGCTGCTGGAAAACAGCGCAACTCAGCATACGCGTACAGCGTACCGCTGTTAAGTCAGCAGCCCAGCAGCTGTGTCAGCTGTACGCACCCAATGTTATGTTGAGATTGTCAAAAGTTGACAGTAAGATGAGCGCGCCAACGCCTTTGCGGTAGTTTGCGTCAATAGCATCAATCCCACTAGTTATTTTTGCAATACCAACAGATTCAGTGATTCTTGATCACGTTGTATTTTTTCTATTTTGCATCTAGTTATACTTTAAATTTAAGAATATGTGCAAAATACAGCGTGATCAAGAATGACTGAATCTCTTGGTATTGAAAAAATGGAAAATTTGGCGAATGTAGCTACCAGAGATTTTGGAAATTTTTTGATATTACCTTACTAATTTAGATCTCCTGATTACGAAAATGCTAAAAATAAGCGGCGGTCTCCAATATTTCCAAAGTTATAGGAGTTTAAAAACTTGAAACATCCAAAGTTTGGATGTGTAAATTAAGCACTTTTTTCAACTTTTATTCATTAAAAATGCACTCAGTAGACTCTATTGCACTAACTAATGATTAATCAAGCATTGCATTTTAGTAAAAAAGATTTATTTGCTTATTTATTTCGGCACGTTTATTTTGAAACACTAATCTAACCTTAAAATTTAAAATCAAGGATCGCTTGATTTCTTAGTAAGGGGAAGGGAAATTCCTTTGGCAGCAAAACAAGAAAAAGAAAATGCTTTAAAAATAGTGTTATCATAAATAATATTAAATGGTAATGATTAATTAATTAATAATTAGTGCAATAGGTACTAGTGAGTGGATTTTTAGTGAATAAAACTTGATAAAAGTGCTTAATTTACACATCCAAACATTGGATGTTTTAAGTTTTCAAACTGCTATAACTTTGGAAATATTGGAGACCGCCGCTTATTTTTAGCATTTTCGTAACCAGGAGATCCTAATTAATAAGGTAATTTCAAAATTTTTCCAAAATCTCTGGTAGCTACATTCGCCAAGTTTACCGAAAAAATAACTAGTGGAATTGGTAATATTGACGCAAACAACCATAAGGGCGTTGACGCGCACATCTTACTGTCAACTTTTGACAATCTTGACAATCCCAATATAACCTTAGATTTTGTAAGTTGGCATTTTTAATTGTGACAATCAGGTTTGCAAATCATACCACAAAAAAAATTCCTAATTTCGCAACTGTTTTAATACCAACAGATTCAGTCATTCCTGATCACGCTGTATAAACCTAGGAATATTTGAAATGATTTGACAATGGTTGGTAACACTAACCAAACAATAAAACGAGGTTAATTTGAAATTAGTTGTCAATTTTACTCTACAACTAGCAACAAGCTTTTTTGGCATTCTATTGAAATGTGTAAACAAGCAAGTATAAGTAATACACCACCTGAACTAAGAAAACGAGCCTAATTAGCTATAAATGATTTACTTTCGAAAAAATAATAAAAAAATGTTCAAAATTTCACTAGTTTCTTTTCTACAATTTTGTGAGGTTGACTTTGGCTTTTGACGCTGTGTTACCCACATGTCATTGGAAATTAATGGTAAGGAATGTTAACACTATGAAAAAATAAAAAGCCGGAGTTTACAATGAAGATTATGAAACCTGTTTGAGTTTCATAATGACATAGAGACGCAAAATAGAAAAATAGCTATTTTTTTAGTTTTTAAATATTTATACTATTTCCAATAGTTTCAGTAGAAAGTTTACAAATCATTTACAATAAACAATTTTAAAATATTTTTCTTATCACATGAAAGTTGTAAAAGAAAAATTACAATATTCCATTTTGCGTAATGTAAAATTAATAAGTCAATTATAAAACCATAAACTACCAATGAATGAAATTTTTAACTTGAAAGCTTCCGTCCTTCATATCACTTTTCACAATGAATTTTAGCTAAAATATTTCTGCTAGTCAATGTTGTTTTTAGAATTTCTCTTTAAATTTTTGTAAAAATATGCCAAGATATTGTTCAAGTTTGGTATACAAATACACGTTAAGATTTCTAATTTTCTGAAAATTTTAAATTAAAATTCTTTAGATATTGTGTAAAACCTTTCTACGGCGTTTTTTCTAAAATGTATACACTGCACAATTAGTAGCTATCGAGACAAATTTTTGTATTTTCAGAATCATTGTTAAAAAATTAATACTTAGGAATTTTCTTAAATTTTTACAAATGTAGTTAAAATGTTTAGGTTCGGAATAAAATTTTAATAAATTTTACTGTATTGCAAAATCAAAAGTTTGTTTTTATTTATAAAAATCGCAACATTCATATTTGCTAGTTTTATAGGAGTACAATTTTTGGCGCCTTCAAATTGTATATTTGAAAATCGTAATTTTCGAGGTTGACTGTTTTATAAAATTTTAACTTTAAAACTCATGGTAGGACTTTGGAAATTTTTGTATTTTGTATAGACAAGTATTTATAAAAAAATCATGAAATTTGTATCGGCTAGTTTTATACAATTTTTGGTGCCGTAAGTAGTATTTATTTAAAAACCTTAACTTTTGAAATTGGTTGATTTAGAAAACCCCAGTTTTGGAATCGCTGATTTGATTTTGGTTATATTTAGTATTTTTTTTAGACAAATGACGTTTTTTTTAATAAAAAATCATGGGCGTCTTGTCAATTATTTTTCATATCATTATTAGCGCCTCAAATGAGTGCTCATTTTATAACCACAACTTTCGCGGTTGACTGTGTTTTATCTTTGAAACTCATGGTCAGATTTTGGAAAATTTTGTATTTTTTATAGACAAATGTTGGTCCTATTTATAAAAAGATCATTAAATTTATATCTACTAAGAAGTTTTATACAATTTTTGGCGCTTTAAAGTTTTCTCTGCTACTTTTGAAGTTGACTGTTTTATTAAAAAAATGTAACTTCTTTGGAACTCTTAATCGGATTTTGGAAAAGTTTAGTGTTTTGTATAAACAGACAAATCCATCCACGTCAGGCTTTGGTGAAGTAGTAAAAACGAACGGTTTTGTATTTTCTTTTTATTCAAACAATCTCGCTCTTTTAACTAAGGATATGACAGTTATCGACTGAATACATTTTAGGTCTACCTTTTTCTTAGTTAGTGGTAGGTTATATCAATTATGTTGATCTAGTTCTGAGGTACTCGTATCAAAGGAATTTGCAATATCATTTTTATATCGTTATAGAAATTCTCGGTTTTAATCTGTTAACAGCCAAAAATGGCTAATTAAATAGATTTTAAATAAAAATTATATTTATCCCAAAGTTTTTTCGCATGTTCATAGATCGATAGATAGATATACAAGGTGTTTTTGAAATAGGTGGTCAAAATTTAGGAGCATGTAGAGCAAGTCAGATGATGAAGAAAACCTTTATAAAATTATTTTCTAAAGTGCTTTCTAAGGGAGCTACAGCCCCGTAATTGTAGGCCCTTAAGAATGCAATTTATTAAATATCTCCGAAACCGTTTAAGATATAATAATAAAATTTTGTACGGCCACTAGCTCTTTTATGCTTAACAATATGTAATTAGTATCATTTGAAAATTTTATTCAAGGGTGTGTCAAGTGGGGGGGCGGAGGGTAAATATGATCCCAACTTTTTTGTACGTTATGTTTTTCTGTTTTTGACATGAAATAATTAAATATAATAGTTTTTTACAAAAATATGATCCACTTGTTTAATTTCGATACCATGCACCGTTTTTGAGTAAAATCGATTTGAAAATTTTTAACATTCTCTGAACGTGAAGCGTTTTTTTTTTAAATTTGCGAAATGAATGTAAAAAATTTATGAGCATGTAGAGCAAGTCAAATGATGAAGAAAACCTTCATAAAATTATTTTCTAAAGTGCTTTCTAAGGGAGTTACAGCCCCTTAATGGTGGGTCCCTAAGAATGGTTTTTATTAAATATCTCCGAAACCGTTTAAAACACTTTAGAGAAAAACTGTATTAAGGTTTTCTTCATCATTTAACTTGCTCTACATGCTCCTGAATTTTGTATATTCATTTTGAAAATTAAAAAAAAAACGCTTCACGTTCAGAGTATGTTAAAAATTTTCAAATCGATTTTACTCAAAAACGGCACATGGCATCGAAATTAAACAAGCGGACCATTTTTTTATAAAAAACTATTAAATGTAATAATTTTATGTCAAAAACAAAAAAACAGTATATACAAAAAAGTTGGGATCATATTTACCCCCGGCCCCTCCAACTTGATACACCCTTGAACAAAATTTTCAGATGATACTAATTTCACATTGTTAAGCATAAAAGAGCTAGTGGTTGTACAAAATTTATTATTATATCTTAAACGGTTTCGGAGATATTCAATAAATACCATTCTTAGGGGCCTACAATTACGGGGATGTAACTACCTTAGAAAGCACTTTAGAAAATAATTTTATAAAGGTTTTCTTTATCATTTGACTTGCTCTACATGCTCCTAAATTTTGACCACCTATTTCAAAAACACCTTGTATATTTGCCAATTTCATTACATACATAAATATAAAATATGAAACATACATAATTACATTGAAAGTCACAAACCAACATTTAAAATGAAATACAAAAGATAAACAAAAATATTTACAACAGACCTACACAGATTGCGACCTGAATGCTAAAAACTCTACCAGGGAATATTGTTCTATATTAATAATATATTCCCTTAGGGTACGAACATAGTGCAGCGACGAGCCTAGAGACAAAGCGACGAGGCAAGCGACGAGACTCAAATATGGGCCTACATTCAAATGCAACCGAACATAGTAAAGCGACGAGATAAAATTCTGATTTCTTGTCGCGGATGGCGATTTTTGCAAGTTAAAGCATTCCTACACAAGGACATTATAAAAGAATCTTACATCGTAGTTGGCTGGGGCTGTGAAATTTAAAGAAATTGTATTATTTCTAAAAAATCATGATCTAAACCAAGTAAACCACAATGATGATCTGTTAGGTACTTTTCTAAACATGTATGTGTGGATAATTATAATATTATTCTATTATATTAATAATTGACGTATCTCCTTACACCTGGGCTGCGCGCGCAACCTGTGTCGGGCAGGTGCAAATTTTATATCAATTCTGTCATCTTTGACTGACATATTGTTCATTGGGAAATGATTCAAAACTGCTGTGTTTTGTCCTGTAAGATTTCATTTTTCACGTTCCCTAGAGCAACGAAATGTAGAAAAAATGGCTAGCTGCTGTTAATCGGACATACGACGATTTAAGCAGAAACAAGGATTTGAGAATACTTATCTAAATATCTCAAACGATAACAACAGCTAACCGACTATCTATTTTAGGTCAGTTTAAAGCATTTTTATGCTTCTGATTTTATAATTGGCGGGAATGTTAAGAAATTAAAAGCAGCGGCTGTGCCAACCAACATAGCTGAAACCTCGTTGGAAACAAATAAATAAAATATAGCCGACAAACACTTCGGTGTCCTATGATATTGACGAAGAAAGCAGCAACCATCAAAACCATCAAAGTAAGAAAATGATCAACAAAAGCTTCTGTAGCAGCGACCTTTTATACTCAACTCGGTTGTGATTCTCGTGAATACATCATGGACATATCCTTCAATAAAAAAATTGTATCCTTGAAGGTTCTGCCTTTGCATTTAAAAAATGCCAATATAATATTTCACTAACATTGAAGTTTTTGTAAGGTTTCAAGTCTTTACTCCACATGTTAGCCTTCAAAATACTAGTGTCAGTATTGACAGTTACAGCTATATTCGTCAACTACAGGTCCATCTTGCAAGAGCCTGTCAGACCCTATATTTAAAATCTAGTGACCCTAACTGCCACTGGTGAATCGCGCAACTGTAGCGCTATCATACAGTTTTTCATATAAGTGTTTCTCTTTCTTTTCTCAGGAGATACGTCAATTAATATATATAATAAATAAATTCACAGCCACCTACGATGTTAGGTTCTTTTATAATGAACTTGTAGGAGGAGAACAGTTTGGATTAGTCTGTTAAACCTAAAATAGTGTATCAAAGGTGGCAAAGTCCATTCTCATGTATTTAAAAAATCGTTGGGATCTTTCTTAAGTTCATCAAATAAGGAATAGTATTGTCCGAACTGTTTGTGAAGCTTATTTATAGGATGTATAGAATGTTACCTTTGACCCCGCCACTGCATAGCCAAAATTATGCGTAGTGACGAACTGTCAAGGAAAATTTCGGCCTCACTGTCTGAAGACATTTTGGAGACTAATTTTAAGGACGCATGAAAAATCGCAAATTTTGTCTCCTCACTATGTGCTGGTGTCTCATGACGAGTCACGTGTCTCGTCGCTTTGTCTCTGCACTATGTTTGTACCCTAAAGTCGATTCTTCAATGCATCACCATGAAGAGTTTTTATAGTATCAGGCTATAGATTGAAGAGCCTCATAGCCGAATATAGTGGGCCCTTTTCTGTTAGAGTAAGCCTGTGAATAGGAAAGTTAAAATTCGCCCTCCTAGTACAGTAGTTGTGATTAGATAAAAATTGCCGGAATTTACATATATTTTTCTTTAAAAACATAAATACTATAAACCGTCAAAAGTTTATGTGTTTTAAAAATGCTTCTACAAGAAACGCCAAACTTCATCCCACACATGGTTCGCAAAATTATTTTTGCAATACAAAAACATGTTTTACATGACAACTTTGTCCCCAAAAAAGAATACCATACCTCAGTACCGAGTAAATATTTGTAAAATAGACAGTTCTTACTATTTCGAGAGACAGGTTTTTCTTAAGAACTCTAATCACATAACAAGCTGTTTTCAGCTTAGTACAAATACAATCAATTTGGGTATAAAAGTTTAAACTTTCATCGTAATAGATACCCAGCATTTTACAGTGTCCTCCAAACTCAACGTTTGCATTATTAAAAGTGACATGTGAAGGCACATCGACAACACAATTAAGAGTCTTAAATAAGACACAACTAGTTTTTTCCACATTAAATAATAAACCATTTTTAAGCAACCAATTGTTCACCATGTAGATGCATGTAATAGTATTGTCCACAACATTATTAGGAATTCTATTATAGACAGGTATCATCAACATAACTAAATAAGGAATTCGGAGAATTAGAGAAAGATCATTGACAAAGATAACAAAAAGCAGAGGGCCTAAAATAATTGTCATCATCAGAACAGAATGTATTTATGGACGAAATATAAAACTTTATTTGTGGAGGTAATATATATTACAAATGTAACCAGAGAAATTCTACAAAAATAATGTGAAAAATGTCGGTGTTCTATACAATACGTATCTATGTATGTTTTTTATACGAGAATATAGAAATGTATGTTGACTTTTTCTAATTCAATAAAAGTTATTTGTTTTCATTATTTTTGCAATATTTCAATAGAAAATAATTTTTATATGTCGAGTGATCAAATAAATTTGTAATCGAGTCATCCATGGATTTGAATCCGTATGTCTTTAACTAGAACCATTTTAGCTTTCAACTAATATTTTATTGTAATGCAGTTCAAGTAACTACATACGATTTCGGGTTCATGGATGACTCGATTACAAATTTATTTGATCGCTCTTTACATCTGTGAGATACAGCGCGACCCGTTAATGTTCCACAAAGCACGCGATCCACCCAGGGTTAAGTCAATACGTCCATTCGTTTCATACTGTCATCATTCATTCCTCTGTTCATTATTCTTTACTTAAAATGTTTACCTATCTTTGTATTAAGGTCGTGTTTAGATTTTTTAGAGTTAATTTTGGCTGCTTGGCGGAGGGAGGTTGTTTATTGGCTTGTGGGTGTCGTCATTTCTTCTGCGTCCTCAGAATCAGACTCCCCACAATAGATCGACTCGTCTGGGGACTCCACTTCCGGTTCCGGAGCTACATAAAATGGCTCGTAATTAGGGATGCACCGAGTACCCGGTATGCCGGGTATCCGGCCCATTTTAAGGGAAACCCGATTTCGCCGAATAACAAAACAGTACCCGGTCGGGTTCCGGGTAGTTACTAAATAAATATTATTCAATTCACGAGTTAAGAGACCCACGTCATAACTTCTAGTATTCATAATTTGTCTTACATAATAAGGCATATGCCTCAGTGCTGTCTTCTTCGGATAGTTCATAATAATCCCAAACTACACTGCTCTATTTAACACTCATTGTTAATTATTTAATATTACTTGCAACGCTATAAACAACTTATAACTGGTTCCCAGTTCCCACTAATCACCACCGAGGCATCAACTACCGATTTGACTAACAAAGTTAGGTTATGACGCTTTTCGCCTGGCGCGATTCTCGGTGAATACCCGCCACCCGGTACCCCGTACCCGCTGTGGAAATGTCAGGTAATATCCGGTATCCGGCTTTTATAAAAACAACTACCCGGTGCATCCCTAGTCGTGGTATAGCTGATGGCACCACCACTTTCCGCAATGCGGGCATGGTGGCAAACTAGTGGCCTGCTCGGAGGGACTGGCAGAGTCTTCTGCTTCCTACCTAATGGTAGTGCTTTCTTCCTCCGACAAGTCCCTGCCAGGTCTCTCCACGCTGTTTGTCAGTGCTTTATGCATCATCCCGGTCATCGCTTGTATAGTCCGGCGTGGAGGGCGCGATCATCCCGTACCATGACCGTGGCTTTCAAGTGACTAGCAACCTCTCTGATTACTGCCTTATTGTGGCACGGGTGTGCCTCTCTCCCAGCTCGCTAAGGAACATACTGAGATATGCCTTCATGCTGGGCTTCACCCCGTATACTCCTTGGCCAGGCATGGGGCGCGTGAGTCAGTTTTGACTCTTTCACTGGTTGCAGAGCTTACTGAACTATATATTTAAAACTTGCCTAGAAAGATTTCTCAATTCTCAGCAATGGTAAATTTAATACCTCCCGCCAAAATTCTAGAATATCACAATCTTTCACATTTCTCTTCTTGTACCTTTTCAACTCGTTCTCAATTTCGTCTTTGTATATAGTAGGAATTCTATCCGAAATCAATTTTTCGGAACATTCTCGAAAATGCCCTAAAATTCCAAAAGGCGCTGATGTAAATTATAATTCATTGCAACTATTTTGCGTAATTATTTTAAAGCTAAACACTTCAAAAGATAATTTTAATGCATTGTATAAAACATACCAACAATATAATACTTCTCATAATTATCGTAAATGGCCATTGTAATAAAAAATTAAAAGTAAAATAAAAACTCCTGCGTAACAAAAATATTTCATCAATAATGGAAATCTGACAAATCTGTCAAATTTTGCATTTGTTTCTAATAAACTAGCCATGGCCTACTGTTATAAATAAAGTAAATTATTAAAAATATCGAATTTTGAGCTTGTTTTTCAAAATAAATATTAAGAATTGTATATTTTTGGAAAGCCCAAATTTTGCTTATTCAATATAAAAAATAATATATAGGGTGTCCCATTTAAGAAAACATAAGTTTGGGCAATATCTCAAAAAATAAACCTTTTACACAAAAACTGCCTACGCCACTGAATTCTACGTAAAAAACTCTATCAAGATCAGTTTTCACTTTTTTGATAAGTAGACGCATAACGGAAATACGAGGGGTGTCTGAAAAACAAAGATTTTCAGAATCACTCTGTAGATTAAAAACTAAGAGAGCCATGACAAATTTTACCCCGGAATCTTTCGTTTCGTAAAAAAGTAGGACAGGAAGGTGAAAACCGCAACACTCTATCTTTGATAATAACGCCAATACCCCCTAAAAGTGTCGAAAATGGGACACCCTGTACAGTTAATGTGAGGAAAATACGCTGAGTATATTCATCGGTCCACATATCTGTCGTAAATGCAATATGATTTTTGCTTAAAATAGCTTCTAATTCATTCTTTACGCGATCGTATTCTACCAGTATAGCACTTCTTGCATGTCAAGGTTCGTCTGGATGTTAAGTTTCTTCTATATTTTGGTGCTCATACTCCGCACCAATATTGATAACAGCTTGACCAAATTCTTTGAAACCATGTCCTAAATCAAATTATTATATTATTTTAATACTTCCTCCTTTTCTCCTTCGCCCTGAGCTGCTGATGTTGACTCACGCCGCGACTTTAAATTTCCATTTCTTGTGTTAGTTGAGTTATAGAGTTTAAACTTTTTAGCATTTTTTATTAATGCTTGTTTTGCTTGTTTTGCTTTAATCTCCTTACTACTTGCTTCCAGTGCCTTGGCAGCTTCATAATTTTCCCCAAAGTTTTCGCCAAAGAAAAATTTGTCCACCGGACTAGAATCCGCAGCTGCTTTTGCCAGAAAATTAAGTTTAAGAGTGATAGATGCTCCCCTTAACAATAAAATGTGATGTAAATTGCATAGTACCCTACCTGCGTTTGATAACGTGGGTAGCAACGTGTGATTGTTATGAAGATTATTTAAAATTTCAGTTATAGCTTTATCCGCGACTTTTACGTTCGTCGTCCTCATTTGTTTTTCTTTGGTTATACCAATTGTCGAGAAGAACGTGATGTGAACGAAAACAAATAACAGGAGTACGTCCGCCTACAGATGCTATGAAAATATCATCTCCGTATTTTTCAAACAGTTTTTTTTTAATTGTCTTATTACTAGGTCGTTCATTTTTATTTTTGATTATACTGGACAATTCCTGCTCCAACGAAAATTGACATTGATCGATATTGTCTTCGAGGTACTCAAAAATTTGATCCATTGCTGATGAAACACGTAGCTGCTCTGGTCGTCCCACTGTGCTTCCAAGTAGCCTTTTGGGCAAACAAAATTTGATGTAGCAGCATATATGGTGATATTTGGCACCGACTTCAACCAAGTTGACTCCTTCAATTCGTTGAAGCACCTGTAAATGTAATTTATTACCCATTAACATGCTTCATATATGTAGAAAAAGCATGTAATGCATACACGGCAATATTCAATTAACTTTTTCAGTCCACCTCGATATTAGCAAAAGTTTAGTATCTTTGTAGGTAATAATTAAGAATTGTAAGTTGGAATTTTAAAGAGTTATTGGATTAATTATTGCTAAACAAGTGAATAATGCCCGATCTCACCGACAATACTTAAATCTAAGATTTGTTAAGTGTTTCTAAACTTTAAGGAATATTTAAAATCCTATTGCGTTCACGAGACATTTTAAGATCCAACTTAGGGTAAAAATAGTTCAGGATTACACTATCGAGCGGCACAAAATTATAGTGCAATAAACGGTGAAAATTACTATAAATTTGTTTGCCGCTTTATAGAATCATGCAACTATATTATATTCTAACCTAAAACTTAACTTAATATTTTTCGGCATTTCATTTAATAATGTGTCAAATGCATGTGTACTAACGTAGGTTTGTAAGTATTTTGGTACTTTATCTTATTTTAGCCGAGATAATCAATTTGAAAGTAAATAGGTAATGGATTAATATCTAATGATGTAGGAACGACAGTATAACAGGAATATTTTTCAAATATTCAACGTTTCACTTGGAACTAGGTATAGTTAAAAATAAAATGAATCCATCTCCTTCGAAAAGAAATCATGGATCCAACTACGCTTGTTATTAATGTTAATTAATAAAAACAAACACATAATTGAATATAAAAAGTTAATTTGTCCCGGATTACCATTATTCACTATGTCTACGACAACGAGATATTAAAAGACATCATTATCGCGAAAAATAAGCTGATTTTTCATTTTATAAAACAGTATTCCGCAGAGTATTTGTTTGGTTTTTAGGTTAAGTTTCAATTTAAGCCACCAAAGTTTACGACTTAAATATAAGAATGTCTTAAGGACATAAGTATACCTTAAATGTATGGTGCAACACTTTAGGATATCGCTTAATATTAAAGCATATCTTAAATTTTAAGTCATGTCGGTGAGATCGGGCATTAATGTTTAAAAAAATTAAATTATTCAATATAAAATACAAATCGCTTTTCATAATAAAATATTACTGTATAGTAAAACTCACTGAAAAAAATGAATTTTTTTACCAGTTTGCTCCAATCGTCATGGATTGCGAAGCTGCTTTCTTGATGCCATCTTTGGTACTTTCGATTTGAACTGTATACATTTTCATACGTTTCTTTTCAGGTTTTCTGTTCTCTTTTTGCAAAAATTCTTTGGTGATCTCTCCTGAACAAAATAAATATTTTCTCGCATATTCGAATTCCGCAGTATCGTTTTTTTGTAAATTAGCGTTTGGAACTGGTACAGAATTCGGGTTGCTTAGTCTTTTTACTGCAGCTGCGTTTTTTTTCTGATTTATGTATGATTTTCGGCAAGCCTCGTGAACTGCCCCTGATTTCAGTCGACGCAACACTTCAGATTTCCCATCCTGCATTTGGTCACTACTTCTCACAAAATTTTGCAAACCTTTTTGAAAAACCCGAACCTTTTTTTCAGTAAAAAAAGGTTTGTCACATAAAACACAATAATTATCACGTTCAGCGCTCATATTTAACACGTCACGTCGAATCGTTCATATGTCAATATTCAAATACGTCATCACATAATAATAATAAATATTATTATATATAAATATAATAATAAATAAATAAAAAAAATTACAAATTTATTTGCTCGCACGATAGTAGTAATTGTTTCACATCCCCCGCTAACTTGCGATTTTTTAAATTTATTTCCAGGGGCATAAAAACTTGTGTAAAAAATAATGATGTTTAGCGAGTTGCCGTTGTTGTAGAAGGAGGCAAATTTGTATTCGCATCGAAACCGTCATTTCATACAACCTGTGAATTTTGCCAAACTTTTCATTTATTTCCATTATCAAAAAAAATACGAAATTTAAAAATTGCAATTCCGGAGAAGTTCCCGATGCAATTAAAGGGGGCAAATTATACACCGCACAATGAAAATCGTTTTCAAACATATGCCACCAAAAATTGCAACTTTATAATTATTTCCAAGACCGAAAAATTAAAAAATTTCCATTTTTAAATAAACAATTCGAAAAAATTACTTTCCCGGCCAAAAAAATGGGAATAAATTCAAGGATAGTTGGAAAATATTAGACAGAAGAATGTTTTGCAATTTGCCAATCTTTATAATTTGTTCTCTTCTTGTCATAAATAAAAAAATGAAAAATCAATAAATATTAATGTTCCCGTTGTTTGAAAAGTTGGCAAAAATAATAGAAAATAAAGAATAAATAAAAGAATTTCTTACCGAACTTTGCCCCTCTTTTAAATTATTTCTCAGTGAGTAAATTTAATTTTTAGTTTTTTGCAATTTTAAAAATGTTCCCGTCATTTTTGGAGGGGGCAAAAATTTACAGTTCCATTCCATATCAATTTACAACTTTTATCAAATTTTGAACACTTTATCAATTATTTCCGGGTGTTTTGCTAATTTGACTGGCCTATAAATCAGAATCATGTTTGTTTTCTCATCGTTCGACTTTTTAATAAATGTCAGTTGTGACAAATAAAATTATTGTAAACAAAGCCATCATGGATTCATAATTTCATTTTTAAACAATATGAGATTCAAAACAACCGTTCTGTATATAATAAACGATTTCGAAAGATATTTTTTAACGCCCTGTAACTCAGTAAGGAAGAACTTTTGGAAAGAGGTATGTTTGGTTCAAACAACTAATTTTGAGCCCAAAAACTTGTGGTAGCTTTTTGTACAGACCTTCCAGGGACACCCTGTATAAGTATTGTATCGAGCGATCAAATAAATTTGTAATCGAGTCATCCATGGATTTGAATCCGTATGTCTTTAACTTGAACCATTTTAGCTTTCAACTGACATTTTATTGTAATGCAGTTCAAGTAACTACATACGATTTCGGGTTCATGGATGACTCGATTACAAATTTATTTGATCGCTCTTTATAACTAAGGACCCTGAAAATGAATATACCTATGTTGCTTTAGGACATTTCCAAATTTATTAATTCCTTTTACTTGTTTTGTGCATCTGCCAATTTTGATAATTCAAAAAAAATCTGGGTGATGTACTGCTAACTCCTGGCGGACGAAGGTCCAAAGGTTAATATACCTACTTCTTTCAAATGTTCTACGATAATAAATGTATGTAATAATTACCTTCATAAACAAGAATTTATCGTCAGGTGCATAAATGTTTGAATTTGTTGCGATGTTAATACCATAACTTTTACATTTAAAACTCTTCAAATTTCGTTTTAAAAATACCTTGAATTTAGATCGTTAAATATTTTTCCGATATAAGCCAGGAGAACGTTTTCTGAGAATGAGTTTAGGTGGTTGTTATTTCTGCATTCATAAACCTATTCTAGATAAATTCATACCTTTGTCTGGATTTATTAGGTAAAATATTAGAAGCACTGTTTGCTGCTTCAATGATTTTCGGTGATGTGCTCGGTGCTATTAAAACCAAATTATAATAATTATACAGGGTGTTCGCGCAAAGTGGCTCACTATTGCTAACATCGTTATTATTGGAGCTACAAAGTCTGTTAAATTAGCAAACTAGTAGCATTTTTTCCGCTGATTACAATGGTGAAAAAGAAAAACAATTGACAATCTGGTTTTCAAGATATTCACAAAAATAACATTTTGTTAAATGGAACACCCTATATATTTTTGCAACAATCAATGGTAAATTAAATTCTATACAAAAAATATCCCCATCTTTTTTTGATAATAATTTAAAATCAGCGAGTTATTTTGAAAATTCTTTAAAATCAAGTAGCCATAAAACGGAATAGTAATTTATTAAAACCAAACAATCCTAATTTTGAATTTAAGCAAGTTGACAAAAACTTTAAAGAATTACGAAAATATTGAACATTTACAAAATTATATTTTTCATGCCTACTTGATATTTATTTAATATATTTTATTCAAAATAACTCGCTTATATTAAATAATTATCAAAAAAGTATAAGAACATTTTTTTTTCAGAATTTATTTTCTCATCGATTGTTGCAAAAATATACAGGTTGTTCTATTGAAAAAGGGTAATATATTAAAATAATTCTTAAACGCGATGCTCAATTGTTTTTTTGTTTTCACCATTGTAATCAGCGGAAAAAATGCTACTAGTTTGCTAATTTAATCGACTTTGTAGTTACAATAATAACGAAGTTAGCAATAGTGAGCCATTTCGCGCTAACACCCTGTATAATTTTGATTTTTTTCAAGTAGAAAATTTAATTAAAAGAACATAAAGGAATTTTTCTTGTTTTTACAAATTTGCAATATTTTCCTATTAAATGTTTTATGGAGTTAGTTCTGAAAAATATCATTACTTACCGTTTAGTAATAAAATTCATTCCTATTTGGCTAGTAGGTGTCCTAGGTATCTCGTTGTGAGGTACAAATGGTGATGACCTACAAATCATTTGTTTCTGACATAAATTTAAAGAATACATTTGCTACTTACGTTACCATACCATCCATCCTCTCGAATGATCTGAACAGAAAATTCATTGTTATTTTAGTACAGTAAATTTATTCGAAAATCATACGTGAAAGGTCGGAATCGTCCGGAACAGGATCAAAATTTAGGGGTTGTTAGGGGACCTGAAGTTAAGTAATTTCCCAAGTTTGCGACCTCCAGCTCCTTGCGGATTTTCCGCCATCTTGATTTTTAGGGTTGATTTGGTTTTTTGTATTTTTCGGGCTTATATTTGATATTAGCCAAAAAAGTGTCGATACCTTTTTTGTAATATAATATGTAATATAATCGTATACAAATTATCATCAGTAAACAAATTATGGTAGTTTTTTGTTTTTGTTTTTGTGAATATCTCGAAAACCAGATAGCCAATTGTTTTTTTGTTCTCACCATTATAATCAGCTCAAAAAATGCTACTAGTTTGCGAATTTAACCGAATTTGTAACTCCAATAATAACAAAGTTAGCAATAGTGAACCACTTCACGCGAACACATGTATATTAAAAATATTAAGCTAATACTTAAGTACCCGTTTACAGGAACTTAAATGGGTCATTTGTTCCCTAGGGAACAAATATAAATTGAACATCCTAGAGAATTTATTGAGATATTCAAAGAAATAATTCAAACATGTCAAATTTTTATTATAACTTTTGAGAAATATTAATGTTACCGCACTTAACAAATAATAGTCGATTATTTTCAGCAACGATGTTTGATGCGAGGTTTGATTCAATTCCATACGATGATTCAGTAGGCGGTTCAGATTGTTAAGAGGGTCCTGGAGCTGACGTAGGAGGGCTTGATATTTGGTCAACTCCAAAAATTTTGTCCTCAATAATTTTCTTGTTATTCAGGGAGTTTTGCATATACCCTTTAGCAACAGTTGCCGACTGGCATCCACCATGTCCCATGTCGTTTTAAAATATCTACAGTCGCATCTGAATCAGCTAATACAGACTCAGAGATTCTTCGCCAGCAATGTCTTGTATATGACGATGCATCTGGTATGTTTAAAAATACTGCAACTTTCTGGGACAGTTTTGCAAATATATTTTTTCCCAGCAAGGCCTCTAGTTGAAGGTAGGTATGTAATTTTTTTCATAAAAAATCATATTTAATGGTGTTATTTGATAGGCATAGTAAATTTCCATCACTACCATGGTTGTAGTCGAAGTATAATAATTGGTGAACATTATAATAAAGGAAAACATGAGTTTTGCTCGAACAAATTTACCTCGGCGAACTAACCACAGTTTTTGAAGTAAAGTGGATCACGATCATCATAAAGAAACTTCTCCTCTTGAAAAATTGCCAATAGAGGATTAACATTTTTTTTAGATTCCTTGTTTCGCATATTATTTCTATAATTTGAGTTGCTCTGAGTCCAAAAACAATTATTGTTCATTATTTTTCTTTTTTTTCAATATTTAACAAGCAATTGAAATTCCTACAAATTTGAAATAGCCAACGAAGTGCCGAACACGCCCGAAAAAAAGCCGAGCCTATGTGACGTCATTCCTGTACATCTGTCATCTAATCAGATTTAAATTGTCAATCAAGAAGACTAGAAACTTGTCAATAATACTGTCGGATCAATAATCTCTTAAATATATCGTTATCCAAATCGATTATGAATGTAAAAAATGATAATCATCGTTCGTATCGGTGTTGCTTTGTGCCTAGTTGTCCAAATACATAAAAAAATTCGTCCAAAAAGTTGTTTTTGCACGTTCCAGAAAAATTAGAACGTCGAAATTTGTGGTTTATACTTGCCTAAAGCATCGATAAACAGTCAACAACTACAAATTATTATTGCTGTGAGGATCACTTTAATGTAAATACAACAATAATTAATACTACATACCGAGGGTCTACTTTCAAACCCACACATAGGGACTTAACATTAGTTTTTAACATTATTGTGAATTCCTGCTCGCCAATTCGGCCTAGAGAAAATATTTTGGTACCAGTGGAATGAAAATCTTGTAGTTGTCGACGGTTCATCGATCCTTCGCGTTCGGGCAAGTATAAACCACGAATTTCGACGTTCGAAATTTTCCGGAACGTACAAAAACAAGTTTTTGAACGAATTTTTTTGTTTATGGACATCTAGGCACAAAGCAACACCGATACGAACGGTGATTATCACTTTTTACATTCATAATCGATTGGGATAACGATATATTTAAGAGATTATTGATCCGTCAGTATTATTATTATTGACAATTTAAGTCTGATCAGATGACAGATGTACAGGAATGACGTCACATTTGCTTTGCTTTTCTCGGCATGTCGTCGGCTTTTTCAAATTTGTTCGAATTTCAAACGCGTTTTAAAAATTTTCCAGCATTAAAAAAATTCGGAGAAAAAAAATTTATACATAAAAGTGGATATGAATTTTTGAAAAAAAATTTTTCTGAAAAACATGTTAATCCTCTATTGATATGGTTCAGGATTTTCCAGTAGCAGATTCTCTACATTTATTAGTTATTTATACAATACAACATGTATCTAAAGCGACATTTTTTTGCACGACGAGAAAGTTTAAAAACCGAACCGAAGGCGAGTTTTTCAATTCTCACAAGTGCAAAAAAAAGCTTTAGATACAAGTTGTATAGATAATTTTTTCGATTACCACTCCTAAAGGACCGGTTACACGGCGCGAGAAGTGGCATTCCCGGCGCGGGAACTGCCACTCAACGCGCCGTGTTACCGGGCCGGCGTGGCAATCTTGACTCGGCGCGTCTCTTCCCGTCGATTGTCGGTAAAATGTGTACAGTTCAAAGGAAACGCGCCGCACGCGTCGTATTGAATGGAACTGGGGTAGCAATCACACAGGCTTGTCAATCCACCACAGGTCGTGTGAACGCGGTGGTCATAAACTTGCCACTTCACAGTTCACATGCCGGGAGTGCCACTTCTCGCGCCGTGTAACCGTACCTTAAAACTATTGAAAACCATCAACATCATTTCAAAATTGTGAAGTCACTTTCTATAGAAGGCCGTTATGTGACAGTGACATACGTCAAAAGTGTTACTTTTTTGCACACTATACAAAAATATTTATTTCTGCACAGTATGCAAAAAAGTAATGCTTTTGACGGATGGGAACTGTCACAAAACGGCCTTCTGTAAGGAAGTGGTAATTGAAAAAATAATATTTTTTCTTCAAACGTTTAAGTAGTACTTAAACATGTAGGTAAGGCAAATTTCCGCAGCTAAAAAAATGCAAAATTTGCTCTCAAGGCTTGTATTCTCTTTCAGTGTACATACGTGTTCGTGCTCCCAATTATTTGCGGATGAGAAATTGCTTGCGTTGGATATAATTTCTAAATACATTGACTTCCAAAATCCAAACCAAGTGGATCCATAATTGAAAGAAAAAATATCGACGAAAATTTCGAAACTGATTAACAATTCGTGTGACTGACAATCACCTGACAAATAACAACAAGCTTAGACCATATATTACATATGTAGTATATGGTCTAAGGTCTAAGCAAACAACTCATTTCTAACCTCAATTTTCGCCTTAACCAGTGCTCCATCTACTGGTTAAGTTAACGGCGATTATCCGTCCGTTAAGCAGTTGTGAGCAGTGAGCAGTGCAATTAATTTCTGCGCCATCTGTTATAGAGATGTCATAGATGTATTGTTGTTAATGTTGCCTGCAAACTACTCGTTACCATGTTATTACATATACCTACCATCCTCACTTACTTCATACTTAACTTTAGTTTACCGGGTGATCATTTCAATTTCAGGTCTAGTCATCCATGGAAATTGATGTCATGACTTTGATTAGTTCATTATTTATTGTTTACTACTGACAGTTCATAAATTTGACATTTCAATTAATTTGTTTTGTATATTTGTGAGCTAATCAAAGTCATGACTTAAATTTCCATGGATAACTAGGGCTGAAATTTAAATGATCACCCGCTAGTTACAGTTCAGTTAGTATTACATCAATTATTATTGTATTGTGTTGTACTCGATATACAGGATGTGTCACGACGAGTTGACAGTAGACATCTCTCTGTTACTAAACACAATTTGGTTCTAAAAATTGGTACACACCCATTATACAATGTGCTCTATTTAATGAAAATATTGCCACCTTTCTGGTACTTCCGATTATACCGGAAGTAGACACAAACTTTGTTATTTTAAATGGAACACCCTGTATATTTTTGAATTTTTAGATTCTACACTTTATTTTAGACATAAAAGTATTAAGGTTGTATGGTCCTAACATTAAAGGTATTATAATTATTTACACTATTTCATTTTTTTTTACAAAAACATAGATATAAATAAAAATTCAAATCTTGACAATGATACGTTTTTTCCAAAATTTTTTTCTTGAGTTTGAAGTAGGAATATACAAGCAATAAGCTGATATAGTTTTGGAAAACTTGCTTTATACAGGGTGTTGGTGGTTGTCCGTTCACTTCTAAAAACTTTAATCAATGCTAACTTAATTTTTTTAAATGGAACACCCTATATATTTCTAGATTTTCGAACTCTACACTTAATTCGAGACATAAAAGTATTAAGGTTGTAAGGTCTTAAAATTAACGGTATTATAATTAATTACGTTTTTTAAAAATTAACGGTCAATCACAAGCACCCTGTATAAAATAAATTTTTTAAAACCATATTACCATGTTTCTTGGACATTTCTGCGTCCACTAAAATTTGGTTTATTTTTTGAAAGAACGTGTCATTAGTAAAATATGAAAATGTTTGACTCTAAGTTTTTGTATGAAAAAATTGGAAGAAACATAATTAATTAATTAAAATAAATAAATAAAAATAAAAAATTGTAGTGTTTTCTTGTTTAATTGATTTTACTTTGTGATTGTGTAAAATTTATTTGATTGAAATTAGGATGGTTTTAATGTTTATTCCTCGTAGTTCCTTTTGGGTGATATTATTGAACTTGTCGAAAGAAACCAACAGAGACTTTCAATTTATCTATTGATATAACAAACACTAAAAAACACTACAAATAATAACCGTTAAGGTTTTAGTCAAGACCAGGTTTATCAGTTTTGTACTGGTCCAAAAATGTACTTTTTAATACGTATGTTAAGTTAATATTATGTGTTAAATGAAAATTGAACTAATGAGTATGAAAGATGGAAATATACTGTCTTGAAAATAGGATAAGTTTCGATGACCTGAAAGTCATCCCCTGAAAAGGCGGGGTGCATGGTTTTCGTCCCAACCGTAGGTGATAAATCTGTCGACTGGTCTTGACCAAACATATACATATTACTTACAAGTTACATATTAGAAGTTTAAAATTCGTGTATCAAAAGTGGACCTCTAGCAATGGGGGGTCGTCAAACTGACGCCATAGGCCACACATTAAGATATTGGCATGTGTTAAAATACTTAAAATGAATGTAACAAGTAAAAACAACAGAAATAAGGGCATAGAGGTAGTGGTACATTACACTCCCCCCCTTAAAAGATGAAAATTTTGTTCATTCAAAATTTTTATAATTTGTTTTTAGGTACTGAATGGTAAGTACATAATATTATATCAATTTGAAACAATAATCACTTTCCTTAAATTTTTTTTTTTACATTTCCTAAAATTAAACGTCGATGTCTACAACAACTCAGAGTACATATAAAATAAATTGTATTTTAAATATAAAAAATGTTTTAGTTGAACAAAGGTACAGCAAAGTCATTCATCAATAATTTTATTAAACTAATGTATTATAAAGTTTTGTTTGTCATTTTTTTTTCACTGCACATTCACAAAATTTTATTTATTTAGGTACTATTTAAAGTTTTTTTTTTTTGTTTCACTACACATTCTGAATTAACACATTCAGGTAACCGATTTGCGTTTTTCACTAACTTGTCTTCTTCGTCGGATTTTAACCTGGGATGCACTTCACAGTTGATTTAAGTGTAACTATTCTATATCTATATCTACATTAACATGAATGAAATGAATGAAACATATTTTATTTTAGTTTTGCAATATTCATCTTATTATTTTTCCTTTTAATGCCAATTTTGTTAATTAATCTCTCACTTCGTCAAACTTTTGACGGCCAATACTAGACGAGAAAAACTGATACTTTTTTTTTATGTTTTACAACTCCACTTGTTACGTATTTCTTTCCGCAATATCATAGAAAAACATTTTTTGTAGGCGTCTCCATATGCTAATAAATCGAATTTCTGAGTTACATGGGATGTTTATAGTTAAAATAATCGGTTCTATTTCTATGCTATGACTGACTTTAGTTTATCGAAGTGTACTCTCACATTCTTGTTTTTAATCTTTATTGTGCAGTTTACATTAGAATCTATCGACTGAACTTGGTAAGGTCCTTTGTAACGGGCATTTAATTTTTTCGATGTACCTGGTTTGGACTGTTCGTCGAGCAAATAAACCATGTCACCAGATTTTATCGTGATCGGCTTTGCTTTTTTGTCATAGTATGACTTATTGACAATTTTTTATTGAATCGAATGCTTATGTGCGATTTCGTGACTTTTACTTAGCCGATATTTCAGTTCTTCTGTATAGTCGTCGTAAGAATATTTTATTTCAGGTGTGTTTTTTATACTTGATGGTAGTTCAGGTTTGTAGCCATACAGGAGTTCGTATGGAGTGAATTTAGTAGTGGCATGCACCGAAGTATTATACGAAAACATGGCGAAATCTAGATAATTTTCCCAATCTGCTTGATCATTAACGTAGTGTTTAAGATAGTCTGCTAACGTTAGATGACTTCTTTCTAAAGCACCGTTTGATTGCGGTCGATATGCGGTGGTGGTGACGTGTTTAATTTTGAAAAGTTTGCAGATGTGTTTTATTAAATTAGAGTTAAACTCTCTTCCTTGATCAGTTAGAATACAAGTAGGTATCCCGAATTTGCATATAAAGTTATTGACGAATGTTCGGGCTACCGTTAGGGCTTCGTGGTTCGAGATCGCGAATGCTTGTGAAAATTTTGTAAGATCGTCTTGTAATGTCAAGATGAATCTATTACCACTTTCAGTTAATGGCAAGGGGCCAACAATGTCTAAGAACACTTTTTCTAATGGCTTTTTAGAGGTAGTTGTCAGTTCCATAGGCATACGGTTTTTGCGCCTAATTAATTTGTTCTTTTGGCATGATTTACACTTTCACATATTTACTAATATCTTTTTTCATATTTTTCCATTTATAAACCTGTTTTATTCTGTGGTATGTTTTGTGTACACCTAAATGGCCTGAACTGGGAATATCGTGATTTTCTTTTAAAATTGTACTCAAGTCTGCGCGTTGGGGTGTTATCAAAATATTGTGAAATATGTTAATTGTAATATCGGTGTATTTAAAAATGTATCTAATCATTGATCTTAATTTGTTCCACTGTGTTTTATCATAAACATCGGTAAAACGAGGTATACTAATTGTTTCAATGTTTTCTTCTAATAAAAAGCTACGTAAATTTAATAATGTTTCGAAATAATCTTGATATGTTGCGGAATCATAGTGATTTATTTTATAAAATCCGTAAATTACAAATTTAGCTTTTTCCTTGAAATTATGAATTTCATATTGATTAGAATTTATTTTTGATAGATGATCCGAGTGATTAAATTTTTTGAAAATATTTTTTAAATTATTATCTGTTATATTTAGATCTAATGGGATTAAAACTGCAATATTATCGCGTGCGGTTACTATGTCGTCGTTAAGATCGTTGATTTTGCTATATGTTATGACGGAAGTTCCTAAGGTTTGTAAAAAATTATCGTATGTTTCGCGAGGTGACTTAGAAGTTAATGCATTTACTTGTGCTATTCTGCTTAAAGCATCTGTGTTTTTATTTGTTTTGACTTTTACTAAACTATTTCCGAGATAGACGTTTTCGCTTATGCTTATATTTGGTGTTATGCCTTCAATAATCTCCGGGTTTGAAATTCTGATTTGGGCTACCGTTTCGGTGCGTGCTTTAATAATTTGATCCGGTACAAAATCGCAAGTCGCGTTGATTCTCGAACTGGAAGTTGACCTAGGTCTAAAATGATTCCTTGTCGAGTCTGCAAGAGAGTCGCGTTTTGTAACTTTGGATTTAGGAACTGGATTTCTTGGAGTGTTATTTGTTACACTGGCACTGAGTGTAGAACTAGTATTATCGACTTGATGATTAGAATGATTAGTGTCAGGATTATCGTCTGAGCTACTATCTTCGTTAGAATTTAATTTAATTATGGCATTTTTTATTAATAAGTGTCGATTTTCGTAGTTTATTATAGCATCGTGATTTTTTAGAAAGTCGTTGCCTATTATACCATCGTGTTCGATGGGAAAAGAATCGTGAACAATATGAAAAATGTGAGTAATTGTATCGGACCCGAATGTAAAATTTAAATAGCAATAACCGATAGTTTTAATAAGATTTAGAACATTGCCTATCCCCCTAAGGTAAATAGGATTATGTTCAAAACAAAGAGTATGAGGTTTTAATTTGGATAATTTAATTAGTGAAATTTCGGATCCCGTATCTAATAAAAACGAAGAAGTACTGATTAAGTCAGATACTTCTAACTTAACGTGTGCCGTTGCACCTATTACATTTATTGTATAGATGCCTGAACTTGTGTGGCTTCCCGAGGTTCGGCTTGGCTCTCGGGGCCATTGGAGTTTAAAGACGATTCGTTAATTGTGTTTACGCGGTTTGATTGATTTTGATAATTTCGGGTTTGGTTGGGGTAGTTAGGGTTTCTGTAGGCTTCGGTATTTAGATGTGAGACATTGGTTCGATTTCCATTATTCCATGAATTACCTTCGCGCCTATTATGTTGATAATTAAAATTGTTAGAGCCATTTTGATAATAATGATTTCGATTTTGATTAGCTTTCTTCCGGCATTCCTGAATCGTATGTCCTAAATTTTTGCAAAAGCTACATTGTACTGGTGTACGTAAATTCGATTGAGGTTTTCTCTTAGAGTTAAAACGACAGTTGTCAGTGGTATGATTGTTTTTTTTGCAAATATGACAGTATTGATTTGAAGAAGAATAAGATGTACAGTTATTTGAATATGCTTCAGAGATTTGGCTTTCTGATTTCGCGATTTGAATAGCGCCTTCTAAACTCTCAGGATTGCGTGCTCTTATTATTATACTAAGTTCTTTATCCACTCCCATTATAAAACTACCCTTTGCTTGAGTATTAATTAGTCTCGTATTTGCTTCCCTTTCCGCTGCACTGAGGTTGTGGTCCAAACAAGACAATAAATTTTTGTAACATTTTTCTACCTTATTTATATAGGATTCTAGATTTTCACCGCGATCTTGTCTGCACGAATTCAGTTCAATTTGAGCTTGTAGGAAATTCGATTTAGTGGAGAATTCAGATCTTAAAAATGTTTTTAATGCATTCCAAGTAGGTAGTACTTTGTCTTTAATGCGATTTTGCGCCTCACCAGAAAGTGTGATTTTTACCACTGCTAATAACTTAGGGTGATCTACTGCGGGAATCAATTCGAACGCGTGGTTGCAACTTCCAATAAAATTTTCTAAATTACTATTAATTTTTGTACCGTCAAAAAAGACGTTAGTGAGAGCATTTATTACAAAAGTTAAAAGTCCAAAATTATTGCCTGAGGCATCGTTGTCGTTTGAATTATTTCTTGGCATTTTCGTTTTTTTAATAAATCTGATTTACAAATATAAGAAATAATAAAAAATTATAGGAAAATAAACTTGATTAATATGAAGAGAATATTGAAACTAAAAGAAAATTTTTTCACTTACAGATTTGCTATATTGAGAATCAAATGTACGAATTGTCTTTCCTCCTCAGTTGTTTGGTTGCTGGTTGTCGATTGTTGATTGTGGATAATGATGTAAATTTGCAGCAGAAGTTTCCAATGATGGTGATTATTGCAGGGTAATCGGTAGCAGATAAATTAGTACAATATTATTAGGGATGATATGCTGGTGATCTTCTCGTAGGGGTTGTAGGTTGTTGAAAATTAAACTTTATGAACACGGTCTCCGGATGTTGTTGAAATTCAAAGCACTGACACTGTTTTGTTGTTTGTCAGAATTTTTGATCACACTCGATGTCAAGATAAATTCTACAGCGAAATGGATTCTGTCGAATCCTACCGACTGCGCCACTTTTTTGTAGTGTTTTCTTGTTTAATTGATTTTACTTTGTGATTGTGTAGAATTTATTTGATTGAAATTAGGATGGTTTTAATGTTTATTCCTCGTAGTTCCTTTTGGGTGATATTATTGAACTTGTCGAAAGAAACCAACAGAGACTTTCAATTTATCTATTGATATAACAAACACTAAAAAACACTACAAATAATAACCGTTAAGGTTTTAGTCATGACCAGGTTTATCAGTTTTGTACTGGTCCAAAAATGTACTTTTTAATACGTATGTTAAGTTAATATTATGTGTTAAATGAAAATTGAACTAATGAGTATGAAAGATGGAAATATACTGTTTTTAAAATAGGATAAGTTTCGATGACCTGAAAGTCATCCCCTGAAAAGGCGGGGTGCATGGTTTTCGTCCCAACCGTAGGTGATAAATCTGTCGACTGGTCTTGACCAAACATATACATATTACTTACAAGTTACATATTAGAAGTTTAAAATTCGTGTATCAAAAGTGGACCTCTAGCAATGGGGGGTCGTCAAACTGACGCCATAGGCCACACATTAAGATATTGGCATGTGTTAAAATACTTAAAATGAATGTAACAAGTAAAAACAACAGAAATAAGGGCATAGAGGTAGTGGTACATTACAAAATATTGAATTAAATATAATAAAGAACAAAATTTAGTCGACGTAGAAATGTACAAGAAACATGGTAATATGGTTTTGAAAAACTTATTTTATATCTACAGGGTGCTTATGGTTGAACGTTAATTCTTAAAAACCTTGGAAATTGGAAAAAAAAATTAATTATAATACCGTTAATTTTAAGACTTTACAACCTTAATACTTGTGTAGTGTTTTCTTGTTTAATTGATTTTACTTTGTGATTGTGTAGAATTTATTTGATTGAAATTAGGATGGTTTTAATGTTTATTCCTCGTAGATCCTTTTGGGTGATATTATTGAACTTGTCGAGAGAAACCAACAGAGACTTTCAATTTATTTATTGATATAACAAACACTAAAAAACACTACAAATAATAACCGTTAAGGTTTTAGTCAAGACCAGGTTTATCAGTTTTATACTGGTCCAAAAATGTACTTTTTAATACGTATGTTACGTTAATATTATGTGTTAAATGAAAATTGAACTAATGAGTATGAAAGATGGAAATATAATGTTTTTAAAATAGGATAAGTTTCGATGACCTGAAAGTCATCCCCTGAAAAGGCGGGGTGCATGGTTTTCGTCCCAACCGTAGGTGATAAATCTGTCGACTGGTCTTGACCAAACATATACATATTACTTACAAGTTACATATTAGAAGTTTAAAATTTGTGTATCAAAAGTGGACCTCTAGCAATGGGGGGTCGTCAAACTGACGCCATAGGCCACACATTAAGATATTGGCATGTGTTAAAATACTTAAAATGAATGTAACAAGTAAAAACAACAGAAATAAGGGCATAGAGGTAGTGGTACATTACACTCCCCCCCTTAAAAGATGAAAATTTTGTTCATTCAAAATTTTTATAATTTGTTTTTAGGTACTGAATGGTAAGTACATAATATTATATCAATTTGAAACAATAATCACTTTCCTTAAATTTTTTTTTTTACATTTCCTAAAATTAAACGTCGATGTCTACAACAACTCAGAGTACATATAAAATAAATTGTATTTTAAATATAAAAAATGTTTTAGTTGAACAAAGGTACAGCAAAGTCATTCATCAATAATTTTATTAAACTAATGTATTATAAAGTTTTGTTTGTCATTTTTTTTTCACTGCACATTCACAAAATTTTATTTATTTAGGTACTATTTAAAGTTTTTTTTTTTTTTGTTTCACTACACATTCTGAATTAACACATTCAGGTAACCGATTTGCGTTTTTCACTAACTTGTCTTCTTCGTCGGATTTTAACCTGGGATGCACTTCACAGTTGATTTAAGTGTAACTATTCTATATCTATATCTACATTAACATGAATGAAATGAATGAAACATATTTTATTTTAGTTTTGCAATATTCATCTTATTATTTTTCCTTTTAATGCCAATTTTGTTAATTAATCTCTCACTTCGTCAAACTTTTGACGGCCAATACTAGACGAGAAAAACTGATATTTTTTTTAAGTTTTACAACTCCACTTGTTACGTATTTCTTTCCGCAATATCATAGAAAAACATTTTTTGTAGGCGTCTCCATATGCTAATAAATCGAATTTCTTATGGGATGATTATAGTTAAAATAATCGGTTCTATTTCTATGCTATGACTGACTTTAGTTTATCGAAGTGTACTCTCACATTCTTGTTTTTAATCTTTATTGTGCAGTTTACATTAGAATCTATGGACTGAACTTGGTAAGGTCCTTTGTAACGGGCATTTAATTTTTTCGATGTACCCGGTTTGGACTGTTCGTCGAGCAAATAAACCATGTCACCAGATTTTATCGTGATCGGCTTTGCTTTTTTATCATAGTATGACTTATTGACAATTTTTGATTGAATCGAATGCTTATGTGCGATTTCGTGACTTTTACTTAGCCGATATTTCAGTTCTTCTGTATAGTCGTCGTAAGAATATTTTATTTCAGGTGTGTTTTTTATACTTGATGGTAGTTCAGGTTTGTAGCCATACAGGAGTTCATATGGAGTGAATTTAGTAGTGGCATGCACCGAAGTATTATACGAAAACATGGCGAAATCTAGATAATTTTCCCAATCTGCTTGATCATTAACGTAGTGTTTAAGATAGTCTGCTAACGTTAGATGACTTCTTTCTAAAGCACCGTTTGATTGCGGTCGATATGCGGTGGTGGTGACGTGTTTAATTTTGAAAAGTTTGCAGATGTGTTTTATTAAATTAGAGTTAAACTCTCTTCCTTGATCAGTTAGAATACAAGTAGGTATCCCGAATTTGCAGATAAAGTTATTGACGAATGTTTGGGCTACCGTTAGGGCTTCGTGGTTCGAGATCGCGAATGCTTGTGAAAATTTTGTAAGATCGTCTTGTAATGTCAAGATGAATCTATTACCACTTTCAGTTAATGGCAAGGGGCCAACAATGTCTAAGAACACTTTTTCTAATGGCTTTTTAGAGGTAGTTGTCAGTTCCATAGGCATACGGTTTTTGCGCCTAATTAATTTGTTCTTTTGGCATGATTTACACTCTTTCACATATTTACTAATATCTTTTTTCATATTTTTCCATTTATAAACCTGTTTTATTCTGTGGTATGTTTTGTGTACACCTAAATGGCCGGAACTGGGAATATCGTGATTTTCTTTCAAAATTGTAATCAAGTCTGCGCGTTGGGGTGTTATTAAAATATTGTGAAATATGTTAATTGTAATATCGGTGTGTTTAAAAATGTATCTAATCATTGATCTTAATTTGTTCCACTGTGTTTTATCATAAACATCGGTAAAACGAGGTATACTAATTGTTTCAATGTTTTCTTCTAATAAAAAGCTACGTAAATTTAATAATGTTTCGAAATAATCTTGATATGTTGCGGAATCATAGTGATTTATTTTATAAAATCCGTAAATTACAAATTTAGTTTTTTCCTTGAAATTATGAATTTCATATTGGTTAGAATTTATTTTTGATAGATGATCCGAGTGATTAAATTTTTTGAAAATATTTTTTAAATTATTATCTGTTATATTTAGATCTAATGGGATTAAAACTGCAATATTATCGCGTGCGGTTACTATGTCGTCGTTAAGATCGTTGATTTTGCTATATGTTATGACGGAAGTTCCTAAGGTTTGTAAAAAATTATCGTATGTTTCGCGAGGTGACTTAGAAGTTAATGCATTTACTTGTGCTATTCTGCTTAAAGCATCTGCGTTTTTATTTGTTTTACCTGGTTTGTATTCTATGTAGTATTTGTATTCTGCTAATATGAGACGATAGCGAAGTAACCGTGAGCTTGGATCTTTTACGTTTTGTAAATATTTTAACGCGATGTTATCTGTTACGATTTTAAACTCTCGACCGAATAGGTAGGGCCTGAAATGTTTTACGGCTGAAACAATGGCAAGTAGTTCTTTAGATGCAACGTCATAATTTTGTTCAGCTTTCTGTAGCACTCGACTATAATACGCGATGGGGAGGTCGTTTCCTTTTGGACCTTGCGACAGTACTGCACCTATTGCATAATTAGATGCGTCGGTAGTTAACGTAAATTCCTTAGAAAAATCAGGAAATTGTAAAATTGGTTCCCTACAAAGTTCGTCTCTAAGTTTTTCGAATGATTGTTGTTGAAGACTAGTCCAATCAAATTTAGCGTCTTTCCGTAGTAATTTCGATAGAGGTTGTGCTAATTTACTAAAATCTTGAATGAATCTTCTGTAATAGCCTGCAAGCCCTAGAAACGATTTAATCTGTTTTTGATTATGAGGGACCGGAAAATTTTTTACGCATAATATTTTGGATGGGTCTGGCTGAACACCATCAGCTGATATGTGGTGACCAAGGTAAACAATTTCTTGTCGAAGAAAATGACATTTATTGGGCTCGAGTTTGAGATTGTGGTGTGAAAGTCTGTCAAATACGTCTTTTAACTTTTTTATATGATTTACTAAACTGTCTGAAAATATTATTATGTCATCTAAGTATACCAAACATCTATAATTATTTTGGAGTCCGGATAAAGCTACATTCATAAGACGCTGAAATGTTGCGGGTGCTGATTTTAGACCAAAAGGCATTCGGTTAAATTCAAAATGCCCTAGAGGTATACTGAACGCTGTTTTAGGTGCGTCGCGTGGGTGCATTCTAATTTGGTGAAAACCGGAAGTTAAATCGAGTGTCGAAAAATATTTACAACATCCTAGTTGGTCTAATATCTCCTCAATGTTAGGTAGTGGGTAAGAATCCCCGATCGTAATATCATTGAGTTTCCGATAATCTATAACGAGTCTCCACTTTTTGTTATTTTCGCCGTTGGTTTTTTTCGGTACGACCCACACAGGTGAGTTCCAGGGACTATATGACGGTTTGATTATGTTTTGATCTAGCATTTTAGTTATTTGTTCGTCAACTACTGATTTTAAAGCATGAGGATATCTATATGTTTTAGCATTTATTGGTACTTCTGTTGACGTATGAATTTCGTGAGAAACGAGGTCTGTATAACTTAAGTTATCTCCCTCTAAGTAAAATAACTCATTATATTCCATACACAAATCTATTATTTCTTGACTTTCCTCTGAATTTAAATGGTCCGTGTTTACTAATTTTTTAATTTTTTCTAGTCTTTCCGAATTATAATTATTGTTATGTTTATGTAAAAAGGTCGAATTCACCTGGCATATTTCGGGTTTGTTTTCTAATGTAATTATTAAATCGTTTATTTTTATATCTTTCTCCGATGCATTTAAGATAGTTGTGGTGACCGTATTATTTGAATTCACTTTTACTAAACTATTTCCGAGATAGACGTTTTCACTTATGCTTATATTTGGTGTTATGCCTTCAATAATCTCCGGGTTTGAAATTCTGATTTGGGCTACCGTTTCGGTGCGTGCTTTAATAATTTGATCCGGTACAAAATCGCAAGTCGCGTTGATTCTCGAACTGGAAGTTGACCTAGGTCTAAAATGATTCCTTGTCGAGTCTGCAAGAGAGTCGCGTTTTGTAACTTTGGATTTAGGAACTGGATTTCTTGGAGTGTTATTTGTTACACTGGCACTGAGTGTAGAACTAGTATTATCGACTTGATGATTAGAATGATTAGTGTCAGGATTATCGTCTGAGCTACTATCTTCGTTAGAATTTAATTTAATTATGGCATTTTTTATTAATAAGTGTCGATTTTCGTAGTTTATTATAGCATCGTGATTTTTTAGAAAGTCGTTGCCTATTATACCATCGTGTTCGATGGGAAAAGAATCGTGAACAATATGAAAAATGTGAGTAATTGTATCGGACCCGAATGTAAAATTTAAATAGCAATAACCGATAGTTTTAATAAGATTTAGAACATTGCCTATCCCCCTAAGGTAAATAGGATTATGTTCAAAACAAAGAGTATGAGGTTTTAATTTGGATAATTTAATTAGTGAAATTTCGGATCCCGTATCTAATAAAAACGAAGAAGTACTGATTAAGTCAGATACTTCTAACTTAACGTGTGCCGTTGCACCTATTACATTTATTGTATAGATGCCTGAACTTGTGTGGCTTCCCGAGGTTCGGCTTGGCTCTCGGGGCCATTGGAGTTTAAAGACGATTCGTTAATTGTGTTTACGCGGTTTGATTGATTTTGATAATTTCGGGTTTGGTTGGGGTAGTTAGGGTTTCTGTAGGCTTCGGTATTTAGATGTGAGACATTGGTTCGATTTCCATTATTCCATGAATTACCTTCGCGCCTATTATGTTGATAATTAAAATTGTTAGAGCCATTTTGATAATAATGATTTCGATTTTGATTTGATTTCTTTCGGCATTCCTGGATCGTATGTCCTAAATTTTGGCAAAAGCTACATTGTACTGGGGTACGTAAATTCGATTGTGGTTTTCTCTTAGAGTTAAAACGACAGTTGTCAGTGGTATGATTGTTTTTTTTGCAAATATGACAGTATTGATTTGAAGAAGAATAAGATGTACAGTTATTTGAATATGCTTCAGAGATTTGGCTTTCTGATTTCGCGATTTGAATAGCGCCTTCTAAACTCTCAGGATTGCGTGCTCTTATTATTATACTAAGTTCTTTATCCATTCCCATTATAAAACTACACTTTGCTTGAGTATTAATTAGTCTCGTATTTGCTTCCCTTTCCGCTGCACTGAGGTTGTGGTCCAAACAAGACAATAAATTTTTGTAACATTTTTCTACCTTATTTATATAGGATTCTAGATTTTCACCGCGATCTTGTCTGCACGAATTCAGTTCAATTTGAGCTTGTAGGAAATTCGATTTAGTGGAGAATTCAGATCTTAAAAATGTTTTTAATGCATTCCAAGTAGGTAGTACTTTGTCTTTAATGCGATTTTGCGCCTCACCAGAAAGTTTGATTTTTACCACTGCTAATAACTTAGGGTGATCTACTGCGGGAATCAATTCGAACGCGTGGTTCCAACTTCCAATAAAATTTTCTAAATTACTATTAATTTTTGTACCGTCAAAAAAAGACGTTAGTGAGAGCATTTATTACAAAAGTTAAAAGTTCAAAATTATTGCCTGAGGCATCGTTGTCGTTTGAATTATTTCTTGGCATTTTCGTTTTTTAATAAATCTGATTTACAAATATAAGAAATAATAAAAAATTATAGGAAAATAAACTTGATTAATATGAAGAGAATATTGAAACTAAAAGAAAATTTTTTCACTTACAGATTTGCTATATTGAGAATTAAATGTACGAATTGTCTTTCCTCCTCAGTTGTTTGGTTGCTGGTTGTCGATTGTTGATTGTGGATAATGATGTAAATTTGCAGCAGAAGTTTCCAATGATGGTGATTATTGCAGGGTAATCGGTAGCAGATAAATTAGTACAATATTATTAGGGATGATATGCTGGTGATCTTCTCGTAGGGGTTGTTGGTCGTTGAAAATTAAACTTTATGAAGACGGTCTCCGGATGTTGTTGAAAGCACTGTCACTGTTTTGTTGTTTGTCAAAATTTTTGATCACACTCGATGTCAAGATAAATTCTACAGCGAAATGGATTCTGTCGAATCCTACCGACTGCGCCACTTTTTTGTAGTGTTTTCTTGTTTAATTGATTTTACTTTGTGATTGTGTAGAATTTATTTGATTGAAATTAGGATGGTTTTAATGTTTATTCCTCGTAGATCCTTTTGGGTGATATTATTGAACTTGTCGAGAGAAACCAACAGAGACTTTCAATTTATTTATTGATATAACAAACACTAAAAAACACTACAAATAATAACCGTTAAGGTTTTAGTCAAGACCAGGTTTATCAGTTTTGTACTGGTCCAAAAATGTACTTTTTAATACGTATGTTACGTTAATATTATGTGTTAAATGAAAATTGAACTAATGAGTATGAAAGATGGAAATATACTGTTTTTAAAATAGGATAAGTTTCGATGACCTGAAAGTCATCCCCTGAAAAGGCGGGGTGCATGGTTTTCGTCCCAACCGTAGGTGATAAATCTGTCGACTGGTCTTGACCAAACATATACATATTACTTACAAGTTACATATTAGAAGTTTAAAATTTGTGTATCAAAAGTGGACCTCTAGCAATGGGGGGTCGTCAAACTGACGCCATAGGCCACACATTAAGATATTGGCATGTGTTAAAATACTTAAAATGAATGTAACAAGTAAAAACAACAGAAATAAGGGCATAGAGGTAGTGGTACATTACACTTGTCTAGAATTTAGTGTAGAATTCGAAAATGTGGAAATATACAAGGTGTTTTTGAAATAGGTGGTCAAAATTTAGGACCATGTAGAGCAAGTCAAATGATGAAGAAAACCTTTATAAAATTATTTTCTAAAGTGCTTTCTAAGGGAGCTACAGCCCCGTAATTGTAGGCCCTTAAGAATGCTTTTTATTAAATATCTCCGAAACCGTTTAAGATATAATAATAAAATTTTGTACAGTCACTAGCTCTTTTATGCTTAACAATATGTAATTAGTATCATTTGAAATTTTTATTCAAGGGTGTGTCAAGTGGGGGGGGGGGGCGGAGGGTAAATATGATCCCAACTTTTTTGTATGTTATGTTTTTTTGTTTTTGACATGAAATTATTAAATGTAATAGTTTTTTTACAAAAAAATGATCCACTTGTTTAATTTCGATGCCATGCACCGTTTTTGAGTAAAATCGATTTGAAAATTTTTAACATTCTCTGAACGTGAAGCGTTTTTTTTTAAATTTTCGAAATGAATGTAAAAAATTTAGGAGCATGTAGAGCAAGTCAAATCATGAAGAAAACGTTCATAAAATTATTTTCTAAAGTGCTTTCTAAGGGAGTTACAGCCCCTTAATGGTGGGTCCCTAAGAATGGTTTTTATTAAATATCTTCGAAACCGTTTAAAACACTTTAGAGAAAAACTTTATTAAGGTTTTCTTCATCATTTAACTTGCTCTACATGCTCCTGAATTTTGTATATTCATTTTGAAATTTAAAAAAAAAACGCTTCACGTTCAGAGTATGTTAAAAATTTTCAAATCCATTTTACTCAAAAACGGCGCATGGTATCGAAATTAAACAAGCGGACCATTTTTTTATAAAAAACTATTAAATTTAATAATTTTATGTCAAAAACAAAAAAACAGTATATACAAAAAAGTTGGGATCATATTTACCCCCGGCCCCCCCAACTTGACACACCCTTGAACAAAATTTTCAGATGATACTAATTTCACATTGTTAAGCATAAAAGAGCTAGTAACTGTACAAAATTTTATTATTATATCTTAAACGGTTTCGGAGATATTTAATAAATACCATTCTTAGGGGCCTACAATTACGGGCCTTAGAGAGCACTTTAGAAAATAATTTTATAAAGGTTTTCTTTATCATTTGACTTGCTCTACATGCTCCTAAATTTTGACCACCTATTTTAAAAACACCTTGTATAGGGTGTTCCATTTAAAAAATCCACAGATCTCGCAATTCTTGCAACCATCGGAGACAATGGAAATCATAACACCATATTTGAAACATAATTAACTGTTTATTCTACACGCAAGGTTATTATAAACATAAAATTTTTTAGCATTTTATTTTTGAAAAACTTAAGTAGTACTTATTAATATAATACTTCTTATACACATCTCAATTTACAAGTTAGGTAGTAAGAAATAATAAAAATCATTTTTAATTAACCAACTTATTTATAACCCTCGGCTATCGCCTCGGGCTACAACTTTTCTACTCAGTGTCAGTTTCTTCTCTTATAGGTGCTTATAGTGTAATATACTATTTCTAAGCAGATAGCACCTACCATCCGTTGTCTTTAATTTTAAATGAGTATGTTTGTTTATATTAACAACATTAAAAACCAGTCCGCCTTGCACGTGTTTAACATAAACAACCCTGAACACTACCACATTGTTCTAAAACCACAGAATACCCTCTTTATCTAAAACCCACATACAAAACTATAACCATTGACAACAAACCAGCATAATGTGGTCCAGATACACAAATTTCATATTTAGTTTAAAATACTATAGGTACTTTTCAAAACTCCCTTTTCAGCTATTTTCTAAAATTTAAGGATATAAAAAAATTTCCAGCTATACAGGGTGGTTCGAATTTTTCCTTCAATAATTTGGGAATCAATAGAAAACCTTAAAAAAACATCAATCTTCTTAATAAACTTATATCGAAAACTCAACCGTTTCAGAAATACAGAGTGTTGAAGTTGCATATTTTTTTTTAATAAATTCAATATCTGAAACGGTTGAGATTTAGATATAAGTTTATTAAGAAAATTGATATTATTTTAACATTTATAATTGATTCCCAAATTATCGAAAGTTCAATTCGAACCACCCTGTATACTTGGTACTTGTCTTATTGCAATAAATTACCTACAATGACATCTAATTAATATTTTACTGTATAACGATTTGTTTTACAAAAAAACTACAAGAAAACTTTTTTTTTTCGTAAATCGACTGCTGATTTCAGAAATGTAGAAAAAATGTATTATATCATTGGCGTACCACTTTTTTTTTCTAAAAAGAAATAATTTCACCCCCGTGGTTACGCCACTGCTTGAAGTAGGAAAACAAATTATGGTGATTAATAAATATGGTACTTTTTAAGAAAATAATATCCACCAAATTTCAATAAAATATTCCCTTTGGTTCAGGATATATTAAATTTATTTTACAAAAAATATGCAACTTCAACACCCAGTATTTCTGAAACGGTTGAGTTTTTGATATAAGTTTATTTATAGAAAATTGATGTTTTTTTAAGGTTTTCTATTGATTTCCAAATTGTTGAAGGTAAAATTCGGACCACCCTGTATAATAGTAATCGTATAAACGTGTTTGTGTTGTTTTCTACATATTTTCAACAAATTAAGAACTACCTGGACTAGTTTGTTGCATTGAACCCTTTTATGTTAAAGCGAGAAAATTCTACTGTTATTAAATTTTAAGTTTTTTTTAAATAATTATTTAAATAAAATTTAGAAATGTTTATTAAGTAAAATCGTACTTACTCAAATTTAGTGCTTTTCAGCTTTGGAATTTAGATTAATAGATTATACGCAGTGATTATTCAAAAATACTAGTTTTAAATTTTTTCATTCATTTAAATTACCCAGTCTGTTAATATTACAACGATACAGGAACATCCCACCCATCCCGGTCACCATAATCTCATCATCATCATCACTTTGATTAGTACAATTTTACTGAAACGGCAACATTCCAACATTGGACACTGATCGTACGTGGTGCATTTCAACCTATCTATCTCATCTAAAGCCGAAAATACACCATTCAATTTGGTTGAACAATTTGGTAGGTTCAACCAGATTGAACCAATAGAAATACACTTGACTTCTTTCAATGTTTCTTTCAATGTTTCTATTGGTTCAATCTGGTTGAATCTACCAAATTGTTCAACCAAATTGAATGGTGTATTTTCGGCTTAACTGCGCTGGTGTGACGCTTGAGTGTGTCAGTCAGGCCGGGTATTCTGCATCGCATGAGTGTTTTCAACACTAAAAATAAAATTATTATTGATCGAAGTTTTTAAGAATGAACGGACAACCACCAACACCCTGTATAAAGCAAGTTTTCCAAAACTATATCAGCTTATTGCTTGTATATTCCTACTTCAAACTTTGGAAAAAATGTGTCAATCGGTGTGATTCTATAACTTTTTAACGACCGTGACTATGTAACCACTATGGTTGTTGCTACGGTACGACGTTTTTGATTGGTAGTTATCATAGCAACAACCACAATAATTAATAAGCACGGTGGTTAAAAACTTACAGAATCGCACCGATTGTCAAGATACGAATTTTTATTTTCATCTATGTTTTTGTAAAAAAAAAAAGAAAAAGTGTAAATAATTATAATACCGTTAATGTTAGGACCATACAACCTTAATACTTTTATGTCTAAAATGAAATGTAGAATCTAAAAATTTAAAAATACACAGAGTGTTCCATTTTACAAAGTTTGTGTCTACGTCCGGTATAACCGGAAGTACCAGAAAGATGGCATTATTTTCATTAAATAGAGCACATTGTATAATGGGTGTGTACCAATTTATAGATCCAAATTGTGTTTATTAATAGAGTTATCTCTACTGTCAACTCGTCGTGACACACCCTGTATATGTTACTAGATAATAAAATCATATATAAAATAAGACAGCCTCATCAATAATAGGTAACCCCCTGACTCCCTGACAGCACCCACTTGACAAACTTTCCTCTTACGCAAGTTTTCCAAATCTCCAAAAGTGTTTCTCGCCGATCGACATTAAACGCCAAACTTTAATGACAACTGACAGTTACTAAAATGTCTCTTTTACTGCCTAGGCATTAAAAAAGTGTCAAAATGACTAGGCAGTAAAATTTTTTAATAATTTATTTTAATACTTAAGTATAAGTCAATTCCACACTCGCCGCTTCTTAAAATTTCATCCAGTAATTCTTCAGCATCACTATAACTCATTTTTACTTTCTTATACGCAGTATAAGGAAGTATAGTAATCGTGTTTTTTTTCGACTTCGAGATTTTGATGGATTTACACGTTTTGAGGGCCCCTAAATCCATTCTGATCATTTTCGCCATGGTGTCTGTCTGTGTGTCTGTGTGTCTGTCTGTATCCACCATAACTCAAAAACGGCTTATCGGATTTGATTCAAATTTCATATTTAAGAGTTTGAACAAATTTGTGGGTGCCACATTCAATGTTTTTCATCTAGCACCAACACAAGTGACACTTACCTGATGACATTTTTAGGTTTTTTAAGAATATCTTGAAAAATAAACAATTTATGAGATTTTTTTATTCTTTAACATTGATTTAGAATTGAATTTTGAACAAATTTTGTTTGAACTTTTTTTTGAAATTCCGTCAAAAAAATTTCAAAAAAACGAGATATTCCTAAAACACTTTATATTTCTCATAGCGCGCTTTGATAGTTGAATCCGAGGGTCGAAAAGTAATTATTGTGATACTATCCGTATAAGAAAGTCATGTGTTGGGCACATCAGATATTTTAACTTTAGGTATATTAGTTTTTTATCACTTTTTATTCACACTAGAGACACCAGCCTGACCAAAAATTGGCAGACATTAACGAAAAATAATAAATAAATCTGTTCCTATTATAGCAACGATGCTATACAGGCTGTTTCAAATTCGCTTCTCACTACGGGGATCTCAGAAACGGTAAGAGATACAGCTTTGGTTAAATTGGGGCAAAGTTGCGTAATATGGTGGCCAATAATAAGCCGTTTAGAAATCGAAAATATCTTTTGTAGTTCTGGAGATTTTTTGAAAAAATCAAATTTTTGCCTTTTCGTTTTTATTTTTTTCTGCTCTTATTTTTCAAGATATCGAAAAACTAAAAGCACTTTGTCGTGGACACTTTTTGTGCTTTATAAAATGACGTTAAAATTTTCCTCATGTGACGTTTCGTTTTTCCGCTGACGTCATCACCTCCAATTTTTTAAATACGGCCCTGTATCTTTTTTTGTCGTTTTAAGTAGCATTTTTTGTGTTCTAGAAAATGGCGTTTACATTTTTTCCATACGACATTTCGTTCTTGTGCAATCATCTTCAGATCATTTTTTAAATACGGTCTTGGATTTTTTTTACAATTTCATCAGTATTTTTGCTCACTTCCTCATATCCACACATTTTGGTAAACTTTAATAAATAATAAATTTTTGTTTGATAATAAATCAAACTAACCTATTATTTATTGTTAGTAGTAATAATAAGAACAATGGAAGCAATTTTTTTAAATAATAATTATAAAATAAACACTTATGAAATCGTCAATACTGATGATGGGCTGTAGGTACAATGAAAAAAAATACTGATGAAATTGTAAAAATAATCCAGTGCCGTAGGCATTCAAAAAATGATCCGATGATTACACAAGAACGAAACGTCGTATGGAAAAAATTTAAACACCATTTCATAGAGCATAAAAAATGCTACTTAAAACGATGAAAAAAAAACAGGGCCGTTTTTAAAAAAATGGAGTTGATGACGTCAGCGGAAAAACGAAACGTCGCATGAAGAAAATTTTAACGTTTATAAAGCACAAAAAGTGTTTTTGGTTTTTCGATATCTTGAAAAATAAGAGCAGAAAAAAATAAAAACAAAAAGGCAAAAATTTGGTTTTTTCAAAAAATCTCCAAAATTACAAAAGATATTTTCGATTCCTTAACGGCTTATTATTGGCCACCATATTACGCAACTTTGCCCCAATTTAACCAAAGCTGTATCTCTTACCGTTTCTGAGATCCCTGTAGTGAGAAGAGAATTTGGAACAGCCTGTATAAGCCACATTAATGTAATCGTATTTTCAGATTGTTTTGCATATGTATTTTCTTTTTAAAAATGTAAAACTTAAATGATCGGCAAAAAAAGCATATGTTCAATTCGGCAACAAAACTGATGCTGGATTCAAAGCCTCGACTTCGTCTCAGCTTTGAAACCAGCCGTGACATTAAATCATCTGCTTTGTTGCCTTATTAAACAAATAACTACTTACGCTGGTCTTTGGTAATTCTCATATTATTCTACCGACTCTGTATTTGTATATTTCAGTCACCCTGTATGTATGTATAAGCGATATTCCATGCACTTGCCGTGCCCTGTATACTGATCACGAACACAGGCAACTAACAAGACCCGCGTGTATAAATGTATGCCAACATAATTATTTATTTATTTTTATTATACATATTATTATATTGGATAGATATATCCACATCCTTTTTTAGCCTTTAAAAAGGTAGATAAAATCTATAATACTGTTTTTTTGAATTTTATTTATTTTACAACAATATTCGCTGATTTTGAATTTTAGGGTTGGCACAATTGTCAACCGTCAAAATAGTTTATTTTAACCACAAAAAAGTAAAAAGTGTTATAACTGTTATATTTTGCTAGGATATTTTGTGCCATAAACTGTTTCAAGTATTTTTATTAAAGGTACATTTTAAGTCAGCTACTACTAATAATAATAATATAGTCTTGGTACATGTCTAGAATCTCGGCTAGCAAAAACATTTTTTAGGCCAATTTTAGCAAAAGTCGCGATTCTAAACAAACCAAAGTCTCTGGTTCGTTTGACTATCTTTATTTTTATTTCAGCTGCTAAAATGGTGGGTAAGAATCCGAAAAAAGAAAACTTGTTTTGTATTCAATGTAGTGAGTTCGACATTTTGCAGTTAGGTAAAGACGACAAGTGGAATAATAACTTTTGGTTTCTAAAAATTTCACATTTAATTTACAGAAAACAGATCGCTAATTATGAAAAACGACACATTGACTAAGAATTATGCTGAAGCTAAAATAACCATGTCTAAAATGCAGTCGGAAATGGATATAATGCATAAACAGATTTTCCACCTGAAAGCAGAAAAGAATGTAAGTCTATTAGTATATTATTTCGAAATTAAGACAGGATGCAGATTAATGATTAAAGCTTTATGTCATAAATAATTCTTGATTAACGTCTGACTCTTGCATATCAGATTCCAGATCAAACTTTAACGTATCAAGTTTGTGTTTTTGTAGAGAACTACTAGAATTTTAAGAACGGTATACAATCACTTCTTGCAAATGGCCCCAATAGTAAATGGTGTTATGTATAGTATGGAATTAGTAGAAGACATAATCACATCAGAAATACCAAACATTGAAACAGGTGCCATTCCTCAAATTACCATTACAAGGCCAAGTGTTGTTACCTCCCATACTCCAGAGGAAATTTTACTGAGAGAAAACGTAAGAAATGTGTGAAATTGTGAAAATGTTTTTTGCTTATCTGATACGGTTTTAGCATAAATCTCCGAACAGAACACGGCGAGAGGAAGAACAAAATGATTTGTCTGACGATTCCGAAGTTTTAGCGGAAAGATCTATGTAAGTTAGATATATGAAAATTAATTATGTACAGGGTGGAGCATTTTTGATGGGATTACAGGGTATCTAGGGTTTCTGCTGAAGTTAGAAAAAAACGGACAGCACATTTTTCGGTCAACTTTTTAAGACCAATTGAATGGTGAAAACACGAAATGTCTACCTTCTTTTGTTTTTGAGTTACAAGCAAAAACTGATTTTTTACCGAATTTCTCAAGTCAGTGTATCTCGGTTAATTGAAAAGTTACAAAAAAATAGATACTTTATATGTTTTTTATAGAGATTTTAATTTAAAACAAGAATATATATTCAAATTTTAATTCCGTTCAATTGTTTTTGAGTTATGACATAAAGCTGTATTTTTTTAAATGGAAACCATAGTTGGCTATGGATTCATTAGAAAGGATTTTTTCTCAGCTTTCCAAAAATATTATCATATATTTTTTTTTATAAATTACGAAGTTATTGCATATTTTCAGTTTAAAAAAGAATGAATCTATTATAGGTGTGCCGTGATTGATCGGTTTGTGAAACAAATGACTGTCTCAGCTAACTTGTTACGAAAACTAAAAATTACAATAAAAGAAACATTTTATTAAACAAATAACCAAACCAATTTTAAATAAAAAATAAATTTAAATAAAAATAAAAATAAATCAAATTTAAAATAAAATTAAACGTTTAATTATTTGTTTAATAAAATGTTTCTTTTATTGTAATTTTTAGTTTTCGTAACAAGTTAGCTGAGACAGTCATTTGTTTCACAAACCGATCAATCACGGCACACCTATAATAGATTCATTCTTTTTTAAACTGAAAATATGCAATAACTTCGTAATTTATAAAAAAAAATATATGATATATATTTTTGGAAAGCTGAGAAAAAATCATTTCTAATGAATCCATAGCCAACTATGGTTTCCATTTAAAAAAATTCAACTTTATGTCATAACTCAAAAACAATTGAACGAAATTAAAATTTGAATATATATTCTTGTTTCAAATTAAAATCTCTATAAAAAACATATAAAGTATTTTTTTGTAACTTTTCAATTAACCGAGATACACTGACTTGAGAAATTCGGTAAAAAATCAGTTTTTGCTTGTAACTCAAAAACAAAAGAAGGTAGACATTTCGTGTTTTCACATTCAATTTGTTGTAAAAAGTTGACCCAAAAATGTGCTATCCGTTTTTTTCTAACTTCAGCAGAAACCCTAGATACCCTGTAATCCCATCGAAAATGCTCCACCCTGTACAGGGTGTACAACTAAAAATGGTCGCCGGCTGTATCTCAAAAACTATTTATTGTACAGCCTTCGGAAAAAAATATTTTTAGGAAAAGTGGCCAAAAGAAATCGCTGGAAATTATTTTCAAGTTTTTAGCTTCGCCGCTAGGGGGCGTACCTGCCATGGCAACTGATAAAATCATTATTTTCTCCAAATTATAGGCAATTAAGGTAATTGAAAAATTACTTATTATATATTTTTGCGAATTTAAGTGGTAGGCTTTGGAACAAAAAAAATACAATTAGTTCTAAATTCGCAAAACGACTTGTGATAACAATAATACGTGTTGTGAATCGTGTAAATACTATTTTGTCCATATTTCCTGAACGAAAAAAGATATGGATCTGCGGTTTTCACTAATATTTTCGATATTTTATATTAATTTTAATAATGTTAAAAAATATATATGAGTCCATTTAAATTTTTCAAGAAAAATCGATAAAATCAATAAGTTTTCAAAAAGCGTCACCTAGCAACAAATATATGAATCAAAACAACTTCTCTTATCGAACATCGTTTGAATCAAGAAAAGTTCTTTCAAACGATATTAAGTTTGCCAAATTCTATAAAGTTAAACAGAAGTTTTTCGTACAGAAGAATTCACCTTCTCCTCCCACCCTTATTTGATGAGCTAGAGCAAAAAGTGTTAGATCAAAATTGTGTATAATTGTTTCAGCTTTCCAATAAAGTTATTTTTGAGTTACCTTAATTGCCTATAATTTGGAGAAAATCATGATTTTATCATTTTCCATGGCAGGTACGCCCCCTAGCGGCGAAGCTAGAAACTTGAAAATAATTTCCAGCGATTACTTTTGGCCACTTTTACTATAAATATTTTTTTCCGAAGGCTGTACGATAAATAGTTTCTGAGATACAGCCGGCGACCATTCTTAGTTGTACACCCTGTACATTAGACAGTGCGAAATTCAACATTGCTATCTTCTCCATGAATAGAGGAAGATGTTGGAGAGCATGAAAATAATTGTATTTTAATTTTTCATTTTGGGACTATTTGTTGTAAAACCAAACCATCTGATGTAGCCTGCACATGACTTTTTTTACTAACCTAATCCAATTTATATTTTGTTTGCTTTAGAAAATGAAACACTGTGTTGCAACCTCGGAATGCAAGTGAAAAAAATTTTGTTTCTATTATTATATTCAGAAATGATACTGACGTAACTTGGAAATTCTCAGTTGACTTTAAATTGAATAATGAAATCTTATGAGATATAAATTTCAGACACAAGCTGACCACAATCCGCGAAGACGAGGACGAGGAGGAGGAGGAAGAAGATCGAAGTAAACAGACGCAACAGACACATTTTAATGGAATTTTGCGAGATGTAAATTAGCTTTTTGTTTTTTCTTCTTAATAACACAATTTTTCTAGGTGAGGATATACATAAATCAATTGAGTCCTAGCACATCAAAAATTAGTCATGTCCAGAAAAACAGTAGTACATGTAGTCAATTGTCTCGAAGTAATTTATTTACAGAAAGCACAAGTAGTTTATTAGAAAGAGAAAAAAGTTCTGAATCTCTGAAACAAGTTAATAATCGTCATAAAACTAAATCGCCGGAAAATTCGGATAGTGAGGTGAGTTTAACTTTAACACTCAGTAATAATCCATGTTTTATTATGTAAGTAAAGAGCACAAAGTGTTCAATAAGATTAGGTGCAAGATGATAGAGCAAAAATTTGGTTAAAAATGTTTTCATTCATATGGAAAAGAGATATCGACTTGCGTTTTCACCAGTTTCTTTATTTTTTATGCTCTTTCTTCTTAGCTAATAATAATTATACAATTGTATTTAACATTTTTAAGAAAATTACCAAAATCTGCGAGTTTGTCACAAACCGCCCTCTAGCGACCAGGGAAAAAATTAAATTAATGATGTCAATTTTTTATCCGAAGCCCTAATAAAGGCTCTGTCAAACGAAACCAAGTTTAAAGAAAACGGTTAAGCCAAAAAAAAGTTATTCAAATTTTTTCAAACAAACATTCGCCCCTTTCCCCATCTTTTATTTGACAAAATAGAGAAAAGGTCTCCAAACAAAAAAGTTTTCTAATTTTCGATAAATTACAATATAACTATTTTTTGCATATGTTAGTGGTCGAGTTAGAAACTTAAAAATTATTTCCACTAATTTGTCTTTGCCACTTTTACTATAAATATTTTTTCAAAAAGGCTGTATGATAAATAGTTTCTGAGATACAGCCGGTGTCCTCTCTTATTTGGACACCCGGTACATGAAATTTGTAGCGGAAGGCATGGGCTGAAGGCAGCTACAGACATGTGAAGTAAGTCAATTTCCAAATACCAAATGTTTCTTATTCGGCAAATATTTCATATACTGTGTTTCTTAAATATTTGTCAAATAACAAACATTTGTTATTGTTGATAACGTAATCGGCCTTTTTGATGATATGGACCTCAAGTTTTCCACAAATTTATGCACGATGTTCCACTTTTTACTTTCTTATACGTAGTATAAGGAAGTATAGTAATCGAGATTTTTTTCGACTTCAAGATTTTGATGGATTTACACGTTTTGAGGGCCCCTGAATCCATTCTGACCATTTTCGCCATGATGTCTGTCTGTCTGTGTGTCTGTCTGTCTGTCTGTCTGTCTGTATCCACCATAACTCAAAAACGTTATCGGATTTGATTCAAATTTCATATTTAAGAGTTTGAACAAATTTGTGGGTGCCACATTCAATGTTTTTCATCTAGCACCAAAACAAGTGACAGTTACCTGAACACATTTTTAGGTTTTTTAGGAATATCTTGAAAAATAAACAATTTATGAGATTTTTATATTCTTTAATATTGATTTAGAATTGAATTTTGAACAAATTTTGTTTGAACTTTTTTTTGAAATTCCGTCAAAAAATTTTCAAAAAAACTAGATATTCTTAAAACACTTTATATTTCTCATAGCGTGCGTTGATAGTCGAATCCGATGGTCGAGGTAGACCATGTGTCTCATTATATGGCTGCCAAACGGAAGGTTTCTATGGTACCGAAAACAATAATAATGAATAATTAATGTAATTTCATATCGGGAGATTTTTTTAAGTGAGTAATAGGTCAAAAATCTAAAATAAAACACATTTTTGTCGTAAAATTCGGTTATAATGAGTGGGACAAGGACAAATTTATGCGTATTGCAATAAGTGCGACAGAGACTATTTGAAAATTGCTGGAAACCCTCAAATTTTTTACAAGAAATTTAACTTTCTTTAGGAAAAGTAATTATTGTGATACTATCCGTATAAGAAAGTCATGTGTTGGGCACATCAGATATTTTTTGTTACAAAATAAATCGGTAAAAGTTCCCCATGGAGGAAACGCATTGTTTCTGAGATACAGAATGTTGAAAATAATTTTTCCAAATTAGTTTATTGAACATATCTCGAGAACGATTTAAATTCTGGAATTTTCTGAGTCGGTATGTCTACAATCTGAGGTTATTATAATAAAGAGAATATTGTACTTGTGGGAGGTTTACTCGTCTATTTATTTTGTCGTTCGTTTTAATTATATACAGGGTGTCCCTGAAAGGTCTGTACACAAAGCTACCACAAGTATTTGGGCTCAAAATAATTCGATTGAACCAAACATACCTCAGTCCAAAAGTTCTTCCTTACTAAGCTACAGGGCGTTAAAAAATATCTTTCGAAATCGTTTATTAAATATATCTACAGAACGGTTTAAAGTAGAGAGCTGAAATTTTGTGGGTTAATAAGTCTATAAAGAAGCTATATTGTGTTGGTATTACAACCAAAATAATATTGTTCAGTGGCGTACTTATCTATAGAGGAGGACTTAGGGTTTTTTTGAATATTTTTTGTAGGGGTTTGAATTTTTTTACAAAATAACAAGAATTGTAATAGATACACCCAACACACGTAAAAAAGATATACTTGTTTGCGAGATATTTAACTTTGAAAAAAATGTTTTGCTATTAAAACAATTTGTGATTTACCCTGTATAGTCAAAAAGATTGGGTCACTCTAAGACAACTGATTTTACGTTCAACTCTAAACATAATTTCTTATCTTAAACCATTCTGTAGATATACTTAAAAACGATACAGGGCGAATAAAAAAGACAATTTTTAACACCCTGTATTTTAGTAACGAAATTGTTTTGTGGGTCGATTTCTATAACCATTTATGCTTAGTTTTAGACGTAGAATCAGCTGAATTAGATTGACCCAATATTTTTGACTTGACAGGGTAAGTCACAAATTGTTTTAATAGCAAAAAATTTTTTCAATAGTAATATAATAAGTTGCTTTGGATTTTCCGGTTAAATTACGAAAACTTGTTGCACAGCAACAAAGAGTGTCAGTTTGACAGTTTAAAAATAATTTCTGTCAAACTGACACGATTTGTTGTTGTGCAGGAAGTTTGAGGAATTTAACCATCATCGGAAAATCCAAAGCACGTATTATATTCGTTAAGATAATTTTATGAATGTACACAACAGTTTATTTTATTTCATGTTAATGCAAGTATTAGATCATATTAATATATAATTACAAATTAATTCTTATACAAATTTTGTAATTTATATTGTAACCATGGAAAACCTACAATTAATTTTATCGAAATTTTATCTCTGGATAAAATGCAATATGATTTATTAAATTTTTTTCACAAAACCTCTAATACAAAGAAATTGAAAATGTTAAAATTTAATCAAATACCTAAATTTGAGAGAATTTTGAAGTTTGGCAACCTCTCAAGCTCCCCTTGGGATAAACTAAAATACCTTCTATTGCCATGAAAATATCAATAATGAATTTCAATTGTTGTTTCTGTTTTTTAATAATATTGACAGTACTAAATTAATTTGACAAGTTCTCGCATCATAAAATATTGAACGTTTCTCTTTTTTTTTTCTCGTCTAACCTATTCACATGTTCAATGCAGTGTTGCCACTTTTATTTTCACAAAAGTGGTCATATCTTTGTAAAGAAAGGACTTACAGCACTGCGGTAAAAAAATTCGTCATTCTTAAAACCTAAAGTTTATCACAGTATTCTCCGAGTGCGGCAATTACTGATCACCCAGTATAAGGTAATTTGTGATAAAATTTACGGGTGTTTCGAATATATTGCGATTCAATAACAATAAAATGGTCACTACGAAAACGAAAATTGAACCACTTTTTGCTGCGAAAAATGTTGTTTGTTTCGTTTTGTGCATTGTTTTGAACTCTATTTCTAACTTCTCTGCAACAATTTAAAGAGCGAAAAGTAGATAAAGAAATTTATGCAGCTATTGCGGTGCAAACTGTATGCAAAATGCGTTCGCAAAACTCAAACAAACCTCGCCAATTTACTCCCGACATCCGATACAAGTAAGCAACACATTTTGAAGGCGTAGGTAGTAGGTACCAACTAAAGTGTACCAACAGTTCCAGGGATGGTTAGGAAATTATCTTGACTCTACGTCACAAGTGGTGTGGAAAAGAGTGCAGTAGAAACAAAATTTATAAAAAAAATGTTACCACAACTGTATGCGAAACAGTTGCAGAAACCGTGAAAAAACTACCGGGCTACAAAATTGTTTATAAATTATTATGTATTAACAAAAAATTTTCCGCAGTAATAAGTCGCATTGGAATGTTTGATGTGTGTAGCAATGAGAATTTCTCTTGGTTCAATTTTCGTTTTTGTAGAGCAAATTTTGTTATTTTGTTGTAATTGTTAAAAAAAATTTGAATAAATATCGCAAAATCCATAGTTATTATTAATTATTCAAGGAGTAATCGTTTCATGCATAAAACTGATAAAAATATGAAAAAATTCGATTTACCCTTTTTTTTCCATTTTGCGTTGCTACATTACTTAAACAATAAGAGATAAAAAAAATTATAAACAAAAAATGTGCGGAATTTAAATCTCTGCAAAATTGCTCTAGATCACTTTTTCGAAAAAAGTGACGAGTTCCGAGATGTCCTCAAAAATCAAACAAACGGCCGGAAATGAGACGGGGATGGCTTGTCCAAACGTGTTTTTTTACACCCCCCTTTGATTGCAAAAGGTTTGAAAGGCCCGAAAACTTTATCTCAGAAAAAATATAGTGTTCCTGTACTATGATTGAAAGTCAGTAGTACAGTAGATTGTAGGACCTAAATTGCCTTAAATATCTACTTACATTCAAAAACGCTTTCTGGAGGTCGATTCTTGAAATCAGTGGAATCCATTTCCCATGGAATTTTACTATGTTTTGTTTGTTATTGTTTGTTATTTTATGGGAAAACAGTAAAATTCTATGAGAAATGGATTTCACAGATTTCAAGAATAGACCGCCTGAGGTACGAGGTAATAAAACCCTGTATTTCTGTATGAAAGCATTTTAATACATCTATTTATAAAACAATTTAGACTTAATTTGAGTCTTGCAATGTGCTGTATTACTGTTTCCCAACAATTCTGACTTTCTAGAGTGATGCTAAAAAAATTAAATCTCGTAAACGATTGAGTTAGCATATCAAACAGATGCAACTCATTTACGTATTTTAATCGCGTCTTCCATAATTTTGGTTATTTTTTACATAATTTCAATTAGCTAAAAAGATATGCCCAAAAATGATAAATAACTCTCCCAAAGTACGGCACTGACCAGCGCTATTTTTGTTATACCATAGATTACAGATTACAGCTTAAAGATTTAATAAGTCACAAAATTTTAGATATCTATCTTAAACCGTTCTGTAGATATAATATATATTTAAGTACCCAAAATAAAATTTGTAAGCATCATTTTCGACACCTTGTATTTCCATAGAAAACATTTTTCTTAAAATTCCATGTTCTATCAGCTGTTTTAGTTTGTAGCAATAAAAACGGAACACCCCGTATGTGTAATTTAGTTTTTTAGAGCAAAAATATTTGATGCGACTAGCTCAAAACTTTTTCATATAAAGCTTATGCAGAACCATTATAAAGATCTGACATCGCATTTGGCTGTGAAATTTAATAATACTGTGCCTCCTTCTAAAGTGATAGACCGCTATTAACCACATTAAAATAATTTAGAACTAACCAGGCAAAAAATGTATAGGTTTTCCCTTGAATTCCAGTTTGCAATCGAGTGTTTCATTTACCATAAATTCAAAATATAAATTAAGTTAGGTTTCTATAAGAAAGTCATGTGCTAGTTTTACATCAAATATTTTTTTAATTAAAACCACAACAAAGTTGTGATACAATACCAAATAAGTAAAAATATGTAGCTCTGATTTTTTTCTAGGCGTCAACCAGCTCGTCAAGTTCTTCGGCAATAGAATCAAACATTTCTGTAGGTATCAATGTGAGGAAACGAAAGTAAGTTGACATATACAGAGTGGTCCAAGAGTCATACATACCATATATGTAATACTCTTATATTGCTAGCGCTAAGTAAAATGGAGCGCAAACATTACGGTGCAGACGGTGCTGGAATTCGAATGTGATTCAATCGAGGTATTCGTAAAAGTGCGTGACAATGACACACATGATTAGCTCCCATTTCCAGATGCTCTATCTGTCTTTTATTACGCGCACCCAACTTATAGCGAAGGATAGTATTACATATATGATACACACCTTTGGACCACCTTGTATTTATAGACAATTTCAACAGTAGCTTAAAATTTCATATCGAATGGGCCTTTTCACGATTGTCGAAAGGTAAGAAATAAACAAGATGAAACAAGTGCGGCCACTTTTATTTTACTCCATGATTAACAGTTATTCTACCTTTGCACCGTAAATTTTGAAAAAGACTCCTGCCAAACTGGCACCCTGTATAAGCCTGGAGAGGCCCATTATATTGATGAAATAAATAAAAACTGTTTGTACTAAACTTTAAATAACAATGAATTTTCTGTTCAGATCATTCGACATGATGGATGGTGTGGTAACGTAAGTAGCAAATGTATTTTTTAAATTTATAATGTCAGAAACAAGTGATTTGTAGGTCATCACCATTTGTACCGCATAATGAGATACCTCGGACTCCCCGTCAGATCCGAATGAGTTTTATTACTAAACGGTAAGTACTAAGTAATGATTTTCTTCAGAATTAACTCCATAAAACATTTATTATGAAAATATTGTAAATTTGTAAATACAAGAAAAATTCCTTTGTTCTTTTAATTAAATTTTCTACTTGAAAAAAATAAAAATTATACAGGGTGTTAGTGCGAAATGGCTCGCTATTGCTAACTTCGTTATTATTCTAGCTACAAAGTCGGTTAAATTAGCAAACTAGTAGAATTTTTTCCGCGGATTCTAATGATGAAATTATAACAGGGTCATTCCATGTCAAATCGACCAATAGTTGGAATCGATCCCTTCGATTTGGACGAATTTTGGTCAGAAGTTTTCTTTTATCATATAACGAAGTTCTGCCAAAGGAAAAAAATTTAAAAATTTTTTTTCAAATGTTATGCAAAATTCAAAATTTCACTATTTTTCCAGTTTTCAATCTTATTTTTTAAATATCTCGAAACCTAAGATAGTTACAAAAATGATCTACAGCTTGTTTTAAAGAAGATACTTGGGGCTATGAAAAAAAAAATATTTCAAAAAAAAATTTGAAAAATCTCGAATTTGTAAAATTTTGAATTTTTGAAAATCGTCAAAATGGACGATCGCCATTAAATTTTGGGCTCAAATTTTTTTATATTATACCTCTTACATATCTAAAGAAATTCTGAGATTTTTAGAAGGGTGTTTTTTGTTTTTTCCAAAATATAAATTTTATTAAAAAAAAATTTTTTATTTCTATTTTTAAGTTAAATGAAGTTAACCAATCATGTTATTTTGTAATTTGGAGCAGTGAAAGTTTCTTTTTTGGTTTGAAGTGTAATTGATACGATGCCGGTTGTCATGTTCACAGCAAATGAAACTAACGACTGTACCACTTCTAGAATTCCGAGCAATGCGATCCTCATCAGAAAAATCCTTGAAATCGATAAATTTTTCCTGAGAGCATGTTTCATTTCTGAATAACCCAATCGAACACTTTTTATTTTCCATGCTTGATTTTTTATACTAACAAAAAGTTTTCTGAAATTGTTGATATGTTTACTTGTAAATCACGAATTAACTAATCTCCAGAAACGTAAATATTATGAAAAGAGTGACCTACGGTGAGAAATTCTATGGTAATTATGTCGATAAAAAAGATTTTAGTAGTAGATTCATAGATGGCAGAGTATGACACTTCGTGACTGGTTTGATTTTCAAACTCATACCAAAAAATATGGAGCCTATATAAAGGAGGCTCAGCTAAGTGGAATTATCGTGTCTAAAAACTTTGGCCACACAGAAGGTGTACTACTTCACTGCCGCTATCTTGTTTCTACCTTTCACGCGCAAAATTACATTTTAATGAACTGTAAACACAACGTGTATAAATAAATAAACTTTAGGAAATGTTTGTAAAAAAAAATTGAAAATATATGCTTCATAAGTATGAGTGAAAGTTACTAGAAAAATAGCCCCTACGACATATGCAACCACGCCAGCAGGCGGGCCGCCAAAGTTTTTAGACACGACTATTCCACTTAGCTGAGCCTCCTTTATATAGGCTCCATACCAAAAAATGTCAATAATGGTCTTTTATCACATTATTTTCAATAAAAGAAATTTTCACTGCTCGAAATCACAAAATAACATGATTGGTTAACTTCACTTAAAATAAAAATAAAAATTAAAAAAATTTTTTTTAATAAAATTTAAAAATTTATATTTTGGAAAAAACAAAAAACACCCTTTTAAAAATTTCAGAATTTCTTTAGATATGTAAGAGGTATAATGTGAAAAAATTTGAGCCCAAAATTTAATGGCGATCGTCCATTTTGACGATTTTCAAAAATTCAAAATTTTTCAAATTTTTTTTTCGAAATATTTTTTTTTCATAACCCCAAGTATCCTCTTTAAAACAAACTATGGATCATTTTTGTAACTATCTTAGTTTTCAAGATATTTAAAGAATAAGATTGAAAAACTGGAAAAATGGTATAATTTTGAATTTTGCATAACTTTTGAAAAAAAAATTTTTAATTTTTTCCTTTGGCAGAACTTCGTTATATGATAAAAGAAAACTTCTAACCAAAATTCGTCCAAATCGAAGGGGTCGATTCCAACTATTGGTCGATTTGACATGGAATGACCCAACAACAATTGAGCATCGCGTTTACGAATTATTTTAATATATTACCTTTTTTCAATAGAACAACCTCTATATTTTTGCAACAATCGATGATAAATTAAAAATTTCCTTGCCTTTTTTTGATAATAATTTAAAATAAGCGAGTTATTTTGAAAAAAAAGTTTGAAATTCTTTAAAATCAAGTAGGTAGCCATAAAACGGAATAGTAGTAATTTATTAAAACAGAACAAACATAATTTTATATTTAGGCAAGTTGAAAAAAACTTGAAAGTATTATGGAGATATTGAAAATTAGCAAAATTATATTTTTTGTAGTTTTATTCAAAATATCAAAAAAGGTAAGATAATTTTTGGTACAGAATTTAATGCATCATCGATTGCTGCAAAGTAAGAAATAATATTTGTTTAAAATAATTCGTGAACGCATTACTCAAATGTTTTTCTGTTTTCACCATTGTAATCAGTGGAAAACATGCTACTAGTTTGCTAATTTAGCCAACTTTGTAGCTCCAATATTAACGAAGTTAGCAACAAAGAGCCACTTCGCGCGAACACCCTGTATGCATTATCGAATATTATAAATTTTAAATATAAATTCAGTTTTTCCAAAAAAAAAATATTTTAGCTCATATACTCTTCATTTGAAAACCCCAAATTCATTGCAATATTTAACTTATTGTTAGATAATTTTTAGACTTTCACTATATTAGTAATTTTATAAAATATATGACAAATTTGGCATTTACAGGGTCCGTCAAAATCCTGACATTCTTCTATAACTTCGTTACTTCGTTAGCTTGAGAAATAGATAAATTTTACAAAGACAAAAATTGTCTGAAATTAACTGTTTCATAATCTAACATTATCATGTATACAGGGTCTTTAATTGAGGCAACTTACTCAGTTATTTCAAATGGAACACCCTACCTATATACCTATTATTGTATTTCAGATTTTACATTTCATTTTAGGTGAAAATGTCTGTTTTTAAAATCTACGATTTTTGGAGACTCTTCTTAAAAAACTCGTACTTTTTGGAAAGTAATTTTGGATTAGTAAAAAATAAAGCCTAAGGAATGTTGTGATGTAAAAATTACACAATTTTCTTATACACGGTGTCCGGAAATTAGGAGCAAAAAACTCGGGGACTGATTTTACTCCAAAAGTTAATGTGACAAGTTTCTATAAGATTTTTCCGAAAGCTCATTAATATTGGGGTTACAAGGCCCCAAAGTTTTTTTTTTAATCAATTTTTTCCAATAACTTTTTTCTAAATTTTGATGATGTCCGATTGAAGAGCATCGAAAAATCTTCAAAAAGATCCTTTTGTTGAATATCGATAAAACGAGTAGTTCTCGAGAAAAACGCGCTTCAGTTTAATGCTTGCTTTGTTAATCTTGAAAATGAGCTGTAGTTGGTATTCATATAAGGCGTTTTTCTCGAAAACGACTGGTTTTATCGTGATGCAGCAAAAGGATCTTTTTTGAAGATTTTTCGATCTTCAATCGGGCGTCATCAAATTTAGAAAAAGTGCCTAACAAAAAACTTCTGGGTCTTTATCCAAAGGTCAACGTCAGTTTCGACTCTTTGACACTGGGGGATTTACCTCAATTTTGGTGCAAGAATACAAATAAACATTAGTGACAAGTGTGCCAAATTTGAAACGAATCGATACGCTAGAAAAAAATTTACTAGAAAAAACTGATTTAAAAAAACAAACTTTACTAACCCTGTAACCCCAAGATTAATAAGCTTTCGGAAAAATGTTATAGGAACTTGTCACAATAATTTTTCAAGTAGAACCACCCCCGAGGTTTTTTGCTCCTAATTTCCGGACACCCTGTATACACACAATTAACAATTTTCGGAAAGTTTAAACAACGAGAAATTCTTTCACACTTTTTCGCCTAATATTAAATGTAGAATCTTAAAATGCAATAATATATGTATAGGGTGTTCAACTTAAATTGAAGGAATGGGTTGCTTTACAACCATAATTAAACACCCTGTATAAGTGGTAATAGTTTTAAGTGGAGCAGTAAATTTTTAACAACTTTTGTCTTTGTAGAATCTTTCATTTTTAAAGCTAGCCAAGTTTTAGAATATTGTCAGAGTTTTAACGGCCCCTGTATAACAAGAACAATTTTTTTGGAAACTGTCCCTCTGATGCAAAGATGAAGGAATTCAATTAATTACGAGAACTATTCTTTCTAGGCGTAGACCGTTCAGAGACTGTAAACTAAGTCCATTACGGAAGAATTCAGAAAAACATAATAAAGAAGAAAGGAACTCTGAGTTATACGTTAAATTAGAACGGCTAGAATCTACTGACGGGTAAGAAAAATTGTGCTTGACGCTGGAGTTTCTTATTTTTTAAATGTTTTTAGGAGTACGAAGACGATGAATAAGGAAACACAGGAATCAGTTGCGTAAGTAAAGATCTAATATAAAAAAAATATATTTTTTTTTGTTTTTGTAGAAATTCAACGAAAGTAAAAGAGGAAGTATTTTCGTAAGTATAATGTTAAGTTTTTATAATATTAGGCCAAAAGAATATATGTAGTTTGATTTATTATATCAAATAGGGACTTTGCATGATTTTCAAATTATTTTTTTTTGAAAAGCTGATACCCAATTATCACCATCAATATTTTTGAAAAAATTTTTTGGTCCGTACTTTCCAAGTAAATAAATTGCACATTGCCCGGAAACGCCCGAATCGGCCAAAAAGACTGCTGACATCACGAATCTAGTTCCACAGTGCAGCACGCCGCATTTTGACTTATTTCGAAAAAAGTCAAACGCGCAAAAAATATTTAGACATGCCAATGTCAACTAGATTCGTGACGTCACACAGGACTCTCCGATCTCAAAGCGTTTTCGGGCGGCAATAATATATTTGAATTACGCTCAATTTATAATCGTTTTTTTATGTGCAAATATTGAGTAACAAAAATTATTTTTGCTTTAGAGTATTATTAATATAGTCGTTTTACATTTCTAACAGAAAAATATCTGATGTGCCCAACACATGACTTTCTTATACGGATAGTATCACAATAATTACTTTTCCTAAACAAATTAAGTTAAATTTCTTGTAAAAATTTTGAGGGTTTCCAGCAATTTTCAAATAGTCTCTGTCGCACATATTGCAATACGCATAAATCTGTCCTTGTCCCACTCATTTTAACCGAATTTTACGACAAAAATGTGTTTTATTTTAGATTTTTGACTTATTACTCACTTAAAAAATTCTCCCAGTATGAAATTACATTTATTTATTCATTATTATTGTTTTCGGTACTATAGAAATTAGAAACCAATAAAATAAAAAAAAAACTAATGGTCCGTCCTTCTGGATTCGAACCCGGGACCTTCCGTTTGGCAGCCATATAATGAGACACATGGTCTACTTTGACCGTCGGATTCAACTATCAACGCGCGCTATGAGAAATATAAAGTGTTTTAAGAATATCTAGATTTTTTGAAATTTTTTTGACGGAATTTCAAAAAAAAGTTCAAACAAAATTTGTTCAAAATTCAATTCTAAATCAATGTTAGAGAATAAAAAATCTCATAAATTGTTTATTTTTCAAGATATTCCTAAAAAACCTAAAAATGTCTTCAGGTAACTGTCACTTGTTTTTGTGCTAGATGAAAAACATTGAATGTGGCACCCACAATTTTGTTCAAACTCTTAAATATGAAATTTGAATCAAATCCGCTAACTCGGTTTTGAGTTATGGTGGATACAGACAGACAGACAGACACACACACAGACAGACATCATGAGGAAATGGTCAAAATGGATTCAGGGGCCCTCAAAACGTGTAAATCCATCAAAATCTCGAAGTCGAAAAAAATCACGATTACTATACTTCCTTATACTTCGTATAAGAAAGTAAAAACGGGATTTTAAAAAAAATGCAGCATCCCTATTGAAAATATATTTCAAATCTAAAACTCATTTTGTAATTTATAATGGAATGGGATGTTTTCTTGTCATCTAGCTAAATGCATAAATGGGTGAAAGAGTATGAACACTATTTTTTTATTTATTTATTTATAATATATATACAGGGTGTCTCAAGATTAAGGCATTCCGAGTTCAGCAGCGGGAACGTGTTATTTTTTTGAATATCTTGAAAACCAGATAGTCAATTGTTTCACCATTGTAATCAGCTGAAAAAATGCTACTAGTTTGCTAATTTAACCGACTTTGTACCTCCAATAATAACGAAGTTAGCAATAGTGAGCCACTTCGCGCGAGCACCCTGTATATATATATATATATATATATAATAAAACATATTTAAAAAATATATATTTGTTTTAATCAATATTTATACCGCAATACGGATGTTGCATTTTTTTAAATCCCAGTTTTTTCTGTTAGAAATGTAAAACGACTATATTAATAATACAACAAAAATAATGTTTTTAATCAATATTTGTACATAGAAAAACGATTCCAAATTGAGCGTACCGAATTCAAATATATTATTGCTGCCCAAAAACGCTTTGAGATCGGCCAGTCCCGTGTGACGTCACGAATCTAGTTGATATTGCCATGTCTAAATATTTTTTACGCGTTTGATATTTTTCGAAATAAGTCAAAATGCGGCCTACTGCACTGTGGAACTAGATTCGTGACGTCAGCAGCCTTTTGGGCCTATTCGGGCGTTTCCGGACAATGGGTAGAAATTTCAAATTTTACAATACTTTTCATTTATTTAGATTTACTCGGAAAGTACGGACCAAAATTGCTAATGTAAAGCCCACTGTTAAACTTGTTCGCGCCAAAAAAACGTGACACTTGGGACATTTTAATTCATTTTTAATACAAAATAAAACAAATAAAATTTTTTTATGAAAACACCCAAAAATTAATATAATAGAATTGATAGAAAGACTAAGAATAAACTAACATTTATATTAGAATATAAAAGTAAATTTTTTGTACTAATTGATTTAACAATTTTTATGTTTTTGTATATAGACCAAAAAGAAGGAGAGGGACCAAAACACCAGTCTCGTATGCGGAACCGTCATTACGAATGTAAGTTTTTTTTTAAATTTAATATTTGCCTATTTTTAAAAATCACCAACAAACGACAAGTGGAGAATCTGTGATTCACAAATTATTACCTATAAATTAATGTTTTTCAAAAATGCCTAATTTAAAACCAAACTTAGGTACCTTAGTTACTACAATTTTTTTGCTCGATAGTTTCTTAAGTATCAAAATTGGTAGAAAAATTACAAAGATATACGCAATTCTTTCATTCTTAGAATATATTTACGTGAAAAATGAAACAAAAATTTTTGATTAATAAGAAGCATAACCTTATAACTTGCTGAAGACATTTTTCTTTGTTTCGTATTAAGTAAAATATTTACATTTTGACTAGTTAATTATAATTTTACAGATTTAACGAAAATATAGTTTAATTAAATAAAACACCCTCTGCAATAGTCACTTATATTATTAATTTAATATTATTGACATTCTGTAATCTTAAAACAAACGAATTGAGTATATTTTAGTTTTTTAGAAGAAATATTATAATATTCTTATTTCTTAATAATTACAATGTTATTGTATAGTAGACGCTCACTTTTATCACATCATATTTTTACTTTCTTATACGAAGTATAAGGAAGTATTGTAATCGTGATTTTTTTCGACTTCGAGATTTTGATGGATTTACACGTTTTGAGGGCCCCTGAATCCATTTTGACCATTTTCGCCATGATGTCTGTCTGTGTGTCTGTCTGTCTGTCTGTATCCACCATAACTCAAAAACGACTTATCGGATTTAATTCAAATTTAATATTTAAGAGTTTGAACAAATTTGTGGGTGCCACATTCAATGTTTTTCATCTAGCACCAAAACAAGTGACAGTTACCTGATGTCATTTTTAGGTTTTTTAGGAATATCTCGAAAAATAAACAATTTATGAGATTTTTTATTCTTTAACATTGATTTAGAATTGAATTTTGAACAAATTTTGTTTGATCTTTTTTTTGAAATTCCGTCAAAAAAATTTCAAAAAAACTAGATATTCTTAAAACACTTTATATTTCTTATAAGGCGCGTTGACAGTTGAATCCGATGGTCGAGGTAGACTAGACATAGAGACTTGACTACTGCCAAACGGAAGATCCCGGGTTCGAATCCCAGAAGGACGGACCATTAGTTTTTTTTATTTTACTGGTTTCTATGGTACCGAAAACAATAATAATGAATAAATAAATGTAATTTCATACCGAGATATTTTTTTAAGTGAGTAATAGGTCAAAAATCTAAAATAAAACACATTTTTGTCGTAAAATTCGGTTATAATGAGTGGGACAAGGACAGATTTATACGTATTGCAATAAGTGCGACAGAGACTATTTGAAAATTGCTGGAAACCCTCAAAATTTAACTTAATTTCTTTAGGAAAAGTAATTATTGTGATACTATCCGTATCCGTAAGTATAAGAAAGTCATGTGTTGGGCACATCAGATATTTTTAATTATTATACATATTGTACATTCCGTGTTCAGAAATTAGGTGTGCAGAATAAATTGTAACATTTGGTATGCTGGTTTAATTTATTCAGTTATTTCGGACAATCTTCAAGATCCTTATTGTCGCTTGTCATTTGTCATTTGTAACATACGGAGGAGAATAAAAAGGTAAATAGATGGGTTCAAAATAAATCAGTTTTGTTAATAAACTTTTCACAAAATCTCAATAGTTATGAAAATACGAGTACATCAATCCAAAGTTAGATGAATTATTAGCAGTTTTGAAAAAAAAAGGTCTAATTTATGTTTTAAATTTTATAATGGGGATATTTGAATTGACTGAACTATTGTTTAGTTCAAGAAACTATAAGAAAACTTTAAAATGAAAATTACTCTTTCGTAATTTTTCCTTTTAATGTCCTAACTTTTCCATTGTTGAGGGCCGTTGAATTTTAAACAAAATAACAAGTAAGTTGCCGTTGAAATGTAAGTAAGGGTCAAACTGACAAGTCAGTTTAAGACAGTTTACATTTCAGTAAATATTGTTATTTATTACTTATTGTTGTTAGAAGTTATTGTTATTACATTAATAATTAATACATGGACATGATAATTGTTTATGGAGCTGCCGATCAAAATGCTGTACGAGCAAGGCGTATATTTGGAAAGATATCTAGATAGACGCACGCCTTCGAATTTAATTTCAGCGGCACTCAATAGGTGAAAAAAAAAAGAACTTTAAACCACTGTAACTTTTGTTTTATTGGCTTTTCGTCAAACATTTATTATGCAAAAATGTTTATGTTAGTCCTTTCTATCTCTTCCATATGTTACAAATCACCCTGTATGTACGTTCACGCCAGTTAGTGACTATACAGGGTGCTTCATAAATGAATGTCATGTAGGGACGGTCAAAATAAGTGTATACAGGGTTGAGCATATGTGTGGCAACCCCTAATTTCTGAATAAACGTTTTTATTATTATTACTCTTAAAAGAAATATTTGTAGTTTTCTTATTCTATTCAGTGACGTACTTTGTTGTTAAAACAGCTACCCTATTTTTTATTTCATTTATTAAGTATTATTTAATACTCTTTATTTTATTATTGAATTATTTTCTTTAATATTTAAAAAACCACAAGTCGCACACCCACCAAACCATATATCATTGTAATTGTTGAAATATTGTCTATTTGAAAACTTAAAAATATACAGGGTGATCCATTAAAAAAAAGTGCCGATCACTTAATATCTCGAGAAATCCAGTAGCTGCTGGAAAACAAAATACGTCACTGAATAGAGTAAAAAAAGCTACAAATATTTCTTTTAAGACCAATAACAATAATACTAAAGTTTAGCCAGAAATCAGGTGTTCCCACACATATGCTCAACCCTGTATATTATCAAAATATTTAAAACGATTTGATTTTTGTGAAAACTTATATCAAAATGGCAATTAATATGCCAAGTTTGATTCAATTTGCTCAATTTTAACTTAATCACTTCAAACCGTTAAAACTAGATTTCTTTGATTAGATGTATTGTTTAATTTTGAAATTATATTATGGTATTAATTTCTAGAATAACCTTTCTGTACTTAGGCGTATTATAGACAAAAAAGTGTTTGAAACAATAGTTGTATTTTTTATTTTAGAATCTCTAGTTGTCGTTCGTAGGTAATTTTAAAACATTATAGGGTCTATTCTGTGAGCAAAATATTAAATATTTTTGTCTCTTTTTAATTTATTAAGCTCTATAATAAACTCTCTTTGTTTTCCCGTTTAGCCGACGTTAAAATTTAACATTTTACTTACAGAATAGACCCTTTTGTATATCATATTATGTCTTCATAAATGTTTTTTTTTTAGCAAGATGCGGCGGTAATTTTTAATGTACTTATTTTAATTTAATAATAGATATTTATAGTTTTAACGGATTTTTAATATGTTGTGTTAATTTTTCTTCTCTTATACAGTTGGCCGAATGGCAACTAGCCGATTATTTAGACAGAGATCACTTGAGTAAACGAGATTGACATGGTAGAGCGGAGAGTAGCGTGCGGTCATACACCTGGCATTAACCAGTGGAGTATTATTTATTTAAGAATCGCATTATTTTTTATTAGAAGAATCTTTTCGTTTATTTCATACATTTTAAAAATTGATATTTCCGGCTAATTGTCATTCGGGCATCTGTATATGAAAATAGGTTTTGCCTTTTTTTGTGTGTGTGATAGTGTTTTAAGAAATTATAAATGTGATAAATAAAATAATAATATTTTTTGTAAATATGTTAAACTAATAAAATATATTATAACAATAGAATACATATGAATTTTTATTTATACAGATAACATAGGTACATAATTACATTATTCCCAAAGGGAAAACGATATAAGTGTAAATGACAAAAAAATTCTGAATGAGAATTCTTAATAATCCGCTGCATTTTAAGCCACCAGCCTATCTATTTGACTTCAAAGGAAATGTTTCAATAAAAGTTGGAGGAAGATATGCTCTGCAAGATAGCACCTAATAACGAGGAGGTATTGCGAAATAGTTATTTTCCCACAACCCCCTAAGAAAGTACACATATCAATTAAAAAAAGTAGGCACGAAATCAAGTCCTAACACACAGTGTGTGTTATTTTCGTAACACACGTGTGTGTTAGTTAGGACATGATTTCGCGCCTACTTTTTTGAAATATGTGTACACAGCATATTAGAAAGGTTAATATAACTTGCAAACGGCTGTCATTAGTGTCATTAAATACAATATTTGACTTTTGTAATAATGATACAATGATAAAAAAAAAATTTTTGGGTTGTGGGAAAAATAGCGTACACAACTCGCAGGAAAGCGCACTAACATATTTGTACACACTCGGCTGTCGCCTCGTGCATAATACATCACACTCATATGTTATTTGCCACTTTCCATGCTCGTTATGTACCTAATATACTATTATAAAGAGCGATCAAATAAATTTCTAATCGAGTCATCCATGAAGCCGAAATGATATGTAGTTACTTGAACTGCATTACAATGAAATGTCAGTTGAAAGCTAAAGTTAAAGACATACGGATTCAAATTCATGGATGACTCGATTACAAATTTATTTGATTGCTCGATACAACATATGTATCTAAAGCGACATTTTTTTGCACGGTGAGAAAGTTTAAAAACAGCCGAAGGCGAGTTTTTTAATTCTCACAAGTGCACAGAGGGTGATATTTGAAAAAATAAGAGTTACCGAAGTATCTATTTTCTAAAAATTTACGCCCAATTTTAAACATCCTGTATCAGATAAATAATATAAAATAATAATATCTGTGGAAGCAATTAATCTATAAATAATTATTTCCACACAATTATTTCGACAGAGACTATTTGAAAATTGCTGGAAACCTTCAAAATTTTTACAAGAAATTTAACTTAATTTCTTTAGGAAAAGTAATTATTGTGATACTATCCGTAAGTATAAGAAAGTCATGTGTTGGGCACATCAGATATTTATTTTGTCATTTGTTTCTGAAATCTTTTCCCATTAAAATTTTATTGACATTTTTCGTCCAGTTAAAAATATAAAATTTTACAAAAAAATTTAATAAATATGTCCGCATATACAGGGTGGGTCGTAACTATTTGGACACTTTTCGAGACTCGGAACTGTTTAATGGCTTTTTCTCGAAAACGGTTGAAATTATCAAGTTCAAACAAGTACAGCAATTTTACATATGAATAATATTTACAACAAGTATGTTTTGAGGAACCTTTATGGTAATTTTGACTAAAATACTTTTTAGTCAAAATTACCATAAAGGTTCCTCAAAAAAGATTATGATCGAATTTCATCATCAGGTATCATGTGGCGCCAACTATAACAAAATTTAAAATAATAAATAAAATAATATTCCTTACCTAAAGTAATACCCCCCTGCCAAATTTTGTAACAATTTATAAAAGATGTTGTGGTATTATTACCAAAAAAAGAAAAAAATATTTCAACTTTAACACGCTGTATTTTTTTTTCCACAGCAACATTTTACTAAGGCATATTTGGTCAAATCCTTATATTTTGGTCCGAATAGTTACGACCCACCCTGTATATTATTATCAGTCAGTTTTGGCAAGAATTTATAATCGTAGTCTTTGTTGTCCGCTTCGTATAGTTGCACAATATAAGTCCATGTCCCAGTATGAATTCCACTTTTCCATGTAAACTGAACATTTTTATTTAACAAGTTGTTTCATACTCCCTTTAACAGGTGAGGTGCATCATACAGTGGAACAACTTCTCTATTGTCTACTGCAAAACCAACCATTCTATTTTCTTGTCCAGACAGTAAACAGTTCCTCTCTGTTTCTTCCAACAATAATTTAATAGCTGCGCAAGTAGTGGCAACCACAGTAAACCCAGCATCAAACAGACTTCTAATTAATAATTTTATGATTTTCGGAATTTCTGCTGACGACATGCCGTGTTCCATAAAATAATAGGCCATAGGTTGTTTCCATTTCTTTCTAATACCTCTGGCCATAAAAACCCTAGCATGGTCAGCTATATTATCTCTTCTCATCTTCAGTTTCTTCGAAACCCATAACTTCATCGTTTTTTGCATCGTACACAAGAGATGGTTGGATCATTATCTCGTCAAACAATATTGTACACATGCGATCTGCAGGTGGCATACTTTGGGATGATATCTTTAAAGACTCCAAAATTCTCATATTCACTCCTGAATGAAATGGAATTCGATTTCGTATTTGCACTAACGTTTTTCTTAAAAGATTTAGCTAGGGCGTAGAGTTTTTTTGCTTTTGACCTTGCAATATTAACATGTTTTAAAAACTTGTTATTTCGGCGAATATCTACAGTGTGTTTTACGTGAAATGGTAACATCTCAATAGCTTTTTTTTCTGTATGTAAAACTCGCAATTCTTTTTGAAACGAGTAAAAAAAATTTACCAGTAGTGAAAACCTAGCCTATTAAGTTTTTCGGGCTTACTTCAAAACCCCAAATCCCAATTTTGGCTGAAAACAAAAAATATAAATAAAAAAATTTTTTTTTTAATTTGTTTATTTTTATCGTAGAAGGCTCTTGATAAAATTTTTTTTACTTGTTTAAAAGAGAATTGCGAGTTGTACAAACAGAAAAAAAATTTTGCTAATTTTACCGAAAAATCAAAAAGTTATTGAGGTGTTACCATTTACCGTGAAACACCCTGTATAAAACAAAGAAAGAAAATAAATAAAATGCAATAAAAATAATTTATTGATAGAATTACATGTATAAATTATTTTTAGTAAAAGCTATGCAGTAGGTACTTAATAAACAATTACAAAATAAAATTAATCCAAATTTTTCCTACGCTCGAAGTGAAAGTGACCTATTATTTATTCAATTTCGATGGTAACAGATATTGAAAGATCATTGCAGCACGTAAATTTGGACGCAATTCAGCAAGGTACTTTCAATCCTCTCTAGTACTGTATTGTATCGTATAAGAAAGTCATGTGTTGGACACATCAGATATTTATTTTGATGCAAACGAGCGTAGGAAAAATAGTATATAACACACATGTTGAAAGAGTATGCAACAAGCTAGGAATTAAGATATTCTGACGAGTGTGAAAATTGGGCCCGAACGAAGCGAGGGCGCAAGAACACGAGGCAGAATCTAAGGTTATATTATGTTGGGAATGTTGGGATTGTCAAAAGTTGACAGTAAGATGTGCGCGCCAACGCCGTTGCGGTTGTTTGTGTCAATAGTACCAATTCCGGTATAACCGGAAGTACCAGAAAGGTGGCAATATTGTATACTGGGCGTGTACCAATTTTTAGAACCAAATTGTGTTTAGTAATAGAGTTATGTCTACTGTCAACTCGTCGTGACACACCCTGTATAAGAGCCGTTTGCCACGAGACTAACTTTAGTACAAAATTTAATACTATTTATGCGCGCGCATATTTTCCTTTATGCAAATGTGACTAAAAATGTACGTAAATTTGGTGCAGTACAGAAGGGATTTAATTTAGACCTATTGTTTATTATTAATTTTTCAACCAAATCTGCGCGCGCTTAATTAGCATTAAATTTTGTACTAAAATTAGCCTCGTGGCAAACGGCTCTAAAAGTAGAAAAAACATATCTACCATATTTTTGGAATAATGGGAAAAATAATGGGAAAAAACGACAGTTAGAATTTTATAGCTTCAAACAAAAATTAGAATCTAATAAATAATATTTTAATTATTTATTGAATAGTAATTGAATCAACAATTCCTTACAATATTAATATTGATAACAATTAAACACTTAACGTAAAAATTGACCAGTATATCGCATTCTTTGGTACGCTCTTGATGATTGCGTTTCATTGCAGGCTTGAATAAAATTCGTAGCAAAACTAGTTTCGAAAAATTCCATTGCTAAATACACTTGTATATCGTTAACTTGTGTAACATCACAAGCATTCTGAAGTAACTTAAAACTGTAGCCATCAATGTTTTCATCGTCGTTGAACACCAAGTCATATCCAAACATTTTTAATTTTTCAAAAATATTCAAGTTGTCATTAATTACTTTGGTAACAATCCACTTCTGTTTGACTGATAGGTAAGGAAATATTTTTTTCGAATAGTAAAACAATTTAAACCATATGTTTTGTTCGAAGAACTGCCATAGAAGTTTTGCATGCTCGTGAATCCTTTCGAAGTGTTTTTCTTTGTATTGTTGAATAATTTCTGCAATATTCAGGTCATCGTCGGAGAGCAAAGAGTTGATATTATTTTCTGTGGCAATTTGATTTTCAGCACAAGTGGAAAATTCGTAATTTTGGTAAAATGAAAAATGGCGTTCGTTCAATAACGAATTAATTATTATTTGAGAGTTTTCTTTCAAGACATATTCCTCAATGTTTTTTCTAAAAAAAATTGTTTGTTTAGATTAGTAGAAATAGTAGAAAATAAGTTTTTCTATTAATAGGATATTATTATTATTATAATTGTACAGCGTGTACAACTAAGAATGGTCGCCGGCTGTATCTCAGAAACTAAATAATTTTAGGTTATGGAGCAGTAAATTTCTGACAACTTTTGTCTTTAAAATTTGTTTCTATTTCCAAACCTAACGAATTTATAGAAGAATGCCAGGGTTTTGACGGGCCCTGTACAGGCTGTTTCATTAAGGGTGGCCACCGGCCATATCTCGGAAACTACTGGGCATAGAAATTCAGGAAAAAAAACTTCATTACTAAAGTGGCCATGAGAAAATCCTGGAAATTATTTTTAAGTTCCGCATTTTGCCACAAGGGGGCGCAACTGAAAAGTAAATATAAAAATTCTAGATTTCTCCGAAAATTCCCACATTAAGGTATACCTTTGGTAACATCATTAGAAAGCTTGGACAATTCTGCATCATTTTGGTTTAAGGCTCATTGGCGTACCGACCTTAATAAGAGTGGGGGAAGGTATTCAAAGTGTAATCATTTGAATCGCTGTAACTTCTAAACGACTTATTCGATTTTAGTAAACTTAAGCTTGTTTGGAAGAGAAATGTAGGTACTTTTAACTATCGCATCCAATGGTACACGATAGTTCCTAATAAAATTGCTAGAGGGCGCAATTTGAAATAATAACAGTTTTTTTGCTTTTATCCCAAAATTTTAAATTAGACGGTATATTTATGATACCATAATCGGAAAGTAGATTACATTTGCAAGAAAAAACGTGAAAACCGCAGCTCGATATCTTTGTTCGTTTCAGAGTTATTGCCAAAAGAATAATTTTTAACACTTTAATTGAAGATACGATTGTTTTCATAGTTCCGTGGTCAAGCAATCCATGACAAAAAATATTTTAAAACTTTATTATGTGTAGGTTTGTCACTCATTATGCCAAGGGCCCAAAAACTACTTTAGATTTAATAAAATAATCATGGAAAACTTTTTAGGCACAAGGCACAATAATTATTTTAATATGGTTTTTTAAAAATAAATCTAGGTAGCCGTGAAACAAGATCGGCAGGTTTCCAAGAAAATGAATAAATTGGAATAGTTGTCAACTGATTTAATTCTGATAGATGTTGTGTTGACAAAAGTTTCTCCTCGATTCTTTTTAAATTTCTTGTTACCTATATCAAAATTTGTGCTACATCTCTCAAAAATGCTTATACCAATGCCGAGGGTTACGATATGCTTACGTAAGATTCACTATTTAGATAGCCATTAAAAATAAACGGTCCTATAATTCTGTATGCTGAAACTCTGCACCACCAGTTTTGGTGATTCAATGAGGATTTGTTTGTGACCAATACCTAGTGAATAAGTATTGTGTAAATTAACGATGCCACAGCTAATAAAACTGGCTTCATCAGTTCATAAAACCAGGGAGAGGAATTCAGAATTTTTGAGGGATGTAGCACAATTTTTGGAATAGATAAAAAGAAATTCAAAAAGAATCATAGTCATCAAAAAGAAACTTTTGTCAACACAACACCTATCAAAATTAAATCAGTTGACAACTATTCCAATTTATTTATCTCCTTGGAAACCTGCCGATCTTGTTTCACGGCTATCTAGATTTATTTTTAAAAAACCATATTAAAATAATTATTGTGCCTAAATTCGAAGTTTTCCATGATTATTTTATTATTTCTAAAGTAGTTTTTGGGCCCTTGGCATAATGAGTGACAAACCTACACAAGCATAAAGTTAAAAAATATTTTTTGTCATGGATTGCTTGACCACGGAGCTATGAAAACAATCATATCTTCAATTAAAGTGTTAAAAATTATTCTTTTGGCAATAACACTGAAACGAACGAAGATATCGAGCTGCGGTTTTCACGTTTTCTCTTGCAAATTTAATTTACTTTCCAATTCTGACAACATAATTATACCGTCTAATTTAAGTTTTCGGGATAAAATCAAAAAAACTGTTATTATTTCAAATTGCGCCCTCTAGCAATTTTATTAGGAACTGTCGTGTACCATTTGATGCGATAATTAAAAGTACCTACATTTCTCTTCCAAACAACTTAAGTTTACTAAAATCGAAAAAGTAGTTTAGAAGTTACAGCGATTTAAATGATTACACTTTCAATAGCTTCCCCCACTCTTACTAAGGTCGGTACGCCAATGAGCCTTAAACCAAAATGATGCAGAATTGTCCAATCTTTCTAATTATGTTACCAAAGATATACCTTAATGTGGGAATTTTCGGAAAAATTCAGAATTTTAATATTTACTTTTCAGTTGCGCCCCTTGCGGCGAAATGCGGAGCTTAAAAATAATTTCCAGGATTTTCTCATGGCCACTTTAGTAATGAATTTTTTTTCCCTGGATTTCTGTGCCCAGTAGTTCCCGAGATATGGCCGGTGGCCACCCTTAATGAAACAGCCTGTATACATATAACCTTAATACTTTTCTACTTTGAATTAAATAAGCGGGAATCCAAAAATAAAAATATAGATACAGGGTGTTCCAAAAATACTGCGAAAAATTTCAGGGGGTGATTCCTGAGATTATTCTAAGAATAAAAGTTCATATAAATATGGGTCCGAAAATCCTTACCCGTCGAGTTATAGCCTCTTAAATTTGGGACCCTGAAGAATGTTTTTATTTATTATCTTCGAAACTGTTCAAGGTAAAATGATAAAATTCACCACATCCACTAATGTTTCTATGCTCAATAAGATAGAGTGTAAATCATTTTGAAAATTTTACCAGAGGCGGATCAAACCTGAGGGGTGGGGGGTACAAAAAAAAGCATTTTCGGACCTATGTTCATATGAACTTTTTTTCTTAGAATGATCTCAGGAATCACCCCCTCAAATTTTTCGCAGTATTTTAGGAACACCCTGTATAGGGTGTTCCATTTAAAATACGAAAGTTGGTGTGCGCCCAGCAAAAACTTAATAAAATAATAAAAAAAATAATAATAAAGGAGATATGGAAGACTTACAATAATGTAGCCGTTTCAGAGTGCAGTAACTTTACAAAATTGACTCTTTTCCATTCCGACGAAGTTTTAACATAAGCCAACCGATCACATATAATAATTTTCTTAAACTCGTTACAATTAAAAAAGTTCTGATATTCATAATTTTCCACGAAATCCTTGTAAGGTCGCTAAAAGTACTTAGAAAATTAGATATGCAATGTTCAAGAAATCGTCTACGCCAAACCAAAATATCCACTTCTGGGGTTTTAAGGAAAAAATTCAAATTATTTTTGTCCCATTTAATTTCAAATCCAATATTTCCTGCTGCTGCAAAGGCTTGGAGTCTAGCTTTTTCTGCTACCTGGTAAATGATTGATTGCTAAAATTAAAATGACCCTGATATAAATAATTACATACGCACTTTACTTATTTCCCGGTAAATAGAAGAAATTTGTCCGTTGACATTGTATTTTATGTCCATTCTTTCCATTTTTGACAAGGTATTTAAACTGTCAGTCTTTAGAACACAGTCAACTACATTTATTTTGTATACCGAAAATCAAAATTATTTTTTCGCTAAGCAAAGTTGAACATCTAACTGAAAGATCAACACAAAAAATTTGCAATTTTGGGTCCAACGACATTCCTGTATAATGTCCCTCGAATTTCATTCACCCTGTAGGTACATATTATCAAAAAAAGGTAAGAGAATTTTCGGTACAGAATTTAATGCATCATCGTTTGTTGCAAAAATATACAAAGTGTTCTATTCTAAAAATAATATTTGTTTAATAACTCCTGAACGCGTTACTCAATTGTTTTCTCCATTGTAAATTAACCGACTTTGTAGGTACAATAATAACATGAAGTTATTATATATTATAATATAAAGCACAAATTTTTTATTTTGATCCGCGTCCGTGGCAAAACACAGAAAAATGAATGTTTATTAGATAATTCACATTAAAAAATCTACCACGCAAATTTCAGCTTACGTTTCTAAATTTATTATGTACCTCATCTTCAGAACTTCAATTGAAAACTCTGTAAAAAGTCTGTAAAAAAGTTAAGAGAAATGATAACAACTACTCATTTTTCGTCTCTAAGTAATTTGATGGTCTGAAGAGGAGGTAATCAATCTCGAAACGTTAGCTGATGATGGCGTTGGATTTTAAATGTTCAATTATCCATTAAACATTAATTTATCTATGAAGTATTAATATACAAGGTGTTCCAAAAATACTGCGAAATATTCACTTTTGTTATTTTTTATTTATGGTAAATTATTTATTTTAATAGAAATAACGTAACATTTGATTATGCACGCCTACGTCCGACATTTTGAATAGACAATTGTCGCTATTTCTAGGGCGTTAGATTCGCGAATATTGTTTATTGAATCATACTGTATAAAAAACGAATCTAAATAACAAAAACTAAGTTATGAAATGAAACCCCTACACAATGTAAAAATCAACTTTATTGCAAACAAAATATATGTAAGTATACCTATGTACCTAAACCTATAAAAATATCCGTTAAAAATGTGTAATGTATAAACTATTAAAAGAAATTTAAAAAGTTACACTAAATATATTAGAATTAGATAAAAAACTCAGTTATATAAAATATTGCATGTTTTTCAAGCCCAAGCAGTTTTTATTGTAAACTTTACAACAATCGATGCGATTTTATAACAGATTTAAAAAGTTTTTAAAATAAGTAAAAGCAATTAAAGGACAATCATTATAAATTAATTAAAATTTAAGAGGAATTATCGTTAACTAGTTCGGCCTATTATTTACGTTACACTAGAGGATTTAATTTTAATTTAGTCATTGAAAAAACGTATTTTTTCCGAACACTATTTAGACAAAATGTTTATGGCACTGATCGAAAAAATTTTATTCCAAAAATATTGTTTACTGTCACAATTAATATCCCATTATCATTAAAATAATTATAATTAACTTTCTTAACTATTATACCTGCGTGCTAATGATTTCTAACCGGAAACTAGCTTTAAGTCATTTCCAAAAAGAAAATGATAGTCCAAAATTAAATCTCTATAATAAAATTGTTGATATAATAGAACTTACTGTTATAAAATTGCACCACAAAGCAAAATTAACCGGTACTTTGAACAAAAAAAAAGTCACCAACCTCATATAATCTTTAAAACTTAACTAGTCATTTTTCTTATCATATAATTAAGAATACCGCCATGTTGATAAAACAATACATCAACCTCAGTGTCAAATCTTAGAATAACAACAAATTCTTTGCCTGTATTCGTTGTAACCTTGACTTTGGCACCAGGTTTTGCATCTTTGCTCAACTGAATATTGAAAATTTCTTTTCCAGTCAAACCCAGTGTTTCGGCTGTCTCATTGGGCATAAACTGCAGGGGAACAATGCCCATACCCACCAGATTGGAGCGATGGATTCTCTCGAATGACTCAGCAATTACAGCTCGGATACCCTAAACAGAAACAAAGAGATACTAAACAAACGTGCAAAATATTTAAGAATAATTTTAAGATAATAGAATTTAAATTATTTTATAAAACAGTAGACATAAGTTGAACATGTAAATGTAATATAAAAGAAAACATTTCTTACCAACAAATACGGCCCTTTGGCTGCCCAATCTCTACTAGATCCAGATCCGTAGTCTTTACCAGCAATAATGATCAGATTCGTTTTGGATTGAGCATACCTCTCTGCACAATCAAACACATCCATCTAAAACAACACTTTTAGAAAAAATCTAACATAATTTAATGTTAATTAGAACTACCTCTTCGTTGGTTGGCAAATACAATGTTCTAGGTCCAGGTTTATCCATAAACTTATTAACCAAACGAATGTTAGCAAAAGTACCACGTGCCATGACAGCATCATTACCTCTTCGTGAACCATAAGAGTTAAACTCCTTTGGGGTTAAGCCGTTCGCTGCTAAAAATCTCGCTGCAGGACTAGTGCGTCCAATGGAACCTGCAGGACTAATATGATCAGTAGTGACCGAATCGCCCAAAAACAATAAAACCCTGGCATCAGTAACGGGTTTCCAAGAGGGCAATTCCTTGGTCATTCCATCGAAAAATGGTGGTTTTTTAATATAAGTTGAATTGTCTGACCAAGGATACAATTTCCCTGCTGGGGCATTCAACGCCTGCCAACTAGATGATCCAGTTTCGATTTTAGCATAAACTTCTTGGAACATTGCCGGAATCACGTGTCGCTGTTCCACCACATGAATATCAGCGCGAGTTGGCCAGATCTCTCTTAGGAAAACAGAACTTCCATCGGGACGTTTTCCTAACGGCTCCGTTTCAAAATCAATGTCAACTCTACCAGCAATAGCATACGCGATAACCAACAGCGGACTAGCCAGGTAATTTGCTCTAGTATTGGGGTGGATACGTCCCTCGAAATTGCGATTACCAGAGAGGACACCACAACAAACCAAGTCGTTTTGTTCAATCGCATTGACAATATTTTCATCGATACCGCCACTGTTTCCTATACAAGTCATACAGCCATAGCCTACAATGTCAAATCCAAGCTGTTCCAAAGCTGGGATCACTCCAGATTCACGCAGATAGTAAGTTACAACTCCGGAACCAGGTGAAAGACTGGTTTTGATGTAAGGTGCCACGGATAAGCCAGCAGCGACGGCATTTTTGGCTAGAAGGCCTGCTCCTAGCATTACGCTGGGATTGCTTGTGTTGGTACATGATGTAATGGCAGCTATTATAACGCTTCCATGAGACAAGTTGTATTGTTTGCCATCGAACATGAATTTCGCAGTTGTGCTAAGTTTGCCTTCTGGAATTGCAAATCCTTTAAATCCCACCTGAAAGCAAAATAAGAACACAATGAATTAAGTGTTTCAAAAATATAAGATATATAATTAATAGTAAGATTAGAATAAAGTAATGGTAAAGTTTAATGGGGTATTGAAGAAAAAATTCATGTACAGGGTGTCCCATTTTCGACACTTTTAGGGGGTATTGGCGTTATTATCAAAGATAGAACGTTGCGGTTTTCACCTTCCTGTCCTACTTTTTTACGAAACGAAAGATTCCGGTGTCAAATTTGTCATGGCTCTCTTAGTTTTTAATCTACAGAGTGATTCTGAAAATCTTTGTTTTTTAGACACCCCTCGTATTTCCGTTATGCGTCTACTTATCAAAAAAGTGAAAACTGATCTTGATGGAGTTTTTTACGTAGACTTCAGTGGCGTAGGCAGTTTTTGTGTAAAAGGTTTAGTTTTAGAGATATTGCCCAAACTTATGTTTTTTTAAATGGGACACCCTATATATTATTTTTTATATTGATTAAGCAAAATTTGGGCTTTCCAAAAATATATAATACTTAATATTTATTTTGAAAAACAAGCTCAAAATTCGATATTTTTAATAATTTACTTTATTTATAACAGAAGGCCATGGCTAGTTTATTAGAAACAAATGCAAAATTTGACAGATTTGTCAGATTTCCATTATTGATGAAATATTTTTGTTACATAGGTGTTTTTATTTTACTTTTAATTTTTTATTACAATGGCTGTTTATGATAATTATGAGAAGCATTATATTGTTGGTATGTTTTATACAATGCATTAAAATTATCTTTTGAAGTGTTTAGCTTTAGAATAATTACGCATTGTGAAAATTTTGCATTTGTTTCTAAAAAATTGGCCATGGCCTACTGTTATAAATAACGAAAATTATTAAAAATATCGAATTTTGAGCTTGTTTTTCAAAATAAATATTAAGTATTATATATTTTTGGAAAGCCCAAATTTTGCTTAATCAATATAAAAGATAATATATAGGGTGTCCCATTTAAAAAAACATAAGTTTGGGCAATATCTCAAAAACTAAACCTTTTACACAAAAACTGCCTACGCCACTGAAGTCTACGTAAAAAACTCTATCAAGATCAGTTTTCACCTTTTTGATAAGTAGATGCATAACGGAAATACGAGGGGTGTCTAAAAACCAAAGATTTTGAGAATCACTCTGTAGATTAAAAACTAAGGGAGCCATGACAAATTTGACCCCGGAATCTTTCGTTTCGTAAAAAAGTAGAACAGAAATGTGAAAACCGCAACGCTCTATCTTTGATAATAACGCCAATACCCCCTAAAAGTGTCGAAAATGGGACACCCTGTACAGGGTGCTCCACTGTTAATATTATAAACTAAAACCGGTGATAAAACATGTAATTTTAAGATGACGGTGGTATGTCCGGACATGTTTCGTTGTTGAGAGACAGGGGGTTAAAAATGATTTATCCAAATTATATGTACAGGGTGATTCAGGTTTTACTGCACAAACTTTAACAGGGTATTCTGCGTCACAAAATAAGAAAAAAAGTTCATATAAGCATGGGTCTGAAAATGCTTTATTCTTGACATACGGGGTGATAAAAGTACCGCTTCAAAACCACATTTTGTTACATGGTATCTCTGATAATAAACAGGATACGAATTTGAATTTGGGCTATAGTATCCTTATAACAAAGCCAACTACCAAAGCAAAGAAATTTCCAAGTCAATCCAGAGGCGGCGTATGTACTTTTTGTACCATTTTAAAATTAATAAATTTTTACTCGTGTCTTCAGATAAAAACGGTAAGAGATACGACATTTTGACAAGAGTACAATTTTTTAGTAACTGAATCAACGATTCAGAAAAATCACAAAAAAAATAAAATTATACAGGAAGTTTAAAAGATATGAGCAGAAACATGTATGGGCCACCCCTATTCTACGCCTCTGGATAGACGTAGAAATTTAAAATTTGTTCTGGTAGTTGACCTTGTCAAAAGGATACTGTGGTTCAAATTTCAGAATCGTATCTTGTTTATTATTAGAGATATATAATAAAATGTGGTTTTGAAGCGCTACTTTTATCACCCTGTATGTCAAAAACAAAGCATTTTAGGACCCATGTTTATATGAACTTTTTTCTTATTTTATGACGTAGAATACCCTGTTAAAGTTTGTGCATTAAAATCTCAATCACCCTGTAGACAGGGTGGTCCAGTTACGGTGTCCTCGTTATTATCTCGTAAACTATTGGGCCCAGGAAAAAAGTTTTATATAAAAGTTGTACAGTCTATAGCATTCTACATTTATGAAAAAATATTACTTATACAGGGTGCGTCATTTTCATGTGGCGATATAAAGTTTCATTTTTTTAATGGATCACCCTGTATTTTACCCTAAATTATGATTTCTCGTCCAATTTACGATAAAAAATATATAAGGTTTAATATGCCTATTATTGATAGTTTCCAAGATATTCGAGAAAATATCTAGAAATACTATGATATCTGCCTGTTTATATGAGCAATGTTAGTTCTATTTTTTCGCTTGAAAATTTTATTTCTGGTCTTAAAAATCAAGTAAACTTTAAATTGATATCATATGTAAGAAAAAGTCGTAGTATTTAACAAAAAACTATTATTTTATAGAGTAGACCTAGAAGCTAATAATAATGCTCTGTCAGGTAGGCATTGGAAAATATATAGTTAAATTTTTTTAAATATTTTGTTTTTTATTATAAACTAACTAAATAAAGAATATGTTTTGGTTGAGTATATTTGAAATTGAAACAAATAAAATAGCTTGCTCTAACACATCTGGTGGAAGCTACACCCTCATAATACAATATTATTTTTCAAAATATTTTCTCGAATATCTTGGAAACTATCAATAATAGGCATATTAAGCCTTATATATTTTTTATCGTATATTGGATGATAAATCATAATTTGGGGTAAAACACAGGGTGTTCCATTTAAAAAAATGCAACTTTATATCGCCACATGAAAATGACTCACCCTGTATAAGTAATATTTTTTCAAAAATGTAGAATGCTATAGACTGTACAACTTCTATATAAAACTTTTTTTCCTGGGCCCAATAGTTTCTGAGATAATAACGAGGACAGCGTAACTGGACCACCCTGTACATACACTATTGGACAAAAGTAAAGCAACAACTATTAATTTTGAAATATGTGAACAGAAAATGAAACTTACATTTAAAAACATGAAAAATATGATGCAATTAGTTTTCTATAGTCAAAAACATTTGATCTGGATATTCATACTTTTATAATATTTCTTATTAAGCTCGATAAAAAATGAAAACCAAATTGTGGGCAAAAGGAGTCGGACAAAAGTAAAGCAACATTTCAATTTTATTGAACTAACTGAACACTGACACATATGAAACAAGTAAACAATAAATATAATATTTTGTAATTTATTGCATATCCATTACTTGCAATAATTTGCACGCATCTTCTTAGTATCGACGAGATTAATTTTTGTATAACACTTTCCGGAGTATTCCTCCAAAAATCGTTGATTTTGTCGATAAACGCCTGCTTGTTTCTAAATAATTCCGGAGTATTAGCAACTACAATGAAAGAGGACATCTAGAGATTGCACCAAAATCCGGACGACCACGGAAAACCACAATCCACACGGATAGATTAATTAAAAGAATTAGTCAGAATGACCCTTTCAAATCAGTTCCAAGTATTAAAGCAGAAATTGCGAGCCTAAATATTAGTTGCAGGACTATTCAAAGGAGACTGGTTGCTGTAAAGCTGTTCAGTAGAAGACCTACAAGAAAACCTCTAATTTCAGCAAGAAACAGGGCCGCCCGACTTGCCTTTGCACTTGCTCACTTGAATTGGACCGTGGACGACTGGAAAAAAATATTTTTTAGCGATGAAAACCGGTACACGATTTTTAATTCCGATGGAATGCGTCATGTAAGACGACCAGTAGGTCGGAGGTTTAATCCAAAGTTTGTTACACCAACCGTAAAGCATGGCCATGGAAGCGTGTTCTTATGGGGTTTTTTCTCATGGAATAGCGTCGGCCCCGTCCATTTCAATGATGGCATCATGGATGGGCTTGCTTATAGGGACATTCTCCAAAACACAATGCTGCCTTATGCAGAATGGAAATGCCCTTACACTTCATGTTCCAACATGAGAACGACCCAAAACGCAAATCACGCATAGTAGCAAATAAGAGAACGTGTTCGAATTTTGGACTGGCCAGCCCAGTCACCTGACCTCAACCCAATAGAGAATCTGTGGGAACAGGTCGAGAGACGAATTAGAACGGAATTATTTAGAAACAATCATTGATCGACAAAATCAGCGATGTTTTGAGGAATATTCCGAAAGGTGTTATACAAAAATTAATCTCCTCGATGCCAAGAAGATGCGTTAAAATTATTGCAAATAATGAGTATGCAATAAATTACTAAATATTATATTTATTGTTTACTTGTTTCATATTGTGTCAGTGTTCAGTTAGTTCAATAAAATTGAAATGTTGCTTTACTTTTGTCCGACTCCTTTTTCCCACAATTTGGTTTTCATTTTTTATCGAGCTTAATAAAAAATATTATAAAAGTATGAATCTCCAGATCAAATGTTTTTGACTATAGAAAATTAATTACATCATATTTTTCATGTTTTTAAATGTAAGTTTCATTTTCTGTTCACATATTTCAAAATTAATAGTTGTTGCTTTACTTTTGTCCAATAGTGTACATATACCTACAAACCTACAATAGTGTGTCACGAGTCACGACGAGTTGATAGTAGACTCTATTACTGAATATAATTTAAATCTGAAAATTGGTAGGTACACGTCCATTATCCAAATATTGGAGATTTCTAGTATTCTATACAGGGTGTTTCATATGTCGCGGCCAAAAATAAATGAGGTAGAGGAAAATTCAATTTTAAACATTTTGCTAATATACAGTGTGTCCCCGGATGGAGTTGACAAGAGGAAAAAAATCTTTATTATTGATTTTACGACGAAAAGTCATTCTTTATAAAAAATCCTGTTTGTCGAAAAAGTGACTTTACTATATAAAAATCTTAGATCAGATGTATAAGGTGTAAAAAAATTAAGAAAACATGAAAATGCTTTAAGAGAGAAGTATCTACCATTATTTATTGTTTTATACAAAATGTTCATTTAACAAAGTTGATTATAATCTAAAATAAAACCTCAATACAAAATTTGAAAAAAAATTCAAAACTATTGTAACTATTGTAAAAAATTGTAAACTATTAATTTTAAGAGGTATATGCAACCTTTTATACTTTTATATATTTGAGAGAATAACGCATTAATTAAAAAAAGTCAGGGTGATCCATGGAAGAATAGATTAGTAAAGACACAATATGATAAATCGGTTAAAACTTAAAATAGCCTCTCTTTATAACAAATTGAGCTGTGATATAAAAGCCATAACTAGTACTAGTAGATTTATTTTAAGTGTAAAACATATTTTAATTAGTCATGCGTTTTATTCTATTGAAGAATTTTTAGCTATGTAGTGCGTATTATTTTGTTTTGTGTTTATTTGAGATTTGTATATGTATTGTGTGTTTTTTTTCTCTCAACAAATTATTATTGTGTATTATCTATTGACTTGTCCCATACTACTGTATGTAATCTTTTTGGATTAATAAAATTGAATTGAATTGAATCTTAAGCCTGTTTGACACGATGCCTAAGTTTCAAGAAAATTTGCATGTAAATTCACACGTAAATTATTACGTACATTTAGCATCGTTGCATACAGCAAATGTCTTGTCAAATTTCGGTGTAAATTTGCACGTAAATTATTTAGAACTTGTTCTAAAATATCTGCTAAAAGTGCGCAAAGGCAAAACGTTCACTGATGGTAATTTAATCTTGTTGTTTCACCTAACTTATAATAATTCATTTTTTAATAGAAAATAACGCCTTTTTGCCTTTTTGGGAATGAGATTTTACAATATAATTATTTATTTAATCAACGGAAATTTTCCTTCTTCAAACAAAATTGAGGAAAGATAAATTAGTTACTGGTTACGATACAAAATATAATGTCGTTGTTAAATCTAAGGCTGGTGTCTCAAATAGACAATACCAAATGCAAATGGAATTTTTGGGGACAATATAGTTTTCACAAATATGGTTTTATTCGCTGTGCGTGATTTTAAAATAGATTGCAGAAAACTGAATTATTGTTCTTAGTTTAGTGCAGTATTATGTATAATTGTAGTTTTGCAGCACATTATTTTTATTATGTTAAAGTTATAAAATATAATAATGTTTCAGTTCAGTTTAAACTTTAAAACTGACAGTGCAAAAAGACAACTGTCCGTAAAAATTGAGTAAACACGCATGCGCGGGGGTCAAATTTTATGTTAAAAACGTAAACACGTTGCAAACAGAAATTATAGTCACCTTGGAAATTTACATGTAATTTTTTATGATAATTTACATGCAAATTTACATGTAAATTTTTACAAAAATTAGGCACCGTGTCAAACAGGCTTTAGAATACAACAATACTATAATTTCGCATAAATAAACCGAAACAAAACGACATTTTTTAAAATTATTTTCTGAATTTACTAACACAATAAGAATAATCTACCTTTGATTGTTTATATTTTTACTGATATAACTTTTAATTTGCTGATGTGCTGATAAGGCAAACAAAATAATGACTAACCATCAAATGAATTAAGTAATAAACTATAACATTTTTTTGTTGACTAGAGATTTGCAATAATTAATTAGTATGACAATCCCAACTAGCGCACATTAATTTTTATCTTAAAGTTGTAATTATTGCAGTAACAATGAGAAAATTTGCGTGTTGTCTGTGTAAAATTTACAATATTAATTTAAACAGACTGTTTCTTTAATTTTCCACCTTCTACATTTTTACAGTGAGTAAACAAGTTTAACAAATTGATTTATAATGAAGTAACTTTTTTAAATTGTCTTTATTTAATATACCGAGAGATCAAAAATTATCTTGGTCAAAGGTGGTCATGGATTTTAAAATAATTGTCGGAGCTAGTATAGTGTCAATACTTATTATGGCACATAACTTGATAAACTTCAAAATGATGATACAAGCTAAGACCGTCGTTTTTCATTTCATGACCACCTTTGACCAAGATAATTTTTGATCTCTCGGTATTTATGACAGTTTTGGAACAAAAAATTATTTAGTTAAAAAAATGAAAACAATTTAAATCTATTTCGGTAGCATTTGAAACAGCAACAAAAATATTTTCTAGTAAGTAATACTTATATTAACCCAGCAAATACACCGTTACCTAAATATGTTCATAAAACTAATTGACAAAATAATTTTCAACACACTGTATCTAAGAAACGACACGCTGATTGACCCTTTTAATCTTGTCAGCTGAGACACCCTGTGTCCTTCATTTGGTATAGGAAAAACTACTAATATTTTATTAAAATGAATTACTTATCTACAACTAGTCTCATAAAAAAATTTTTTTATCCATTAATTAATTGAATATTTGGTTTTGATAGCATGTCTTGGTGTATAATGTTTTGATTGGTCAGGTGACAATTCTTTCCTGCTAAATTTACTACTAAAAATTGTAAAATTTCATTCGGATTTTATTTTTTACCACAGAATTAAATATAACATACACATTATTATTTATATCTAAATTTGGGAATTTATATTTTAACAGGCAATTGTTACTGTATTCTTAAAACAATTTTAAAGCTATTAAACAATCATTCATTCAACGTCATTAATTTTAAGGTTTCCTCAAAATTAACACATTATAAAAGTATTAGAAAATTCCTAGAAGCCATTAGGGCAAAACGATTGAATAACTTGTCGATAGTTCTGTTTGATATACATAATATTAAAAATATAAAAATATTGAAAGTTTTATTCAAATTATCTACTTTATTACATTTAAATATTAAAGCGGTAAGAATATGTTACCGGTGGAATGCAATAGTTTGGTGGCCGAGAGTACCGGAACTTCCAATGTTGCTTGACACCGGTAACCTTTAACGCTAGAAAACTAGTAGCATTTTTTCCGCTGATTACTTACAATGGTGAAAACAGAAAAACAATTGACCATCTGGTTTTCGAGATATTAACAAAAATAACATTTTGTTAAATGAAACACCCTGTATATTTATGCAAAAATCTGTACAAAAAATGTTCTTACTTTTTTTGACAATAATTTTAAATAAGCGAGTTAATTTGAAAAAAGATTTGCAAAGTTTTAATATCAAGTAGACATGAAATATAATTTTGTCAATTTTCAATGTTTCTGTAATTCTTCCAAGTTTTTTTCAACTTGCCTAAATTCAAAATTATGATTGTTTGGTTTTAATAAATTACTATATATTCCGTTTTATGGCTACTTGATATTAAAGAATTGCACAGATTTTTTCAAAATAACTCGTTTATTTTAAATTATTATCAAAAATATCTGATGAGCCCAACACATGACTTTCTTATACGGATAGTATCACTATAATTACTTTTCCTAAAGAAATTAAGTTAAATTTCTTGTAAAAATTTTGAGGGTTTCCAGCAATTTTCAAATAGTCTCTGTCGCACTTATTGCAATACGCATAAATCTATCCTTGTCCCACTCATTATAACCGAATTTTACGACAAAAATGTGTCTTATTTTAGATTTTTGACTTATTACTCACTTAAAAAAATCTCCCAGTATGAAATTACATTTATTTATTCATTATTATTGTTTTCGCTACTATAGAAATTAGAAACCAATAAAATAAAAAAAAACTAATGGTCCGTCCTTCTGGGATTCGAACCCAGGACCTTCCATTTGGCAGCCATATAATGAGACACATGGTCTACCTCGACCATCGGATTCAACTATCAAAGCGCGCTATGAGAAATATAAAGTGTTTTAAGAATATCTAGTTTTTTTTAAATTTTGTTGACGGAATTTCAAAAAAAAGTTTAAACAAAATTTGTTCAAAATTCAATTCTAAATCAATGTTAAAGAATAAAAAAATCTCATAAATTGTTTATTTTTCAAGATATTCCTAAAAAACCTAAAACATTGAATGTGGCACCCACAATTTTGTTCAAACTCTTAAATATGAAATTTGAATCAAATCCGATAAGTCGTTTTTGAGTTATGGTGGATACAGACAGACACACAGACAGACAGACAGACAGACATCATGGCGAAAGTGGTCAAAGTGGATTCAGGGGCCCTCAAAACGTGTAAATCCATCAAAATCTCGAAGTCGAAAAAAATCACGATTACAATACTTCCTTATACTTCGTATAAGAAAGTAAAAAGATAAGAAGATTTTTTGTACAGAATTTAATTTATCATCGATTTTTGCAAAAAATATACAGGATGTTCCTCGGGATGATTCATTTAAAAAAAAAATATTTTTGTGAATATCTCGAAAACCAGATGGTCAATTGTTTTTCTGTTTTCACCACTGTAATCAGCGGAAAAAATGCTACTAGTTTGCTAATTTAACCGACTTTGTAGCTCCAATAATAACGGAGTTAGCAATAGTGAGCTACTTCGCGCGAACACCCTGTATATATAAACTTTATTAGCCATCAGCTCTCAGAAACAAAATAGGTACATTAACTTAATATTAACAAATATGTAGGTAAGTACATCAAATAAATCACAATACAATAATAATAAAGTTAGCAATAGTGCGAACACCCTGTATAGGATTTTATTAGATAATTTGTTTCCTTCAAGTGTAGTTTTGTATTCTAGTCCAAGAGGCGGCTGCAAAAAGTTAGTGAAAAATAGGATAGTTTAGACGTTTATTAAGAAGTAGTCTACAGCAACGTGGACATCGTACCTATTTCCGCAAATCTGAAAAAAATCCTCAAGCTTACTGTTATTATGTAGATTATGAAATGGTAGGTGACGGACGTTTGTTGCTAAAAGGCGACTGACCATCGTAAACGTTGTAGTCCAAGAGGCGGCTGCAAAAATAGTAGTTTATGCAACAAAGTTAGGAATTGAGAGATTCTGACGAGTGTGAAAATTGCGCCAGAGCGAAGCGAGGGCACAAGAACACGAGGCAGAATCACTTCCTCCCGTGTAGCATCCTCTATTTTTTCTCATACCTGCACGAAAATGGCCACTTCTTTTGCGTGAAACGCGCGAACAAATTATAACAGAGCATCACATTGACATTTTTGCTTGACACTTCGCGGTGAAAAATCATACTGACAACACAAATAACTCCCGCATATCAGGGACAAATGGCTACCCAAGGGAGAAATGTTATCCCCACGCCTTACTTTTCGCGACTACCCTAAAAAGGCGACCTTGTACCCGCATTTCACGCAAATAAAGTGGCCATTTTCGTGTAGGTATGGGAAAAACACTTTTATCCACTTTTATTCACTAAAAATGCACTCAATGGAACTTATTGCACTAATTAATGATTAATCAATCATTACATTTTAGTAAAAACGATTTATTACTCTATTTCGGCACGTTTATTTTTATGGTTTTGATGTGGTTTTGACAATAATTCATGTAATCTTAAAATAAAAATTCAAAAATCGCTTGATTTCTTGGCAAAGGGGAAGGGAAATTCATCTTGACAGTAAAACAAGAAAAAGAAAATGCCTTAAAAATAGAGTTTTTATCAATAATATTAAATGGTAATGATTAATTAATCAGTAGTTAGTGCAATATGTTCTACTGAGTGCCTTTTTAGTGAATAAAAGTTGATAAAAGTGCTTAATTTACACATCTTGGAGTATAACGTTTACGATGGTCAGTCGCCCTTTAGCAACAAAGTAAACGTCCGACACCTACCATTTCATAATCTACATAATAACAGTAAGCTTGAAGATTTTTTTCAGATTTGCGGAAATAGGTACGATCTTCACGTTGCTGGTTCTTACACTAAAGGAACGCTAAGGTTGCCTGCGAAAATTCTGCCGAAACCGGGTTAAAAAAAATTAATTAAATAAATAATTTCAAAAATAATCATTGTGGTGGACAAAAAGGAGTCACCACATTGTAGGGGAGAGCGAAACGAACAAAAATAAATAGGGTTGCCTACACCCACCCTGTCGAAACACCCCGGCAGCCCCACGTCATAAGGCGGAAGCATAAATGAAGAGTACTTTTAGTGATACTTGATCTAAATTTATGTCACTTTTGAAATACACACAATACCCAAACATTTCACTAGTTTTTCGAAAAATTTCTAAAATTTAGACTCAATTTACACAAATTGCGTTGTTTGGCGGGAGAACCAGGCTGGTTCAAATTGTTATCCTTGATAAATAATCGAAATAAATGCATGATAGAGATCTAAAACATGATTCCAGTCTATAAAGTTTGTTGAAGTTGTAAATATAGTTATTTATTATACAAGACGATAACATTGTACTTTATCTTAGAGAGCGATTTTAGCGTCGAGGCGTCGGCCGAGACACTAATAAGCTCGAGAAGATAATGAAATGTTATCGTCGTATATAATACAAAATTTTTTTCTATAACAAATGTTAAAGAAAAGCCACTTATAAAGAAAAACTACTTACAAATTAAATTATTATCAATGACAATTTAAATTGTCAGTGAATATTATGAGTTGTCACTATGGTGTCAAAATCAACAGTAATACGTTTTAATTCATTCATTTCGAAAAAATCAAAATTTTTTATCTACGCTTGCGGATAAAGTACTACTTTATCTACCCTTGCGGTTAAAGTGCTGCTTTATCTACTATTTTGAGTTGATAAAAGCACACTTTAACATTTGCTATAGAAAAAAAATATTTTTTCTTCAAACGTCATTTAAGTGTGACATTATCCTGCTGTACTGATTATGTTTAAGTGTCACTTTATTGCCGGCGACAGGTAAAGTTCTACTTTATCTGTCGGCGGCGCTTAAGTACTACTTAAGCGCCGCTGGTCATAAGTCAAATTAATTGTCAAAATTTATTTATTAAAATTTCAATTAATAATTTTACAATTTAATGAATTGTTTGCGTTTGAAGAAAAAATAGCATATAATAAATATAAAAAATAGCAGCTTCGGCTGCTTTTGTCAAACACCAGCCTCTGCACATAAAGCATCACTTAAGCTCCTCATAAAATAATATTTTATTTTTAACCCTGTTTCGGCAGGATTTTCGCCTGAGCGTTCCTTCTTAGTAAAGGTCTAAACTATCATTCCTATTTTTCCCTTTCGTTCACCTTATGACATCTAACTTTTTGCAGCCGCCTCTTCTACTATTCCTCTCTCAGTTGTTTTTTAATTGGTTTTTGTTGTACTTTTTGGAATAACTTGTTATGGTGATCTACATATTCGTATTTTTATGGTTCTCTTTTAAACTTCATTAATTTTGTAAGTGGTTTTTTCTATTATATTTTATATCTGCAGATTCAACATCATTTTCTGCAGTAATATTCTACCAGAACACTACTTCGAGATCTTTATTTACAGTTTTATAGTTGATAAACTTAATAGATTACCAAACAGATAGACAATACACAACATAAGAAAACAAATGAGATATTATAACGTTCAAACATATTTAATAATAAACACAATATGTAGTAATTTTAATGTAATTTAATTTAATTTTAAATAATGTTTTACAAACAAACTAAGAGCCAGTATTTTCATCTTACAAATAACTTTATCTTACAAATAACTTTATCTAGCAGATAAATTTGAAAACTGTAACCTAGGAATTTAACTACAAAACAAAGTTTCATATTCATATCAATTATAGCACTGAGTATCGTAATGAAATTCTTTTGTTGTCTGTAAATAAGCTATTTTTAATTTCTTCATTAATTTACTACCTATACCTACCTAAAGTTTGTCATTACATGGTATTTAAATTGACGTTCATATTGATGGCATTGAGACGCGAGAAGATAAAATCACTTTGAACACTTTGTAAAGTTTAATGATATAAATATTATATGCTGAGTAATGATACCACTTTAGAACCACCCTGTATTACAAAACTTTTCATATCACTCAGTTATTCGTAACATGATTAGAATTATTTCAAAATGAAATCAATGATTTTTACTTACTTATACAACGTCACAGTAATCATAAATTTTTTCAACTTCTAGATTTTATAGTAGGTATGTATATTAAAACATTAGTTTTGTAAAATTTATATTAAGATACGAGTCCAGGTTTGCAACACTATTGCCGTAGTCAGGAGTGCCTGTAAAGGACGAGTGCTCTTAAATTTTACAAAACGAGTTTTTTATACCATTTATTCTAATTTGCATATTAAATACATTTTTTTTACAAATAAAATCAATTTTGGTAATTTAGAGAATTTTGTGACAAACTTTTGTTTGTACAATTTCCTATCATTTTCCTAGTTTAAACTGCCACAATTTTAATAGCGCTGAGCGGATTACCACAAAATTTGCACTTTTATAGAACCAAAAATTAACATTATTATAACAAAAATTAAAATAGTCCTAACCTCACCTTTGCAATGTTTTTGTGACAAGTTTTGCATACAAATTTATGCAGTGAATGTTTAAAAATGTTTGTGTTCATAGAATCACTGGTCGGCTTTTGAAAAATGCGGTTTTACGCAAAGTAAATAATGCTGTAATTATTAAAGAAAAAAAATATCGATTATTATACTTCCTTATTACTTCGTATAAGAAAGTAAAATTAGCAGAAACCGAAACCTCAGTTTTAAGTTACCTAAATTAGATAGTTTGAAATTTCCAAGCGAAATGATTCAAAAATTATAGTGTCTGATTTAAAAAAAATGTATCTTTAGAACCCCTTAGCAAATTTTGAGAAAATTTGCCTTTTATGTAGTCAATTATTGACAGTACCGAAAAATATCATTAAGGCAATTTACATAATTTTTGTGCGAATGAGAAAAACTAAAACTTCTCATAAATAATGGCGCATTTTGAAATTTCGAAACTCTACATCAGATTTTCGAGTTTTCATTTATATTTTTGTAAACCTCAATGTCACATTCATTAAGAAAAAAGTCATCAATATTATGTCGGTTAATTTAGAAAAACTAAAATTTCTGATCAATCTTCTACATGATCTACTTTGAAAATTCGTAATTCGGATTAACGGATTTTCACTAAAAATAGTTTCATATTGCCTTAATTAAGAAAAAAATCAAATATTATAGAAAATAATTTAATATTTTTGCGTTTACGGTAAGAAAAATAAAATTTTTCGTTAATCTTTTACCTACATGGTGAAGTTTGAAAATGCATAGCTCTACAGTTTTGCAAAGCTTAATGCTAGTTAAAATAAGAAAGAAACTCTTCAACTCGGTGGAAGATAGTAGACTTTTCAAACGGCCGCTTTCAGCGTTTGTAAAATGTCATTGAAGTTTCCAACTTTTTAGATTGCAACATAATATAGTATTTTTTAAGCAGATATCACGGAAAGTACAGAAATTAATTTAGAATATTTCTAACCGTTTCCTAGAAGAACCACATACAATTAAAAATATTTTAAAAATTCCATCATTCAAAATATAAACTAGCTTAGGTTTGTCCAAGAGAGTCATGTGCTGCCTACATCAGATATTTACTTTCGTCATATTGAATTTGATAATTGAAATTTTGAACTGGAACTATTTAAAACTAATATTTAGATTCAAATACAAACTTGTAAGATAAAGAACAAAAACAATTAGTAAAATATCTTTATAAATAGTATAATATCCAAAAATCCAAACCGATTAACTACAAATATTTACAACATTGGAGAGGATATTTAGGGAGGGACCATAAATACCCTTGGAAACGCATAAGCAACCACAGTTCCAACTTCTTTCAGTCAAGTTAATTCCTCTTTGGTATTTAGGTTTGTGATAATATATAATATCATAAAGCTTACATTTATCAAAGAACAAATTGCTTTGACAGATCAACAATTTCTACAACGCAACGAAGGTCTTAGACGAGTAAGGAACTATTGATGTGATGTGTACTTCCTCATATATCACAGCCCTTAGTTCCCTACTTGTACAAGTAACCTACTTAGTACAGCTTCAACAAAACGAGGGTTTAATATTAGTCATTTTACAGTAGGGCAAATTGTACTCAGGAGATATGTAAGTAATTATCACTGGTTGCAGTTTGTCCGATTGTGGAATGTATTCGCATACTCACAAACCAAAGTTCTGGTTTCCAAAAATTTAATTTAAAATTTAGATAGTTTTTGCCCAGAATGGTGGAAATTGCTGACATCACTGGGCCAAAACTGTCTAATGTTGAATTAAAGATTCGGTCAGCTAAAGACGTCTGCAATTGCATGTGATATTGCATTTTTAAAAAATCGGTAAGATTTTGTCTAGAGATTAAAATACTTTGTATTAGTCTGACTAGCCAAAGAACGTCGACGGAAAATATTAGCTTGAGTTACGTTTGAAAGCTCAGACGATCTGGCTGGTATTGCATATTTTGTACACGTGTACTATTTGTAAGCATGTAAATTTTGTTAAATAAAGTTTGTTTTTCATAAAATCTGTTTGTCTCTCCCTGTCCCTACTTTAGAACATTTGGAAAAAAATTCATAAAAATTCACAGAATTAAACTTTGAACATTGTTGTAACTTTCAATGGAAATTTCATAGAAAATTTCTATCGAAAGGACTCGAATGTACCAGAAGTCATTTTTACAGTCACTTCGCTAAGCGAATTATGAAATTTGCATTTATATACAGTATACAGGCTGTTTCAAATTCGCTTCTCACTACAGGGATCTCAGAAACGGTAAGATTTACAGCTTTGGTTAAATTGGGGCAAAGTTGCGTAATAATGTGGCCAATAATAAGCCGTTAAGAAATCGAAAATATATTTTGTTGTTTTGGAGATTTTTTGAAAAAACCAAATTTTTGCCTTTTCGTTTTTATTTTTTTCTGCTCTTATTTTTCAAGATATCGAAAAACTAAAAGCACTTTGTCGTGGACACTTTTTATGCTTTATAAAATGACGTTAATTTTTTCCTCATGCAACGTTTCGTGTTTGCGCTGACGTCATCAAGTCAGTTTTTTTAAATACGGTCCTGGATTTTTTTCATCTTTTTAAGTAGCATTTTTTATATTCTAGAAAATGGCGCTTACAATTTTTCCATACGACGTTTCGTTCTTGTGCAATCATCATCAGATCATTTTTTAAATACGGGCCTGGATTTTTTTTACATTTTCATTAGTATTTTTCCTTACTTCCTCGTATCCACACATTTTGGCAAACTTTAATAACAATAATTTTCCTTTTATAATAAATCAAACTAACCTATGATTTATTGTTAGTAGTAATAATAAGAACAATGAAATTAATTTTTTTAAATAATTTTATAAAATGAACACTTATGAAATCGTCAACACTGATGATGGGCTGTACAAATAGTGATGAAATTGTAAAAAAAATCCAGTGCCGTAGGTATTCAAAAAATGATCCGATGATTACACAAGAACGAAACGTCGTATGGAAAAAATTTAAACGCCATTTTATAGAACATAAAAAATGCTACTTAAAACGATGAAAAAAAATACAGGGCCGTATTTAAAAAAATTGAGTTGATGATGTCAGCGGAAAAACGAAACGTCGCACGAGGAAAATTTTAAGGTCATTTTATAAAGCATAACAAGTGTCCATGGCAAAATGATTTTGGTTTTACGATATCTTGAAAAATAGGAGCAGAAAAAAATAAAAACATAAGGCAAAAATTTGGTTTTTTCCAAAAATCTCCAGAACTACAAAAGATATTTTCGATTTCTTAACGACTTATTATTGGCCACATTATTGCGCAACTTTGCCCCAATTTAACCGAAGCTGTATCTGTTACAGTTTCTGAGATCCCTGTAGTGAGTAGCGAATTTAAAACAGCCTGTATAATCAAAAGTTTGCTACATTATGAAATAAATTAGGCGAAAACTTCCAAGTGAATTAGCTTCAAAAATCGTAGACTGATTTAAAAAATTTTAAATTTAGAACGTGTTATAGAGGGTGTCCTGAAATTAGTTGCGCAATATCTCTAGGACAGGTTGTACTTGTCAAAATATGACGAAAAGTTTATATTAACATGACTCGAAAAATGCTTGTTAAGGAGGCTAGAGCCCCCCGAAAGGGGATCCCAAAGAGAAGTCTTTTGTAAAATAATTGCAACTGTTTGAGTTTGAGGTAGATTCATGAAATTTGGTGAGTTTGAAGCTTTTATAATTTGCCACATATTTCTTTTTCCAATATTCAGAAATTTAGTCAGGAGCGTCACATACAGGGTGGGTGCTGAGTAAATTATGCCCCATATTTTTTGTGTCCATAATTTTTACATTTTTTATATCAAATTATGAAACTTGGTTTATTTAGTACAACCTGTCCTAGAAATATTGCCCACTAATTTCGGGACACCCTGTATAGCCAAGTGTTGACATTATTGGAAAAAACCATTAACTTTATGAAAGGTAACTAACATGTTTTTTGTGCGTATAATGAGAAAAACCATCATGTCCATCTTGAATTTTCGTAGTACTACTCCATATTTCCGAGTTTTCACTTTGGAATGGGCTTTGCAAATGGTCGTCTTTGGAAATTTGTAAAATGTAATTTAAATTTTGGATTTTCACTCAGATTGCAATATAATAGAGCTAAGGATCGTATATTAACTAAGAGTATTTCATTTACTGTCGCATAAAACAAATTAAAAACATAAATTATGTTAGATTTGTATAAAATATTCATGTGCTTGCTATATCAGATATTTTAATTACAACTTTTATAAACTTACTGGAGGCAAAGAAAAACGTGAAACTTGGACAAATCGTATTCATTTTTAATAAAGAATTGAATGAACATTTATGGGATATAAAAATATAAAATCATAAAATTAGGATTTTTCCAAATTTATTTGAATTTCAATTAAATTTTATTTATACGTAAAGAACCCAAAAATAAGGACAAAAGAGAACTAAGAAATATAGTAGGAGGAAGTTCATTGTCAATCATACAAAACTGTATTTTTATATTTCTTAATTTTGTCATGAATGTTTGATATAGCTCTGATAGCAGCGAAATGTTTTTAATCCATAATATGTCAAAACATATTAAGAGAGGGGAGGCCAATAGAATAATAAAAAGAATTTCGTGGAAAAAACCTATGTACAAAAAAAAAAAGAGGAAGACCGAGGAGAAGATGGAGGGATGCAGTGGAGCTGGAACTAAGAGAGTAAAACATAATGAATGCATTATTTTTTTCATAGTTATCATGATGTTTTTGTGTATATATTTTTAATTTATTAGCGTTGAGCTTTTTTTTCTAAAATAGTTAACTGAGGTTTTAATTTCGAAATAAAATGGTTTTCTACGGGGCAATTGTTTGATAATCCGCTAATAGAGCAGGTAAGGGCGCATTTCCAACAGTTATCATTCATAGATTCAAATATCTAATGTGTCCAACACATGACTTTCTTATACACTGCCATGATACAGTTTTAATCTTTGGAAAATACTGAAGGGGTAGCCAATAATCACATGCAGTCGACATTCACATTTATTTATTTATTATTATTGTTTTCGGTACCATAAAAACCAGTAAAATAAAAAAAATGGTCCTTCGGGGACTCGAACCCGCGACTTTCCATTTGGCAGCCAAGCCCCTTTAGTCACTAGTCTATCTAGGCTGTCGGATTCAACGCGCACTATGAGAAATTTTATTGTTTTAAGAATATCGCATTTTTGTGAAATTTTTTTGACGGAATTTCAAAAGAAAGTTCAAACAAAATTTGTTCAAAATTTAATTCTAAATCAATGTTAAAGAATAAAAAATCTCGTAAATTGTTTATTTTTCAAGATATTCCTAAAAAACATAAAAATATCTTCAGGTAAGTACCATTTGTGTTGGTGCTAGATGAAAAAGATTTAATGTGGCACCTTAGAGTATAAATAGTATAAAGATGGTGCGTCCATATAACTGCACATACACAAACTAAAGCCTGTATAACTTTGTTGTTTGTTTTGATTTTAGCGTTATTGTTATTGTTGATTTTGTCCGCGCGCGAAGTGATTTCGTCAGCGCGCAGGCCAAGCAAACCATAAACGTAGGCACGAGAAAAATACACGAAATACAAATGTTAAATTCCCGTGAAAAAAATCTAAAGTAATACACAAAATATTTTATTATGTTTATACTGAAATAAACTCTGAAACGGCTATAAGAAAACAACAGTATTATCCACTGACGTAACGTACAGGGTGGGCAAAATTCGATGTTTTTATAGGGTAACTTTTAAACCATAAGAGATATTGAAAAACTGACCGCGCATCGTCGAGCTCTTTTTTTGACAAACCCTTGATGGCGAAGTCAAAATTTAGCGATCGTCGTTTGTTTTCGAGTTATGGATGAAAATTCGATTTCTTGAGATTTAGATTTATGTGTATATTTCGGTTGTTTGTGAATTTAGAGAAATGGCGTTTGCACGTTCTTAAGGCACTTTTTTGAGGAGAATGCATTGCATTCTCCTCAAAAAAGTGCGTTAACAGATTTTGAAAATGTTTCTTTATTTTTAGGTTATGACATACCTTTTTATTTTTTTATATGGAAGTCATAGTGGGCTGTCACTTTATTGAAAAGAGCATTTTTTTCTCTTTTCAAATATATATAATATGTAGGGTCTAATCCTTCAATTTCTTCTTAAAAAATCAAAAAACCTAAATTTTTGGAATTAATAATATGTATTTCGCATATTTATCGCAGTAGACGAATGTCATGATGAAAACCCTCGGCGCGCCATTGAGATCCAAAATCAGGGTTGGTTTGGTTTTAGTGTTTGGTGTGCCTTAATAAAAAATCAAGTTTTGGCATATAAGATTTATGAGGGAAATCTAACTGGTGAACGGTACTACTAATATTTAAATGAGAAAATTGTTGATGAATATTTGGACAATTTATCATTCAGCGATAGAAGTCAGTTCTTCTTACAACACGATGGTGCACCACCTCATAATACGAGATCAGCTAGAGAATTGCTTAACTCAAAATTCAGATATAATTGGTTTGTTAGCAATGGGCCCGTTAGATGACCACCAAGGTCGCCTGATTTGACACCTTTGGGGACATATTAAAGATAATTCATATAAAACTAAAAGTAGAAATACAGAAGAACTCAAAGCCAAGTTTACGCAATGCCTTAACTCCGTGTCAAATATTCACATTTCGAATACGCACAGAAGTGTCATGAAAATTGTATTGCAGTTAATAGACGTAATTTTGAACTTTTTCTTTGAGTTGTTTTATATAGATATTAATTTTAGATAGTGTCGTGTTTATATGTATGTCGTTTGTTGTATTTTCATTTTTATTATAAGATTTTTTTAAATTTAATTTCAAAAATTTAGATTTTTTTATTTTTCAAGAAGAAATTGAAGGAATAGACCCTACATATTATATAGGGTGCGTTTTTTAATTCATCGGTGGATCATTTTGTTGCCACCACATCCACCAAGACTGTTTTTTTAATCTTTGGTGGATTTATGGTGATCCACCTAATTTTTTTTTTATTCCTGTTGGATTGCAGTTGGATTCTATCACAAGCCCAAAATTTCCACCAGCTGGAAAGGCCGGTAGTTTGGTGGATTTAGTTTGAGTTTGCGCATTATGACTTTAAATCGTAACGTGTCATAACCTTACATTTTCTTCGTGTTTGTTAACGAAAATAGGGTTTCTTCATCGGAAGAAGAGTTATTTATAATTTGTTTCACTAGAATTATAGTTGATGAATACTCAATTTTTCAACAATGACAGATTCACGGCCGTTTAAAGTCAACGAGCTGTGGTGAATTCCATCAAAGTGTTTTTTTAATATCCTATTTGGTGGATTCATCAATGATGGATTGCTGGTGACGTCATTCCATCTGCTTCTACCAATGATGAAATCCACCACAACAAATAGTTGAATTTAAAAACGCACCCATATATTTGAAAAGAGAAAAAAATGCTCTTTTCAATAAAGTGACAGCCCACTATGACTTCCATTTAAAAAAATTATAATTTATGTCATAACCTAAAAATAAAGAGACATTTCCAAAATCTGTTAACGCCATTGCATTCGCATCAAAAAAGTGCCTTAAGAACGTGCAAACGCCATTTCCCTAAATTCACAAACAACCGAAATAAGGTAACGGCGGGTAACATTGACACATTTTCAAATATCTCGCCTAGTGCCTGGGTGTTCAAGAAGAACGCGATTTTAGCGTTTCTAAAAATTCATTTATGATACCACCCTCTAGTCAGAACAGCTGAAAATTGGATTGGGTTGGTGCATAAGTTTTCTGTAAGTCCTTCAGTACGTACTTTCGAAAAAGTGGTTTTTGCGCAGAAACGAAACTTTGTGCGTATACGATATTTATTAATAGTTTATATTTTTTTATGCAAGATAGGTTGTTTTTCATCAATATTGATGAGGTAATAGAAATTGTTGATGAAGAATTGAAGATCGCGAGGTAATCGTGACATTTTTAAGAAGGAAGAAAAAGTGTTTGGTTATCCGAACGTGAGAGATGGGGCAAGAATCTTGCTTAAAGATGTTGCAAGGGTTCTTCCAGAACCAACTATTCGTCGGGGCATGCATATATTCAATATTGACTTCACCTGTTTAATTAAATACAGAAAGTCATCTAATTCTTTTTAGTGACGGATTATTTTGCTCATTTAAATTTTATGTTTCCATTGTATTCAAAAAAAAAATTTTAAAAAAACTTTTTTATTAAAAATTGTGTGCAAACGTCTTGTTTTATGTCAATAATACCCTACGCTTAATAAACATTGACTTATAATGCAGTTTATAGAGGGTGTCAATGTTATCCGACCTGAGGGTAACATTGACATATTACAGACTTTTTTAAAAAAAATTGTAATATTGAAAATTGCAATTCACTCTCGAAACTGAAACCCAATAATACACATACACAACATACTGCTTTAACTAAAACCAGATTTGCAAATTTCTAGTTATGATTATAAGTAAGAAAAAAAATATTTTATGAAGATGTGTCAATGTTACCCGGTTTTACCTTATAGACTCAAATCGAAATCTCAAAAAATCGAATTTTCGGCCATAACTCGAAAACAAACGACGATCGCTAAAATTTGACTTCACCGTCAAGGGTTTCTCAAAAAAAGAGCTCGACGATGCACGGTCAGATTTTCAATATCTGTTATGGTTTAAAAGTTACCCTATAAAAATATCGAATTTTGCCCACCCTGTACATACTCAAAATTTATTATGTGGAACGCCACTGTAATTAACCGGCTTGAGTGTGCAAAGAACTTATTGCCAACTGCGATGGACCCAATAGAACAACAAAATCTCCTTATAATAACAGCTTCACACTGGTTTGTTTTGCTGCTTGTCTAGTCATAGGTAGTCAATGTGTGGCACCCATAATTTTGTTCAAACTCTTAACTATGAAATTAGAATCAAATCCGATAAGTCGTTTTTGAGTTATCGTGGATACAGACAGACACACACACACAGACAGACATCGTGGCGAAAATGGTCAGAATGGATTCAGGGGCCCTCAAAACGTGTAAATCCATCAAAATCTCGAAGTCGAAAAAAATCACGATTACTATAAGTACTTTCTTATTAATTCGTATAAGAAAGTAAAAATCGAGTCACACTATTGTTTTCCCAATTAAATTATCTCTTGAGTCCCGAAAACCATATGTTGATATCATTTCTCTTTTTCAAAATATTTGACTTAAAAATTCGCTTGGTACGTTTCAATTGGCCAGCAGTTTAGTTGTAGAGAATCAAATTCTTTACAAGTTTTTTTTTCTATAATCTAGTACGTTTATCTTGGGAATTAAAAGTGACTTGTCTAAAAATGGAGTCAAAAATTACAAGGTGAACGAGCTGAATTAAACTTTAAAACAGAATCAACTTTATTAAGTCAAGTTCATTTAGAAATAAATTTGACTTAATTCAGATTGTTTTCCTAGTGGATTTCGAGATGATTTTTAAACTAATCACCCGAGATAAACATATTCTAAAATTACAGCGGTGCAAGGTTTTTGAAAATGATTTTTGCCATTTTTTTCGAAATATTGCCTCTCTTTTGAATCTTACGCTGAAAGTAGATACGTATAAGAAAGTAAAAACTCTGTTCTGCAGATAAAAACTATTGAAATGCTTGTTACAAATATCAGAAAATTTTGGCTTCAAAATTGGGATTTACTTGTTATTACCAACAATATTTTATGTAACATAATATTTAGCAATAAGATTATTTTACTTAGTTATTTTTATTCTATTTTGAATTTAAATTTAAACAGTTTTAACTCAAACGTAAATTTATTTAACTAACAATATTTTATTATAGTAAAATAATAAAATATTTGGTTAAATATATAGGGTGCCCGTTTTTCGATCGGCACCATCAAAAGTGACAATTTTGTTTCCAAAGCACCCTTCGAAAAAACAAATAATTTGGAATTTCCGCCAAAGATAAAACTTATCATTATCATGTGTGACACATTATTGTAAACAGGGAAAAAAGGTGTATTCAAAAATGTATAAATCCAATATGGCGACCATAAGAAAAAATAAAGTTGACTACTGTTTTTCTGCCATCTTAGACGCCATGGCAAATGGAATGACATATTCGGATTCCTCGTAAAAAGTGCCTTAAGAATGTATTAGTTAAAAATACGTAAGTTTATGGGTTTTCGATTTAAAAATTAAAAACGAAAATTACAATTTTTAGTTTCTATACAATAACTTCAAAATTAAAAACGATAGTTCAAATTACTTTTCGGATTATTGATCAGCGTAAGAATACACAACTTTGCCCTAATTTAACCGACTTTGTATCTCTTAAGATAAGCGAGATCCCCATGGTGCCGATCGAAAAACGGGCACCCTGTATCTATTCTGAACAAATTGGTCAATGGATTATTATTAATTAGATCCATTTTGGATTAAATATTTGTGGTTTGTTACTTGAGAAAGTACATAATTACATAGATACTTCAATGTCATTAATACTTCATTCATTTTGCATTAGGATTTCCTAGGTACATTAGTTGGACGATTGTTAAATAATTTTTATGTAAGACTGCAATATTATAAATGGAAAATCTACGAATTCAAACATGTGCTTTTTTACTGTTTTTTTATGTTTAGAATTAAAAGTGTAACCTGTAATTTTAAAATTATCTCAGCGAAAAGTATGACATGTAACTTCTCAGATTATTTTAGGTTAATATAAGTGGTCACGTGCTGTGCATGTCTATTTAAAATAATTCTAGTATATTTATTTTATTACTTGTATATTAACATAAAAATAATAAAATATGTGTAACACAAATTACAACTTTAACATCAAAATTACATTAAACAATTAAAATTTTTACAAATAATTATAAAAAATTGACTAAATTAACTCTAAAGGTGATTTGAATACATCAAAAGATTCTAATACTTTCTTATTTTGTACAAAAAAGTAAAAAATATAGGAAAATGGTCTAATAATTGTGGTATAGAAATTCTTTAATATGATATCAAAAAACCAATACTGCTTTTTCTTCTGTTAGAAAATTATAGTTCAGTTTGATCAAATATTATTATAAATATTTATTTTCTTTCGCCACATGTTCTTTATGTTTTTCAACATTCCATGCGCATTTCAAAATTAATAGGCTTTCGAAATGGAATTAAAAACTTAGTAATGTTATAGGCTAGGGTATATGAGACATTCTTTCTCAACTTAGCTAATTTATTATAGATAATCACAAAAACACTTTTCAAGATTGCACTGTGAAAAATCACGTTAGTAAAGATCCGAAAATCCAATGACATCACACAAGATTATTTGAAAAATCAACTCAATATTTAGTTTTTTTCATTCGTAGATACTAAAATATTCTAAACTGTCTTCCACAAAGTATTATGACCTCGATTATGCCTTCTTAGTAATAAAAGTAAGATTGAGCTTTGCAAAACTGTATTCTAAGTGAAAATACGGAAATCCAGTGTAGAAATATGAATTTTCAACGTGGATCATGTAGAATGTTTATAAAACACTGTAGGGGTTTTTCAAAGGTTAAAAAATATCCAAACTATCTTTAAAATTTATTTTACTTAAAAAAACTAGAATTTTAGTAAAAATCCGGAAATCCAATAACAATTTCCAAGATTATTTGAAAAATTAAATCCTTTAATTTTCTTTTTTCGTTCGTGCACATTTTAAACTATCTTCCACAAAGTTGATGATTTTTTACTTTTTTTATTAATAGTTTATAAAACTGTGTCCTACGTGAAAATCCGTTAATCCGGTGTAGGGCTACGAATTCCAAAGTGGAACATGTAGAAGACTGATGAGAAATTGTAGAGCTTTTTCAAAGATTCAAAAAATATCTAAACTATCTTTCACATGGTTAAAATGTATTTTCATTGTAAAAGCAAATATTAGCTTTAAATAATTACAATTTTAGTACAAATCCCGAAATCTAATGACATTTTAGGAATTTAAAGAATAAACTCTAAATTTAGTTTTTTTTTCTTTCATGCTAAAATGTCCTAAATTATCTTCCACACAGTTTAGGCCAGTCATTCAAGCATTTTAAAGTTCATTTTGCCTAAAAAATGCAAAAGTTTTGAAACTTGGACACAAGTTTGCAATATCTTTTTGTACAAAATTACAAAAGTTATGCAACCTTGGACAAATGTTAAGTGGCCTATTACAAATCTTCCATTTTTTGCTAAACGGAATATCGATTTTTATTAAATAATTAACAAATTTTGTTGTAATTCTTCGTACAAAATTCCAAAAGTTATGTAAACTTTATGTAATACTTATAATACAGTTCTAAACCCACATGCCTATTTGCATAAATTTTGGTGGAACGGAAATATATTTTTTTTATTTTTTTATTACTCGGGGCGGTGAATTTTTTAACAAAGGGGTGTCAACAAAATGCAAAAGTTTTCGAACATGGTTGCAAATGTTCCTTACACAGGTACAGACTGTACTTTGAATTTGCAACCTTTTCATACCTCCGGTACTTTGTTAAATTGATAACACCATGTAAATAATTTCAATTTCGCATATCCAAAAAATTGCAAAAGAGTTGCAAATCTTAAATTATATTTGTCTATAATATTATTGAAAGTACTTCTCCTCAATTTGCAACCTCATAGCAAGTCCGGAAAATATTTTTTCTTATTTTTATTTACACTATAGGCAAGGCAGTGCCTAGCTCTCTCACTCATTGCATTTTCTTGACCCCTCTTTATTAAAAAATTCACCGCCCTGAATAATAAAAAAATAAAAAAAATATATTTCCGTTCCCCAAAAATTTATGCAAATTGGCATTGTTTTTTTTTTTTTTTGGTTTTTGGTTTTGGGTTCAGGACTGTATCATAAATATTACATAAAGTTTGCTTGTTTGCATAACTTTTGGAATTTTGTACGAAGAAATAAAACAAAATTTACTAATTATTTAATAAAAATCGAGGTTCCGTTTAGCAAAAAGGGTTGCAAACTCAATGGAAGATTTGTAATAGGCCACTTAACATTTGTCCAAGTTTGCATAACTTTTGTAATTTTGTACAAAAAGATATTGCAAATTGTTGTTTTTTCAATTTCTGACAATGTTCCGGTCATCCGGACGGGTTTTAAATTTAGACTTAATATTATTTTAGCGTTTTCAAACTTGTGTCCAAGTTTCAAAACTTTTGGAATTTTGTGTACCTTTTTTGCTTGAATGACTGGCCCAGTTGATGAAGTTTTTATTAATAACAGCAATATTGAGCTTTGAAAAACTATATTTTAAGTTGAAATTCTAATAGGTTTCAAAATGGATCATGTATAAGACTGACAAGAAATAAATTGTAGTGTTTTTTCAAAAACTTCGAAAAATATCAAAACACGTGGTTAAAATTTAATTTATTTATAGAAGCAAGTTTAATCTTTAAAGAACTGTAATTTTAGTAAAAATTCGGAATTCCAGATAATATCACCTAAAGAATTAATTCCAAATTTAGCTTTTCTTTTTCGTGCTAAAATGTTTTAAACTATATCTTCCATAAAGTTGATGATTTTGCTTGTGAATAAAAGGAATAATCAGCTTTGCAAAACTGTAATCTAAGTGAAAATCCGGAAACCCGGTATAGTTACGAATTTTCAAAGTGGACCATGTGGAAGATTGATTGAGAAATTAAACTTTTTTTAAAGGGTTCCAAAAATATCCCAGGATGGAATTTAACTTTTCGATTCAAAATAAACCAAGCTTTCATCATGTATCAAAATTTTAACTACTTTCAATACTAGTTTTCAAAATAAATGGAACAAAACGTGAACATAATGATTTATTTTTTCAAATTTCAAATTTGATCACTAATAATTTTATCAAAAAAATTACAACATACTTTCGATCGCAAATCATTTCATGTATAACTTTTATCGATAATCAAATAGTTTAGCAGACTAGCTTCTTTTTATTAAAGTGTTTTACTTATACCTACAATTTTCAACATTCAAGAGATGATTGCTCGAAAACTAACCCGCATTTGGGGAAAAAAAATTATACAGGACAACGCAAAATTATTCAAGAATCACACCTAAAAATGTGTCTATCCTGGGACTGGGACATACATCCAATATAAAAGTAAGTTTCAGCTGTACAAAATTGAAATTTTAGGAAAAATCACGATTACTATTATTAGGTACTTCGTATAAGAAAGTAAAAACACTGAAAAATCAACAAATATTATTTTTTCTATAGCAAATATTAAAGTATGCTTTTATCAACTCTAAATAGTAGATAAAGTAGCTCCTTAACCGCTAGGGTGGATAAAGTACTTAGACTTTTTTGAAATGAATTAAATAAAACGTATTACTGTTGATTTTGTCGCCTCGGCCGACGCCTCGACGCTAAAACCGCTTTCGAAGATAAAGTACAATATTATCGTCTTGTTTAATACATAACTATTTTTGTCTTTATTCCCACAGAAATATTCTAAATTAACATCTATAATTAAAACAGAAAAGATTGAGCGAAAATCCGGAAATTATAATAATAAAAAAAAAACACTTTCTAAATCGTAGTTTTTCACTACAATTTTTTGTTGTTAATTTTCATTTTAATCTAGTTCATGTTATTGATTTTATATTATGTAAAAATTACGAATTTCATTATTGTAGGTAGGTATTTACTAAATTCGCATTATAATAGGTAGTTTATTAGGTATCAAAAAGAGAAACTTAATGGCATTTTTGCAAAGTCAATATTAGAAATACTACAATGACTCCAAATGCGAATAACTTAAGTTACTACCTTTCTAAAGCATTTCGAGAAAATCCCTAAGTAATTAGAAAAAGCTAAATAGTGGGGTCAACTCAACTTGCTTATAAACTCTAAAACCTAGAGCAGCACCATCAGTTCAACATCACAACATCCCAATTTGTCAAGCTATTTATCCTTTGGTGATCCAACTTTATGATATTTGAAATCATAAGGCATAAGTTACCAAAAAATAAAAAGCTTGAATCTACAGTAAGCAGACTCAACTGGGTAGTTCTTGGACAAGTAAGAAACTAGTGCTGCGATATATGTATCATTTAATAACATGCATCACAATACTTGTTTCCATCTTGTACAAGCGCAGTTCACAATATCGTTCTGTTTTACAGTTGGGCAAATTTCTACCAGTGATGTGTTGTTAAGTATCACTGGTTAGAATTTGTCCGATTGTGGAATGCATCTACCATCAAAGTGTTTTAGTGTAAAATGTGATAAAAAAAGTGTGCAAAAAAATTCAAAATTGAGTTAAGGAAAATTTTTGATTATGCATCAAATTTTTCTACAAGGCGATGGCGTGAATTTGGAACATGAAAACTAGTTTCCGAAGTTTAATGTTTTCCAATTGGGCAAATTATGCTCAGAAGATGGATAATGAACTATCACTGGGTGTCATTTGTCCGATTGTAGAACATGCTTATCAACTATCAATTTCTGATGCTTGCAACTATATCTTTTTTGGAAATTTTATAAAAAAAAATATAAGTACGTACCTATTAACTCTTTCAACAATTTCAAAATAATTTTGCTTATTCACATCAAAAATTATCTACATAATTGGAAATGGAAATGTACAAACTTAGAAAATATTATTTGTATTTAAATATGTTTCTGTATGGTTAATACTTCGTTTATTAAATTTCTAGATTTAAAATTTTTCAATGGATACTTGAGGAATTATGGGAGCGGAAAGGAATTAAATTTTCTAAAATTTTGAACTACAAAAATTTCCTCTGTGGTCAATACTTTAGGAATTCCAACAGCGAGTCTACTGGCCAAAATAGTTCACATGATCCTCAGCTTGTGTGCTTTTCTCGCCTCACGGATTGAAGTAAATATCATCATTACTATACCCATTTATCCTTTAGTAATCTAAGTTCGTGATGTATTAGATCACAAAGCTTAAGAGTACTGAAGTTTAAAGGGTATAGCCAAGTTTCCAAATTCAGCGCATGTACCTAAAGTCCATGGACAAATAAGGAACTAGTGATGTGATATACGTAATTTAAGATTATATTACATTTTAGTTCCCTTTCTGTACATGTGGCTAAACCAACTTAACAACAAACGCAGCTTCTTGATTTGAACATTTTCCAATAGGTCAAATTGTGCCCAGAAGATGTGCTATTAACTATCACTGGGTATCATTTGGCCCATTGTAGAATGAATCATCACACAGATCAAAGTACAGTGTCTACAGTTTAAACCACTTCGTCTTTGATAAGCCACGTTTATGATGAATTTAGATCATAAAGCCTGGAAGACCAAAAGTTAAAGGGTTGACTTAGACTTTGACAAATCTCCAAATTCTAAAAGTCCATATGAACAAATAAGGAACTAGTGATGTGATATTAATAATCTAAAAATATCACATTTTAGTTCTTTTTCTGTACATACGGCTTAATCAACAACGACACCAATCTTCGTTAAACATTTTCCGATTGGTCAAATAGTGTTCGGATGTTGTGTATTTAATCATCACTGGACACTATCTGTCCGATTGTTGAATTTACTATGAACAAACAACAAATAAGGATAAATAGTCATGTTAGTATAATCTAATTGTTAACTAAACACAAGTCTAAGGAAAAACATTAGTAATTTGATATAATTTGAATGCCATCTGTCACATCCCGTAGGAGCAGTTTTCTAATCGATAGTTATTCTTAACTAGAAGTTCCGTTGAAAGGAGATAATTAAGTAGTTAAGAGTTCAATATTTTCCATTTAGACAAATAGTGCTCAGAAGATGTATATAATCAACTATCACTGGGAATTATTTGTCTTATTGTAAAATATAAGTCATCAAACAACAAATTCCTATGTAAGTAAACTAAATTAATGTAGTTTTATCGGATGCTATAATAAATTGCAAGTAGTTTTCGTTTATTAAATTTCTAGTTTTAAAACATGTTTCTTTTCAGTGGTTAGTTGAGAAATTATGCCGACGGAAATTTTTAAAAACTTTTTTTTAAATATTTCCTTCTTGGGAATTCAATCGCTTATAATTTCAGTCTAAACATTTTTTCTCTACGGCCAATAGTTTAAGAACATTGCAGTGGAGGAAAATTAAAAAAAACTTTTTGAGGGTCGTTTTTTCGTAATCTACAAGGTGTCCCAAAATTAACCTGCCAAGACTGAAAAATGCTTCCTAAGGAGACTACAGCCTCCCGAAAGGGGGACCCCACAAAGGAGTTTTCTGTAATATCCTTGCAACTGTTTGAGGTAGATTCATGAAATTTGGTGAGTTTGAAGCTTTTATAATTTGCCACATATTTCTTTTTCCAATTTTCAGAAATTTTGCCAGGGGTTGGTGCTAGGTATATTATGCCTCATATTTTTTGTGGGGATAATTATTAATTTTTTTATATCAAATTTTGAAACTTGGTTTATTTTTACACAAAAAAGGTAGTCAGTCGATCTTTGTATCTTGAACCGTTTTCGAGTAAAATCGTTTTGAAAAAATCACGTCCATGAAAACTACACTAATAAAAATAATCACAAAACTAAAATTTATCAAAAGTAGACAATGGATTAAAATTTATAGGTATTTATTACTTCGTTTAGCATTTCTTCGTCAAATATTAATAATAAAAACAAAATATCAAAATCAAATTTTTTTTTTCGATTTTGTGATTATTTTTATTAGTTGTAGTTTTTATGAAGGTGACTTATTCAAAATGATTTTACTCGAAAACGGTTCAAGATTCACAGATCGACTGAGACGACCTTTTTTGTGTAAAAATAAACAAAGTTTTATAATTTGATATAAAAAATTTAAAAATTATCCACACAAAAAATATGGGGCATAATTTACCCAGCACCCACCCTGTATGTGACGCCCGTGGCAAAATTTCTGAAAATTTAAAAAAGAAATATGTGGCAAATTATAAAAGCTTCAAACTCACCAAATTTCATGAATCTACCTCAAATAGTTGCAGAGATATTACAGAAAACTCATCTTTGGGGCCCCCCGCCCGGGGGGCTGTAGCTCCCTTAGGAAGCATTTTTCAACATATATTTATTAAATTTTTTTGCATTATTTTTGAACGTAGAATCAGCTGGTACACTTTGGCGGGCAAATTTTTTGGGACACCCTGTATATATCCATTTTTATGAGTCCTACTAAAAATAGGGATCATCACAATTACAGGAAATAAAATTGTCTATAATTATAATCTAAAAAAATGTCTTTGCGGCCAAAACTTTTTAGGAATTATAGTGGCGGAAAATTTTAAGAACTCGTTTTTTGCGTTTATTTTTCGAAATATTTGTCTTTTGGTGAGTCTTACATTAAAAACCGATAATATCGTAACTGTAGGGAATAAAATTCTCTATAATTTAATCTAAAAACTTTTACTGTCGTTTTTTCTTACGCTAAAAATAGACAATATCATAATTGTAATTCTGTGCTAAAAATAGGTGGTATTATAATAATTGCAGAGAATTAAATTTTGTCTAACTTTTTTTCTCTACAGTTAATACTTTGTAGTGGAAATTTTTAAAAATGCTTTTGTAAAGTTTTTCAGAAATATTTCCCTTTTGGGAATTAAATTGTCTATAATTTCGGTTTATACATTTTTTCTCTACCGTGAATATTTTAGGAAAATTACAATGGCACAAAATAAAAAAAAACTTTTGGAGTTGTCTTTACGAAATATATTAATTTTTTGTGACTTCTACGCTAAAAATAGATAATATTACAATTGTCTATGATTCTGATGTAAAAAATATTCTGTGGTCTACATTTTAAGAATTACAACAACGGAAAATTTAAAAACTCTTGCGTCGTTTTTTAGATACATCTGTTTTGTACTTATACACGAAAAATAAGTGGTATCGTAATTGTAAGAAATTAAATTTTGTGTAATTTCGTCAATTTTTTCCTTAGATTAGAAGTTACAGCGGTTAAAAATTTTAAAAACTCCTTTCCGCTAAAATTTCTCATTTTAGTTCTCTTTCTGTACACACGGCTTAATCAACAACGAAATCAAACTCCGTTACACATTTTCCAGTTGGACAAATAGTGCTCAGAAGATGTACAGTCAACCATAACTGGGTATTATTTGTCCAATTGTAAAATATGCCTTCAAACAACAAATATATATCTCTGTAAGTACTAAATGAATGTAGTTTTATCGGATGTTGTAATTTATTGTAGTTTCCATAATTCGGTTTTCATTAAGTTTTAGGACCATTCTTTTTTATAGAGAAATTCCTCATAAAAATCTCGAAGTTGAAAAAAATCTAATTTACAATGAAATTTCATTCATAAATGACACTTCAACGCCAACTAGAGGTGAAATTTAAATGAACACCCGATATTTTGGCAGAAATTTGTGGGAACATTTTCATTCTAAGAGGAGGAATAGTCCAGTCTAGCTCTAACACGAACAATGTTTTGGTTTATGTAGTAGATTTTTTTAAATTCAATTATACTTAATGCACATTTTTATGTGATGAAAGGATTATTAACACCCCAACAGCACTAGAGTAAAAAAATTTTTAGTTTAGAAATACTGAATGGTAGATAAACAATGTAGGTCATTTAATTATTATCTATAACTGTTTGAAGTTTGTTATATTTAACAATAAATTACAAACACTCTTTATAAGCTAATATTACTAATAATAAATCATATATTTATTTGGACTTTATAATTTCAACATGTTTTTTAATAGTGTCTTTTTAAGATGTTATGTTTATATTTTTGTAGAAATGTACGTCCATGAATTTATTTGAAACAAATTAAAACATTCGAGTACTGTTATAGTATATAGTATACACTCTCACGCTTGTGGCCTATTAGAAGTATTAAGAAAACCAAATGAGATAAAGAGCTGAAATTTTGCATGCAGGCCTAGCTTCATATAATCTATCAACTGAAAATATTTGCAAGATGGCGGCACATCCGGTTATACCGGAAGTTGATACCAACTTCGTTATTTTAAATGGGATACCCTGTATTTATATTTTTGTTCTAATTCCTCAAGAAATTCTGAGTCTTTTGACATAAAAAATCCTATACCTAAATTTTACCGTTTTCGAAAAAAAAAATATTATCTAAACTTTTTACAAAAAATCAAGTCACATTTAAATTGTAATATCTTCGTTAAAAGTGAAGATAAAAAACTGAAATTTTCACAGTAGCGTTATGGGACTTTGTGGCTTCTGTCCATGGCAAATTATTTCAAAATTATTATGTACAGGGCGATATTTAATTCATAACATTTCGTTCTCATAAAATGTCAAAAAACTCATTTTTCTTAAATGGGACACTATGTATTATTCTACATCATTCGATAGAACGTGAAAATCTCTATCTATTCATATCAGGTATTTCTATACCTAACTTTAACTGTTTTCCAGTTATTTGCTATTTTATAAATTAGTTACAAACCTATCATTAAGAAATTATTTATACCTAAACTATTAAAAGAATATCGAAGTTGATACAAAGCATCATCTGATATGATTCTTAAAATATGAAAAAGTAGCATGCATGGCCCCCCATGTTATGTTGACAACCAATCTGTCTACTGTTCTCTAAATCGTGGCTTACGATTTCTTAATGATAAATATGTAACTAATTTATAAAATCGCAAATAACTGGAAAACAGTTAAAGTTAGGTATAGAAACAACTGATATGAATAGACAGAGATTTTCACGTCCTATCGAATGATGTAGAATAATACATAGTGTCCCATTTAAGAAAAATGAGTTTTTTGACATTTTATGAGAACGAAATGTTATGAATTGAACATCGCCCTGTACATAATAATTTTGAAATAATTTGCCATGGACAGAAGCCACAAAGTCCCATAACGCTACTGTGAAAATTTCAGTTTTTTATCTTTACTTTAAACGAAGATATTACAATTTAAATGTGACTTGATTTTTTGTAAAAAGTTTAGATAATATTTTTTTTCTCGAAAACGGTAAAATTTAGGTATAGGAATTTTTATGTCAAAAGACTCAGAATTTTTTGGGGAATTAGAAAAAAAATATAAATACAGGGTATCCCATTTAAAATAACGAAGTTGGTATCAACTTCCGGTATAACCGGATGTGCCCCCATCTTGAAAACATTTTCAGTTGATGGATTATATGAAGCTAGGCCTGCATGCAAAATTTCAGCTCTCTATCTCATTTGGTTCTCCTAATACTTCTAATAGGCCACAAGCGTGAGACACCCTGTATATAGTACCTTCATACCTAAAAAAAGAATAAATAACATAACATAAATAATATAACCGAAACTGTGTCGTTGTTTTCATTCGATACAGAATCTTTGAAAACACCCGGAGTATAAAATTATAGCCTGATTGTTCCTTAAACATTTAATAGGCCAAGGCCGTGAATAACCCTGTATAAGTCAAGTTTCATTCCATAATAACTAACATCTTATGCAACTTACAAATAAATACCTATTTATAAGGAAAATTATTCATACACATTAGTAGTACAACAATGGGAAATAAATTTGAACAACGTAATTCGAAAGCTCTAAAATATAGAACAAAAACATTGAATTAATATTATTTTTTATTTAGGTGTTAATTTTTTGGGAATTCCGAAATAACTTATGTTCTTATCTAATTTATAACAAAATGCTCCAATATAATAGGCAATATAAACGTAGTGCGGACATTTTCGCGGAGTAGTAAAATATTTCTGAATTGTTTAGTAGAAAAAATTGTGATAACTTTTGGTATTTGTATATTTTTTAATTTCAATTAATATGCCGATGCTGTTTGATTTGATTTTTAATATTCCAAAATAAATATGTTTTTACGGTAAACGTCTAGAATCGCGGCTTTTGCTAAAAATGGCCTTAAAAAAACGGTATTTTGCAAAAATAGCTTATTTCGGCAAGAGAAACTGTTTAGAGTCGGAGGAGCATGGTTTTTTCATTTTTCATGAAAAAAAAAACGTCAAAATGGTCAAAAAAAAAGCCATGCTCAACCGACTTTTTCAACAAATTATCTTACCAAAATAAGCCATTTTAGCAAAAAAACAAAATTTGTTTAGGTCATTTTTACCAAAAGCCGTGATTGTATAAATTTACCGTTTTTACAACCTTAGTTCCCGATTGTACCAAGCTAAATGCTCAATTAACTAATTGCGTGATTAAAATTTAGCAGCGGCAACTTATTGGGTCTTTTAAATTTGTTGCTAAGCAATGCCAATAACATGCCGATGCTAAATATTTACCACGCTGTTAGTTTAGCACAGCTTGGTGCAACCGGACAATGGAGTTTCATTTCATTTCAATTTTTTAAACACATCTGACATTTTGGGATGGTAGAAAATGTAGTAGACAAATTTTTAAAGCTTTAAAGTGGAAAAAAGTAGTTAATTTCAATGTAAATCTCTAAAATATTACATATTTTAGCATTAGAATATCAGAAACATATTTTTCTTAAGCACTTTTGTGGATGATCGTATACGATTTTCTTAAAATGTGATGTTTTCATTTCATAATAACCCGCTTCTTATGAAATTTGAATGAAAAATTGTTTTTCTTCAAACGTCATTTAAGTGTGACATTATCCTGTTGTACTGATTATGTTTAAGTGTCACTTTATTGCCGGCGACAGGTAAAGTTCTACTTTATCTGCCGCTGGTCATAAGTCAAATTAATTGTCAAAATTTATTTATATAAATTTCAATGAATAATTTAACATTTTAATGAATTGTTTGCGTTTCTGGAAAAAATAGCATATTATTCGGAGCTTAAGTCGCTTTATGTGCTTCGGCTGCTTTTGTCTGACTCACTTCGTTCGTCAGCCAAACACCAACCTCTGCACATAAAGCATCACTTAAGCTCCTCATAAAATAATATACTATTATTTACAGTAGTAGTATACATATTTTGAAACTTTGAACAGTCTAACTTAAAAAGATAAGTAAAGCAGATAAATTTACTGTTTTAATTTTGGTGGGGGCGCCGGTGTTAATTTTGAAAACTCCCAACTCTTGCTTTTATGTATGTAATTTTAAAAATCTATGTTCTAATAGAAAATTGTAAAGACTTTTGAGATGTAAGGAGGAAAATAATTAAAATGTCTAATAGATACATTTTGAAAAAGTATTGGTCATTGATTTACCAAAAAAATAATAGGTGTAATTTATGTTTTAAATTTTATATTGGGGATATTTGAATTTGCTTTACTATTATTTAGTTCAAGAAACTATAAGAAATTTGTAAAATGAAAATTACTCCTTCGCAATTTTCCCTTTTAATGTCCTAAATTTTCCATTGTTGAAAGCTGCAGAATATTAAACAAAATAGACCTTTGAATTATTTTCCTCCTTACATCTCAAAAGTCTCCACAAATTTCTATTAGAAGTTAGAACATTGTTTTTTAAAATTACATACATAAAAGCAAGAGTTATAGGAATTTTCAATATTAACACCGGCGCCCCCACCAAAATTAAAACAGTAAATTTATCTGCTCTATCTTTTAAGTTAGTCTGTTCAAAGTTTCAAAATAAGTTTACTACAACTGTAAATAAACAATTTTTCATTCAAATATTTTTCGTAAATTGCATAAGAAGCGAGTTATTATGGAATGAAAACATCACATTCTAAAAAAATCGTATACGATCATTAAAAAAAGTGCTTAAGAAAAATATGTTTCTGATATTCTAATGCTAGAGATTTACACTGAAATTAACTACTTTTTTCCACTTTAAAGCTTGTCTACTACATTTTCTACCATCCCAAAATGTCAGATGTGTTTAATAGTATATTATACTACAAGTTTTATAAACGGCATTTCAGTAACGACATTTATTAGCCACCACCGAAGCGTAGCGGAGCGAATGTTTAATAATCGAGTTTCTAGAGAAGTTTATAAAACGAATTGCATATGTACTATACTTTTTCTGCGACCACTACAAAAATACTAAAGAGTTTCACAAAGCCACGGGTGTGTTTAGGAGATCACTTAGCATCATGGAAACATATGCAATAAATGGCATTTTAAACATGGGATAGAAAAAAAATTAAAAAATTGCTTACATTTCAGTTTAAGACAGTTTACTTTTCAGTAAATATTGTTAATTATTATTTATTGTTGTTAGAAGTTATTGTTATTAAATTAGTAGTTGAGTTAAAATGGTAAATTACATTAATAATAAAATGAATACATGGACTGCATGGACATGATAATTGTTTATGAAGCTGCCGATCAAAAAGCTGCTGAGCAAGGCGTATATTTGGAAACATATCTAGATAGACGCACGCCGTCTGAATTTAATTTAATTTCAATTTAATTTCATTTGTTTAATTGGGTTTTCGTCAACAGTTTATTATGCAAAAATATTTATGTTAGTCCCCACTAATTGCGCTTTCAATCTCCTCCATATATTACAAATCACCCTGTATATCTAAGCAAAACTAACACGTTGAATTCTGGTGGATGCGCCATTGTTAATTTATAAAACTTCTGTTTATTTAGAAAGTGTAGAAGATAAAACAAGAATTAGAAGAACAATTTGACATTTTAATTGATATTTGTGAGTATCGTAAAAAAATTAATGCGATTTTCCCTCGACTTCCAAATAAAAACAAATATTTCACCGAAATATTTCCTAAAACAGATTTTGAATAAAATGTCATGAGCAAAATAGCCAAAAAGCAACAAACTTAAATAGTACAAGATTTTATCACGAAAGGTATTTGTATTGACTTTTTTTTTAGAAAAATGTTACGCGAGTTATCTAAACTGTTGGCCAATTGAAACGTACCAAGCGAATTTTTAAGTTGAATTTCAAGTAAAATATTTTGGAAAATAGAAAAGATATCAACATGCGGTTTTCAGGATTTCAGAGATAATTTTATTCATAGCAATTTCGACCAATCATAGTGCAGTATTGGACCAACCTACATGGTTTTCCAGCGATAAAATTTCGATAAAATTAATTGTAGGTTTTCCATGGTAACAATATAAATAACAAAATTTGTATAATAATTAATTTGTAATTATACCGGGTGATTTTTTTAGTTGGTACAGCACCTTTTTCTTGCTTATTATTAAAGATAGAGTTTTGAAATTTTGCAGGCATACTTAGAAACATTTTTTGCATCTAATCACTGTGTTTTTATTTTTGTGCTGTTTTCCGTCTAACCGGAAGTGACGTCAACTTTCAATTTTCAAATGAAACATTATAGTTTTTCGTTTGGATTTTAAAACTAGATTTTTTTCTGAGTTAGAATGTGTAAAAAAAGTATTAGGTTGAAGAGGAAAGTTTTTGAAATAATGCGATTTTAAAGTTTCAAGCGTTGAGGTAAGGTAGGTATGCGAGGCATTAAAAAATAATTGAGTTACCCATGGAATGATGTTGTGGCAGATTAAAATTCCCGTCAAAATGCGTAGTAGGTGCATGTCAAGTCAATACAAGTTTGCGTTGCCGTCTTTGAGATTAACATTTCGAAGTTTTCTCGCGTCAGTTACAGTTTGTATAATCATATTCCATTTTCTTCACTAATTTTTTGTGAAGAGACGCGAGAAAACTTTGAAATGCTAATTTCAAAGACGGCAACGCTAATTTGTATTGACTTGACATGCGCCTACTACGCGTTTTGACGGGAATTTTAATCTGCCACCAAATCATTCCATGGTTAACTCGATTATTTTTTAGTACCTCAACACTCGAAACTTTAAAATCGCATTATTTCAAAAACTTTCCTCTTCAACCTAATACTTTTTTTACACATTCTAACTCAGAAAAAAATCTAGTTTTAAAATCCAAAAGAAAAACTATAGTGTTTCATTTGAAAATTGAAAGTTGGCGTCAGTTCCGGTTAGACGGAAAACAGCACAAAAATAAAAACAAAGTGATTAGATGCAAAAAATGTTTCTAAGTATGCCTGCAAAATTTCAAAACTCTATCTTTAATAATAAGCAAGAAAAAGGTGCTGTACCAACTAAAAAAATCACCCGGTATATTAGTATGATCTAATACTTGCATTAATATGAAATAAAATGAACTGTTGTGTACATTCATAAAATTATCTTAACGAATATAATACGTGCTTTGGATTTTCCGATGGTTAAATTCCTCAAACTTCCTGCACAACAACAAATCGTGTCAGTTTGACAGAAAATACCTCGTGCTTCGCACTCGGTATTTTTAAACTGTCAAACTGACACTCTTTGTTGCCGTGCAACAAGTTTTCGTAATTTAACCGGAAAATCCAAAGCACTTATTATATTACTATTGATAATTTAATTGAGAAAACGATAGTGTTACCCGATTTTTTTACTTTGAAGTACATTACTATCTACAGAGTATGAAAGAAAGTCTTCTTTTTTTCGTCTAATTTTATAACTACCGTGATTCCACAAAAAAAAATTTATATTTTTTTTATGTAGATTTTTTTAGTCCTTACTTAATGGGAAAACAACCTGTTTCTCAAAATTTTGATATCCCTGTTATTTTATAAGATACCGAATTTTTGCTGAAAATTTGATTTTTTCTTTGGTTTTTGTCGTTCGGCCGTATTGTGTTTTGTAAGAACCAATCTCTGTAGTTGATTATAATACCTTATGAATGGTTTTCTTATAAAAAGTACACTTTTTGTACTTTCAGTAATTTATTGGTAACCAGTGGCTTATCAAAAATCGGTACACGTTCGCTAATTGGTAAAATTTTTAATTCATTTTTTGAGGCTATTTTCTTAATGGAATAGAATGGAATTTAGTTGGTTTATGTTCACCATTGGTTTAAGTGACTTATATCCTCGAAACGGGTTTTTCACTTTTTCAAAAATTTGCTCATATTCGTGTATACCGGGTGGCTACGAAATCGTTTTACAACCCCCACCATTTTGTTACATTTAACTGTATTAATTTGAAATTTGGCATGGTTTGATTGTTGAAAGGAATAATCATTTTGACGTTTAAAACAATCTGATGACACGTCCGGTTTCACCGGAAGGGCCACCTACTAACTTTCAAAATTTTTTAAAACAACCCTGTATATTTTTTCCATAAGAATTAGATTCTACTTAAAATTACCTTTTTATCGACATATCACATGATAACATTTGCTTTCAAAATGGCAGCATAATTATTATTGCAAAAACCTGTTCAACAATATTAAATTTAATAAAAAATTCGGTATCTTATAAAATAAGAGGGATATAAAAATTTTGAGAAATTGGTTTTTTCCTCATTAACCAGGGACTAAAAAAATCGACATCAAAAAAATATAAAAAAAAATTTGTGGAATTCCGGTAGGTATAAAGTTTGAGAAAAAAAAGACGACTTTCTTTCATACCCTGTAGATAGTAACATACATCAAAGTAAATAAATCAGGTCACACTATTGTTTTCGCAATTAAATTATCTCTTGAATTCTGAAAACCTCATGTTGATATCTTTTCTCCTTTTCAAAATATTTGACTTTAAATTCAACCTAAAAATTCGCTTGGTACGTTTCAATTGGCCAGCAGTTTATTTATTTAGGTTTATTGTTTTATTAACTAAAAAAAAACAACAGCATAATAATGAATACTAACAAAGTTAGATAGAACATGTTATTTTAATATTTTACCTATTATGTTTCTAAAACATTTACTTTCGTAAAGTACGCACTTAAAACAATAAAAATATAGTAAAGAAATACAACATACCTTATTCTTTAAGCAATTAAAGAAGTCATTTTTCATGTCAGATACAGACACTCGATCGTTTGGTCTTTTCGGTCCGCTAACTGATGAAACAACGGTGGCTAAATCTAAACCAACACTTTGACTAAACACTGGTTCATTCTCGCCTGATGAATAGTCACGCAATTGCTTCGTCGCCCTCAAATAAGCTTCGATTACCTTAACTTGCTCTTCAGATCGATCTGAAAGTAAAAAGTTTAGAAAATATAAAGTAAAATATAACCGAAAATTCTATTTAAATTTGTATGATTGTATGTAATGAAAAATAGCTGTATACAGAGTGCACTTCAAAAAATTTACAGCGTAATTTCTTATGTCATAATAGGAAAAAATAATGAGCTTGAAAATTCCAGAATTGTAGTATGAGAAGAATTTTTTTCGTAATCATGATTAGAAAAGAACTTACTTGTTTGTTTTAAGTAAAGTAAAGAGTTCTCGTCGACTGGGAAGAAACCAACTGTGGCTCCATATTCTGGACACATATTAGCAATGGTAGCTCTATCAGCAATAGATAAAGCTGAGACACCAGGTCCATAAAATTCAACAAATTTCCCAACTACTCCTAATTGACGTAAATGCTACAAAAATCAAATATATATGTATTGCAGGCAATAAATAATAGGCAGTTTTTGGGACATGTATTGTGTTGTAACTATAATTTTTAATCGTCAAATAAAGTTAACCGAGTACTAGAAACCGACCTTAAGACTATTATTGTAGAAAAGCTGCCAAGAGATTCGCCGAAGGTTTTTTTGTGTCTTTAGATTGTACAAGTTAAGATATTTTCTTTTAAGAAAATTCGATGCACAATTAAATTGATCGTTGTTCCTATTATTAACTATAAGAAAAAAAATACCGCATATTAGGGACAAATGGCTACCCAAGGGAGAAATGTTATCCCCACTCCTTACTTTCCGCGACTACCCTAAAAAGGCGACTTTGTTCCCGCATTTCACGCAAATAAAGTGACCATTTTCGGGGAGGTATGAGAGAAAAAAATTACCTATAGCTTGTATACTAAAACAACAACTTTTCTACAATAAATAGAATAAAAACCATCAAAGGAAAATAAAAAAACGCTACAAGATTTGCAGTTTTTCTTCACCTATAAACAAAACAATTTGTACCTTAGTAACCGTAAGAACTAAATCAGTTGACGTAACATATTGACCCAACTCTCCATACAGTTTGTATCCAACAACTTCCGGCAAAAGCATACTTATGGTTTGACCTAGCATAACCGCCTCCGCTTCAATACCACCAACACCCCAACCCAAAACACCCAAACCGTTAATCATAGTAGTGTGGGAATCAGTTCCAACCTGACAACAAACAAAACAAAAACAACTTAGTTCTGGAATTTGTAAACAAAATTATTTTTAATAGGAGATTGGGAATGATCTTGATATAAGTTGGACACTTACCACAGTATCCGGATATAAAATCGGAGTGTCTTTTCCTGTAAACACAACACGGGCAAGATATTCCAAGTTTACTTGATGCACAATACCACTTCCGGGGGGGACAATTAGCATGTTGTCGAAGGCTTTGGCTCCCCACTGAAAAAATAAAGGTTATTCACTGGATCACATTAAATATTTAATTAATATTTAAAAGTTAAAAGTGAGCACAGGAGATTTATTTACTATACAGGGTGATTTGTAACGTACGGAGGAGAATAAAAATGTAGATAGATGGATTCAAAATAAACCAGTTTTGTTAATAAACTTTTCTAAATAATTATGAAGATACATCAATGCAAAGTTTGGGTGAATTACTAACAATTTTCAAAAAAAAATTATAGGTGTAATTTATGTTTTAAATTTTATATTGGGGATATTTGAATTTACTGAACTATTATTTAGTTCAAGAAACTATAAGAAAGTTGCAAAATGAAAATAACTCCTACGCAATTTTTCCTTTTAATTGTCCTAAATTTTCCATTGTTGAGAGCCGCTGAATATTAAACAAAATAGCAAGTAAGTTGTCGTTGAAATGTAAGTAAGTGTCACACTGACATATTTCGGTTTAACACAGTTATTTACTTTTCAGTAAATATTGTTATTAGTACAGTAATTAGGGAGAAAAAAAGGCCTTAAATAGACTTTTTTTACCCTACAGCCAATATTTGCAGAATCTTGTAGAGGGTCACCCTGTAAGTTTAAAACTGAGTTTTTGTATTCGTAGACCCCGCCGTTTCTTCACCTAGTCCTTCAGCTAGGGGTCAAAAGGTAGGAAGTAAAAGTGGGATGAGACCACGCAGTGTTTTCTGAAGGTTTTTTGGTCGCTGAATCCGAATAGGTGTGTCGTTTTTCAATAAAGTGGTGCAAACAAAAGTTATTAACAATTTATTGTTTAAAACGCAATCACTCGAAAATTATAGATTTTACCGAGCATTTTACCAAAAAAAGTTTCAAACAAAAGTTGTTCAAAATAAAAAGACTCTCCGAAAAGGTCATTTGATATTTTGTCATAAAGTCGCACGGACAAAAGTTATTAACAATTTATTGTTTAAATGTTTAAAACGCAATAACTCGAAAAGTATACATTTTACCAAAAAAAATTTCAAACAAAAGTTTTGCAAAATAAGACTCTCCGAAAAGGTCATATGGTATTTTGTCATAAAGTCGCTCGATCGAAAGTTATTAACAATTTATTGTTTACAACGGAACAAACCAAAAAGCATACATTTTGTGAGTCTTTTTATTTTGCACAACTTTTGTTTGAAACTTTTTTTGGTAAAATGTACACTTTTCGAGTTATTGCATTTTAAACAATAAATTGTTAATAACTTTTGTCCGAGCAACTTTATGACAAAATACCATATGACCTTTTCGGAGAGTCTTTTTATTTTGAACAACTTTCGTTTGAAATTTTTTTTGGTAAAGTGTATACTTTTCGTTTTCGAGTTAATTTAAACATTTAAACAATAAATTGTTGAATAACTTTTTAAAGATTGACAATATCAAAAAAATGTTAAAAGGAAAGTTGTACGAAATATTTTTCTCTACTACTTTGCACTACTTTGGAAATCTAATAGGAAAGAAGTTATTTAATAAATAAAAAAATCTGGTGAAGGAACGGCGGTGTCTACGAATACAAAAACTCAGTTTTACACTTATAGGGTGACCCTCTACAAGATTCTGCAAAAATTGGCTGTAGCGTAAAAAAGTCTGTTTCAACTCCCTGCTTACTGTACTATATTTATTACTTATTGTTGTTAGAAGTTATTGTTATTAAATTAATAGTTGAGTTAAAATGGTAAATTACATTAATGATTAATACACGGACATGATAATTGTTTATGGAGCTGCCGATCAAAATGCTGCACAAGTAAAGCATATATTTGGAAAGATTTTAAACCACTATTTTTGTTTTATTGGGTTTTCGTCAAAAGTTTATTATGCAAAAATGTTTATGTCAGTCCCCACTAATGGCACTAATTGCCCTTTCAATCTCCTCCATATGTTACAAATCACCCTGTATAATCTATGCTTAAGATCTGTGATGTAGCCACCACATGACTTTCTTATACAAACCCAACTTAATTTTTATTTTGAATTTATTGTATGCGATGTTAAATGAAATTCTTTTTATAACATATTTTGATCGCACCAATGAAGCACGTTATTTTGGTCATAATACAAAAGGTTGCAAATTACTGAAAGAATTATCAACACAGCTAATTACAAATCTGTAGCTTAAAACTTTCTATACATAAGTAAATAGAACACACACAAAAATAATTCGAAAACTTATCTTCTGTAAGGTAGAACTGTTGGACAGAGAAAAATTGTATTGAATCAACATATTTTTCTCCCAGGAATATTTGTACAGGGTGTCCCATTTTCGACACTTTTAGGGGGTATTGGCGTTATTATCAAAGATAAAGTGTTGCGGTTTTCACGTTCCTGTACTACTTTTTTACGAAACGAAAGATTCCGGGGTCAATTTTGTCATGGCTGTCTTAGTTTTTAATCTACAGAGTGATTCTCAAAATCTTTGTTTTTTAGACACCCCTCGTATTTCCGTTATGCGTCTACTTATCAGAAAGGTGAAAACTGATCTTGATAGAGTTTTTTACGTAGAATTCAGTGGCGTATAAAAGGTTTAGTTTTAGAGATATTGCAGTAACTTATGTTTTTTTTAAATGGGACACCCTATATATTACATATTGATTAAGCAAAATTTGGGCTTTCTAAAAATATATAATACTTAATATTTATTTTGAAAAACAAGCTCAAAATTCGATATTTTTAATAATTTTCCTTATTTATAACAGTAGGCCATGCCTAATATTTTAGAAACAAATTCAAAATTTTCACAATGCGTCATTATTCTTAAGCTAAACACTTCAAAAGATAATTTTAATGCATTGTATAAAACATACCAACAATATAATAATTATCATAAAGGGCCATTGTAATAAAAAATTAAAAGTAAAATAAAAACACCTACGTAACAAAAATATTTCATCAATAATGGAAATCTGACAAATCTGTCAAATTTTGCATTTGATTCTAATAAACTAGCCATGGCCTACTGTTATAAATAAAGTATATTATTAAAAATATCAAATTTTGATCTTGTTTTTCAAAATAAATATTAAGTATTATATATTTTTAGAAATCCCAAATTTTGCTTAATAAATCTAAAAAATAATATATAGGGTGTCCCATTTAAAAAAATATAAGTTTGGGCAATATCTCTAAAACTAAACCTTTAACATAAAAACTGCCTACGCCACTGAAATCTACGTAAAAAACTCTATCAAGATCAGTTTTCACCTTTTTGATAAGTAGACGCATAACGGAATTACGAGGGGTGTCTAAAAAACAAAGATTTTGAGAATCACTCTGTAGATTAAAAACTAAGAGAGCCATGACAAAATTGACCCCGGAATCTTTCGTTTCGTAAAAAAGTAGGAAAGGAAGGTGAAAACCGCAACACTCTATCTTTGATAATAACGCCAATACCCCCTAAAAGTGTCGAAAATGGGACACCCTGTACAGACCTGCATAAATTCGATTAAAGAGAAGTTTATTCATGTATTTTAAAAATTTCTATTATAAGTGTGTCCAGTTGGACGGTTCAAATATAATATCAAGTCAAAAAATTAATTAGTGTGTATTATTAAAAAATTCAATGACGAAATTTTAATTCTCTCTACTGGCAGTAGAGATACAAATCACTTTACTCAAAGGTCACCGTCAAATAATTTCGTAATCTAATATTAATAATGCTTAATAGGTGCACTTCAGGAAATTTTAAGCATTGTGGTTTTTAGAACCTCTCCATCCTTACTTTACTAACTACTATGAGTAGATTAATTATTGATAACTTGTTTCTTCACTCACTTTTAAAAAGGTAAATCTCTCCTTGTTCCTCTCAAACTCCAAGTCTTGATTCTTCTGTAAGGCATCTGGTCTAAAATAACCAAAAATGAATTTTTGGAACAAATTTACTTAAACGTGCAGGGCTTACGATCTTACGAAATCCACTTGCACCGAATGATCAATTACTAAGTCAGCTGGACAAATTGGGTTTATTTTCTCAGGATTTCCGCCTAACCTCTTTACAGCATCCCGCATAGCAGCAAAATCCACAACGGCCGGTACGCCAGTAAAATCCTGTCAAAGAATTAAATGAAGTTTTTGGTGGTAAACTATACGAATGTGCATCGGAGATATTTTTGAAAAATATTGAATTTTTTAGTGTTTTAATTGAAAGCTGTTATCTTGAATAAATAAAAAAAATATTTTTGTACAGGGTGGGCAAAATTCGATGTTTTTATAGGGTAACTTTTAAACCATAACAGATATTGAAAATCTGACCGCGCATCGTCGAGCTCTTTTTTTGAGAAACCCTTGACGGTGAAAACAAATTTTAGCGATCGTCGTTTGTTTTCAAGTTATGGCCGAAAATTCGATTTTTTGAGATTTCGATTAGAGTCTATATTTCGGTTGTTTGTGAATTTAGAGAAATGGCGTTTACACGTTCTTAAGGCACTTTTTTGATGCGAATGCAATGGCGTTAACAGATTTTGAAAGTCATAGTGGGCTGTCACTTTATTTAAAAGAGAATTTTTTTCTCTTTTCAAATATATATAATATGTAGGGGCTATTCCTTCAATTTCTTCTTGAAAAATAAAAAAATCTAAATTTTTGAAATTAAATTAAAAAAAATCTTATAATAAAAATGAAAATACAACAAACGACATGCATATAAACACGACACTATCTAAAATTAATATCTATATAAAACAATTCAAAGAAAAAGTTCAAAATTACGTCTATTAACTGCAATACCCTTTTCATGACACTTCTGTGCGCATTCGAAATGTGAATATTTGACACGGAGTTAAGGCTTTGCGTGAACTTGGCTTTGAGTTCTTCTGTATTTCTACTTTTAGTTTTATATGAATTATCTTTAATATGTCTCCAAAGGTGTCAAATCAGGCGACCTTGGTGGTCATCTAATTGGCCCATTAGTAAAAACCAATTATATCGGAATTTTGAGTTAAGCAATTCTCTAGCTGATCTCGTATTATGAGGTGGTGCACCATCGTGTTGTAAGAAGAACTGACTTCTATCGCTGAACGATAAATTGTCCAAATATTCATCAACAATTTTCTCATTTAAATATTGGTAGTACCGTTCACCAGTTAGATTTCCCTTATAAATCTTATATGCCAAAACTAGATTTTTTATTAAGGCACACCAAACACTAAAACCAAACCAACCCTGATTTTGGATCTCAATGGCGCGACGAGGGTTCTCATCATGACATTCGTCTACTGCGTAAATATGCGAAATACATATTATTAATTCCAAAAATTTAGATTTTTTGATTTTTTAAGAAGAAATTGAAGGAATAGACCCTACATATTATATATATTTGAAAAGAGAAAAAATGCTCTTTTCAATAAAGTGACACCCAACTATGACTTCCATATAAAAAAATAAAAATGTATGTCATAACCTGAAAATAAAAAAACATTTTCAAAATCTGTTAACGCCATTGCATTCGCATCAAAAAAATGCCTTAAGAACGTGCAAATGCCATTTCTCTAAACTCACAAACAACCGAAATATAGACATAAATCGAAATCTCAAGAAATCGAATTTTCGTCCATAACTCGAAAACAAACGACGATCGCTAAATTTGGATTTCGCCATCAAGGGTTTGTCAAAAAAAGAGCTCGACGATGCGCGGTCAGATTTTCAATATCTCTTATGGTTTAAAAGTTATCCTATAAAAAAATCGAATTTTGCCCACCCTGTACTGTCGGCGATTTTTAATATTAAATTTATAAAATAGATAAATTTTATAAATTTAATATTAAAAATCGCCGCTTATATTTTAGTCATTTTCGTAATCAGTGAGTCCAAATTAATAAAACAAATTCAATTTTTTTTCAATATCGCTCCGATAGGTACATTGGTCAATTTTTTCGAAATTATAACTCGATTATTACCTGTAATATAACACGAGCAGGCTTAAATGGCACCTCAATGCCCCCATCCACTATCTGGCTTCTTTCCCAATTCAAGATATTTTGTATATCTGCATCTTTAATTTGGAAATTATCGCAATTTCGTACAGCAGATTCCAGGAGAATTCTGATTGAATAAGGTAATTTGTCTGGAATGCAAACATAATAACAAAACCGTTAATTCATTAATGTTAATTATAAGTAATTACCATATTGCTGTCCGAGTGAAGGTAAATCGTAGTACTTGTATTCTTTGCCCCCGATATTTAGAGATTTCAAGTACTTGTCGTATGGATTTGTACCTAAAAATAAAATATTTTAGACTATCTATGAACTGAGAATTTACATGGTAGGTAAACTTTACACCTTTAAATTAAAACAAACAATTAATGCAAAATTACAACTTACCAGCCATTGTTTAATAGATTGCAGTCACGTAGTAAATATCAACGATTTCTAATCGCGGTATTTAAACTTTTTATTGCATAAATCTAATACTGTCAAGTGAATTAAAAATAATGAAATGAATGTTACGGGTCAAAAAGCGACTATGTATTATAAAATCGGCAGCGGTATCAGAATATAAACAACGACACTATGTAATGTTACCTAAATACAAGACACAAACAAATTAAGTTTAATCTACTTTATCTAAAGTACTTTCGGAAAATGAAAAACAACTTTGACGTAACTGTCAACCGCAAACTGTCGGCAAAACAAAACCATTGACATTGGATTGGATTAGACGCAACAGAACTCACTGTTTTAAGCGCCATCTATAACGAGCAGTGGATATACAGGGTGGTGCAATGAATTTTGTAGTTTGTACCATACAGAGTGTGTCACGACGAGTTGACAGTAGATATCTCTATTAATAAATATTATTTAAATCTGAAAAAAGGCACTCTTTCATTCCATAATTATGCCTATTTAATGAAAATGTTGGCGACTAACTTTATTGTTTTAAATGGAACACCATATACAGGGAGTTCGCGCGAAGTGGCTCACTATTGCTAACTTCGTTATTATTGGAGCTACAAAGTCGGTTAAATTAGCAAACTAGTAGCATTTTTTCCGCTGATTACAATGGTGAAAACAGAAAAACAATTAACCATCTGGTTTTCGAGATATTCACAAAAAAATTTTTATATGGAGCACCCTATATATTTTTGCATAAATCGATGAGAAATTAAATTCTGTACAAAAAATGTCTTTAATATTTTTTGATTATAATTTAAAATAAGCGAGTTACTTTGAAAAAAATTTGCCATTCTTTAAAATCAAGTAGCCATAAAACGGAATAGTAATTTATTAAAACCAAACAATCATAATTTTGAATTTAAGCAAGTTGAAAAATACTTGAAAGAATTACGGAAATATTGAAAATTTACAAAATTATAATTTTCATGGCTACTTGATATTAAAACTTTGAAAACTTTTTTTCAAAATAACTCGCTTATTTTAAATAATTGTCAAAAAAGCATATTTGTTCAGAATTTAATTTATCATCGATTCTTAAAAAAATATACAGGGTGTTCCATTTAAAAAAAGTTATTTTTGTGAATATCTCGAAAACCAGATGGCCAATTGTTTTTCTGTTTTCATCATTATAATCAGAGAAAAAAATACTACTAGTTTGCTAAATTAACCGATTTTGTAGCTCCAATAATAACAAAGTTAGCAATAGTGAACCACTTTGCGCAAACACCTGTATATTAAAAATATTAAATAAAATAGTAATATTTCCGTAATTCTTTCAAGTTGCTTAAATTCAAAATTATGATTGTTTGGCTTTAATAAATTACTATTCCGTTTTATGGCTACTTGATTTTAAAGAATTGCAAACTTTTTTTCAAGATAACTCGCTTATTTTAAATTATAATCAAAAAAAATTAAAGACATTTTTTGTACAGAATTTAATTTGTCATCGATTTTTATAAAAATATACAGGGTGTTTCATTTAAAAAAATGTTATTTTTGTGAATATCTCGAAAACCAGATGGTCAATTGTTTTTCTGTTTTCACCATTGTAATCAGCGGAAAAAATGCTACTAGTTTGCTAATTTAACCGACTTTGTAGCTCCAATAATAACGAAGTTAGCAATAGTGAGCCACTTCGCGCGAACACCTTGTATACATACTATTATATGTGTTGAACTTTACATTTAATTTTTCAGGTTTATACAGGGTGTCCCGGAAAAAGTGGGAAATCTCTCGGATTCAGATAGGGCATGAAAAAATTAGATGACAAGTTCCTATAAAATTTTTTCCTACAGACGTTTTTTAAATTTTGATTTTTTTTTGGAATGAGACTATTTTTTTAATGACTTAATAAAACATAAATTTGTTTATTATTCTTTTTCTCGAAAACGGTCCACTTTATCGACATAAAACAAGAGTAGCTTTTCTTTAGTCTAGACTTCAAGCTACCTGATTTTGTTGTTTTAAGTCTTTTTCAGACAGGGTGTTAAAAGTTTAAGTATTAAGATTTCCCACTTTTCCGGGACACCCTGTATATAAATATTCCATTAAAAGTGAATGAATTGATATTGAGAATTTATGTAAATTTATAGTGTTATAATTAAAAAAATCGCGAAAAAAAAACCATATAAATCAGATTTTTTTTTATTTTCTCACCAGAGAGAAAAAATAAAACTTTCATGTAGAGTATGTCATGGAAAAATGGCTATTTTCCTATATAAGAGTAGAAAATTGTTATTTTTTGATGTGATGTGCATGAAAAAACCTTCATTTAAGAAAAAGATTGTATTTATAGTTTTTAAATTATATTACATAACTAGGGGCAGTAATAAAATGCAAAGAATTCGAAATTTGACTATTCATTGAGTTCACGGCGTATCCCAAAGACTGTACATCCTTTTGCATACCGCCAAACATAATTAATTCCGATTTTCCTTCCACTAAAGTATAAAGAATAGTCTCCTCGGGTCCATTGGATACATTCTTCGGCGGTAACCATGTAGCTCGTGGTGGTCCATTCAAAATTTCCGAAATGTCCAAAACATAAAGACCTAAATAATGAGTTTTCTTTTCTCTTTTATGGAGAATTTTCTTATCTAGTTTGTCAAGATGCTTTTGTAGGTTCACCAAACGCTTTTCTTTTTTTCTATCATTTTCTGACCTCCTCTCAGATGTTATAAAAGCTGATAGATTAAAACTATTAGCGGGTTGAACGAATTGGACCTACAACAAGAATAAAACGATGTAAAAATAGAACTAGTTTATACATAATTGTAAAGGGGAAGATTTATTAAAAATATCAATTAATATATGGACTTGTCCTGTTAAAAACACTTTAGTTACCTACGTCATAACTAAATTTACTAATTCACTCTCCGTTTTCAGATCCGCAAGTATAATTTAAAAAAAAATCGTCTTACCCCAGCATTATCTTTATGTGGCATTACATTTGAAGGACCCGCAATTGCACCATCATCTTCTGCTTCTCTTTTTTGATTTCTCAATGTTCCTCTTTTTCCATTTACATTTTCATCTTTATCTGTTAGCCTGTTTGCCAAATCGATTCTTGCTGTTCTACCATCGCCATTTCTATTGTTCATATTGTTGTTTCCAATATTCCAGGTTGATTTTGGATAGTAAGCCACAACACTTGAATCTGGCTGCCTAGTTCTATTCAGAACAACAATTTTATCTCCTATCTAGAAGAAAACGTAATCGTAAATACTAAATCGTATAGATTGGTCGAATATATTTTGCAACATTGCACATCGTATTTAGTCTTGTCTCGATTGTTTTTCTTATTCTTTCATTTACTTTCTTATTTATTTTGTAGTATTTATTTTCATGTCGTTTCTGTCGCATACTAGTCTTATACAGGGAGTCTCATTATTGAAGGCAATAGAGGTTTCCCCCATTTCTAAACAAGTTTAAAAATTGGTTAGCGCAAGCAACCCCGCAATTGATTTTTATGAAAAGTTGATTGGCAAAACCACATCTTGATATATCTAAACATTATTGAGATATCTTAAAAAATAACGTTTAGCCTATTTTTAAAAGGGTCATAACTTATTTTCGATTCAATACAGATTTAAAATATTTTCATAATAATAAAAACGTTTAAAATGGATGAAACTGGATGAAACCCTCCATTGCCATCGAAAATGGGACAAAAAAATTCAACACTATCAAAAAAATTAACGAGATTTTTTAATTTTTTAATATTAGCATAGATTAAAAATTTGAACAGCTGTTTAGATTTTTTTGAATTTCCATCAAAAAAAAATTCTAGAAAGCAGGAAATTCCTTTGTATGCATTGTATCAGGAGACCTAGAGTATTGGCATAAAGACTTGGCTCGTAATTTGAAAGTCCGGAGTTCGAATCTCAGGAAGATTATATTTTTTAATAAAATATCGGATATGGACAGCTTGTAATTATTGTCTACCTCTTCAGTATTTTCTAAAGATAACAAATCTAAAATAGTAAGAAAGTCATCTGTTGGATATATCAAATATTTTAGTTGAAATGCCAATAGTCCAAGAGGCGGCTGCAAAAAGTTAGTCGTCATAAAGTGGACGAACGGGAAAAATAGGAATGATAGTTTAGACCTTTATTAAGAAGGAACGCTAAGGTTGCCTGCGATAATCCTGCCGAAAGAGGGTTAGAAAAAAAATTATTTACAACTTCAACAAACTTCATAGACTGGAATCACCGAATTGGCGAGCAGGAATTCACAATAATGTTAAAAACAATATTAAATCCCTATGTTCGCGTTTGAAAACGGACACTCGGTATAGGTTTTTGCGAATATCTCTGTAAGATTTGCAGTCATGCCAAAAAGACTTATTATAACATTTGTAGAATACACTGTGTCCCAAATTGGTGGCTCCACTATGGGTAACTTCGGTATTATTGGAGATACAAAGACGGTTAAATTAGAAAAGTTTTAAAGAATTTTATGGCCATTTCAGATTAGTGAACAGATTTTGAATATCTCTTTTAGTTTTTGAGATATTCGGGAAAAACCAAAATGTTGCATTTTCTTTAATGCTCAATATTTTTTTTATTATCCAGTTTGTGCTGTTAAGACTTTGACATTCTTCATGCACTTTTAAGATACTTCTAACAATGTTGACAGTTTTTTCCCAACTCTTTTGTTTTTTGAAATACGATTACTAACTGTTGTTTTTCTTATGGACGGCAATTGTTTTTTGGCATTGTCAAGTAGCATTTTTTATTACCTTTCCAACGATGTATCACAACATGACGAAAAATTCCTATTTTCACAAGAAAAATCAGAAAATTTTATTTTTCAATAAAAAAAAAACAAAAGACATTCTACAATGAATAAAAATCAATCCCTCTATCGCTGCATGAGCATGATGACCGTATTTGTATGCTCGTGACTTACATACGGGCAAATTGAAATGTTAACACTGCAGCTGAACGACAACAACCCCACGACACTTATTTCAGAAAACTTGCCACGAATTTGATTAATTTTGGGCCATTTGAACAAAAGAGGGACAATCGTTATGATATAAATAACGAAGAGAGATATCATACACTCATCATGCATCGATAGATGGATTGATTTTTATTCATTGCTGGGATTTCTTTTGTTTTTTTCATTGAAAAATACAATTTTCCGATTTTTCTTGTGAAAATTGGAATTTTTCGTCATGTTGTGATACATCGTCGGAAAGGTAATAAAAAATCCTATTTGACAGTGCCAAAAAAACCATTGACGTCTATAAGAAAAACAAAAGTTAGTAACAGTACCTCAAAAAACAAAAGAGTTGGAAAAAAACTGACAACACCGTTAGAAGTATCTTAAAAAAGTGCATGAAGAATGTCAAAGTCTTAACGGCACAAAATGGATAATAAAAAAAATATTGAGCATTAAAGAAAATGCAACATTTTGGTTTTTCCCGAATATCTCAAAAACGAAAAGAGATATTCAAAATCTGTTAGCTAATCTGAAAGGGCCTTGAAATTCTTAAAAACTTTCCTAAAATAACCGTCTTTGTATCTCCAATAATAAAGAAGTTACCCATAGTGGAGCCACCAATTTGGGACACAGTGTATAAAATTCCCCACACGGATTCCTCAAACATACCCTTAGATGTAAATTTACACGAGATTACAAAAAATTGAAAAAAATATTCATCACTCCTGTTTTTTTTATATCTTTCGATATTGCAATTTGTTAACAATGTTAATTTTCATACTTCGAGGGTGCAACAAAATTTTTCTCCTTGTGCAAGATTTAAAGTAGGGTTCAAATAGATATTTCACATGATCACTTTTTTTATTCATTCATTTTCAGCGGAGCTACATCATTAACAATATTTTTGCAACTTTTCTTGAAAATAAAGTAAACCACAAGGATGTCTGTAAACTGGTCGAAGTTTTATAACAGTTTTAAGAGCAAAAAGTGTAAAATTATAATTTTTTTAAGTGTCACTTAATAGGTGATAAAAACCGCAATTTTAGACTAATTTTCATTTTGTTTGATTTTTCCAGTAGAACTAAGTTATTGATAACAAAGTGAAACACTAGTATATCTGTTCATTTTTCGAACATTATAACACTTTTAAGAGCACGAAGTGTAAAATTAGACAAATTTTAAGTGATTTTACAATAGGCAATAAAATCCAAAATTTTCTGATATAACTAACTTAAGTACTTCATTGTAATAAAGAAAACCATAAAGAAATCTGTTAATTTTTCGAAACATTATGACAATTTAAAGTACATAAAGACCTCGCTAAGAATTAAGAGATCACAATTCCAAAGCGGTACTTTTGTATGTAAGTACAGTACACTGTGTCCCAATTTGCTTGTAATTGCAGGGTATCTCTGTAATTTGTAAAGATAGAACTTTGCGGTTTTCGCGAACATGTGCCACTTTTTTGTTAAACTTTTAATCCCGCAAACAGAACTAAGCTAACTTAGATTGTTTCTGAGATACAGGGTGAAAACGAAAATTTTCACTTTCCGGGGTGCTGTCATATCTCACACACCATGTAAGCTAGAAAAAAAGTAAAAACTGTTCTAGATAGATATTTTTGCGTAGAATCCAGTGGCGTACTCGAAAAAAAATTGTTTTGCAGCGTTTAAGAGATATGATCCAAACTAGGTCTTTTTTAAATGGAACACCCTGTATTTTTTAGTGTCATTAAATTTGTCTATTTTTTCTCATTAAAATGATGGAAACAGTAGGCACTTTAAAATTTAAAAAATGCCCTAAAAAAGCAAAAACCTCCTTTATAAGTCAAAAAATTTAGTTGGCCATGAAAATCGGGAATAAAAAAATGTTTACAAGGAACATGAGACACTATATTAAATTTAAAAAATTAAAAAAGTAAAATATTTGCTTCAATTTCGTTGTTTATTTATAATGACCGTTAAAAAATTTTTTGTTCGCTTTTTGTTTCTTTTTTAGTAAAATAAAATAAAAATAATATTAATATTAAGAGTTTTTAATTTAATATGGTGTCTCATGTTGCTTGTAAACACTTCTTTATCCCCGATTTTCATGGCCAACTAAATTTTTTTGCTTTTTTAGGACATTTGTTAAATTTTAAAGTGCCTACTGTTTACATCATTTTAATGAGAAAAAATAGACAAATTTAATGACACTAAAAAATACAGGGTGTTCCATTTAAAAAAGACCTACTTTGGATCATATCTCTTAAACGGTGCCAAACATTTTTTTTTCGAGTACACCACCGGATTCTACGCAAAAATATCTATCTAGAACAGTTTTTACTTTTTTTCTAGCTTACATGGTGTGTGAGATATGGCAGCACCCCAGAAAGTGAAAATTTTCGTTTTCACCCTGTATCTCAGAAACAAAACAAGTTAGCTTAGTTCTGTTTGCGGCATTAAAAATTTAACGAAAAAGTGGCACAGGTTCGCGAAAACCCCAAAGTTCTATCTTTGCAACTTGCAGAGATACCCTGCAATTACAAGCAAATTGGGACACAGTGTACATGCCTTCGGAGCTGATACGATTTGCAATGCATTATTTTAATGTTATATCTACTTGAAGTAAAAAATGTAAGACAAAATTACTTTGCATCCAGGATTACTCCAAATATTGGCAGGTTCATTCGGCTTCCCCAATATTTCAACCTTAATCCATTTCCACACCTCCCCAGACATGTGCAATATCCAAGCATCACAGTAACAGTAATTTGGACCCCCCGAACCACCCAAAATCAGTATATTTTTATCGTCCAACACAATTTGCGTTTGTCCAAATCTCCCGTTTGGTTTCCGTCCACCTACACAACCAAACTAAAATTACACACAAAAACGACAAAAATATGCACTGCAAATCACCGTCACCTTCAACTTCCTGTTTGTACCACAACCAAGTTTCTAAATTTAACTTCCATACATCGTTGGACTTTTCACAATGCACTGCTGTGCTTGGTTTCTGGAGACCACCAAAGATTATCATCCATTCGTTGACTATCGATACGGAGTGGCCTGCAACTGGTGGTGGAGAGTGCAGCACGTTAATGCACGTCCAGCGGTTACCGGTTGTATTGTAAACATGAAGTTCGTTAAATAAATGCCAGCTTTGGTAAAGGGGGTATGTGGGAGGATGGGCCCAACCACCGAATAAAACTAAAACACAAACACATGGATAATATGTAAATGTTTTTTATAGGATTATAGGAAATTACTTAAAGAATCCTTGTACTTTGCAAGTGAACTGCAAGCTTTTGGTGTTGGATACGTTCCCATAGCCAACGGTCTAATCCATTGTCTTTTATTTAAATCTAACCGCCACAAATCGTTAAAAGTAGTCATGGCACAAGTGCAGCCCCCAAACACATACATTGAATTATCATGCACAACAGCAGCATGCGAATATCGTTTAGTAATAGTTGGAGCCATTTCCACAGGCGTTATTCTCTTCCATCTTACATCGAAGTCACTTATGGCTTTGTGAAGATTTCGCAGCTTTGTTTTGGCTACATCTGCAAGCACCATTAATGAACAAAGGAAATCTATAATTAGCACAACAGGAAATCTACGTACTTAATACACATCTTCTCCATTTTTTGGAAACTACCATACAATCGTGCAAATCCTTGTAAGGGGATATTAACGACAAAATAAATTCTAGTACTTCTTCGGGAAGATCATCAATTGTTGGAGTGGCCATTTCACACAAATTTTATCTTGTTAACAACGATTCAACCTTCTGCTTCTGTAGTGTCTTTTATAATATTCACGAATTGGCTTTTTGCAAGTCGAACTGGGTTTTGTTGATATTTTTACTAAACGTCATTTTCCATATGAGTGACATCTATGTCACTGTTTTGTTCGATATCGCCATCTATATATTTGTGAGGTAAATGCGAGGAGTTGAAAGGATGGGATCTGTAAATTTTCGTAAATTCACACTTAAGATATCTCATAATCATTAATTATTAATCAAGACTTTTTGAGTTTCTCGGAAAAATTTTTGTCTGCACTTCCATAGAATTGGTATTTAGTTCAAAAATATTTGTCATACAAAAGTAAATATAGATGCAACTAATTAGGAAATCTATGGTCCGAAATATCGTATTGGCGGGAAATTTGAATTCATAGAATTGTGAATTATGGTTTTTTGTAATTTTACACACCACGTCCTTCTTGTAAGAAGTTTATTATCAACAACTTTCGTTCAGGTAAACATTTTTCGTAAATTTGATAGTTACAGTGACAGGAAGTGAAGAAAATGTTTCTCTTTATTAGAAATATCTCATTCTTGGTCAATTTCACGGTAAAATAAGATAACAAATATTATAGAGAATAAAATTGCCAACAACTTTTGTTTAAACAATTATTGTGTAGGTTCGATAGTTAATAAGTTACCTCCGGACGAAACTGTAGAAATAATTTTTTCAGTCTTATTTTGGATATATCATCTTTCCCGTCAACCCTACGAAAAAAGAGTAGAATCAATGTTGTAGAGAATATAATTATCAACAAATTTTGTTTAAACAGTTATTTCGTAGGTTCGACAGTTTACGAGTAATAGCGAGAGGAATTTATGTAAAATTTTCTCTATATGTAGTTTTTTAGAGATATCTCCTTTCTGGTCAATCTCTCGGTAAAATAAGAGAATATAAATGTTGTAGAGAATAAAATTACCCACAGATTTTGTTTAAACAATTATTGCGTACACTCGATAATTTACGAGTTACTGCCGGTCGAAAATATCGAAATTTTTTTTAAATCTCTTTTTTTGTAAATATCTTCTTTTCCGTTAATCATATGATAAAAAAAGATATAATCAATGTTGTAGAGAACAAAATTATCAACAACTTTCGTTTGAACAATTATTTCGTACGTTCGGTAGTTTACGAGTGGCGGCGACAGGAAGTCATGCAAAATTTTCTTTATATGTACTTTTTTAGAGATATCTCTTTTCTGGCCAATCTCAAGGTAAAATAAGAAAATATAAATGTTGTAGAGAATACAATTAACAACAAATTTTGTTGAAACAATTATTTCGTAGGTTCGATAGTTTACGAGTTAAAGCCACAAAAAAATAATGAAAAATATTCTCTATGACTCGATAATCTGCAAACCATCAAGCATAGGAAAAAATAGTTTAAACAAAAATTATAGATCATTCAATTATTAACCAGATTGACAGAATATTTATGAATTTTAAGTTTTCTGTAAATATATTTTAGTGTAAAGACCACCAAACCACCAATGGTTCAGTTTCTAAAATTAAAACACCGAGAAAAGAACACAATAAAATTCAACAATTTTTTAACCAAAGTACAAAAGAAATGGTGCCTAGGATTTTGTCACTATATTTTTTACCTTTTATGAATTTTTGTATGTTATGTTATTATGTTACTAGAAAACTATGAAAATTCAGTATGAACCAATTAATTGATACAAATTTTATTGACTTAATTAATAATTGCTATAAAGTAGGTATAATTCGATTGTAAATACGTAATTTTCCTCCTTAGCACATGAAAAATAATGAGTTTTACTAAATTACTAATTGTGGCCTAAATCACCCATCCGACTTAACATCCGCAGGCTTAAATTTCTTCCTCAAACAGTCATTAACACCCTCCAAGTTTCTGGCTAATTCAATAGCATAAAACTGTATCCTAGTCACTAACATTGTGTTTTCCTCACAGTAGTCCTTTGAGGCATCTGCCCTTAATAAAGTTCCAAAACTATAGTCCTCTACACACTTTTTAAAACGCTCGCAGAATGGTCGCCATTTCGCCTTTTCTTTAGTACTCTTCAGTTCGTTTTCCAGTATAATGTTAACGTCCAACGTGGGAAACTCCTCCCTAAATATTTTATAAATTATATCGTCAATTGGTGTGAGTTTTAAATATTTGGGATCAACTGAACATAATATCTGCAAAGAATTTGTATAATGTTTTTTTTCTATTTTTTATAGGTTATGTTATTACATTAAAGTATATCTCGGCATGTTCAATCGCTTTCATCGCCCACATAGCTTCCAATGACTGATCATTTCCGAATTCTTCAGCTGGTCGCGACAGCACGTCCTATAAAACAGGAAAATTATTTAAAACATCTCTAACGCTGTTGTTATTTACCATTTTTGCATGTGCTTTAAATCAAATTGACAAATGACAGAACACTGACAGGAGTGACAGAACTAAAAGCATAGACAATAGATGCAACTAGAATGACAAGGTCGTTCATTTGCTAAAAACATTTGTTTGTGAATATGTCAACAGATGGCAGCAGAGGAACCATATACAATGTGTCCTAAAATTAATGTTACAGTTCTGTTTGGTCAGAAAACATTTAAATTAGCCTTGACAGTAACGCAGTAAACGAAGCAAAAATTATTTTCTTTTCAAGTCATGTATTTTTCCAGTCAAAATATAGCAAATTATTACTAAGAAAAGTTACGGAAAATATGAAATTATAGTTTTATGGCAAATTTTTAAAATGATCGGATTATTTTGAGTGTACAGGGTGTCTAGATTTCGTTGTATTTGCGGGGTAACTCGCTTACTAGCAGAGATAGTGAGATGCGGTTTTCGTGACTCGTTCATACTTTTTTTTGAAACGAAAGATACCGTCAAAGTTTTTTCATAGCCCCCTTCGGGTTTGTGATACAGGATACAGGATACAGGGCGAAATTGAAATTTTGAACTTTTGGGGCATACCTCGTATTTTGGGAACGGCTGAAGATATTGGAAATGTAAAAACTGCATCTTATACATATTTTTACGTAGAATCCAGTGGCGTACTCAGTTTTTTCCTAGAAGCGATAATTTTCGAGATATTTACTAAACTTATGTTATTTTAAATGGGACACTCTGTATGTTTTTTACTAGTAAACTCCAGATTGTCATAAGCTTTGCAAAAATATATGCTCTGTAGGTACTAATTTTCTATATTAAGCTAGAAAATTACAAGTGTGATACCCCGCAAATACAACGAAATCTGGACACCCCTTATACTCTTATTTTTAAGACGGTAAACAAAATAAATCGTTATTAATTTCTTATTCACAAATTTAATTTTGAATAACGTTATTCATTATAGAATATGAAGAGATTATTATGTTTTGTAAATTAAATTTGTTAATGAATTCCTTTAAAAAATAAATGGTTTCATCAGAGTCCAGAAGTCCATTTATTTAGTAGAGAAAAGTAAAATATTTGGCGGAACTTGTATTTTTTATTTTCCACCAAATATATTTAGTGCTAGACTCCTACAAGAAAGGACTGAAGGCAGAGCTCTTTAAAATTTAGTAAGGATGTAAGTAAATTATATATTATAATTTCTCATTCTTACAATGTTTTCCAGTGTATGTACCTACAGGGTTGTTCAAGTAGGACAGAACTCACGAATTTTATATGTAAAATATCTGATGTGTCCAACACATGACTTTCTTATACGATAGTACCACAATTACTTTTAGTAAAGAAATTAAGCTAAATTTCTTGTCAAAATCGTGTTTAAATTTTGAGCGTTTCCAGTAATTTTCAAATAAATTTCGGAAGTCTCTCTCGCACTTATTGCAGTACGCATAAATCTGTCCTTGTCCCATTCATTACAACCAGATTTTAGGACAAAGAAATATTGTGCTTGGAAATTACTTTTCCTAAAGTCGATGTATTTAGATTTTTTCGTATATTTTTTATAAAACCACATGGAAATTAAGTTAAATTTCTTGTAAAAGTCATGTTTAAATTTTGAGCTTTATCCAACAATTTAAAATAGTTTTCGGAAGTCTCTCTCGCATGTATTGCAGTACGGATAAACCTGTATTTGTCCCTCTCATTATAACCGAATTTTACGTCAAAATGTGTCATAAAAACTGTGAACCTGAATTAAAAATAGACTTTTCAGTTTTTCCTGAAAAATTCCGGGATATATCATTGTTATGATTATTTTTACACATCAAATTCGTTAAATTCTGTCCTATTTAAACCTGTATCTTTTTCTTTTATCATTTACGAAATCGCAATAATAGCGACTGAATTTGAATCATCCTGTATAACTATATACTTACCCCAAACATAGTAGATTTTATTTTTTCTAATATGTATTTTAAAAGATCTTCTATAGGAAATTGAATCCTTTACAACGTAAAATATCTTATGAGCCAACAGCACATGACTTTCTTATACCGAGAGATCAAAAATTATCTTGGTCAAAGGTGGTCATGAAATGGAAAACGACGGTCTTAGCTTATATCATCCTTTTGAAGTTTGTCAAGTTATGTGCCATAATATAATAATAAAATTCCATTATCTAACATCATACCAGTTCGAAAATAGGCTTCAATCATGTAAATTTTGTGCTCTTCATATTCATCATATTTAAAAACAGCTGAATATTACAATAGTAAGAACAAATTTTGACAATCAGAAGATGGTTGACATAAATGCACGGTACTAACTCAGACAATTATTTTAAAATCCATGACCACCTTTGACCAAGATAATTTTTGATCTGTAATTTATATAAAGTACTTTTGTAACTGAGTGATAGATGGCGCTACTATATGAAAAATAATTAAAAAAATTTGACGGAATTTCAAAAAAAGGTTCAAACAAAATTTGTTCAAAAAATTTAATTCTAAATCAATGTCTAAGAATAAAAAATTGTCGTAAATTGTTTATTTTTCAAGATATTCCTAAAAAACCTAAAAATGTCATCAGGTAACTGTCACTTGTTTTGGTGCTACATGAAAAACATTGAATGTGGCACCCACAAATTTGTTCAAACTCTTAAATATGAAATTTGAATCAAATCCGAGAAGTCGTTTTTGAGTTATGGTGGATACAGACAGACACACAGACACACACACAGACAGACATCATGGCGAAAATGGTCAAAATGGATTCAGGGGCCCTCAAACCGTGTAAATCCATCAAAATCTCGAAGTCGAAAAAAATCACGATTACTATACTTCCTTATACTACGTATAAGAAAGTAAAATATCTGATGTGCCCAACACATGACTTTCTTATACTTACGGATAGTATCACAATAATTACTTTTCCTAAATAAATTAAGTTAAATTTCTTGTAAAAATTTTGAAGGTTTCCAGCAATTTTCAAATAGTCTCTGTCGCACTTATAGCAATACGCATAAATCTGTCCTTGTCCCACTCATTATAACCGAATTTTACGACGAAAATGTGTTTTATTTTAGATTTTTGACCTATTACTCACTTAAAAAAATCTACCGGTATGAAATTACATTTATTTATTCATTATTATTGTTTTCGGTGCCATAGAAACCAGTAAAATAAAAAAAAACTAATGGTCCGTTACTTCTGGGATTCGAACCCGAGACCTTCCGTTTGGCAGCCATATAATGAAACACATGGTCTACCTCGACCATCGAATTCAACTATCAACGCGCGCTATGAGAAATATAAAGTGTTTTAAGAATATCTAGTTTTTTTGAAATTTTTTTGACGGAATTTCAAAAAAAAGTTCAAACAAAATTTGTTCAAAATTCAATTCTAAATCAATGTTAAAGAATAAAAAAATCTCATAAATTGTTTATTTTTCAAGATATTCCTAAAAAACCTGAAAATGTCTTCAGGTAACTGTCACTTGTTTTGGTGCTAGATGAAAAACATTGAATGTGGCACCCACAAATTTGTTCAAACTCTTAAATATGAAATTTCAATCAAATCCGATAAGTCGTTTTTGAGTTATGGTGGATACAGACAGACAGACAGACAAATGGCGAAAATGGTCAAAATGGATTCAGGGGCCCTCAAAACGTGTAAATCCATCAAAATCTCGAAGTCGAAAAAAATCACGATTACAATACTTCCTTATACTACGTATAATGGACTTTAATTCTATTTTCATCCATATTAGTAAAAATGTAGAGTGTTCCATTTGGATTTGATATAAGAAAGTAAAGTGCTCAAGTGCTGTATATCTAGAGTAGGTATCTATTCTGCCATCAAAAAGGCCCCACTCCATCACTCGAATGTTGAAATTATGAATCATTAGCGTGACCGAAATTGATTGCAAACAGTGCGTGTAGCATGTGCTGTCTATAAGATAAATTAAATAATAAAAAAAGTAAAAAAAGTGTATGGTATGTGCATAAAATATTTAATAAATTATAAATACAAAAAGTCTACACCTCAATATTATTATTATCACTAGTACTAGTCCTACTATACTGCCAAGTATTATCTCTGGGTGCAACCGGGTGAACGTTTCGAAATCGATTTGTAATTTGTGTTTGCTTACTCTCTTTGGCACTTCTTCTTTGGAGAATCATAACAATAACAACAGCAATTAATATTACAATGAGCAACGATATTAATATTAATAAAACAATCCTAGCGACGTCCTCATTAGTTAGAATTCGAACGCACACACCTGTGATTACGACGATTAGAATCACAATTACTGTAATTATCGACAACAACCAGAAACGTGGTCTGCTATTAACTAAAACAAAATTATTTGTTAGTTGGTTCAAACTGATGTACAATACAATTACAACACTACCTGTGGATTTGACTACCATTTTAGGATTTATTTTGGAATTTACTTTTGAATTAGTGAGTTCATAATGGTGTTAAATGTAGTGTATTTGCTTCTCTTTGGTATCTCAGTAATTACGTTTATCTTTCCATGATAACAAAAATAAGTAAACATTACCCATACTTTTAGGTATTGATATAAGTAACATGAATGTACAATGTACTATGCGTACTCGCATCGCTCAGGACTCAGGGTTAGGCAATATTTGTATGATTATGTATTATGTACTTTATATACCAACGATTGATTAATTTGTATTTTTATATTTATACACGTTCACCTTGAACTGATTTTATTATACAGGGTGTCCGGAAATTAGCAGCAAAAAACTCGGGGGGTGATTCTACTTGAAAAATTAATGTGACAAGTTCCTATAACATTTTTCCAAAATCTCATTAATATTGGGGTTACAGGGCCTTAAAGATTGTTTTTTTAAATCAATTTTTTCCAGTAACTTTTTTTCTAGTGTACCGATTCGTTTCAAATTTGGCACACTTATCACTAATATTTATTTGTATTCTTGCACCAAATTTGAGGTAAATTCCCCAGTGTCAACTTTTTTGTTAGGCACTTTTTCTAAATTTTGATGACGCCCGATTAAAGAGCATCGAAAAATCTTCAAAAAAGATCCTCTTGCTGCATCACGATAAAACAAGTCGTTTTCGAGAAGAACGCCTTAAAAAATTTGCTTGCATTAAATGAATACCAACTACTTAACTACAGCTCATTTTCAAGATTAAACAGAAGCGCGTTTTTCTCGAAAACTACTCGTTTTATCGTTATTCAACAAGAGGATCTTTTTTGAAGATTTTTCGATGCTCTTCAATCGGGCATCATCAAATTTAGAAAAAAAGTTATTGGAAAAAATTGACTTAAAAAAAAAACTATGGGGCCTTGTAACCCCAATATTAATGAACTTTCGGAAAAATGTTATAGGAGCTTGTCACATTAACTTTTCGAGTAGAATCACTCCCCGAGTTTTTTGCTCCTAATTTCCGGACACCCTGTATTTCCTCCTATATAAGTATAAAACATCATACTTATTGGTTACTTCTGAATTCGATTATCTAGATCTAGAATATGGTAAAAAACATTCGAAAAGCTCAAACTTATGTGTTTTGATATTTTAAATATCCGTGTCAAAGAAATACATTCTTCTTCTTCCTATCAATTATACAGGGTTATCAGTAATTGGCGCACTCGGAGCATACTGTGATAAACTTTACGTTTTAAGAATGACCAATTTTTTTACCGCAGTGCTGTAAGTCCCTTCTTTACAAAGATATGACCAGTTTTGTGTAAATAAAAGTGGCAACTCTGCATGGAACATGTGAATATGTTCGGAGAGAAAAAAAAGAGAAACGTTCAATATTTTAGGATGCGAGAATTTATAGAAACGTCAAATTAATTTAGTACTGTCAATTTTATTTAAAAACAGAAACAACAATTGAAATTCATTAATAATATTTTCATGGCAATAGAAGTTTATCCCAAGGATAGTTTGAGAGGTTGCCAAACTTCAAATTTCTCTCAAATTTAGGTAAGTATTTTATAAAATTTTAACATTTTCAATTTCTTTGTATTAGAGATTTTTTGAAAAAAATTGAACAAATCATATTGCATTTTTCCAGAGATTATAGTAGTATGAATTATTTACTCATTTTTGTCTTGGTTATTAAAATAATTAGCTTGTAACTTGGATGAGGGAAACTCTATAACTCGGAAACTAACCATCAGATTTAATTTTTCTTTGCAGATTATTCTTAGTTTTAATGTGCTCTATAACACCCTGTATCCGGAGTGCGCCAATTACTGATCACCCTGTATACAGGGTGATTCTTAAAAATAATTTTTAAAATTCCTTTCTGTTAAAGTTTAATTTTTAAGTTGATTATATTGTATTATACTACATTATACACTACTATATTACATAGGTACCTATACAGGGATATTCACCGAAACCGTTGGTTAGACGTTTTAAAAGATGTAGTTAATATTTTTTTCTGAAAATTGGGTTGTAGCCTAAATAGCATATGATCTCTTTATTTAAAATGTTTTCAAGTCTCTACGACTTCGGGTTATACCGGAAGTAGACACTAACTTCGTTTTTTTAAATGGAACACCCTGTATATTACTACATTTTGAAATTCTACATTCAATTGTAATAACATTTTGTTAAAACAACTTTTCTCTAAAGCATTTCGTTTAATAATTACAGGATGATTTTTTTTAAAATGTCCAAAAATGTGCTAATTTTCAAATTTTATTTTCTAGCCTTCTAATATTCAAATTGAAATGCCGTTTTGGCAAGATGTTAACAAAAGTCTACTACTTGCAATTTCCTCATTGTAACAGCTTAATGTTCTACAGGGAGTTTATAACTTAGGTGCCATTCAGAAAAAAATCAAAACGGCATAACTCAATTTTTTCAAACGGAACACCTTGTATATCGAAACAAATTTGGATTATTCATTCAATTTAAAGGTAATTTTGTTGAAGAAACTTTATAACCAAATCTTGCCGTTTTTGTGTAATTTCGTTTTTTTGGTAATATTGAAAATTATGCCAAACAATTCGATTAATGAATCAAGCAATCTATGTTGTCAGTAAAGCATCTTAAACAATATCGTTACGTTAATCATTAAAAATCTGATGTACCCAACACATGACTTTCTTATACTTACGGATAGTATCACAATAATTACTTTTCCTAAAGAAATTAAGTTAAATTTCTTATAAAAATTTTGAAGGTTTCCAGCAATTTTCAAATAGTCTCTGTCGCACTTATTGCAATACGCATAAATCTGTCCTTGTCCCACTCATTATAACCGAATTTTACGACAAAAATGTGTTTTATTTTAGATAAAAATCTCCCGGTATGAAATTACATTTATTTATTCATTATTATTGTTTTCGGTGCCATAGAAACCAGTAAAATAAAAAAAAACTAATGGTCCGGTCCTTCTGGGATTCGAACCCGGGACCTTCCGTTTGGCAGCCATTCTACCTCGACCATCGGGTTCAACTATCAACGCGCGCTATGAGAAATATAAAGTGTTTTAAGAATATCTAGTTTTTTTGAAATTTTTTTAACAGAATTTCAAAAAAAAGTTCAAATAAAATTTGTTCAAAATTCAATTCTAAATCAATGTTAAAGAATAAAAAAATCTCATAAATTGTTTATTTTTCAAGATATTTCTAAAAAACTTAAAAATGTCATCAGGTAACTGTCACTTGTTTTGGTGCTAGATGAAAAACTTTGAATGTGGCACCCACAAATTTGTTCAAACTCTTAAATATGAAATTTGAATCAAATCCGAGAAGTCGTTTTTGAGTTATGGTGGATACAGACAGACAGACAGACACACAGACAGAATGGCGAAAATGGTCAGAATGGATGCAGGGGCCCTCAAAACGTGTAAATCCATCAAAATCTCGGAGTCGAAAAAAATCACGATTACAATACTTCCTTATACTGCGTATAAGAAAGTAAAAACTTCTCTTGTTAAATCATTATACTATGTGTAAGTATCATAAAAGTTGATATTTCACGAAAACGGCAAGAGTTGGGTATAAAGTTTATTCAACAAAATTACCTTTAAATTGAATGAATAATCCAAATTTGTTTCGATATACAGGGTGTTCCATTTGAAAAAATTGAGTTATGCCGTTTTGATTTTTTTCTGAATGGCACCTAAATTATAAACCCCCTGTAGAACATTAAGCTGTTACAATGAGGAAATTGCAAGTAGTAGACTTTTGTTAACATCTTGCCAAAACCGCATTTCAATTTGAATATTAGAAGGCTAGAAAATAAAATTTGAAAATTAGCACATTTTTGGAAATTTTTTAAAAAACCATTCTGTAATTATTAAACGAAATGTTTTAGAGAAAAATTGTTTTAATAAAATGTTATTACAATTGAATGTAGAATTTAAAAATGTAGTAATATACAGGGTGTTCCATTTAAAAAAAACAAAGTTAGGGTCTACTTCCGGTATAACCGGAAGTCGTAGAGACTTGAAAATATTTTAAATAAAGAGACCATATGCTATTTAGGCTATAACCCAATTTTCAGAAAAAAATATCAACTACATCTTTTAAAACGTCTAACCAACGGTTTGGGTGAATAACCCTGTATACAGTAGATACGCGTTTGATTCTTATTCGGGATGGAGATTTTATAACATCGTTGCCAAAAATGCCTTTTCACAGCTCGTTGAAGAAAACATTTCGATTTTCGAAATAAAAATTTGGCCACGCCAACAATTTTTCCATTAAAAATCGGTTAAGGGTACAAGACTCTTTAGAGGAAATAGTGTTATATTTCAAAATTCCAAAGATGAAAAAATAAGTTAAATGTTCAGCTTCATCTCTTCATATCTCGCTGAACCGATGACCAAGAATTTTTTTATAATTTTTCCCATCCATGCTTCACTGACAATCTCATATAACATATTAGAGAGCTAATGCGCCATTGTCGAATCACCCCCCATATACGAAAATAGTAAAATTAATATCTCCGGATATGCCCCCAATTCATATGACTTATTCCTTGTACATATTACCTAATAGTCGTTATAAATATTCTGAGTGAGGTAAATTAGGCCTCAAAAAGGACTTGTTACTAACAAGGCCTAATTTACCTCGCCTCACTCAATACAGATTTCTATGTAGGTATACAGACTGTTACAAATTTACTTTTGTGTCGACCAAACGATTGAAAAGCACTGAATGCGCATTGGTCGAAATCACGCCCAACATAAGCAATGATTTATTAGATTGTATGTATGCATGCACAATTTCACAGAAAATCTTTTGATCCAGTATGAAGTTATAAATTTTTAATCGAACGTCAAAATTTAGATAAATATGTATACAAAAACCCCAAAAGTAATAATTGTACACATAGGTACCAAAAACCATAGACAATTTCAAATTGAATAAGTATTTCAAAAATATACTAATATACAGGGTGTGGCTGTTTCAAATATACCGACAGATTCGACCAAAAAAGATCACTTTTATGGCTTTGATACACAAATAACTATTTTGATTATCTATTTTCAAAATTTTACTTTCTCATAAGTAGGCACTTAATTTTGATTTAAAGAAAAATTTAACTAAGCAATTAAATCAAATATTTTCGATGGATGTTCATTCTGTTTGATTTTTATATTAAAACGAACTTATCTATTTTCTTTGTAAAATAATAAACCACAACAAAATCCGCCAAATTCTTGAAGTCTTATGATAATTTTAATTATACTTACTAGTAAAGCATGGAACAAATTTTGAAGAAAATTAATGGTGGGTCATAAAATTCCCAATGGATTTTCATGCTGCTCGAATTTTCTAATACACATTCAACCCGTCAATTTTTGAAATTTTATTCCAGTTTTAATGATAGACTGTCTAAAATTGGACAAAGTTTGATTTGAGTCTAGTAGACTCAGTTTATAGTAGGCAATAAAATTCGGAATTTTTTACAGATTATCATTATGTTCGAATTTTCTCCTAGAACCAACTTATTTAACTCTTTGTATCTTAACAAACCCCAAGGAAATCCCTAAAAAAGTTTATGTTTAATGACAGAAAGTCTAAAATGGGTGACAAAATTTGAGGAAAGTTAATAGTAAAATCAGGAGTTTTCGACTGATTTTCGATTTATCCAAGACAAAACATATAACAAAACGTAAAACTGATTATACCACAACAAAAAACTATTTCGGCAAGAATAATTTCTAATAATAATCAGTTAATTTCTAACATTTTTGCCCGGTTGCACCATGCTCTGCTAAATGCTCAATTAATAAATTGCACGTTTAAAATTTAGCAGCGGCAGCTTATTGGGTCTTTTAAAATTGTTGCTAAGCAACGCAGCAAATAACATTCATTTAGCCAGGAACATGCCGCTGCTAAATATTTATGGCAACAAATTAAATGCCCGGTATTTATATTCAAATAGCCCAGTCAATAAAGGAAAATCAGGCGCAATAAATCATGTAGTCCGGTTTTTTTTTTAAGAGATAGAGGGGACCCCCCCGACCAATATACTAAAAGTCCTGACCTGTAGGGTGTGAGCGTTGGGAGGGGAGGGGTTGGTAAGGTCCATTTTTTAAGTTTTTCGTGAATATCTCGAAAACTATGCCTTCTAAGAAAAAGGTCACTTTATATAAAAAGAAAGTAAATTAAATTCCATACAAAAATGGTCCTATTCATTCTTTCGCTAGGAGCAATATTTAGGGAGGTGCGGGGGGTGGAAAAGTAAAAAAGTTATTTATTAAAAAAAGGTTCAATATCATTTGAATCTTCCTCATCATCGAGTTGATCTTGAGGAGGACTATTGGTGCATGCACCGTGGCAAGTGCCGCACACCATGGAACATGGAATGCCCGCTTTCCTGCATCCACAACGTCCTCCACAACCCGTTAAACATCTGCAAAAGATGTTGTTGAGGATGTTTTCCGGAGCTACTGGGTCCGTAGTTGTGAGTGGGATGAACCATTCATTTTGCCCCCGGGTCCATCTCCAATCGGTCGGTTGTATGCCGTTATCAATTTCGAGCCATTGTTGGATTTGTAAATAAGAAAACCAACCACGAGAAATGTTATAAAAAATATTATACAAATCCAGTAAGAAAATATGTAAACATTTTTAATAAGCATTAAGTAAACATCATGATGTACCTGAACGAGTGTTGTCGAGCATTCCCTCTGGTTGGTGGTAGTGCGGCCAGGTCAGACTTTGGCTTTGTTGAGGCTTTCACAAAGGCAGCGTGTCGAACTTTGTTTAAATCTGGCTCTGGTGGCGCCTGGTACACCTCCAAAAATAACTTCTCGCCTACCTCAGTCACCATTTTTGCTCTTGCCGAAGGGTTCGAGAAGACGTCGTATACTTGTTTTATTTGCCTGGGAAATTTGGTGAACAGTTTTACCATACATCCCTTGCTTTTACTGAATATTGCAGATGTGGTGTCACACCCACTGAAGGCATGGAGCAGGATGATGGTGTCTGCGAACGGTAGTTGTTTGAGATGGTTTGTTGAGTACAGTTTTGACTCCGCCTTCCCCCTGCTAGGCTTGAAGAAGTACATGTTTCTCTCTGGTGGTGAAAGAGCCAGGAGTAAGACCAATAAGTCTACATCTTCGATTATTATTGTTACAGAAGGGTGTAGGGCACCTTTCGCCAACCAACATCTTACTATAGTTGCATCTGTATCCCCTTCTGCAAGTACCGTTTGTACTCCCCTAGCCTTCATTTTGCCTGACAGTAGTTGGATAAGCCTGATTTTGTTCTTTTCATTTGCAAGAAAAATGCTCCTGTTGAACGGTGTTATTCATGGTATTAAAATGAATGACCTGTGCCAAACCTATCAGCTGAACGAGAAAATTTCCCAGGGGCGCACATAATGGGAGGTTTGACTTCGAGGCCGAACCTGGCCTCCCTCACGGAAAAAACTACGTTATTTAAGACTTTTTTACTTTTTACACCCCCGCATCTCCTTAAGTATTGCTCCTACCGAAAAAATGAATAAGATCATTTTTGTATGGAATTTAATTTACATTAATTTTATATAGGATGACCTTTTCGCTAGGACGCATAGTTTTCGAGATATTTACGAAAAACTGAAAAAAGGGACCTTTCCATCCCCCTCCCTCCCAACTCTCACACCCCACAGGTCAGGACTTTTAGTATGTTGGTTGTGGGGATCCACCCTACAACTCAAAAAAAAAACCAGACTACATTATTTATTGCGCCTGAGCGGCATTTTTTGGTCTTCGTTGACTGGGCTATTGGGGACATTCCTAACAATGAGCTAAAGCGCAATCGCAGTGGCGTACTAGTCCTGGCTCAGACGCCGCAGAGATCGAAAATGTACGAAACCTTACGAAGTTTCACGAACAGTTGGCTAAGACACGCCTACCTCGGCTGCCGTTTTTAGATCCACGACATCAATGCTGATGAGTAAGGGAGTTTTTAGTCTCCTTAGTCCTTATATCACTTCGTTTGCAGTACGCCCAATATCGGAACTTTACTAAATACAAGAGTCCCATAACAAGTTCTCCATTTATATTTCCTGAATGTAGGCAAAAGTTTATACATTGTATTGTTGGTTGCCTATGTTTGCAATTTATTTTAGCTAGTACACTAATCAATCACAACGTTCTCTCTGATAATCAACATTTACGAGCGAATAGTAAATTGTAAATTATTTGAAAAATACTCACATGAACAAAAACTACTCAATTTCTTTATTAGATCGCCTTGTTTCGTTTCTTCCTTCATTCTATTTTCTATGGAATAGGCAAAAATCAGGATGACCAACTATTTGTAACATTAATATTTTGTCACGATGATATAACCTTTTATATTATTTTGTATTAAACAACTTTCGGAAGCTAATTAACGTTAGGCAGTAGTAACAGTAACATAATTTAGTTAAAGTTATTTTAAACGAATATTGAAATTTCTAGTTTCAACCCAAATATCCCTAAATACCACTAATTGTATTATTTATGTCAACATGGCTTCGGTTACATTTCTGAATGAAGAATTAAATTTTACGAAAGTGAGAACCGGTGATTTATAACAAAAGTACCACAGTACAAACTTCTTGCAGATGGTATTTGTGTTTCTAGTAATTTGTCCGAGCAAGCAAAAATATATTTGTGTGCTAATAATAACGAATTCGCTTATAATATGTCCAAGTACCAAGTGGACACTGAATGTTTACACATTAGTAGATGTTTTGTGGTTTACACTTTTTCCACATAAAACTGAGTGCAATTTCGAATTAGTTCTAAAAGAAAATGACCTGGCTTCTCTTAAAATGCATTTTATTGGTTTCTGTGATCAAAATAATAGCTGTTGAAGAAGAGGAACTATGTCCAAGTAAATGTATTTGTAAAAGAAATACAGCTAAAGATGAAGCTAACTACATTAAAATGACTTGTGGAGCTGGAGCTGGTCAAGCAATTCCCAAGATTTTACATTTAGATGAATTAGAGCTTAATAACGTCGCCAGTGAAATTATACAATTGTATGTGGTGTGATTTTTTTAGTTAATTAAAACTAATAAAATTTTTGCAGGAACCTCTCCAATAACTTACTGACGAGTTTTTCGCCGAAAGTTGAGTTAATAGCTTTACAAAAATTGTAAGATGTGTACTTAGGTACTTACTGCTACAGAAAGGTTTTTCATCATATTATTTTTAGGGATATTAGTCGTAATGATCTAACTGAATTAAGGGCAAATCAGTTTGATGAGGTTCCGAATTTAAGACGATTGGACATATCAGGAAACAATATCAAGCAAATTGATCTGCTGGCATTTACGAATTTAAAACATTTGGAGAGACTGAAGTTAAATGATAACCAAATTACATCTATATCTTTGGGCACTTTTGACCCTTTCATCTCTTTGAAACAACTGTAAGTATTCTGAATGTCATTTTCTATATTTATTGATATTCAAAGCACATCAATCAATTTTTATTACATATTTAAGTATGAATAGTTCTACAATTAAGAATATATCAAATAATAATTAAGTTATTAAGCGCAGTAGATAATATAAAAGCGAGAGAGAGATCGACTACAGAAGGCACGTTTTAAGTAAATGTAGGGATGAACACTGGTCGTTCTCAAATAATATTTTATTTAATGTATACTCTGGGATAACTGGAAAAACCTAAAATTATTGCCTAGATATGGACTGAATGGACAAAAAATTCATTATTAATGACTTGTAATTGTAATACTCTTAAATTACCTACCTTAGAGATAGACAATGTTGTTATTAGTCCAGTAAAATTAGATTTTAATTGTAAGTGAAATACACCAAGGCCAATTTTTTGATATGTGAAAGGGGGCTATCAGAGAAGCTTAAATCCGGATTTTCGTATTGCCATGTGGTGGCTTCGGGTCGCTATATTGAAAAACGCGAATTGCTCCATATTTCCGAAACTATCAGTTTTACCGAAAAAGTTCTAAGGGCCAAAGTTGTAGATAAGGGAATTATATTTCATTTGTATATACACTTTTTTTCTCTGCAGGCAATATTTTTTAGGTTATGTGCATTTGAAATTTTTTTTAACTTATTCCCATTTTTCTCGTTTCCGGAAGAAGTTACGTACATGCAACCTCTTATAAAAAATAAACTACGTGAAATTTCCATTATTTTCATATACCTTTGATGATGGTGCGATTAAACAGTCCAAAGTTACAGCTCCGCAAAATCAGCCGCGTTACATGACGTCGGTTTATAATACTTTTTTCTACTCGTATTGTTTGTAAAAAAGTTTTTATTCTTTCAAAATTAAAAGAAAGCCATGAAAGAAGCTTAAATCCGGATTTTCGTATTGCTATGTGGTGGCTTCCGGTCGCCATATTGGAAAACGCGAATCGCTCCATATCTCCGAAACTATCAGTTTTACCGAAAGAGTTCTAAGGACCAAAGTTGTAGAGAAGGGAATTATATTTCATTTGTATATAAACTTTTTTTCTCTGCAGGCAATATTTTTTAGGTTATGTGCATTTGAAAAAATTTTCCACTTATTCCCATTTTTCTCGTTTCCGGAAGAAGTTACGTACATGCAACCTCTTATAAAAAATAAACTACGTGAAATTTCCAATATTTTTCATACATCTTTGATGATGGTGCGATTAAACAGTCCAAAATTACAGCTCTGCAATATTAGCCGCGTTACATGACGTCGGTTTATAATACTTTTTTCTGCTCGTGAGGTTTGTAAAAAAATTTTTATTTTCTCAAAATTGAAAGAAGGCCATAAATCCGGATTTTCGTAATTGCTATGTGGTAACTTCCGCTCGCCATATTGGAAAACGTGAATCGCCCCATATCTCCGAAACTATTAATTTTAACGGAAACGTTTAAAGAACCAAAGTTGTAGATAATCAAATTATCTTTTATTTTTATGTACACGTGTTTTTCGCGGAAAATATTTTTGAGGTTACGTGCATTTCAAAAAATGTTTTCCTCTACTTAAATTTTTTGATATTTATTATTCAAATTACAATGAATCACATGCGATATGAGATTATAGTTCTGATAAGTATACAAGCAATGTGGGCAATGGGAATAAAAACTCTTTTGTACATATTGGCATTATGCAGTTCATTGTGAAAATTTATTTCATTAATTACTAGTACAGTGAAGTTAGACCAAAAACGACCATAATTATAAGTGAAATACACCAAAGCCAATTTTTACTTTCTTATACGTAGTATAAGGAAGTATTGTAATCGTGATTTTTTTCGACTTCGAGATTTTGATGGATTTACACGTTTTGAGAGCCCCTGAATCCATTTTGACCATTTTCGCCATGATGTCTGTCTGTGTGTGTGTGTGTGTCTGTCTGTATCCACGATAACTCAAAAACGACTTACCGGATTTGATTCAAATTTCATATTTAAGACTTTGAACAAAATTGTGGGTGCCACATTAAATCTTTTTCGTCTAGCGCCAACACAAGTGGTACTTACCTGATGACATTTTTAGGTTTTTTAGGAATATCTTGAAAAATAAACAATTTACGACATTTTTTTATTCTTAGACATTGATTTAGAATTAAATTTTGAACAAATTTTGTTTGAACTTTTTTTTGAAATTCCGTCAAAAATTTTTAATTATTTTTCATATAATAGCGCCATCTATCACTCAGGTGCAAAAGTACTTTATATAAATTACAGAAATCTATACCGTTGAGGAAATCGATTGTAGCAATATTATTATTTGAAAAGATCGACGGCTACGGCAGCATTGTGGTGGCGAAACTACCACCGGTTGTTACGCGGTCGTTGATTTGTGTTTTTTGTGTCATATTGTAATATGTACAGTTAATAGGAGTAGTTAATAGCAGCAAAGTATTCAGTGTACTCTTCTTATTCAGAACAAATACCACCTCTAGCACAAGTCGCCGTGGCACAGTGGGTAGAGAATCTGCCTAGTAATCTACACGGTGCTGGTTCGATTCCATAGATTTCCCTTTTTTTTTAATTTTAATTAAATGCTTTATTTATTCGGAGCGATTATAAGTCACGGACCAGGTTAGGTTGTTTTGTATAGTTTTTTTTTTCCTTTAAATAATAGCATAAATCGGTACCATAAGATGATGCCGGAATAACCATTGCCCTTACACGTGACCTTGAATTTGATGGAATACTTTGCTGTGATTAGCCTCTCGTCAGTTAATTTCACAGAAATTAGGTTATTTTTTATCATGAGTCGTTCAGTAAGTTTTGGCATTTTGATTTTTGGCGACGGATGCAAATAAGTACTTAATTTGTCAATTTGACAGTAAACGTCAATCAAATAAAGGCATTGTAACACAGGGCATCAGGGAAATATTAGGTGTAGTTTAACTTAATTTCTTTAGGAAAAGTAATTGAGGTATTATCCGTATAAGAAAGTCATGTGTTGGACACATCAGATATTTTGATATGTGAAAGGGGGCTATCAGAGAAGCTTAAATCCGGATTTTCGTATTGCCATGTGGTGGCTTCGGGTCGCCATATTGGAAAACGCGATAACGCGAATCGCTCCATATCTCCGAAACTATCAATTTTAGCGGAAAAGTTCTAAGGACCAAAGTTGTAGATAATGGAATTGTATTTCATTTTTACTTTTTTTCTGTGCAGGCAATACTTTTTAGGTTATGTGCATTTAAAAATTTCACTTATTCCCATTTTTCTCGTTTCTGGAAAAATTTACGGTCATTGTTGACTTTAGCGACTGGTCGACTTCAGGGTTGCGACATTGCCTACCTTGTTCTATTTTTTCTCCTGATTCCATTGCACACCACGAAACTTTGTGCAAATGCGTATAAACACGTGAAAATCACACTTTTAGTTGTCGGTTTGTAATAATTTTTTCTACTCGTGTTGTTTGTAAAAAGTTTTTATTCTCTCAAAATTAAAAGAAGGCCATCAAAGAAGCTTAAATCCGGATTTTCGTATTGCTATGTAGTGGCTTCCGGTCGCCATATTGGAAAACGCGAATCGCTCCATATCTCCGAAACTATCAGTTTTAGCGGAAAAGTTCTAAGGACCAAAGTTGTAGATAATGGAATTGTATTTCATTTTTATAACATTTTTTTTCTGTGCGGATAATATTTTTTAGTTTATGTGCATTAGATAATTATTTTTTCACTTATTCCCATTTTTCTCGTTTCCGGAAAGAGTTACGTACATTCAACCTCTTATACAACTAGAATATTGTGAAAAATAATCATAAGACTTGTGCTTAATGAAAATTTATTTCATTAATTACTGTCTACAGTTTGTTTACATTACATTATTTACATTACCACAGTTTTTACTTTCTTATACGTAGTATAAGGAAGTATTGTAATCGTGATTTTTTTCGACTTCGAGATTTTGATGGATTTACACGTTTTGAGGGCCCCTGAATCCATTTTGACCATTTTCGCCATGATGTCTGTGTGTCTGTCTGTCTGTATCCACCATAACTCAAAAACGAGTTATCGGATTTGATTCAAATTTCATATTTAAGAGTTTGAACAAATTTGTGGGTGCCACATTCAATGTTTTTCATCTAGCACCAAAACAAGTGACAGTTACCTGATGACATTTTTAGGTTTTTTAGGAATATCTTGAAAAATAAACAATTTACGAGATTTTTTTATTCTTTAACATTGATTTAGAGTTAAATTTTGAACAAATTTTGTTTGAACCATTTTTTTAAATTCCGTCAAAAAAAATTCAAAAAAATGAGATATTCTTAAAACACTTATATTTCTCATAGTGCGCCTTGAATCCGACTAGTAGATAGACGAGTGAGTTTGGGACTTGGCTACCAAACGGGAGGTCGCCGGTTCGAATCCCAGAAGGACCATTATTTTTTATTTTTTTGTATTTTACTGGTTTCTATGGTACCGAAAACAATAATAATAAATAAATAAATGTGATTTTATACAGGGTGATTCAAAAATCGATGTAGATATTTTAAGGACGTATTGTTGGGATCAAAATAAGACTTTTTTTTCAAATAAACATGTGTCCTAAAATGCACCCCCTCTGAGCTACAGCCACTGTAAGTTGTGTAAAAAAAAACGATTATTTAAAATTGTGACCACAATAACGGATCAAATCTTCTGAAAATTGGCATGCCCCCCTTTTTTTAGCCACTCTATTTATTTTTTGCTTCAAAAATTATGTAAACCCAGTTTTGGGGAAGGTTGGGGGGGTGCATTTTAGGACACATGTTTATTTAAAAAAAAAAAGTGTTATTTTGATCCCAACAATCGGGGTGATTCTATAACATTTTAATGACCGTGACTATGTAACCACTGTGGTTGTTGCTACGATACGACGTTTTTGATTGGTAATTATCATAGCAACAACCACAGTAGTTAATAAACACGGTGGCTAGAAACTTACAGAATCGCACCGAATACGTCCTTAAAATATCTACATCGAATTTTTTTATTCTGTCAAAAAAATTTCAAAAAAATAAAACACTTGTTTTTGTCATAAAATTCGGTTATAATGAGTGGGATAAGGACAGATTTATGCGTATTGCAATAAGTGCGACAGAGACTATTTGAAAATTGCTGGAAACCCTCAAAATTAAACACGATTTTTACAAGAAATTTAACTTAATTTCTTTAGGAATCGTCGAGGGAAACGTAATTGTGGTACTATCTGTATAAGAAAGTCATGTGTTGGACACATCAGATATTTTTTTTTAAATTTAAGAATTTCATATTAAAATTTCGGTTGCAAAATATGTCAAAAACAATTACTCTAAAATTAAGATTTTAAATTTCCATTAACAAGTACACTTCCAAGATTATAATTTCAGAAATTTGATTACTTAGTAAAAATCATTTTGAGAGTTTAACTGTTTTGAAACCTACCCTGGGACCAGTGTTAGGGCACCGATCCCATTGTGTGCGCATCCTTTTTCCCCACCTTCGCCACTATGTAGAACATCAAAAACATTGGTACAATCTGGAGAGAAATTTTTTTTTGCCCATTTTTTAAGAAATTTTTGCATATAGGTATTTTTACGTACATATTTACCTACATTCCTGGTTTCTAATCATAAACAAACCGATTACTTAATACTATTTGATATCAGTTCAGTGGCATTTTCATTTAAACTCACTCTGCGCTTCGCGTTTTACGGAAATTGCTTCCTCCGATTGTACTAGAGTGGTAAAACAGTTTCCTGCTTCTGTCATTTTCTGTGCATAGCATCGGCGAGTTAACACTGGTCCCAGTGTATATTACCACATTTTCTTTAAAAAACGTGACAACGCACACGTGTATGAGAAATCACGCTCGGCTGATTTTGCGGAGCTGAAACTTTAGAATGTTTAATCGCACCATCATCAAAGATATATTAAAAATATTGTAAATTTCACGTAGTTTATTTTTTATAAAAGGTTGCATGTACGTAACTTTTTCCGGAAACGAGAAAATAGGAATAAGTGAAAAAATAATTTTCAAATGCACCTAACCTAAAAAATATTGCCCGCACAGAAAAAAAATTTATACGTATATAAAAATGAAATACAATTCCATTATCTACAACTTTGGTCCTTAGGACTTTTCCGCTAAAACTGATAGTTTCGGAGATATGGAGCGATTCGCGTTTTCCAATATGGCGACCGGAAGCCACCACATGGCAATACGAAAATCCGGATTTAAGCTTCTCTGATAGCCCCCTTTCACATATCAAAAAATTGGTCTTGGTGTATTTCACTTACAATTATGGTCATTTTTGATCTAACTTTACTGTACTATATTGTAAAGAAGGAAATACACGATTCAATTTAGTTGATTATATTGATATTAAAACTTTGCAAACCTTTTTTCAAAATAACTCGCCTTAATTAGGTAATTAAAATTATTGTCAAAAAAAAAGGAAGGACATTTTTTGTACAGAATTTAATTTAATATCGATTTTTGCAAAAATATACAGGATGTTCCATTTAAAAACATGTTATTTTTGTGAATATCTCGAAATCCAGATGGTCAATTGTTTGTCTGTTTTCACTATTGTAATCAGCGTAAAAAATGCTACTAGTATGCTAATTTAACAGACTTTGTAGCTCCAATAATAACGAAGTTAGCAATAGTGAGCCACTTCGCGCGAACACGCTGTATACCTTCGTTAATTTTTATAACTTCTCAAAACTGCTTAATCGATTTTGCAGCACCCTGTAGGAGTAGTTCATAGGTCCTGAATATATTACAAAGCTTGTAGGTAATTAAGGTAATCGTCATGACCAAGGCCGAAATTTACCATTAGGAAAGCTAAACAACTGATGACTACGAGAAAGATCGTAAGCGAAAGAAAAACGTTGAGAAAGAAGTTTAACGAAACAGAATAATAATAATAATGTATTTATTTATCAGTTTTCTGTGGCGTACCTGTTATTTAAGGAAAATATGATGCAGAATTAATTTTGAATGCATTTTATCTAAAAAAAAAAAAATTATTAAACCAAAAATAAGTACTTAGTATTTTCCAAATATAGTGATAAATACAGTGGACCCAGAGCTAAGTCGCCGATACAATTGTGTGCGCAGTTATTTTCCCCAGCTCCCCCACTATGTAGGACATGCGTGTTTCGCCGCAAAACACCGATACAATCTGGAGAAAAATGTGTTTTAACTTAAATCTTCGCAGTTACTATATACAAATTGCATGTTTTTTTTCGTCTTATTGTACTAGTGGTAAAACAGTTTCCTGCTTCTGTCATTTTCTGTGCATAGCATCGGGGACTTAACACTGGGCCCACTGTAGAAATCTACATATAGGGGCAAATAAATTTGATACAAAATAAGTCATGCTGTCGCTACACTATTTTTTTAAGCTTTTCAGTTTCTGTGTTCTATAAATTTATGATAACACTTTTGAGTTCATAAGTATATTGTATTTTGGGAAAATTATCAGCCTGTCGACGTTAAATCGTGACTTAACATCCTAAATAGTACATAGAAATTTTGAAAACATTTTTTTACCTAACTTTTTTTTAGAGTGGTCAAAAAAAATGGACATTTTATGGGCAATAAAATGAGATATAATTCTTTTCAAAATTTGAAGGTGGGGGGCCCCTTTCACAGACCTAAACATACTTTAAAAATTCATATTTTCTCACTTAAATCCTAGTTTGCATAGAATAAATTCAAAATATAAATTAGTTTGTATAAGAAAGTCATGTTCCTACTGGCTACATCAGATATTTTACTTAAAATCCAAACCCGGACACGAATTTTCGCTTTTCGCTTTCTGATATAAATCACGCTGTATAATAAATTAATATTACTTCACAGAATACGCCCCTAAACTAAATTTGTATTTTTTTTACAGAGACATATCCAACAATCCTTTAGTGTGCGACTGCGGCTTACTCTGGTTACTAGACTGGTGCCAAAAGAAAGTCAAACTTATCTCCAATCCAAAATGCAGCTCTCCAACTGGGTTCAAAGGCACAGCGTTACGAAAGGTGAAAATCGGTGACGATATCCACTGCAAATCTCCAGCAGCCAGTAATGGTTTACCCATAATCGACTTAAGGCCACACGAAAACCAAGTGGTTTTTGAAGGCGACGCATTAATATTAAAATGCCGAGCACCGAGTCTAGGTGATAGTTATGATACCTCGAATAAGATTCAATGGACGTGGTTGGATTCCGACCCAAAATACAACTTCACTGACATTAATATAGAAAATGAAAATCTAACTGGTATTGGACATTTAGGTAGTACGTTGAGTATTTCAAAATTAAAACGTAACCACACTGGGATTTGGAGTTGTCTTTTATTGTCCAACCAAGGGAATCATTCGAAAGGTATCACTGTCGTAGTAATTTCCAATGAGACGAGGTATTGCCCTATGACTGTAACCTCAAACAACAAAGGTACTTACAATTGGCCTAGAACGATTGTTAATTATACTGTGAGCATGCCATGCGAATCCGTAAATCCCAATTTTGATGTACTCCAACAAAAAGCGAATTATTTATGTTCAGTGGAAGGTGAATGGTATGGCTTAAACACCACAATGTGTTCCTATCTTTCGGACACTACAAAAATATTGGAACAATTTTCCAAACAAAATACCAATATTTTGGAAAGTGTCATCCACCTGCATAATTACACTTCGAATTTAATGATTTTTAAAGATGTGATGGATTTGGATTTTACCGTGAAAACACTAGCCAATTATGTTAAATTCACGCCGGTTGAAGATGCTGAACATGTCAGTGAAGTATTGATTGAAATTACCAATAATTTAATGAAATTACCGAAAGCGTATTTGAGACAAGCCGATATGGAGGCGGGTAGTTGTCGAAAGTTGTTAAATGTTACGGAAACTTTGGCTGCTGTGCCGCATTCTCCATCGTTGCAAAGGGTGAGTTACATTTAAATCAATCAAGTATTCATAGATGTACAGGGTGCGTCAAAATGCTCGTATTCTATAACTTTGGTAGCTTTAAAAATAGAAAGACAAGTTTTGTCGGAAATTGATTGCTCCATCAACTAAAATTACTACCACTTACTTATTACGGCTGTACAGCAACTTACTGTGAATATTCTATTTAAAAATGTGAATATTTTGATATTTTCATTTTTCAAATAAAAAAGATAATAATTTCAAAATATCGACTGCAGTGTTATTGAGTTAGGTATAAAGAACGCCTAATGAAACCAACCAACTCTTCTACATAACATAGAAATATACATTAGGTTCCATTTAAAAAAATGAAATTTTCGTTGTTTGAACTTGACAGTCAATTGTGAACACCCTATATAATATAATTGTGTTATTGTTGCATCATAACGTTACTAAGACCTTTCTTTTTACCAATCCAAAACTATTTTTCAAATACTGTAAGATAAAGCGGAAATAAACGTGTTTTTGAGACCCCCTACTCTCCCGAAATTTATGGAAATGTATGGATAACTCGAAAAACGTTGATTTTAAAAACATGTAACTTCAAAACTTTTTCACCTAAAATTAAATGCAGTATTCGAAATGTAATATATTTTTCAGAATTTTTATATTTTTAAAACTAACCAAGCTATATAGTACAGAAGATTGGCATGGTTTTGACCGATCCTGTTAAGGTGTTTTTTAAATCAAGCACCAACGAAAATTGGAGATTTTATAAACGAAAATATAGTGATTTAAATTTTTTCAAAGACATTAAATTGAGAATCGTTTGTCGATGATAAAAAAAACACGCTATATACAAAAATGGGTGGCAATCCTGATTTATTGAACTGATGATTATTTTTTTCCTAAATAGCGTTTGTTAAGGCCTAAAATTAGAATGAATTTATCTTTTATTGTCAACATTTTATTCTTCTTTTGGTGATTGAAAGAAGCGACTGTCTTTGTGGTCAGAGGCGCTTTGAATATTTGTTATTAGTTTCTCAGGTATATTTGACTCTTTTTTTACTAAAGAAATTTACACATTGGCGTACACATGCTGAAGACGTAGGGTAAAATTTCGATAATGTTTACAGCAAGATGCGCGTTTTAATTGTATGTTTATGTTACTTTAGCAACTAAAGGAAATTTAAGAAAGTACCTTACTTTTTACTTTCTTATACGAAGTATAAGTATAAGTATTGTAATCGTGATTTTTTTCGACTCCGAAATTTTGATGGATTTACACGTTTTGAGGGCCCCTGAATCCATTTTGACCATTTTCCCCATGATGTCTGTCTGTATCCACCATAACTCAAAAACGAGTTATCGGATTTGATTCAAATTTCATATTTAAGAGTTTGAACAAAATTGTGGGTGCCACATTCAATGTTTTTCATCTAGCACCAAAACAAGTGACACTTACCTGAAGACATTTTTAGGTTTTTTAGGAATATCTTGAAAAATAAACAATTTATGAGATTTTTTTATTCTTTAACATTGATTTAGAATTGAATTTTGAACAAATTTTGTTTGAACTTTTTTTTGAAATTCCGTCAAAAAAATTTCAAAATAATAAAACACTAATTTTTGTCGTAAAATTCGGTTATAATGAGTGGGACAAGGACAGATTTATGCGTATTGCAATAAGTGCGAGAGAGACTTTCGAAATTTATTTGAAAATTGCTGGAAATTGAAACACGATTTTTACAAGAAATTTAACTTAATTTCTTTAGGAAAAATAATGGTACTATCCGTATAAGAAAGTCATGTGTTGGACACATCAGATATTTTGTATTAAAAAGAAATCGGTTTCGTATAGTGAATTTACTGGATGACTTTGTGCGAATAGATTGAAATGTCCACTGTCATTATTTTGGCAACTATAGGAGATTAAAAGTGGCACTTATGAAAACCAGTTTTTTTTTATTTGGAGGACATTGTTTGCTGGTTTTTTATAATATGTATGTCAAATTTTCGTGTTATTTAGAGGAGTTTCAGATGTAAATCATGGAAAAGATTTTAGTTTCCAATATCTTTAATTTGTAAACTATAGCAGTTCGAAAATAACACTTTAGACAAATGAAAAACAAGAAATTGAAACTGTTGGTCTTCTTTTGATCATTTTAAGTTAATAACGTCAAATTTCGGATTTTTATTAGAGAAATTCGTTATACTACAGGAATATTAGACATTTTCTGTGATAAAGTTTTCAGGGTTTCTCGGACCTTTTGCGATCGAAGGGAAGGTCGACCTTGAGTGTAATACACCACTTTTGGACCACCCACCCGGTCTCATTTTCCGCTATCTTGAAAAATAATGATTAATTTTATGTTTTGGGGATATCTCGGAACTCATCACTTATTTCGAAAAAGTGACTGAGAGCAATTTATACCTATAGAATTAAATTCTACATATTTTTTGTTTTTAACATTTATTCATATCTCATATTTTTTAAATAATATAGCAGCGCAAAGTGGAGAGTAAGTCGAATTTTTTCACATTTTTATCATAGTTTAATGAATAAAACGATTACTCTTTAAATAATTAATAATAATACATAATTCAGTTTGCAATATAAATAACCGGAACTGCTAAAATTAATTTCTTACGGGTACCAGGCCGACAAATGCGGGAAAGCTTCCACTTGTCGTAAGGTCGGCCTCAACTGCACTGTTATTTGCCAGAAATCTATTGGTCAAAGTTATAAAAATGCTCCCAAAATTGACGACCCACCCGAAGCAGACGACATCCAGGATGAAAGTTCAACTCTCATACCCATAAGCACACCAATCACCGGAACAGATAGAGACGAATCAGAAGTGCTATATTTAGACGATGAAAACATCGAACCTACTGCACCAAAGATGATGAGACACGAACAAGGCACGAACTTTGAAATGGGCCTACAGGAAAAACACGTAAAAACGCTCAGTTAACTCTACTCTTTTTTCCAATTTGCGCTGTTTTATTATTTAAACAATAAGAGAAATGAAAAAATGTTATAAACGAAAAATATGCGGAATTTAATTCTCTACAAAATTGTTGTCGGTCACTTTTCGATAAAATTGATGAGTTTTGAGTCAAACTAACCCTTATTTTCAAGGTGGCGGAAAATGAAACGGGGGTGGCTTGTCCAAAAGGGTCAACCCCTTCTTCGATCGCAAAAGCTTCGAAAAACCCACAAATTTTATCACAGTTTACCTTTTATTTGGTATAATTTTTCTGTAATATTAACTATATTTAATTTCCATTGGTGTTAGTTAATTACTAATTGTAAATTGTCCTAGAATCAATAGTGTTTTATAAATTTAATTTTTTTTCCAGCCAAACATCGCCTTAGAAACATTTTCGATAAAAACCGAAGCTTTCAACGGCATAACATGTTCATGGTTTGTGAATCCATCAAATCGTTTTGATACGCTACTTTCATGTGTCACGAATGATCAAGCTGAAAGTAACCCTCTACGAGGCAAAATAACAGAAGCGTCTATTACCATTCCCGAATCGTTATTTATACAACTTACACATCAACAGGATATGGTGTTCGATGACGATAAAAATTACAATCTACTTATTTCTATGCATTCGAATAGTTCATTGTTCCCGATAGATGAGGTACGAAATGGCAAAGAGGAAGTTACTTCGGCTGTTGTGGGAGTTAAGTTGGGTAAGGATTTTTTAATTTGTTTATTTGGATTAATCGTACAAACTATAATATATCTATTTTTTTCCAGTGGATTTCGTCATAAGGAATCTCACAGATCCCATATACATAATGCTCCGCACACCCCCAACAACCGCGTATGAAGTGACACCCTTTGTTCCTGTATGGTGGGATCCGGATTTAAATAATGGTTCTGGCAGTTGGTCGGACAAAAGTTGCGAATTCAACCGTGCAATACAAGACCACACCTTGTTCGCCTGCATCAACTTTGGTTACTACGGCCTACTTCAAAACATCAGTCATTTCCAAGCCATACCAATAACTGGTGCTAAGTTTAAATTATCACATCCTGCTATTTACGTTGGTAGTTTCGTGTTATTCTCCTCACTTTTAATTGTCATTCTAACTTACCTGTTATGTTACGCTTCGATTCAGATGCCCAAGAAAGCTAAGCATTCGCTAGTTAACATGTGGATAGCGATTTCGTTACTTTGTTTCATGTATGTTTTCGGTATTTACCAAACGGAAGATGTGCGGGTATGTCAGATTGTTGGTATGATCTTACATTATTTCACATTGTGCTCCTTGCTGTGGATGTGCGTTGGAGTTAACTGTATGTATAAAAGATTGAGCAAAAACGATATAATAGGCTTGCAGGATGATGATTTGCCATCGGAGGAGCCAATACAGAAACCAATTTTTGGATTGTATCTAGTTGGTTGGGGTATTGCGTTGATTATCTGCGGATTATCGGCTGCTATTAACATGATGGAGTACGCGTCGCCTAGTCATTGTTTTCTGCGTACAGGTCCAGCTTTGAGCGCTCTTTACATCCCGTTTGCCATCCTAATTGTATTCTTATTAATATTCTTTTTGTTAATACGTTGCGCCATCTATAATTTGGACACCAATGGGCATTTAAGCGAAGGAACACAAGCAACAGAACATGTTGATTTGGATCTATTAGAACCGAATTTCCCTAATTTAGAAACCAGGAGTATGCGCAGTTTGTCCACCAAAACATCATCAAGCGAAGTTGAGGATCCCGAGCATGCGCCTTCAGCTCAACTGAAAGCGTATATAATTTTCTTGTTTCTTTATGTGTTGACTTGGTTGAGTTGCGCGTTTGCAACTGTGCCGCCTGTTGGTTTAGTTCAATTTGAAGAGGAACGCTTTAGTATTGTCTTTAGTTATGCCTATGCAGTGCTCGCAATTACTCTAAGCGCTTTTACTTTATTTTTCTATTGTGTCGCGAGGAATGATGTGCGTACCCAGTGGGTGTTGCTTCGAAGATGGCTGAAACGCAAGAGATTATGCTTCCGCTCGCGGAATATATCAGACACAACGCCCGCTGTTCCGCAAATACAAATTCAACCGTTACCTATGCCGCCTATTAGCAGCGTGGAAGTTCCAGAGATTCAAATAACATCCAGATCCAACAGTAGAAGTTCCAGTCATACGAAATCCAATTCGCATACTAGTAACATACTTAAGGGTGCTGTGGATTTAAACAGATCATTCAGTGATGCCCATGCTGCAAAAATTAACAATGTTAACTTGGTTGTTTTGCATCGTGCACAATATCGTTCAAATATCATACCAAATATAATTGAAAACCCAACAAATCTTGCTGAGGTTTTCTACAATCCCCACCAAAGTACTGTGGCTAGAAAGTTCTTCAAACGCCAAAAGAGACATATGATGAAGAAGAATAATATCGCAACTCGTCCGAGGGATTTAAACAGTGACACTGCCTCGGTTTTCTCTGAACCTAAAGCAAAATCGAACACAGATCAAAATATATATGGTACTAATTCTAAAGTGAACAACACGAATATCCACGTGGAACAAGTCCGGAAGATTCAACAGAAAAATCCGAATATATTTTCAGATTCCGCAGAAGATTTCGACAGTGTTAGTAATGTACCTGTAGAAAATATTGTACGCACCGCTGAACGACTTAGGAAAAAGGAAGCGTCGCGTTATAAGTTTAGGAAAAAGCACAATGTTCCAAAGCAACTATGTCAAAACCCAGAGAATAATATGCGGTCTGTTTCGCAGCAATGCACCCTGGAGTATAGCTCTGAGACAATTTCCGATTCGATTCTAGACAAGGTTAGTCCGGAAAAAAGTTTATTACCATGCGAGGACAGTTATTTGACTGAAGTGAGTACTACAGTTGCCCCTACGCCAACTCGACGCGAAAACAGCCCAATTGGTAGTAGTACTTTAACAGAAGCCAATCCGAATTGTTGTAACATAGACATCCATAGTGATAATAGTCCAATAAACAGTGATTATTTCCAAGATGGCCAACACAGTACCTGCCGAAGAAAAAAAGACAAGTCGATGATTAAACCCGGTGATAATTACCAGCCAACCGAAGTTAGTTTTAGTATTATGGATTCTTCCACAACATGTGAAAGCATGCCTAGAATTTATATAAATCCCGCGCATAATCTGAAGGATTGTGGAGGATCGCAAAGTAGGTCTAGTAGTATGTCAGTTAGTGATTTGGATGAACTGTATCAGCAGATCAGACGCGGGCCTAGACAAAAACATTCGATTTATGCGAATAGCAGTGATTTAACTCATGCCAATTCTTGCTTGTCTGATTCTGAGATTAACATGTATACTGGTGGTGTGAAGCCGTTGACGCGGGCGGTTTACAGCCACGAAAATTTCGATAGTTTTAGTGACGATGTGGAAACTACGGTTTAGCGTTAGTTAATTTATACTTTTGTAATTGTTTACATTTGAAATTGAAATATGAGAAAAAAAGAGCAAGCCTCAGTTCTGTGTATTTAAGGAGTTCACATTAACTACAATGTTTTTTATAAAATTTACAAAAGAATTGTGTGAGGAATGATGATAAAAATACTCCTAACTTCCATAACTTTCACTATTTTATTGGAAGTTTTATTCGGGATGTTTGAAAAGTATTGATAAAATATTGTGTGCCACACGTGCGCTAAAATATTATTTTGGACAAATCGTGTCAAAAGTACTTGAATGACTTCATAGTCAGTGAATGTTTGCACACATATTTTACATAAAGTTTTTTGTGCAGTTAAACATTTCCAGACTGTTTTAAGACCTCGTTTTAGAACCACTGGTCGATTTTTGAAAAAATCTCGTTTTACACATAGCATTATCGGCAGAATTTAAAAAAAGGAACCTTAATCTTATTTTTTGGTTAGGTTAGATCTTCAGTAATTGCCGAGCAATATTTCTATAAAAATCGTGGAATTTTTTAATTTTAATTTTGGAACCACTAGGCGAATGTTAACGAAATTTGCGTTTTTACATAGTCAAATGTTACATTTTTACTTCGTTATACATACAAAGCAATTGACTACCTATGAATAGACAAGCAGCAAAACAAACTAGACTGAAGCTGTTATTATAAGGAGAGTTTGTTGATCTACTGGGTACATCGCAAGCCGGTTAATTTCAGTGGCGTTCCACATAATATATCTAGAAACAAAACAAACAACAAAGTTATCCGGGCTTCAATTTGTGAGTGTGTAGTCAAATGAACGCGCCATGTCTTGTATACTCTAAGATACAAAGTAATAAGAAAGTATAGTAATCGTGATTTTTTTTTAATTCGAGATTTTGATGAATGTCTGTGTGTATTCACCATATACAGGGTGTCCGGAAATTAGGAGCAAAAAACTCGGGGGGTGATTCTATTTGAAAAATTAATGTGACAAGTTCCTATAACATTTTTATGAAAGCTCATTAATATTAGGGTTACAGGGCCTTAAAGATTGTTTTTTTAAATTAATTTTTTCCAGTAACTTTTTTTCTAGTGTACCGATTCGTTTCAAATTTGGCACACTTATCACTAATGTTTATTTGTATTCTTGCACCAGTGTCAAAGAGTCTAAACTGACGTTGACCTTTGAATAAAGACCCAGAACTTTTTTGTTAGGCACTTTTTCTAAACTTTGATGACGCCCGATTGAAGAGCATCGAAAAATCTTCAAAAAAGATCCTCTTGCTGCATCACGATAAAACGACTCGTTTTCGAGAAAAACACCTTAAAAAATTTGCTTGCATTAAATGAATACCAACTACTTAACTACAGCTCAATTTCAAGATTAAACAGAAGCGCGTTTTTCTCGAAAACTATTAGTTTTATCGTTATTCAACAAGAGGATCTTTTTTGAAGACTTTTCGATGCTCTTCAATCGGGCATCATCAAAATTTAGAAAAAATGTTATTGAAAAAAATTGATTTAAAAAAAAACTTTGGGGCCTTGTAACCCCAATATTAATGAACTTTCGGAAAAATGTTATAGGAACTTGTCACATTAACTTTTCGAGTAGAATCAGTCCCCGAGTTTTTTGCTCCTAATTTCCGGACACCCTGTATTTAATAAATAATATATTGCTAGCAACGTATCTTTCCCTATAAGTTGGACACGTGTAATGAGAGAGAGATAGAGCAACAGTAATGAGCACTAATGCGCATGCGTGTCATTGTCGCGACTTTTACCGTTGATTGACATACCTATATTAGGTTAGGTTCCGGTAATTGACATAGATTAGGTTAGGTTATATCACGAATATCTCAATTTATTCTTATCAAATTTATTCATACATAATTCTTAACTATAAAAATATTTCATAATATACTTACATATAATAAATAACATGGGGCATTAGAATTTGGAACATTTATTGAGGGAATCGCCCAACTTTCCACTTTTTTTTGTAAATTCCGTTTTCAAGTCTTCGTCTTTGAAATGACATGAACAAATTCGCTGGCCAGATATGTCATCTTTTTCATTTAGATTACATACAGCTAACCATTGCTTTAGACTCTTTAGAGTATGTGCTGTTTTTTCTGAATTACTCGGAAATCTAGAAATAATAATCTAATTGTAAGGAAAAAAGCTTATTTATACGTGCATGAATAATAATGTACAAAACTGTAAGAAAAACTATTTAGAAAAAATTTTTCAAGTTTAATAAAAACTTGAAAAAAGTAGAGATTTTTAAAAATATAAGCAATATAAGTAATAAATAACCAATACTTACTTATGCAATGAAATTTTCTTCATTCTCTCGGGCACATTTCCACATAAATAACATTTGTACACCATTTTATATTAGCAAATTTTTACAATTGACAAACAAGTGACAAATTTCCAATATAACAAAATATCAAAAAATTCAAAAAATGTCACAAACCGCGCATGTGCACAACGAATGCTCACTTAATTGTCCGAGCGAGAGGTTGCCATCGTCTGCACCGTAATTTTTGCACCACTTTTATCTTAATGCTAGCAATATAGTTAGTATTAAATATATGGTATTCACCATAACCATTGTGGGTCGCACATTAAATCTTTTTTATCTACTACCAACACAAGTGGTACTTACCTCAAGGCATTTTTAGATTTTTTAAACAGTATAGGAGATTTTTTTACGTAACATTAATTTAGAACTAAATTTTGAACATATTTAGTTTTAATTGCCCAATATTGCTGAATTGATTCCGAATATTTTCGAGTTGTTACGAAGACACCTGCCGTCATCCAATATAAAATAATAATTAAATTAATTGGGAGTTTACATATTTTTCAAAAAAAAAGTCACTGCTTCGACGTATAATTTTGTCCACCCAAATATGCTGAAACTGTTTATTATGTTCAAAATTTGAATCTGCTACACAGAAAAACCCCTGTTTCTTTCTGGCAGCAAGCATTTGCAAGTGTATTTGACTTTTGCATTTGTTACTCATGCAACCCTTTGATAAATATGTTTCCGTGGTTTTCTTAGTACTTGGAGATTTTACTTCTACAACGAAGTCGTCTGCGATCCCATCTGGTGATGCACCTAGCATAGGATAAGACGGAATTAGGAAAAATCCGCTTTTTTCAATTTTTATATTTAATTTCTGTTCGATTTCAGCAATACCAAGAGGTTCAAGTCTTCTTCCGCGTTCCATGTAAATATTATCATATACTTTCGAGGCTCCTATGATTCGCTGTACTACACTTCCGTCTTTGGTTTTGCACTTGCTGGCTTCAAAAATATTTGATGCTGATATCCGTCCGTACCTGAGTTCATGCCATAACGTTTCACTACTCTGACTTCTCGTTTTCTTTTCCGCTTCCAAACATAAAATATCTTTCATTTCAGCCTTAGCGTATTTGATGCAATCATCGACAGTACCACTTCGTGGAACAAATTTAATCATCAAATGATGAATCGACAAACTATATACATTTCTATCTGTTAAATCGATATTGTATCGCGATAATTGACTGTCTATTTGATTTTTTTTTGCAATTTCCATAACTTCGCTCAAAAATGTTGAATTATCTCCCAATTCATTTTTACTTAAATTTTTTTTCGAATCTGCTTGTGCAGCGATGAATTTTTTTGATGTGCCAACTTCTGATAACCGTGACCTTTTCCAGTAGCACTCCACTTCCGTGGGAGATGAAGATTCGACCGTCGATTGCACCACATTAGAAATGCAATGCCATGTTTGCAACCCCCTAAAAATGATAAATCTGCTGTTAACAAGAAAACTTAATATCGCAACATACCTGCTGCAGCTGCACAGTCTAGGCATTCAAGGCTTTTAATTGTTTCATTTTTTTCATCGATTGTCAATACAACGGTGTAATCTTTTTGTCTAACGCGATGTTCCGGGCAGATTCTTCCTTGAATTATACATTCTGTACCTTGGCGTTTTAAACAGACATATCCATAATTTTGTCTGGAAGACCTAAAACCAATTTTTCGAAAAATTTAAATAATGATTCTTATTCAAATTGTATAGCATGTAGTTTAAAACAATTTTAAATTTTATAATTCACACAGAGTAGCTTTTAAACCACGAACTTCAGGTGCATTATATTTGGCATCTGTTAAAAGATATTCCCAAACCATGAAAACACTTAACTTGGGGAGATTTGTTGAATCTGCTTTGATAAATCCTAGCTCCAGTTTTCCAGGCATTTTTTGACTATTATTTTTTTTTATGAAAATAAACTGTCACATAAGTAAACGTTAAATTCCAATCAACGCAGGCAAAGGGTTGTAATATTTTAAATTCACGAATTCTTCTAATTACCCTTTCTATGTGGATCCGCAAGCTCGCTATACTCTTTGACATCAAAACCTCTTCTTTTATTGGTTTCTTCAAAGTGGAAACAGTTGGTGGGCGAATTAATTCGCATTTTTTCTTGTTCAAAATTGTTTGAATTTGTTTGAAACCTCTGTCAGTCATAACACCGCATTTTTTGGGTAAACTTGCGAGTAATTATACTTCTTCAAAAAGTAATGTGCCGGTTATTCTATCGCCAAATCCAGTAGAGATAAAATTGATAATAAAAAAAAAATATATGTATAAGGGTGTTTTACCGTATTATTTTTACATTCGGGTACAAAACACCACTTATAAGTTAGTTTTTTATTCTTTTTGCGGACTTTTATTTTTTATGTCATTTCAACTTTCAATGTGACAAGCGTTTGTTTACAGACTGATGTATAGTGTTTTTTCAAATATGTGACATCATAGGGTAGTCGGCAGTTTTCGGAACGTTTTCGGTTTATTTAAAAAATTTGTATTTTCAACATTAATAACTAATTTATTAGACGTCTAAAAACTATAAAACAAATAATTTACGTAAAAAAATGCTCAACGTTTTTTTTAAGACCCTTTAACACCCTTTTTGAAAAATATACAAACTCCCAATTAAAGTTTAAAATACATATTTTTTAATAAACCAAAGACGTTCCGGAAACAGCCGAATATACACGTGATGTCATATCTTTGTAAACACAAGCGCTTTTCACATTGACAATTGAAATGGCATAAAAGTCCTCAAAATGAATAAAAAATTAACTTACAAGTGGTGTTTTGTACCCGAATGAAAAATACGACGGTAAAAACACTCTAAGCTTTTTCCTCGAATCCGGAAAATAAAGATGTGCGAAAAAAGTTGTTTCAAACTGCGAATCTTCAATATAAGCCAGATTAATTAGTTTTGTTGCGGAGATCATTTCAGCATAAGTATCAACAAAAAGTGTTTCGAAGTGTTACAAATGTACAAAATTTAAATGGTAGTTGGAATTATAATTCGAATCTGTCATAATATATTTACCCTAATCTAAAACTTTATAAGAGTACTTTATGGAAAATACAAACTCCCAATTAAAAATTCGTAGTTTTCGCGTGTAATCCAAACTTACATTTTCCTTTTAAAATATTTGATTTATAATACCTAAACACAAAATATACATTTGGTTTTTATAACAAACTCACCAAATATTTTCATATAATTTTCATTTTCTTAATTCCTCTACGCATAAAAAATCTCACTAACCCTCTTTATCAAATTGACTCTTATTTCCATTTCTAACACAAGTGGAGTGGCCATAAATAGAGAATTTTCTGTTTACAATCTCTTGCATTTTCGTAATTACTGGACGCGAACTTTTTAATTTATCTGCAATTTTGACTATAGGCAATAGTCGACTTGAACGTACGTGAAATTCTAGATCCGATTTATCCAGTGGTTTCAATGTTGATATAATTTTATCTTCTTTGAAGAAAATGTATAAAATATCACCTTTACAATTACAAGGTAATAAATTTTTACCAATATAAGTCGTAATTTTTCTCACGATGTCCAAGTAAGTATAACTTTTGCAGGGAAGCATGTTGTTTGAATGAATGTTTTCAATTTTATTATAATTAGCTTCTGAGTGACGCTTGCACGTAACAAACAAAGGGAACATTAATATTTATTAATTTTTAACGTTTTTATTTATTACAAAAAGAACAAATTATGAAGATTGACAAATTGCAGAACATTATTTTTTGAAAATATTTGTATTTTACAGCTCTTATCAAAAAGAACAAATTATGAAGATTGACAAATTGCAGAACATTATTTTTTGAAAATATTTGTATTTTACAGCTCTTATCGTTTTACTGCCCTCGGCTACGCCTCGTGGCATCCATATGACGATGCGAGCTGTAAAATACTTCATTATGCATAAATAAATTTGAAATTATAATTTAAATTTGCTCCCTTTTGTTTTGTCTGGAACTTTGACGCATAAATAGCCGTTCTATAATTAAACATAATAGAAATTTTTGTTTTAAAAAAAGTATCCTACTTTCTTTTTTTGTGTCCATATACAGGGTGTCTCAATTTCGATGGGAATGGGGGGTTTCACCCATTTCTAGGCGAGATAGAAAAAAATGGTTTTCGTAATACTGTGCTCGATTTTTAAGAAAAATCGATTGGCAAAAACTACATCTTGATATCTCTAACCGTTATTAAGATATCTTTAAAAAGTGACATTTGGCCGATTTTTAAAAAGTGTCATAATTTTTTTGTTTATTAAAATATTTTAAATCTGTAAAGTGTTTGTTGTAGTAGTTTTTCACATAGAATAATGTGCACTAGACATTTTTGTTCTAGGTTCAATACATTTCGAGTTATTACACCTAACTTTCTTATTTTAAATGCAAACCATAGTTGGCTATGCCATTAAAAAATTGCTTATTTTTTTATATTTTCAAAAATATATATCTTGGTATACTTATTTTTATATCTCACTGAATTATACGTTTTTATATTTTTAAATTCGTAAATTAAATGTTTTGAATATTATTAGTAGGCGTTGTTAAAGAAAAATATATCAATGAACCAACGTCGAATGGTAACAACACAGCCAAGTTAATATTAATCAACATAAACTTAAGATTTTACATTTTTTTATAGAAATCGTTTTAGTAAATTATTAACATGTTAAACAAATAATTATGTAATTTAAATATTCAAATTGCTGCCGATAATGTTGTATTGCAGCATGAATCACGTTAAAAATCTGATTTGGTTTCATATTTCTAATTATTTGCAATCTGCCTCACCGTATGCTCAATTTCTTCCTTTATGTTCGATTAATTTAAAAAAAAATATATTGTCCTTGCCAAAAGTTTATGTGTTCAACAGAACGGACAAGAACTTGAACATTTAATTCAACAAATTCGTACTATAATGTGTTTCAATTGTTTATTTATTAGTTCTCTTTCAGTTATATATTTTGTGTTTCTGTTTATTTATTGTTGATTTTTTACCTGTTAAATTTGACATATTTTGATTATTGTTGATAAATGGCTTTTACTATTTGACGCTGGTTCATTGATATAAAATTTTCTTTAAGAACGGCTACTAATAATATTCAAAACATTTAATTTACGAATTTAAAAATATAAAAACGTATAATTCAGTGAGATATAAAAATAAGTATACCAAGATATATATTTTTGAAAATATAAAAAAATAAGCAATTTTTTAATGGCATAGCCAACTATGGTTTGCATTTAAAATAAGAAAGTTAGGTGTAATAACTCGAAATGTATTGAACCTAGAACAAAAATTTCTAGTGCACATTATTCTACGTGAAAAACTACTACAACAAACACTTTACAGATTTAAAATATTTTAATAAACAAAAAAGTTATGACTTTTTAAAAATCGGCCAAATCTCACTTTTTAAAGATATCTTAATAACGGTTAGAGATATCAAGATGTGGTTTTTACCAATCGATTTTTCTTAAAAATCGAGCACAGTATTACGAAAACCATTTTTTTCTATCTCGCCTAGAAATGGGTGAAACCCCCCATTCCCATCGAAATTGAGACACCCTGTACACTATTGGACAAAAATAAAGCAACAACTATTAATTTTGAAATATGTGAACAGAAAGTAAAACTTACATTTAAAAACATGAAAAATATGATGTAATTAGTTTTCTATAGTCAAAAACATTTGATCTGGAGATTCATACTTTTATAATATTTCTTATTAAGCTCGATAAAAAATTGAAACCAATTGTGGGAAAAAGGAGTCAGACAAAAGTAAAGCAACATTTCAATTTTATTGAACTAACTGAACATTGACACATATGAAACAAGTAAACAATAAATATAATATTTAGTAATTTATTGCATACCCATTATTTGCAATAATTTTAACGCATCTTCTTGGCATCGAGGAGATTAATTTTTGTATAACACCTTCCGGAATATTCCTCCAAACATCGCTGATTTTGTCGATCAACGCTTGTTTCTAAATAATTCCGTTCTAATTCGTCTCTCGACCTCTTTCCACAGATTCTCTATTGGGTTGAGGTCAGGTGACTGGGCTGGCCAGTCCAAAATTCGAACACGTTCTCTTATTAGCTACTCTGTTACTATGCGTGATTTGCGTTTTGGGTCGTTCTCATGTTGGAAAATGAAGTGTAAGGTCATTTCCCATTCTGCATAAGGCAGGATGGTGTTTTGGAGAATGTCTATAAGCAAGCCCATCCATGATGCCATCATTGAAATGGACGGGGCCGACGCTATTCCATGAGAAAAAACCCCATAAGAACACGCTTCCATGGCCATGCTTTACAGTTGGTGTAACAAACTTTGGATTAAACCTCTGAACTACTGGTCGTCTTACACGACGCATTCCATCGGAATTAAAAATTGTGTACCGGGTTTCATCGCTAAAAAAATTTTTTTCCAGTCGTCCACGGTCCAATTCAAGTGAGCAAGTGCAAAGGCAAGTCGGGCGGCCTTGTTTCATGCTGAAATTAGAGGTTTTTTTGTAGGTCTTCTACTGAACAGCTTTACAGCAACCAGCCTCCTTTGAATAGTCCTGCAACTAATATTTAGGCTCGCAATTTCTGCTTTAATACTTGGAACTGATTTGAAAGGGTCATTCTGACTAATTCTTTTAATTAATCTATCCGTGTGGATTGTGGTTTTCCGTGGTCGTCCGGATTTTGGTGCAATCTCTAGATGTCCTCTTTCATTGTAGTTGCTAATACTCCGGAATTATTTAGAAACAAGCAGACGTCTATCGACAAAATCAACGATATTTGGAGGAATACTCCGGAAAGTGCTATACAAAAATTAATCTCGTCGATGCTAAGAAGATGCGTGCAAATTATAGCAAGTAATGGATATGCTATAAATTTCAAAATATTATATTTATTTACTTGTTTCATATGTGTCAGTGTTCAGTTAGTTCAATAAAATTGAAATGTTGCTTTACTTTTGTCCGACTCCTTTTTCCTACAATTGGTTTTAATTTTTTATCGAGACTTAATAAGAAATATTATAAAAGTATGAATCTCCAGATCAAATGTTTTTGACTATAGAAAACTAATTACATCATATTTTTCATGTTTTTAAATGTAAGTTTTACTTTCTGTTCACATATTTCAAAATTAATAATTGTTGTTTTACTTTTATCCAATAGTGTACATCTATTTAAAAAGGTCCAAGAGTCATCCTGGAGTACCAGACATGAATAATTAAGAATGGAAGAGTCAGGGGCTTTACCTACTTAAAATAAACGAGTTGTTAGATAGATAACCAGGGAAAGTTTGACTGTACAGGGTGATAGACTTATAAGTATACGAAATAAAGACTACGTCCTTGAGTATGCTCAAGTGTCTTTTCGAACGTACAAACTAAATTTATGATGTACCTGTTGATACCTTAACATTGCTTATTGTGTAACGTGTAAAAACAAAATAAATGTGTCCTAAAAATCATTAAAGTCCGCCCTGACTTAATACATTTTCAAATATCCCGAATTTTATAATATGGTCAAAAAGACTTACTTATGCTTGATTTTGATTATAATTTTCTATTCTACTTGATATACGAAAATATATATTTCAGCCTCAATGTAAAAGTGAAAATACTCCATGTTAAGCAAAGTTGTTATATGGAAAATAAGCTCATACACAAAAAAGCTAAACAACTTTTATTGAAAGTTTTCAAAATACCCTTGTGGCACGCTGAATTATTTTAACATTTTTTCTCATAAAGCCTACGATTTAGAGCAACTGAATCTAATAAGCTGTGCATAAATGAGCCAACTTCCCATATAAAAACTTTGAGCACTATATATAAAAATGTCTAAACCAATGAGAATCTCTATAACGCTTAATGTGACAAAATTGTATAATTATATGAGTCTAAATTCTAACTGTGGCTTGCTGGGCTTAAGAAAATTGAAGTGTGAATTTTTCTTCTAGTATTAAGGCTAAAATCTTTCCAAAGCTATACGACTAATACGAATAAAATAATCGCCAACAAAGTATTTCAATCCTATTTATGATGGTTTAATGAAAGAAAACAAATTATAGTGCAAATTGTAAGCGCAAATGCTTGACTGATTTATTAAGGAAATTGTGTGCTCAAACTAACTGGCAATTTGGTATTGTGTGTGATTTTTTTAAGTAGCTTAAGTAGATTGCAAAGGCTATCAAGCTATGATATATTTTTTGTACCCGATTTATAAGATACAACAAAGTGATGTGCATTATTAGATAAATATTTATTGCACAGATTTTGTTTACTTGCACGTAATGACAAACTGTTAGCCTAAGAATGATGCAATTATTGTATTTATTAGTTTTCAATGTTTACCTGTGATATATAATTGAAATTACTGCATTTATCATTTAAACAGAATGATGAGTATTTTGTTTAGTTTTATTTGTTGTGGACTCAAATTTGTGCGAACTAGCTTTTAATGTAAATGCCTTAAAATTGTAAGAAATATTAAATTATAATGTAAATGTTACTTGGTGCAGGCAGCGAAACAAAAAAGAGATTATGTAATCCTGAAAAATATGTAAAATGTTTTTAAGACTGTTATACAAAATAGTATTATCAAAATATTGGTATGAATATTTGTTAGTATTATAAATGATTTTTGTGAAAATGATATCTGTACTCAATATACGAATATATTCAATATGTGTCTTGAACTGGTGCCAAAGAGAACGTAAAAAGAAGTTGTTATACATAACCCTTTATCACGAAGTTGTATTTAAATTTTTAGTCTAATAATTATCAAATTAAACGATTTGAAATGAAACATAAAATACTTCTGTTTTGTATCACTTCTTGACGCACATTGTATGTATGTAAATCTAATGACCGAGTTTTATTTCCCTGTTTATCTCTTGATACACTCACTCTTCTGATGTAGACATAGAAAACAATTGCGTGACCTTGAAGTTGAAAGTTCTCTCTGGAAAAGACCGAATAGGTAATTACCTAAATAAACTGCTGGCCAATTGAAACGTACCAAGCGAATTTTTAGGTTGAATTTAAAGTCAAATATTTTTAAAAATAGAAAAGATATCGACATGCGGTTTTCAGTATTTCAGAAATAATTGAATTGAGAAAACGATAGTGTTACCCGATTTTTTTACTTTGAAGTACATTACTATCTACAGGGTATGAAAGAAAGTCTTCTTTTTTTGTCAAATTTTATAACTACCGTGATTCCACAAAAAAAATTTTTATATTTTTTTGATGTCGATTTTTTTAGTTCTTACTTAATGGGAAAACAACCTGTTTCTCAAAATTTTGATATCCCTGTTATTTTATAAGATACTGAATTTTTGTTGAAAATTTGATTTTTTCTTTGTTTTTTGTCGTTCGGCCGTATTGTGTTTTGTAAGAACCAATCTCTGTAGTTGATTATAATACCTTATGAATGGCTCTCTTATAAAAAGTAAATTTTTTGTACTTTCATTAATTTATTGGTAACCAGTGGCTTATCAAAAATCGGTACACGTTCGCTAATTGGTAATTTTTTTAATTCATTTTTGAGGCTATTTTCTTAATGGAATAAAATGGAATTTACTTAGTTTATGTTCACCATTGGTTTAAGTGACTTATATGCTCGAAACGGGGTTTTCACTTTTTCAAATATTTGCTAATATTCGTGTATACCGGGTGGCTACGAAATCGTTTTACAACCCCCACCATTTTGTTACATTTAACTGTATTAATTTGAAATTTGGCATGGTTTGATTGTTGAAAGGAATAATCATTTTGACGTTTAAAACAATCTGATGACACTTCCGATTTCACCGGAAGGGCCACCTACTAACTTTCAAAATTTTTTAAAACAACCCTATATATTTTTTTCCGTAAGAATTAGATTCTACTTAAAATTACCTTTTTATCGACATATCACATGATGACATTTGCTTTCAAAATGGCAGCATAATTATTATTGCAAAAACCTGTTCGACAATATTAAATTTAATAAAAAAGTCGGTGTCTGATAAAATAAGAGGGATATAAAATTTTTGAGAAATTGGTTTTTTCCTCATTAACCAGGGACTAAAAAAATCGACAACAAAAAAATATAAAACATTTTTTGTGGAATTCCGGTAGGTATAAAATTTGAGAAAAAAAAAGACGGCTTTCTTTCATACCCTGTAGATAGTAACATTCTTCAAAGTAAAAAAATTGGGTCACACTATTGCTTTCGCAATAAAATTATCTCTTGAATCCTGAAAACCTCATGTTGATATCTTTTCTCCTTTTCAAAATATTTGACTTTAAATTCAACCTAAAAATTCGCTTGGTACGTTTCAATTGGCCAGCAGTTTATAGCCCAGTCAATAAAGGAAAATCAGGCGCAATAAATCATGTAGTCCGGTTTTTTTTAAGTGATAGAGGGGACCCACCCGACCAATATACTAAAAGTCCTGACCTGTAGGGTGTGAGCGTTGGGAGGGGAGGGGTTGGTAAGGTCCATTTTTTAAGTTTTTGGTGAATATCTCGAAAACTATGCCTTCTAAGGAAAAGGTCACTTTATATAAAAAGAAAGTAAATTAAATTCCATACAAAAATGGTCCTATTCATTCTTTCGCTAGGAGCAATATTTAGGGAGGTGCGGGGGGTGGAAAAGTAAAAAAGTTATTTATTAAAAAAAGGCTCAATATCATTTGAATCTTCCTCATCATCGACTAGATCTTGAAGAGGACTATTGGTGCATGCACCGTGGCAAGTGCCGCACACCATGGAACATGGAATGCCCGCTTTCCTGGATCCACAACGTCCTCCACAACCCGTTGAACATCTGCAAAAGATGTTGTTGAGGATGTGTTCCGGAGCTACTGGGTCCGTAGTTGTGAGTGGGATGAGCCATCCATCTTGCCCCCGGGTCCATCCCCAATCGGTCGGTTGTATGGCGTTATTAATTTCGAGCCATTGTTGGATCTGTAAATAAGAAAACCAACCACGAGAAATGTTATAAAAAATATTATACAAATCCAGTAAGAAAATATGTAAACATTTTTAATAAGCATTAAGTAAACATCATGATGTACCTGCAAGTAAACTCTGAACGAGTGTTGTCGAGCAGCCCCTCTGGTTGGTGGTAGTGCGGCCAGGTCAGACTTTGGCTTTGTTGAGGCTTTCACAAAGGCAGCGTGTCGAACTTTGTTTAAATCGGGTTCTGCTGGCGCCTGGTACACCTATAAAAATAACTTCTCGCCTGCCTCAGTCACCATTTCTGCTCTTGCCGAAGGGTTTGAGAAAACGTCGTATACTTGTTTTATTTGCCTGGGCAACTTGGTGAATAGTTTTACCATACCTCCCTTGCTTTTACTGAATATTGCAGATGTGGTGTCACACCCACTGAAGGCATGGAGCAGGAGGATGGTGTCTGCGAACGGTAGTTGTTTGAGATTCTTTGTGGAGTACAGTTTTGACTCCGCCTTCCCCCTGCCAGGCTTGAAGAAGTACATGTTTCTCTCTGGTGGTGCAAGAGCCAGGAGTAAGACCAATAAATCTACATCTCCGCCTATTATTGTTACAGTAGGGTGTAGGGCACCTTTCGCCAACCCACATCTTACTATAGTTAAATCAGCATCCCCTTCTGCAAGTACCGTTTGTACTCCCCTTGCCTTCATTTTGTCAGAGAGTAGTTGGATAAGCCTGGTTTTGTTCTTTTCATTTGCAACAAAATGCTCCTGTTGAACGGTGCTATTCAAGGTTTCATTAAAATGAATGACCTGTACCAAACCTTCCAGCTGAACGAGAAAATTTCCCAGGGGCGCACATAATGGGAGGTTTGACTTCCAGGCCAAACCTGGCCTCCCTCACGGAAAAAACCACGTTATTTAAGACTTTTTTACTTTTTCACCCCCCGCATCTCCTTAAGTATTGCTCCTACCGAAAAATGAATAAGATCATTTTTGTATGGAATTTAATTTACATTAATTTTATATAGGATGACCTTTTCGCTAGAACGCATAGTTTTCGAGATATTCACGAAAAACTGAAAAAAAGGACCTTTCCATCCTCCCCTCTCCCAACGCTCACACCCCACAGGTCAGGACTTTTAGTATGTTGGTTGAGGGGGTCCACCCTACAACTTAACAAAAAAAACCGGACTACATTATTTATTGCGCCTGAGCGGCATTTTTTGGTCTTCGTTGACTGGGCTATTAGTTAAAGTAGAAGTCATTTGTGAATAATTATAAAAACAAAGACCCACGGTCTAACTAGCTTGAAATCCGTTCGCTAAGATTTTGATTTTTTTATTCTCTATTACAATAAAAAAATGCATTTCTTAAAAAAATTTATTCAAATAGATACAAAAACAAACAAAACTGTGTAGAACATATAATAGAAATATCAAATATCATGCACAATATTAATTAAATATAACAATTTTAGACCTTTTCTGTATCAATACCGTTAATCGTTTTAACAATTATATCAATAGATTCTTTTAAAAGTTCTTCGTTTATGACCAGAGGTGGTGCAAATCTAATAATATTATCGTGGGTGTTCTTAGCAATTAGGCCAGCATCCTTCATCATCAAACAAATGTCCCAAGCTTCGGCAAAATCTATAAAACAATAAATAAAATTTTAGATATTACTCTTTCTTATTTAACCAATAACTTACTTCTATTGATGACAATTGCATTAAGGAGACCTTTTCCCCTAACCTCAATCACAACTTTTTTGTTAAGTTTCTTGCGCAATTCAGTCCGGAAAATTTCCCCCATTTTGTATGCATTGTCAGTTATATTTTCCGATTCCATCACTTCCAAAGCAGCGATAGCCACTTTCGAACCTAAAGGATTGCCACCGAAAGTCGAACCATGGGTTCCTGGTTCAATTACCAACATGAGTTCGTCGTTGGCTAGACAAGCTGACACGGGATACACTCCTCCGCCTAAAGCTTTGCCCAGTACCAAAATGTCGGGTTTGACATCTTCGTAGTCTACTGCCAGACGTTTTCCTGTTCGCCCTAAACCAGTTTGAATCTCGTCGGCTATCCAAAGAACATTGTATTTACTACATAGATCTCTAACGCCTTTAAGGTATCCATCGTGTGGAATTACAATGCCAGCTTCACCTTGAATAGGCTCCACCATGAAAGCACATACCAAAGGATCGCTTAACGCTTTCTGGAAATGAGAAAATTTTGTTAGAAGTGGTAAAGAGGGTCAGTGAAATTCTACGTATGTACCTATCTATAAAAGCTAAGAAAATGGAAATTAGATGAAGATGTCTCTGGTGAGTTTCTCACGAAAACTAAATTTATACTTTGTGTTTATTGTAAATGAAATATTCTAAATAGAAAATGCAAGTTTGGATTTCCAGTGACGAATTTTTAATTTTTTTTTTAAAGAATCACAAATATTCTAAATTAATTTCTACAGTATTTGAGATTTTTTTATATTTTTCTTCGTTTTTACTTTCTTATACGTAGTATAAGGAAGTATTGTAATCGTGATTTTTTTCGACTTCGAGATTTTGATGGATTTACACGTTTTGAGAGCCCCTGAATCCATTTTGACCATTTTCGCCATGATGTCTGTCTGTGTGTCTGTGTGTCTGTCTGTCTGTCTGTATCCACCATAACTCAAAAACGACTTATCGGATTTGATTCAAATTTCATATTTAAGAGTTTGAGCAAATTTGTGGGTGCCACATTCAATGTTTTTCATCTAGCACCAAAACAAGTGACAGTTACCTGAAGACATTTTTAGGTTTTTTAGGAATATCTTGAAAAATAAACAATTTATGAGATTTTTTTATTCTTTAACATTGATTTAGAATTGAATTTTGAACAAATTTTGTTTGAACTTTTTTTTGAAATTCCGTCAAAAAAATTTCAAAAAAACTAGGTATTCTTAAAACACTTTATATTTCTCATAGCGCGCGTTGATAGTTGAATCCGATGGTCGAGGTAGATCATGTGTTTCATTATATGGCTGCCAAACAGAGGGTCCCGGGTTCGAATCCCAGAAGGATCGGTCCATTAGTTTTTTTTTTATTTTACTGGTTTCTATGGTACCGAAAACAATAATAATGAATAAATAAATGTAATTTCATACCGGGAGATTTTTTTAAGTGAGTAATAGGTCAAAAATCTAAAATAAAACACATTTTTGTCGTAAAATTCGGTTATAATGAGTGGGACAAGGACAAATTTATGCGTATTGCAATAAGTGCGACAGAGACTATTTGAAAATTGCTGGAAACCTTCAAAATTTTTACAAGAAATTTAACTTAATTTCTCTAGGAAAAGTAATTATTGTGATACTATCCGTAAGTATAAGAAAGTCATGTGTTGGGCACATCAGATATTTTAGATACATGGCGTTCTGAGTTAAAATTCGCAATTTAGCGTCATTTTTTACAAATTTCGAAAAAACGACCACTTGAGTTTATTCCAAATTTTGTTTTATTTTTTTGGGTAGAAAAATTCTGAACTAACTTTCGTTAACATTCGTCTAGCGGTTCTAAATTTACAATTAAAAAAATTTCCCCCATTTTTATCTTTTTGTTAATACCGCCGCAATTACTCTGTTTAAAACGGGATTTTTTCAAAAATCGATCAGTGATTCTAAAACAAATACGTTTTAAAACAGTCTGGAAATGTCTGATGTATGATGCACAGTTTTATAACCGCTGGTCAATTTTTTTCAAAAAATCCTCAAAACTAAGGTTTTGTTTTGGAAAAATTCACGAATTGTTTAAATGATTTTTTCTGTGTTTTATTGGAACCTCAAATTGCTCTTTTCAAACATCGCATTTTTAATGAAAGTCCTTTAAAACGCCTGCTGAATGATGATTTTATTTTGCAAAAATCACATGGGGTTCATGTGAATTATTTTTATTTATTTTTGGGAACGCTAAATTGACCATTTAAGAAATCGCCTTTTTAGTTTAAAAAATTACTAATTCGGAACCGCTGCTAAGATTTTTGTCAAAAAACCTGTGCTAGAATCACTGGAGATTTTTTCAAGAAACATTTACTTTAAAACTAAATGACGGTTTTATTTTGAAAGAATACGCACTGTTTAAATAAATTTTTTACGTTTTATCGAAACCCCAAGTTTCAATTTTCAAAAAACACATTTTTCGAGAAAGATACTTTTATATCTTTTTGACATAATGACTCAATTTGCGATTGATGGTTTTAAAAAAATCAGTTTTGGATCCGCTACTTCAATTTTTGTCAAATGTCTTTAATTCACAGCTGAATGCTGGAGAAAAAAATTATAAACTGTATAAAAAATTTTTTCTACGAAAATGCGGAATGACTTTTTTTCTGACAAGATTATCGAACTTGAAAGTAGGCTTTTGAAAAACTAGTACGGAAAATTAGTGTGGAAATTTTTTTCCGCACACATTTTTTAAATTTTCCGCATGCAAACAAAAACATAAAGAAGTACTTACATTTAGTTATAATTATAACATTTATTTAATATCTAACAACCGGAGGAGTGCACATTAGTTCATCGCTTTCGCTTTAGTTTTGAAACTCCATGTTTATATTCACGTAATTTGATCTCAAAATCAAAATTATTTCGATGACAGGAAACAATTTATAAACTGTCAACAGCTATGAGCTTTCAGTTCTATGACAACAAACTCACTTGATGTTTTTTTTAATTAGAAAAAGATTTACAAATAATTTTATTTTTTACGAATTCCACGTTTTCGTAGAAAAAATCGTATGTAACACGCTTGCGGAAATGGCCCATGACAATATTCGTGTGATTGCAGCACTCGCTATCGCTCGCGTTGCAAATTTCACACTCGTGTTGTCATGATGCGTTTTCCGCACTTGTATTACAATATACTATTGCGACCAGAATTAATTTTTTCATTAAACTTGTTTATGAAGGTCATCGTCTAAAAATTCACAATTTTAGAGCAGGTGCTCAGATTTCGGTCAAACTTTGTTACAACGCTGAATGAAATGGTTTTATTAAGTATAGAACAAAATTATGAACTGTTTATATGGATTTTTCAGCATTTTTGGGGACCTGAAATTGTCTTTCAAAAATTGCATTTTTCACAGGTGATTATTTAACAACTACACTCGGCTTTGGAACCGTTTATGTAAATTATTTCTATGTTTTTCTTGAGCCCCAAATTGAACATTTAAGAAATCGCATTTTTCGAGGGTAATTGTTTTAAAAAATTAGTTTTGAAACCGATGGTAAGTATTTTATCCAGAAATCTTTTTTTCAAAGTTAAGTCACGGTTTTATTTTGGAAAAATTAAGAAATTGTTTAAATAATTTTTTAAAAATCTCACTTGTGAAGGGAGTTGCAAAGCTTTTATTTTGGAAAAATCACGAATTGTTTATGTGAATTATCTCTGTTTGGTAACCCCACATTAGTCATTTAAAAATTCACGTAACATAGATTTAGGAAATGGAATCCTGTAAATGTGTCAAAATCTGGAAGTCGAAAAAAATCAAGTTTACGAGTACTAAACTTTCTTATTAGTATTAAAAGAGGGAAAAAAGTAGAACATGAGACAAATTTTAAATGATAAACTCAACCCAAAAACGCCACGATTTTTCAAAATTTTCCAAATTCAAAGAAGAAAATTTTCCCGTCTGTCCATAATCTTTATAAGAAAAAATATAAATCTACCTTACCTCTAAAGCTGTTAAATCGTTATAAGGAACACAACTAAACCCGGGCATGAAGGGTCCATAACCCTCGAAACTAGTCGGATCAGTTGACGCAGAAACAGCCGCTAACGATCTCCCCCAAAAGTTGTCACTAGCAAAAATAATCCGTGCCTCGTTTTTAGGAATGTTCTTTTTCCTGTAGCCCCATTTCCTGGATAGTTTGCAGGCAGTGTCATCAGCCTCTACACCGGTATTCATAGGTAATAGTTTGTCATAGCCGAATAATTTCGTGACTATTTCTGCGTATTCTCCTAAGACGTCAGAGTAGAACGCTCTTGATGTGTGATGGAGCACACCACTTTGTTTTTGAAGGGCTTCTACTATTTTAGGATGGCAATGACCAAAATTGTTAGCGGAATATCCGCTGAGGTAGTCAAAGTAGCGTTTGCCCTCCATGTCCCAAACGAAAACTCCTAAAAAATTAAGAAAATTAGAAATAGTATTAATTTGTCTATATTTATAATGGAGTATGGAGTAGGTACAAATTTTGGATATTATATAGGTAGGACTTATTAGCTAATACGCCCACTGATTCACTACTATGTAGTCATATACAGGGTGTCCCAGTTTATATCGTCAGGATTTCACCAGTCGATAGTTTATTTTAAATAATTTGCTATAAATCAATAACAAAAAAAGTTAGCCTTCTGAAATTTTGCATAGATCTTTTTTTTTTGTATTCTCTTATTAATAGTGGTTGCAATTATTTTATTTAGAACACAGAGGCGTGCGTACGGGTTTCTTCAAAAACATTCTATTGAATAAAACGTACGCCACTGTTTTTTTTGCAGCACCAATATGCAGAGAGTATTTTCCATTCAATTTAGAAACTTTTTCGTATCTTATAATTTTTTGATAACATAACTCAAAATAACCTAATACGAGTAGTACAGTAAATAAGGGAGAAAAAAAGGCTTCAAATAGACTTTTTTTACCCTACAGCCAATTTTTGTAGAATCTTCTAGAGGGTCACTCTGAAAGTTTAAAACTGAGTTTGTGTATTCGTAGACCCCGCCCTTCCTTCACCAGCCCTCAATTAAGGGTTGGATTTTTTGTTTATTGAATAACTTTTTTCCTATTAAATTTTCGAAAAAAAGAGTCAGTACAAAGTTGTAAAGAAAAATATTACCTACAACTTATCTTTTAAACTTTTTTTGATATTGTCGATATTTAAAAAGTTATTCAACAAATAAGTTGAAAATTTTGGGGAAAGAGTAGTACCTAACTAGAGAAAATTTTCCCTAAAATTTGCGGTAATCGGCGTTTTGATCCTTGGACAAAATATCCTTGTTAAAATATCCTTGGATAAAATATCCTTGAGACAAAATATTCTTGGACAAAATATATTCAAGACAAAATATTGTTAATTAAGGTGAATTATCCGTTGACAAAATATTTTTAAAGAATATATTCATGAGTATTAGAACAGACTAACCATTTATTTAAATATTTTTTAAAATTCAAATTTTACTAGGAACAAGTCAGTGGGAGATTTCATTCGTTGCTGGAATGATGTCTAGAGCTGGAACAGTGTCCTTCAGTGTGGATTATATTAGGGTAAGCTAGTTTGCTTTTATAATTATTTATTGTAAAATTTATTGTGATTATTTCAGGTACAAATAGCAGCGAGTCAAAGTATGGATACAAGAAAAACACCAAATCTGGATGACATTCAGCTGGAACTCGGGAATATTCAAGTAAGATATGATGGACTAGGGACCATAGATTACGCAATTGAATTGGGGGTTAATGTGTTGCCAAATTTACTGAGGTATCAAATTATGGATGCGTTGGAGAAGCCGATAAAACTTAGAATTCAGGAGGAGCTGAATCAGATAAACGTGGAATATGTGCTGAAAAACAATGTTAGTCAAATGTTAGATAATCCAAAAGCAATAGATTTTTTAAATAAACATTAGTGGTAAAAAATCAGAAGGGTGCAACATTTAAAACTAATTTCACTTTATTTATAAGAACAAGTTTCAATAAGTCACATGTTGTATATTTAATTACTTAATATAGTTGTGTTCATTGAAGTTTTGGTAAAATTTAAAATTATATAAATTATTTCTTAGTAACCTAAACCAAATATTTATGTTAGGTATGTAATTGTACCACTCCTAAACTTTTGTATTAAAGTACTACCTACACAAAACATTTATTTTATTCTTTAATTTGGAAGCTTTAAGGATGTTGATTCATTGGTAAATATGACAAGATAGTTTTAGCTGGACGAGTTCCTGCTAGGATTATGCGATAAAAATTATCGTGAAAGTCACAAATTCCTATTTACAAGTAATCTAGCAGTACTTATGTAGTATGTAAATATATATAAATCAGCGTACATGTCGCAGATTATTTTTAGTACATCGAAAATGTCAAAAAAATACAGTATATTAACCCAAAATAGATATTTCCTTAAATACAGGGTGTCCCAGTTTATATCGTCAGGATTTCACCAGTCGATAGTTTAGCGAAAATTAAAGGTGGTTTGTCTAATAAACTATGGTCGAATGTTGCTTCCTTTTTAATGTACAGAGCATTAAAGAAAATAAATTATTTTAAATAATTTGCTATAAATCAATAACAAAAAAAGTTAGTCTTCTGAAATTTTGCATAGATCTTTTTTTTGTATTCTCTTATTAATAGTGGTTGCAATTATTTTATTTAGAACACAGAGGCGTGCGTACGGGTTTCTTCAAAAACGTTTTATTGAATAAAACGTACACCACTGGTTTTTTTGCAGCACCAATATGCAGAGAGTATTTTCCATTCAATTTAGAAACTTTTTTGTATCTTACAATTTCTTGATAACTTAACTTTCTTTTCTTATTTATTAAAGAGGTTCTTCCCTATTAGATTTCCGAAAAAAGCATCAGTACAAAGTTGTAGAGAAAAATATTTCCTACAACTTTCCTTTTAATATTTTTTTGATATTGTCGATATTTAAAAAGTTATTCAACAAATAAGTTGAAAATTTTGGGGAAAGAGTAGTACCTACCTAGAGAAAATTTTCCCTAAAATTTGAGGTAATCGGCGTTTTGATCCTTGGACAAAATATCCTTGTTAAAATATCCTTGGATAAAATATCCTTGAGACAAAATATTCTTGGACAAAATATATTCAAGACAAAATATTGTTAATTAAGGTGAATTATCCGTTGACAAAATATTTTTAAAGAATATATTCATGAGTATTAGAACAGACTAACCATTTATTTAAATATTTTTTAAAATTCAAATTTTTGAAAAAAAAAATCCAAAAATCCTGGAAAAAACCAACTTCGAGTAAAGATCATTCAAATTTGGATACTATTTATATTAAGTAATTACTTTGGTTCAGGGCTAAAACTTTGAAACAAAACCTGAAAATGATATACATTGGTAGTTTTGTTTAGGTTAGGTTAGGTTAAGGGGAGGAGGTGTGACCCAGAGCAGTGAAGTAATACCGAGAGGTGATCCCGCTGCTCTGGAGGAAAGAAAGAAGGGGTTTTAGTCGGTCGGGACCTCAAGAGAGGATTCCCAACCCGACACTACCCTCGGCGTCCGAACATCAAAGCCCAGGGTGTCTGTTTGCAGATATCCCCTCCTCAAAAAAAAAAGGTTAGGTTAGGTTAGGTTTTTTATTTTTCATTTTCAAGTTTTGTTTCAAAGTTTTAGCCCTGAACCGAAATAATTACTTAATATAAATAATATTTTTTAATGTTTATAATGGGTTAATAAATTGAATAAAATAAAAATATTAAAAATAAAAAAAAATGTTAAGGATATTTCATCCAAGTATATTTTATCTTAAGGACATTTCGTCCAAGTATATTTTGTCTTCAATATCTTTTGTCCAAGGATATTTTGTCTTAAGGATATTTTGTCTCGGATTTTTTGTCGAAGATATTTTGTCAGAGGATTATAAATCATAGAACCAAATTTGCAACTTATTTGTTGAATATCTTTTTAAATATTGACAATATCAAAAAAATATTAAAAGGAAAGTTGTAGGAAATATTTTTCTCTACAACTTTGTACTGATGCTTTTTTCGGAAATCTAATAGGGAAGATGCTATTTAATAAATAAGAAAAAAAAAGTTAATTTATCAAGAAATTGTAAGATACAAAAAAGTCTCTAAATTGAATGGAAAATACTCTCTGCATATTGGTGCTGCAAAAAAAACCAGTGGCGTACGTTTTATTCAATAAAATGTTTTTGAAGAAACCCGTACGCACGCCTCTGTGTTCTAAATAAAATAATTGCAACCACTATTAATAAGAGAATACAAAAAAAAGATCTATGCAAAATTTCAGAAGAACAACTTTTTTTGTTATTGATTTATAGCAAATTATTTAAAATAATTTATTTTCTTTAATGTTCTGTACAGGGTGGGCAAAATTCGATGTTTTTATAGGGTAACTTTTAAACCATAAGAGATATGGAAAATCTGACCGCGCATCGTCGAGCTCTTTTTTTGACAAACCTTTGATGGCGAAGTCAAAATTTAGCGATCGTCGTTTGTTTTCGAGTTATGGACGAAAATTCGATTTCTTGAGATTTCAATTTATGTCTATATTTCGGTTGTTTATGAATTTAGAGAAATGGCGTTTGCACGTTCTTAAGGCACTTTTTGCGGAGAATGCAATGGCGTTAACAGATTTTGAAAATGTATTTTTATTTTTAGGTTATGACATACATTTTTATTTTTTTATATGGAACTCATAGTGGGCTGTCACTTTATTGAAAAGAGCATTTTTTTCTCTTTTCAAATATATATAATATGTAGGGTCTATTCCTTCAATTTCTTCTTAAAAAATCAAAAAATCTAAATTTTTGGAAATAATAATATGCATTTCGCATATTTATCGCAGTAGACAAATGTCATGATGAGAACCCTCGGCCCGCCATTGAGATCCAAAATCAGGGTTGGTTTGGTTTTAGAGTTTGGTGTGCCTTAATAAAAAATCAAGTTTTGGCATATAAGATTAATGAGGGAAATCTAACTGGTGAATGGTACTACTAATATTTAAATCAGAAATCTGTTGATGAATATTTGGACAATTTATCGTTCAGCGATAGAAGTAAGTTCTTCTTACAACACGATGGTGCACCACCTTATAATACGAGATCAGCTAGAGAATTGCTTAACTCAAAATTCAGATATAATTGGTTTGTAAGCAATGGGCCAGTTAGATGACCACCAAGGTCGCCTGATTTGACACCTTTGGGGACATATTAAAGATAATTCATATAAAACTAAAAGTAGAAATACAGAAGAACTAAAGGCCAAGTTTACGCAATGCCTTAACTCCGTGTCAAATATTCACATTTCGAATGCGCACAGAAGTGTCATGAAAAGTGTATTGCAATTAATAGACGTAATTTTGAACTTTTTCTTTGAGTTGTTTTATTTAAATATTAATTTTAGATAGTGTCGTGTTTATATCTATGTCGTTTGTTGTATTTTCATTTTTATTATAAGACTTTTTTAAATTTAATTTCAAAAATTTAGATTTTTTTATTTTTCAAGAAGAAATTGAAGGAATAGCCCCTACATATTATATATATTTGAAAAGAGAAAAAAATGCTCTTTTCAATAAAGTGACAGCCCACCATGACTTCCATATAAAAAATTAAAAATTTATGTCATAACCTAAAAATAAAAAGACATTTTCAATATCTGTTAACGCCATTGCATTTGCATCAAAAAAGTGCCTTAAGAACGTGCAAACGCCATTTCTCTAAATTCACAAACAACCGAAATATATACTCAAATCGAAATCACAAAGAATCGAATTTTCGGCCATAACTCGAAAACAAACGACGATCGCTAAAATTTGACTTCACCGTCAAAGGTTTCTCAAAAAAAGAGCTCGACGATGCGCGGTCAGATTTTCAATATCTGTTATGGTTTTAAGTTACCCTATAAAACATCGAATTTTGCCCACCCTGTACAAATTAGATCGATAATTGTACTAGTCCTTTTGGTGATAATTTTAAACAAATGATTGTGTGCGACGTTTTCTGACACTTATGATACTTACCGAATATTATTAGTTGTTCTCACAGTAACAATCATGAATGGCTCGATTGATAAATTATTTAATTTGCATAAAACGGGTTTGAGGTATTTGATTCATTAATTAGTCCCCCAAATACGACTCGTAGTCAATGTTATCCAGATCATTTTTGTGGTGGTTTCACTCATGTCAACTGCGCTTTCGAATTCGACTCGTGCAAACACTCGTCAAATTCATATGCCAGCGCAGTTGACATTCGTAAAACCACGACAAAAATAATCGGCATAACATTGACTACTCGTCGTATTATAACTGAGAATAAATTAAAATCCGAGTAGCAGTTTTGAAATCATCGTACGAAAAATGGAAAACGTATCAGTCATTAATGGAATTATTTTTATTTAACAGGAAAGCAGGAAATTTAATTTAAATAAAATACAACCAGCAGACGTGAAACTGTGAGAATTATAGTGTAACACCTCGAGAATTGCCACCAAAGTTATGGCACAATTTTGAAAAGTGGCCAAAATAAATTATTATATCTTCAAAATGGTGATAAATTAATAAATAATAAATATAAGAGTTCTTTTTGACTAAAATCTCTACAGTGATTTTCAAACGTAGGTACATAATACTCGTATTAAATGTCTCATTTATAAATAGATATTTCAAAAGTATTTTGAAAGTTACGCTTGTAAAGAGCTAATTTTAGAAAAATTAGATCAGTAATTCTAAAATTATCATCTTTAGACGTTTCTACGTATAATATGGTTTTTAGAAAAGTATTTTAAATTTTTTTATACACCAACTTTATATAAGATGATAATAATAGTCCGTCTCCTAGGGTCAAAAGATGTTAGAGAGTTTGACTCTAAATCTTTGGTGGACATCACGGATCTTGGGACGAAGTCCCCCATCTTGGCTAGTCCGATTCCAAATTATTTAAACAAGCAAAGATGCTTTTACTTTTTATATAACTCTATCTACATAAATTTATTTAGAAAAATTACCATTATTTATGAAGCAAACCCAAAAATTATCCAATACATCTCTGAGCGTTCATTACATCATAACAATTAATTCCAATCTCGGTTATTTTTGCAATAACTAAATACTACATTACGAGTAATCATGGCCATTGTTTATATTATATGTGTCACGTATGGTGCAACAATAAGGTGATAGCTTAAGTACTTTTGTCATAAAACAAAGCGCGGTGCTTGACCTCAACACCACAAAATATAATCCTGATAACGACTGATAAAATTTGAAGAATATTTGTACACAAATATTATGTCCAATCCGATAATAAATTTATGTAATTATTTACCTTGTCCTTTGCACAAAGCCACGGGTAATGGATGATAATTGTGTGCAGCATAACGTTTTTCTCTTTCGATGATTTGAGCAGAACTTAACAGTCTTTTATTTAGGTATTCTTGAGGTTTCAGGGTTTCTTCCAATTTTGATATCAGTCTTATGGCGCCTTTGCATTTCGACAACATGATGATTTAGCACGTACTGCAAAAAAATGTTTAAAATTGGTACAGTGAATAATTATTGGTACTTAGCGTACATTGTGATAAAAGTATGAGGTAATTTCTAAATAGTATACATATTAGAATTAGAAGCGTTTTGATAAAAAAACACTTTTAACTAGCCAGGAAATTAATGCACATATTCAAACTAAATTATCGACAATATTAATTAAAATTCAATTGGGTAACTCACCTTTGATCAGCGCCAAGCGGAGGAATGACAATTGTAATTTCTCAGTAAAGAAATCTTATTTAAAAACAAATTAAAGAAGCCGATTCAATTCCTGTTTACGTAAAGGAATCACTTCGGGATTAATTTAGCTGTGGCGATGTTATACTCTAGATCCTAATTTAAATGTTTTCCTTAATATTTACTTTACCATTAACAACGTTATTTATCTTATTTATTTTTTAAGATTTTGCCAACACGCTATACGTAACAGTAACAATACGAATGATATTTAGCTGAGATTGTGTATATTTATATAAAATTATCACAAATATGACGTCAAAAGAAAACAAAGATATTATTTGGGCAACAGATAAAGCCTACAGCCTACATGTAAGATATTAATCTATATAGTGGGGCACATATGGAGCCATCACACAAAAATTACAAAAAATTATAAAATTTTTGAAGATAGCTTTAATTTTATGATTATGCACTATAGTTTTTTTGGACGTGGATAAAAAATTTGGCAAAAATGTGATAGGAGTATTAAAATTGAAAGGTTATCGGATTGAAGTGACATTAAACTTGAGCGACCAAATTTTAAGAGACATTTATTCAATGAAATAAGTTCTACAGGTAGGAAATAGATAGAGGCAAAAATTGAAATTTTTATAGCATTAAGCTGTACGGTCTTTCTGCAAAATAATTAATCCGAAATCGAACAATTATATACCTACAGTTGGATTTTTTTAACTTTGTCCGTTTCGTCATCGTTTGAATTTTTTAAATTTTAGTTTACCTAATGCATAAACGACGTTGGTCATTTAGGCTTTAGACAACTAGGTACATATATTCGACTCCCTAGCATTGGCTTTCTCGTTTAATCGTTTTGTGAACAAAGAACGCTTAACAGCGTACGTTGTAGATCAGATATAAATTTATAACGAAACGGACAAGTTAAAAGTATCCAACTGTACTTATGATAAATATTTTCAACGAAATTTACTACAAAAAAGTTCTGTGCAGGTTTTCACAATAAGTCATTATAAACTTGGACAGTTGAATTTGGTGCTAACATACCTAATTAATTAATCTTAAGTATAATAATTATGAAATATATTAGTCTATCAGTCTAGCAAATAGATAACGAATTACAAGTAAAGTAAAGTTTTCAAAATTATGTTTTTTGACAGTTTTTCAATATACAGGGTGTTTTTGAAATAGGTGGTCAAAATTTAGGAGCATGTAGAGCAAGTCAAATGATGAAGAAAACCTTTATAAAATTATTTTCTAAAGTGCTTTCTAAGGGAGCTACAGCCCCGTAATTGTAGGCCCTTAAGAATGTTTTTTATTAAATATCTCCGAAACCGTTTAAGATATAATAATTAAATTTTGTACAGCCACTAGCTCTTTTATGCTTAACAATATGAAATGAGTATCATCTGAAAATTTTATTCAATGGTGTGTCAAGTGGGGGGGGCGGGGGGTAAATATGATCCCAACTATTTTGTATGTTGTGTTTTTTTGTTTTTGACATGAAATTATTAAAGGTAATAGTTTTTTACAAAAAAATGATCCACTTTTTTAATTTCGGTGTCATGCACCGTTTTTAAGTAAAATCGATTTGAAAATTTTTAACATTCTCTGAACGTGAAGCGTTTTTTTTTTTTTAATTTTCGAAATGAATGTAAAAAATTAGGAGCATGTAGAGCAAGTCAAATGATGAAGAAAACCTTCATAAAATTATTTTCTAAAGTGCTTTCTAAGGAAGTTACAGCCTCTTAATGGTGGATACCTAAGAATGGTTTTTATTCAATATCTCCGAAACCGTTTAAAACACTTTAGAGAAAAACTTTGTTAAGGTTTTCTTCATCATTTAACTTGCTCTACATGCTCCTGAATTTTGTATATTCAATTCGAAAATTTCAAAAAAACGCTTCACGTTCCGAGTATGTTAAAAAACCTGCCGATCTTGTTTCACGGCTATCTAGATTTATTTTTTAAAAACCATATTAAAATAATTATTGTACCTAAATTCGAAGTTTTCCATAATTATTTTATTAATTTTAAAGTAGTTTTTGGACTCTTGGCATAATAAGTTAAAAAATAATTTTTGTCATGGATTGCTTGACCACGGAACTATGAAAACAATCGTATCTTCAATTAAAGTGTTAAAAATTATTCTTTTGGCAATAACTCTAAAACGAACAAAGATATAGAGCTGCGGTTTTCACGTTTTCTCTTGCAAATTTAATCTAATTTCCGATTCTGACATCATAATTATACCATCTAATTTAAGTTTCCGCGATAAAATCATAAAAACTGTAATTACTTCAAATTGCGCCCTCTAGTAATTTTATTAGGAACTATCGTGTACCATTGGATGCGATAATTAAAAGTACCTACATTTCTCTTCCAAGCAAGCCTAAGTTTACTAAAATCGAGTAGGTCGTTTAGAAGTTACAGCGATTTAAATGATTACACTTTCAATAGCTTCCCCCCCTCTTACTAAGGTCGGTACGCCAATGAGCCTTAAACCAAAATAATGCAGAATTATCCAAGCTTTCTAATGATGTTACCAAAGGTATACCTTAATGTGGTAATTTTCGGAGAAATTTAGAATTTTAATATTTACTTTTCAGTTGCGCCCCCTTGCGGCGAATTGAGGAGCTTAAAAATAATTTCCAGGATTTTCTCATGGCCACTTTAGTAATGAAATTTTTTTACCTAGATTTCTATGCCCAGTAGTTCCCGAGATATGGCCGGTGGCCACCCTTAATGAAACAGCCTGTATACAAAAGAGTTGGGATCATATTTACCCCCCGCCCCCCCAACTTGACACACCCTTGAACCAAAGTTTCAGATGATACTAATTTCACATTGTTAAGCATAAAAGAGCTAGTGGCTGTACAAAATTTTATTATTATATCTTAAACGGTTTCGGAGATATTTAATAAATACCATTCTTAGGGGCCTACAATTACGGGGCTGTAGCTCCCTTAGAAAGCACTTTAGAAAATAATTTTATAAAGGTTTTCTTTATCATTTGACTTGCTCTACATGCTTCTAAATTTTGACCACCTATTTCAAAAACACCTTGTATGTATCGCTTTTACTATTGATCAACGTTGAAGAGAATCAAATTTACTACAATTTTTTGTTTTTCCTATAACAAACTGAATTGCTTGGCCAAACTTTACCAGCGTGTTATATGGAACAAAACTATGAAAAAAGTTCCTATAAACAAGGGTCCAGAAATGATTCCTAACTGAGATATAGCCCCCTAAAGGGGGCACATTGAAGATGGTTTTTTCTAAATATTTTCGAAACGGATTGACATAGAGCCATGAAATTTTGTATGATGAATAAGCATTAAATACTGAACAAATTTCTGTAAACATAATTTTTAAAATTTAGTCAGGGGCACCTTAACCTGGGAGCGGTGGGGGGTAAATTTTGGCCAAATTTGACCCCTCAGGTTAACACGCCTAAAAATTTCAATTTCATCAAATTAGTTTCTCGATGCGCCACTGATTTTTTTTAGATATTTGTTGAATATCAAATATAAAAATGAAATTTGGAATTATTTAGTATTTAGAAGACCTCTGATAACGTATAAACCCATAAAAACCTCTAATAAAGGACAAATTCAATAGGTACAATAAAAATCCTCTTCATTATACTAAATATACTAAAATTTTGTTATCTGAGTTAATCCGAACCTGATATCATAAGTACGTATGTAACTTATGTAATAATGATGTTATCCCATGTTGAATAAATACACAATTTTATCTAACCCTAACCTCATCAACTTACATCGTGTTTTCCAACAAATAATGTCAAACAAAATGACAAAATATTATAGTGTTTATAGTGAAATATCACGCAGGATTTTCTATTTGAATTTGAACTTCTTCGTAATTTATGACTTGAGTCGTAAATGGGATTTTATTATTATAATTCTTACTATTACTGTATTACTGAATGAAAAGTTAAATTATACTTATTTTGTAAAACACGCATACTTACACACTGTAAAATTTGACTTTGTTGACAATGTTTTATCGCGACCAGAAAATATTTTAGTGTGTGAAATTCTTCCTAACAATATACAAGGTGTCTGTATTATACTTCAAAAAATATAGTTGTAGATACGTTTAGAGGTCAAAACAGAAGGACTCGACCGCATTTACCAATAGTCCTCTACCAAAGTTCTTCGTTACTATTACTAAGGTACAGGATGTTTAACATAATGTTTTCCATTTATTGGGTAGGTAGGTATTGGAAGTTTCAATTAAAACTTCCTCGGCAACTAAAAACCATATCGAAATTTTGTAAATTTTGCGACATCCACAACGGGTTCTGGTCGTTTCCACCGGGCATTGGCCGAACTCGGTCTTTGATTTTAACATATTTATAGAATGGTTTAAGATCACATGCACCGAAAAATTTTCGATGCATGGCATCTATCAATCGTAATCCAAATAATTTTATTCAATTCAATTATAACAATGCATTAACCCCCCCGAATTTTTTTCTTACTACGCTACTGTTTAAGATAGAGATCTGAAATTTCCAGACTTAATAAATTTTGAAATGAACTACAATTTGATGGTATTTATAACAAAGAAAAGTTTGTCCATTGGCGTATTTGTGGTAGGGTGGTTCAAATTAAAATTTTGTAAAAAATAAACTTATTAAAAAATACAAAAAAATTATTCATGTTTGATTTCTGTTAACCCAACGTAAGAAAATAAAAATATGTATTAACAACTTGCTGTTGCTACAACTAGTATTTATATTGTAAAGATATCGTTTTATCTATAATAAAAGTTCCAATAATGCACAAATAATTATATCAATGACTAACATTAAAATAGTGCATTAATAAATAAACTTTAGGAAAAATACAATTGATAAATTCAAGTCGAGCATAATATTTATTTGTATACATACATAAATTTCATGTTTCAGTTTGATTAGATAATAACTTTTTAGTTTTTTTTTAAGATATTTTCTTTTGTCCATATTTTTTATAGTAGAGAAAACTTGAACTGAATGAGTAATAATGTAGATGATTTATTATGCTCAAACCCTCAAACATCGTAAATCTTTACTTTATTTTACTTTTGCCCGTACTTTTTAAGTCGTTAAGTATGACTTTATTATCATCGATTGTTGCAACAAACGTTATTATAGTGAAAAAATTTAACTTATTCCTAAAACCCATTTTTACAATATAATATGATGATTCTTAACTATAAGTTATTTTCCTTAGATACAGTACAGAAGAAAGCATTGTTATATTGTTAAGACAATAGTAATTAAAATAATTAGTTAGCCGTTAAGAATCGATTTAATAACTGGCGCCTAAAAGGTCTTATTAGTCCAACAAATTCAGATCATTATCTTAAAAATCAGTTATAACCAAAAAATAAATTGGAAAATTATTTTCATCACCCTAGGTTGACTTAGTTAGTTACAGAAATAGAAAAATTCTGAAAATAGTTGCCAGAAATTGCCTGCTTCTAGATTATGAAGCAGGCAATTTCAATTATTACCATTTATACAGAGTGTTTAATTACAGCAACTTACTCCATTATTTGAAATTGAACATCTTGCAGAATGTACAGGGTGGGCAAAATTCGATGTTTTTATAGGGTAACTTTTAAACCATAAGAGATATTGAAAATCTGACCGCGCATCGTCGAGCTCTTTTTTTGACAAACCCTTGATGGCGAAGTCAACATTTAGCGATCGTCGTTTGTTTTCGAGTTATGGACAAAATTTCAGGTTATGACAAACATTTTTATTTTTTTATATGGAAGTCATAGTGGGCTGTCACTTTATTGAAAAGAGCATTTTTTTCTCTTTTCAAATATATATAATATATAGGGTCTATTCCTTCAATTTCTTCTTAAAAAATCAAAAAATCAAAATTTTTGGAATTAATAATATGTATTTCGCATACTTATCGCAGTAGACGAATGTCATGATGAGAACCCTCGGCGCGCCATTGAGATCCAAAATCAGGGTTGGTTTGGTTTTAGTGTTTGGTGTGCCTTAATAAAAAATCAAGTTTTGGCATATAAGATTTATGAGGGAAATCTAACTGGTGAACGGCACTACCAATATTTAAATGAGAAAATTATTGATGAATATTTGGACAATTTATCGTTCAGCGATATGTCAGTTTTTCTTACAACACGATGGTGCACCACCTCATAATACGAGATCAGCTAGAGAATTGCTTAACTCAAAATTCAGATATAATTGGTTTGTTATCAATGGGCCAGTTAGATGACCACCAAGGTCGCCTGATTTGACACCTTTGGGGACATATTAAAGATAATTCATATAAAACTAAAAGTAAAAATACAGAAGAACTCAAAGCCAAGTTTACGCAATGCCTTAACTCCGTGTGAAATATTCACATTTCGAATGCGCACAGAAGTGTCATGAAAAATGTATTGAAGTTAATAGACGTATTTTTGAACTTTTTCTTTGAGTTATTTTATATAGATATTAATTTTAGATAGTGTCGTGTTTATATGTATGTCGCTTGTTGTATTTTCATTTTTATTATAAGATTTTTTTTTATTTAATTTCAAAAATTTAGATTTTTTTATTTTTCAAGAAGAAATTAAAGGAATAGACCCTACATATTATATATATTTGAAAAGAGAAAAAAATGCTCTTTTCAATAAAGTGACAGCCCACTATGACTTCCATATAAAAAAATAAAAATTTATGTCATAACCTAAAAATAAATAGACATTTTCAAAATCTGTTAACGCCATTGCATTCACATCAAAAACGTGCCTTAAGAACGTGCAAACGCCATTTCTCTAAATTCACAAACAACCGAAATATAGACTCAAATCGAAATCTCAACAAATCGAATTTTCGGCCATAACTCGAAAACAAACGACGATCGCTAAAATTTGACTTAACCGTCAAGGGTTTCTCAAAAAAAGAGCTCGACGATGTGCGGTCAGATTTTCAATATCTGTTTTGGTTTAAAAGTTACCCTATAAAAACATCGAATTTTGCCCACCCTGTACATTTAATTTTACGTAAAAAATTGTTAAAAGATATTTTTAAAATTAACTGTTTTTGAGATATTTTTAAACATTTTGGTAAAATTGGCGGTTTCAAAAAACACGTTTATTTCCATTCTTTGTAGTTCTTGAAAAGTAATTGATTTCTAAAAAGTAAGGTTTAATTAAGGAATATTTTGATGCAATAATAACGTAATTATTTTATACATGGTGTTCGCAATTGTCCTTTAACAATGAAAGCTTTCTTTTTAAATGGAACCCCCTGAAAATTTGATTATGGAACTAGTAGAGAATTACTTTCTCAATCATTTTCATTATAAGCATTCGCTAAACCTAAACTTAAAACTTTTATAGATATTTCATTGAAAATTATTATCTTTTTTCTAGAGAATTTTGTAGAATAAATTCTGTTTTTTTTCGAACGCTCTAAAAAGACTCTAAACAAACTTCTACAGTTTTATTAATTTTTTTTTGAATAACACGAAATATTATGTTAAAACTGTAATTTTAGTAAAAATTCGGGGCTCCGTTGACAAATTAAGTATCCCTTTTTAAAACGGACGAATCGAAAATCATTTAAAATGTAGTATGTATTGATTTAAACGAACTAAAAAGACTCTAACCTAACTTCTACACTTTTCATTATTTTTCCTCAGTAAAATGAACTATCAGCTAACTAAAACTTTATTTTTTATGAAAAAATTTCCGTGACAAATTAGGAATTTTTTTTTAATCTTATTAAAAATACGAATATATCCGAATGCTCCAAAAACTCTAAACTAACTTCTACAAGTTTACTCAATTTTTTCTGAAGAACACAAACTATTAGCTATATTAAAACTGTAATTTTAGCATAAGTTCGGGCTCCGCTGAAAGATTATGATTTTTTAAAGCGGACAAGTTGAAAATTAGTTAAAAGTTTAAGGAATTATTCAAACGGTCTAAAAAGACTCTAAACTAGCTGCAATTGTAATTTATGCCAATATCCGGGGCTCTCATCATAAATTAGATTTTTTTTAATTGATCAACTCTAAAATCTTGTTAAAAATTCGGATTTTTTCAAATGCACCAAAAAGACTCTAAATAACATCTAAAATGTTTATGCATTTTTACTTTCTTATACGAAGTAATAAGAAAGTATAGTAATCGTGATTTTTTTCGACATCGAGATTTACACGTTTTGAGGGCCCCTGAATCCATTTTGACCATTTTCGCCATGACGTCTGTCTCTCTGTATCCACCATAACTCAAAAACGACTTATCGGATTTGATTCAAATTTCATATTTAAGAGTTTGAACAAATTCAATGTTTTTCATCTAGCACCAAAACAAGTGACAGTTACCTGAAGACATTTTTAGGTTTTTTAGGAATATCTTGAAAAATAAACAATTTATGAGATTTTTTTATTCTTTAACATTGATTTAGAATTGAATTTTGAACAAATTTTGTTTGAACTTTTTTTGAAATTCTGTCAAAAAAATAAAACTTATTTTTGTCGTAAAATTCGGTTATAATGAGTGGGACAAGGACAGATTTATGCTTGTTTTAATAAGTGCGAGAGGGACTTCCGAAATTTATTTGAATATTGCTGGAAACGCTCAAAATTGAAACACGATTTTTACAAGAAATTTAACTTAATTTCTTTAGGAAAAGTAATTGTGGTACTATCCGTATAAGAAAGTCATGTGTTGGGCACATCAGATATTTTTCTAATGAAATGAAGTGTAACCTTTGTAAAATTGTAATTCATGAAAAAATTCGGGAATCAGGGGATAACTTCGAATATTTTAAATGGTCAGCTCAAAAAACTAAAAAAAAATATAAAACTTTTCGATATATGTATCAATATGTAAAAATAAATAAGATATCTATTAATTTTCAAATATCTAGTAAAGTTTGACAATGCTTAATGAAAATGATAGAGAATTTAATCCTCTACAGTCTATAACATTAAAATAAAGAGTAGATTTCATTTAAAAAAGCTTTCGTTGTTTGAATTTTTTGAAAATTTACCTACAATTAAGAACACCCTGTATAAAGTAATTGTGTTATTAATATAACCTTTATTTACTTTTACAAATCCAAACTTACTTTTCAAAAAATACAAGGTAGAGCGAAAATATTCGTGTTTTTGGGACCTAGGTACAATGTTGTCTAAATTTTTGAAAATGTGAGAATTCTTTTTGAAAATATGGAACGTTAACAATTTTTCACATAAAACTAAACGTATATACATTTGGAAAATTTAATGAATATTTATTTCAAATAACGAAGTAATTGTGCAGCTGTAATAAAAAATTGTCTATAAGTAATTATTTTAATTTTCGATTATGGAGCAGTCAATTTGTAATAGCATATCTACTTTTGTCTTAGCAGAATTTTTCTATTTCTAAAATTAACCAAGTGATACAAAAATGCCAGAGTTTTGACAAACCCTGTATTATTTAGTAATAACCTGATGTAGGATGTAGGACATCATCATTATATTATAAATGTGTAGAAAGTCCGAAATTGACAGGAATTTATAATTTCCAGGTCCTAGATTTGATTGTATTTGGAAAATGGTACAATCTTATGATTAATTATTCTACAAACAATAAAACAATACAAATTTGATATGAATAAAATAATTTACGAATTTGTACTTGATTGAATGCGGAAATTTGCCTACGGCGGTAGTTTACACTGCAACACATGCACATTGTAAAAATTATTTCCGCCTAGCAAAGGCCAAGAACCACTGAACCAATGACTAGAAACATAAATATAAACAATTTATGTATATATAATTATGTATTACGTACTATTTTTACAAATTAATGTATATGACACAGGAATGTGTAGGTACAATCTTTTTTTAACATTTTGTATTTATTAATAGGTAGTAGATACTGATAAGTAATAATCAACGTTTATTTTTAATTTAATTACTTATTCTTATCGTCAGTTCCAATTTGGTTTAAAATCATGAATATGACATAAATTAAAGCAATTATTTCTATATAACGTACACAGATATGGCAAAATTACAACGAAAATCAGAGATAACAGAGTAAAATAGTACCTACGTACTTACAATGAATCAAAGAAATGTTGAATAATGTTATTTTATAGGAGTATGTTATTAGATATCCCCTAGAAGCACCAGCTCGAGTAGCACGCAACAAGTTAACACTTTCACATTAAACAACAAAAACTATAAACAAACAGTTTTTGTACAGTGAGATAGCAAAACGTCCTTCAGTGGAACAAAATGGTAGGAACCGGACAAACCGCGAAAATTCGTAAACAATAATTTAAACAATATATTTTTGTGCAGTGTATAAGTCTAAATTTAACAACATTGTATAGTGTGACACACTTACTAATTTTCCTACCTTAGTTACTCCTTTTGGGAGCATGAAATGCATGGCTTGTATGCATTTCTTTTTAGTTGCTGACCTTCAAACGTCTGGTTATGTTTATGTTAATAAGGTACCCACATTTTTATAAAAAGGTTTTGTCATTAAAATACAAATATGTTTTGGCTATTCCAGCTTATGGATATTAGTTTATAAAATCGTATGAATTTTCAGTGGGCTCTCACAGGTAGTTTTTATTATTTTCTAAATTTACATAAACATACTAAACATATTCTTTTAAATTAATTTATTATAAATTTTATTTCATTTTTTTTTTCTTGCGTCGAATCGATGAAACGATTTTACTACAAGTTTACCACGAGGAGAAAATTGTTATTAATATCTTTTTTTCTATAGCAAATGTTAAAGTCTGCTTCTATCAACTCAAAATAGTAGAGAAATTAGCGCTTTAATCACAAGGGTAGATAAAGTAGCACTTTATCCGCTTGGTAAGGATATAAGGTACTTTGATTTTTTTGAAATGAATGAATTAAAACGTATTAGGTACTGTTGATTTTGTCACCATAGTAACCACTCATAATATTCACTGACATTTTAAATTGTGCTTGATATTCACCCCAATTCTGTATGAAAATTGCTATCCATAACAACGTTCTTATCACATTTTCAGTGTCTTCATTGGCTGGCTTGTAGTGACCAACCAATAAAAATGCTAAAAATGTCATAGCAAGTTGTTATGGATAGCAATTTTAATACAGAATAGGGGTGAATATGTAAATAATTTAATTTGTAATTAGTTTTTCTTTATAATTAACGATAACATTCATTATATTCTCGAGCTTATTAGCGGCCGACGCCTCGACACTTAAATCGCTCTCGAGGATAAAGTACAATGTTATTGTCTTGTATAGAGGTGAAGGTCCGAATATGGGCCCCCATTTTGTTTTTCATAAATAATTATCAGATTTTTTGAAGTATACATCTAAAAACTGGCAGACATCATGCCCAAAGACTCCTCTACAGTATTGAAAGCAGCCTGGTTTCAGAAAGGAAAAAATATTGTGATTTTAAATGATATATGAAATTTTACAAATTTCCTGTAGCAAGGTAGAGTGTGTGAAATATGGGCCCCTATCAAAAATAATAAAAAATCTTACAAGATAACAAAATAAACTTTATATTCAAGATAAAAACTGAAATATTATTCTGGAAAAACAATAAAATTCAAATTCAAACAATATTAAAAAAAAATTATATTTTGATTATTTACGCATTCCATTGCCTTTATCATATCCACGGATTTCCATTTTCTTCTTAAATTCTTTGCTGAATACTTGGGCTGGCTACGTGGCATGATAAATCTGAAAAAAAAGGAATTTCAAAGTCCGGTTCGAATATGAGCCCTGGCCCATATTTGGACCATCTAAAAGCCCATATTTTCAACATAGCGTGTTGTCCAAACAAAAATTCACATTTTTTTTGAGTATAAGTTACTCAATATCTGTGTGAATACAACAAACATTGATCTTAATACAACAGATTGCAGTGGATACCGCAAACATAGTGAGCTTATATCTTAAGAAATATCATAACGGCACTTACCTAAGAATAATATCAAGATTTTCACAAACAAATTTAACACCACCTGTTCTCAAAAGAGCGATATACAGGGTGTCTCACGCTTGTGGCCTATTAGAAGTATTAAGAGAACCAAATGAGATAGAGAGCTGAAATTTTGCATGCAGGCCTAGCTTCATATAATCTATCAACTAAAAATATTTGCAAGATGGCGGCACATCCGGTTATAACGGAAGTTGATACCAACTTCGTTATTTTAAATGGGATACCCTGTATTTATATTTTTTTTCTAATTCCCCAAGAAATTCTGAGTCTTTTGACATAAAAAATCCTATACCTAAATTTTACCGTTTTCGAGAAAAAAAATATTATCTAAACTTTTTACAAAAAATCAAGTCACATTTAAATTGTAATATCTTCGTTAAAAGTGAAGATAAAAACTGAAAGTTTCACAGTAGCGTTATGGAACTTTGTGGCTTCTGTCCATGGCAAATTATTTCAAAATTATTATGTACAGGGCGATATTTAATTCATAACATTTCGTTCTCATAAAATATCAAAAAACTCATTTTTCTTAAATGGGACACTATGTATTATTCTACATCATTCGATAGAACGTGAAAATCTCTATCTATTCATATCAGGTATTTCTATACCTAACTTTAACTGTTTTCCAGTTATTTGCGATTTTATAAATTAGTTACATATTTATCATTAAGAAATCGAATAGTAAGCCACGATTTAGAGAACAGTAGACAGATTGGTTGTCAACATAACATGGGGGGCTCATGCATGCTACTTTTTCGTATCTTACGAATCATATCAGATGATGCTTTGTATCAACTTCGATATTTTTTTAATAGTTTACGTATAAATAATTTCTTAATAAGTTTGTAACTAATTTATAAAATAGCAAATAACTGGAAAACAGTTAAAGTTAGGTATAGAAACACCTGATATGAATAGATAGAGATTTTCACGTTCTATCGAATGATGTAGAATAATACATAGTGTCCCATTTAAGAAAAATGAGTTTTTTGACATTTTATGAGAACGAAATGTTATGAATTAAATATCGCCCTGTACATAATAATTTTGAAATAATTTGCCATGGACAGAAGCCACAAAGTCCCATAACGCTACTGCGAAAATTTCAGTTTTTTATCTTCACTTTTAACGAAGATATTACAATTTAAATGTGACTTGATTTTTTGTAAAAAGTTTAGATAATATTTTTTTTCTCGAAAACGGTAAAATTTAGGTATAGGATTTTTTATGTCAAAAGACTCAGAATTTCTTGGGGAATTAGAAAAAAAATATAAATACAGGGTATCCCATTTAAAATAACGAAGTTGGTATCAACTTCCGGTATAACCGGATGTGCCGCCATCTTGCAAATATTTTCAATAGGGATGTTGCATTTTTTTTAAATCCCGTTTTTTTCTGTTAGAAATGTAAAACGACTATATTAATAATACTCTACCGCAAAAATAATTTTTTTTACTCAATATTAGTATATAAAAAAACAATTATAAATTGACCATAATTCAAATATATTATTGCCGCCCGAAAACGTTTTTAGATCGGAGAGTCCAGTGTGACGTCACAAAACTAGTTGACATTGGCATGTCTAAATATTTTTACGCGTTTGACATTTTTCGAAATTAGTCAAAATGCGGCGTGCTGCACTGTGGAACTAGATTCGTGACGTCAGCAGTCTTTTGGGCCGATTCGGGCGTTTCCGGGCAATGCGTGGAAATTTCAAATTTTGCAATACTTTTTATTTATTTACTTGGAAAGTACGGACCAAAATTTTTTTTCAAAAATATTAATAGTAATAATTTGGTATTAGCTTTTAAAAAAAAAATATTTTGAAAATCATGCAAAGTCCCTATTGATAGATTATATGAAGCTAGGCCTGCATGCAAAATTTCAGCTCTCTATCTCATTTGGTTCTCTTAATACTTCTAATAGGCCACAAGCGTGAGACACCCTGTATAACTGTCAAACGAAGGTAAAACAATCGGCTACCCGGTAAGTGTATTTTAGACTATTATACATAATGTCGCTGTTTTTTCTAATCACATTTTGTTAGGGGCCCATATTAAATACAGGGCCCATATTCGGACCTCCTCCTCTAATAAAGAACTGAACTTTTTGAGAAAAAATATATTGGATATTGATTATTTATTATTATTATACTTATTTTTATTTATACTGTGTCTGGTCAAAATTATAAGAAACAAATAGGTGCGTAAACAGAACACAAAAATAATGCTAAATACCACTTAAAGTTTGAAACAAAGAGAAAACGTTTAAATATAAGTGCAGCAATAAAATTAACGCACAAATATGAAAATTATTCTAAACTATGATATACAGGGTCCGTCAAAATTCTAGCATTCATTTTTTAACTGGGTTAGGTATAATAATAAAATAGCTTCCACCATTTTATGCAAGATTAACTCCTTTTCAACGCTCTATTGACTCTACTACTGAAAGTACGTTAATCATTACTGCGTCTGTCAAATTTGACATTTTTACTCTACAACTGCATAAATGGTTTGTCATTCATTAGACGTCAACTTTTAAAAGTTAGCCACTCGTATGTTTTGTTTTCCATTAAATACACACTGTCAAAACCTGTCTTCAATCAAGTTATACAATGGCTGCAACAGCAACAAACAATCGAGACACGATTGGAGTTAAAGAGGTTAGTTCCTCGGACACACCGCCCAAGCAGCAGACACCAGAAAGGCAAAATAATTTCGGAGGACGCAACTGTGGTGCTGGCAATAGCCGATTAGGGCATGGTAACCTTAATTACACGCAGAACAAGAGCACAGGTGGATCTAAAAAACGTGCTTTTGGTACCAACCAACAAGGAGGAGAAATTGATCGTCACGAACGCTCTGGAGGAGAACGGGATCGAGGTAACATGCGCAATCAACAAGACAAATTTTTGGATAAAATAGCTCAAATGTCGGGTCCCACTTACGACATTCCGGCATTTAATAATATGGAAAAGAAGTTTTCTGGAAGAAATCGTTTGTATATTGGTAACATTGGTAATGATGTTACTGATGATGATGTATGTGATTTGTTTAAACCCTATGGGCAAGTAAGTGAGGTATTCGTTAACAAAGACAAGAATTTCGCCTTTATTAAGCTGGATTTCCATTCAAATGCTGAAAAAGCGAAACGGGAACTCGACGGAGCTGTCTTGAAAAACCGAAATTTGAAGATAAGATTCGCCCCGAACTCTTCAACAATAAAAGTGCTGAATCTCTCATATTTCGTTTCTAATGAATTGCTCCATCTGGCATTTTCCGTTTTTGGCGAAATTGAACGCGCTATAATCTGCGTAGATGAACGAGGGAAACCAACTGGTGTGGGAATAGTGGAGTACTCCCGCAAATGCAGTGCTCTTTATGCCATACGCAAATGCAAAGAACATTGCTACTTCCTAACAGGAGCATTGCGTCCATGCATAGTTGAATCCTACGATGTAGTTGACGACAACGACGGCTATTCCGACAAAAACATCCCAAAGAAGAACAGTGAATACTTAAAAGAACGCGAAGTGGGTCCTCGTTTTGCCAATCCTGGCTCATTCGAGAACGAATACGGCATGAGATGGAAACAACTGCACGACCTATATACACAAAAGGAGGCAGCTCTTAAAAAAGAACTGGATATAGAGAAAGAGAAGCTAGAAGCTGAGATGGAGCTGGCACGTTACGAGCACGAAACTGAAATGTTACGAGAACAACTGCGTGTTAGAGAGATGGATAGAGAACGGCAAAAGCGTGAGTGGGAGATGAAGGAACGACAGGCGGAAGAGGAAAGGCAACGCATGGAAGAAAAAATGCGAAGACAGCAAGACGAAATTGAAGCGCGAATGCATCGTCAAGATGAGGAAATGAGGAGGCGTCAACAGGAGAATACGCTGTTTATGCAAGCGCATAACTTGGATAATATGCTTGAACAGCAAGAACAAGCTTATGATCAACCACCACCTTTCAACAATATAACTAATGATACCAATGTCATAGAACCAAAACCTTTTATTAGTTCCTATGAACGCAGTCTTCGTTTCGGACGTGATAGTTTGGATTCTCGTACTGGTCATTGGATTAATGAAAATCGTCGGGATGATTTCCCAAATAAAAGACGTCGTTTTTAAGTTTTAAGATTATGCGAAAATGTTAGTATAATTCATATTGCTTAATATTCGATTTTAATGTTAGAAACTAAAATTGGTGATAGAACATGCCATGGTAAGACAAAAGTTTCCTATATGGAGATACGGCCGGAATTTAGAGAACAGTTTAGGATAGAGATGAGATCAGAAATTTTCTGAGCCAGTACGTCCTTAAGTAAACTACAATCTGATGATATGTAGATATTAGAATAAAAGTATGTCCAGCGGCGTACTTGTAGGAGGGTGACTGAACTACTTTTTAAATATCTATTTAGGAAATTGATAATTTGTGTAGTGTTATACTGATATCTTAGAAAGTCAGAATTATTCGATCACTTAATAAACAGTAGATTGTACGACCCAAAAATAAGTCTAAATTGTCTTATAAACCTACTGAGGTACGAGGTGAATAAAAAAGATAACTTGCAACACCCTGTATCTCTGTAAGATAGCATTTTTTTGCATATTGTAGGACAATGTAGACTTAGTTTGGGTCTTAAAGTCTACTGCATTACAGTTACACATTAAATCTGGGTTCTAGGGACTTAAAATTACATGTTCTATCACATGTTTTAGTTTGTAATAATAAAAGTGGAACACCCTATAGAATGATTTTTATTTGAAATAAGAATTAGAGGTTGATGTCATTTCTAGGAATTTTTGTTAGTTATTTAATTTTATTAATTCTACATAATATACTTTAATTCATTTTGTATCGTTAATAAATAAAATAACGTATAATTCATGTAGACAAATTTGCTAAAAATTGATGATGTATGTACGGTCGGCCCCAACGAAATTTGAACGAATTTCTGTTACCAGGGCAATTTGTTGCGATTTTTACTAGATTAAAAACGGCTTTCGCCAGTGGTGTATTACTACAGTAAAAATATAAGCAAACACTATTTTATGTAATAATTCTTCAATTTTATTTTTCTTTGAAGTTCATTTTAATAATTTTTTTAGCAGAGTGTCGATATACTCGTAGTCTTCCACTATTACTGGACTGGAAAGTCTTTTTGTCAGAAAATACAACGGTGTTCCAAAATTCCTCATCAATGTTCAAATAATGATTTGCAAATTGTACTCTTCTCTGTTTGTGTTTAGCAGACAAGAATACTTTGCGTGCGGCAACGCCGTTCTTTAAATGAGACCCTTTGAGACATCTCTATGCTGTCCTAGGAGATCCTGGAATGTGTGTTTCTTCTCCAGATCTTATAGCGCTGTCAAAAGGATTCCGGTTAAGATATTCAATTAACGCATTGTCTTCAACCCCATTAGAGATCCTTTCGATACCCTCTGTCTCGCTGGCCTTTGAAATCTCAGTTCTTCTTGCCATCTTTTCCAAACATAAAATATGCAGCCTTTAGACACGTTTAAATCAGCTGCCAGTTCATTTAACGTCCAGTTTTCTTCTAACTTGGCAATGGCCCTTGCTTTTTCGGCTTCTGTTAAATGTCCTGGCATATTTTTCGGCAAATTTATGGAATTTTTTGATGACAGATTAATTTTTGCAATGTGCCAAATCTGACACATTACAGTACGCCTATGAAGTTACTGGAAGTTACAACAGAAAAATTAACCGTTCAATTTTGGCTGGCGTCGATAGTACGTATGAAGTGTAGTGCTATTTATACATAGGTAGGTATAATATATATTTTTCTTAGTAAAGACTCTCAGACATGCAATTCTTAAATTTTGATTTTCTATTACAAAAACAAACCATCTTATCACTTTATTATTACATACAATTAACTGATCTGAGTATCTTAAAATTTTCCATATGTTTCTTTTTTTTTATACGAAGAAATAAAGAACGGCACATAATAATCATGATTTATTATATCTACAACGGTGTAGATTTCTATAGAGGACAAACATTCACTTTTATATACAGTGTGTTCAAAAAGGGGTAAAACTTTTAAAGGGTATATAGTATAGACTGAAACAAGTCGAAAAGTCTTAATAAACATAGGTCCGCAAATCTTCTTAACGATTTTTCATGTTTCTAATAAGGACCAGTTCCATAATCAAAATAAAAGTCGACTTTAGTTAAATGAGGTTTAAACTGTGATATGCTATATGTACCAAAAATAAAAACGACCATTTCTAAACGCCATTTAAACTAAAGTCGACTTTTACTTGATTATGGAACTGGCCCTAATACTTTAGTTAAGTGTTGTTTATTTTTAATAGATTTTGTAACAAAATAATTAAATTAAAGATAACCAAATTAAAGACGATGTGCAAAGGGTTCTCTCTCCATGTAGGTGCAAGCAGTGCATCGTCGTTGTAGGGAAATTCGGGTTCTTTCTAAAATTCCCTCCGTTTGCCGAATTGTTTACACACCTAGATCAATCCGCCGTCTTAATTATAGGCACGCTATACAACTAAACTTTTTAAATAACCCCAAAGAAAAAAGGCGAATGGAGTTAAATCAGGTGACCTGGCACGCCATGCAACATATACTCCTCCTCTTCTTAACTAAAGTAGTAGAAACATAAAATCTCTCATATTTCCGTAACCATGGATTTGCGGACCTATGTTTATTAAGACTTTGCGACTTGTTTCGGGCCGTACTAAATACCCTTTTTTATAACACCCTGTATAAGATAGAATGGTGCTGAAGTCGCCAATGTGTTTGTGTCATATACAGGGTGGTCCAGGTTAAACGTCATTAATTTTGGGAGGTGATAGAGCATCAAGAAAAAGTAGACTTTTATTAAAAAACTTTGCTCAAAAATGTTTTATAACAAAGATACAGGGTGTCAAAGTTTAAAATAAAAACTCGTTTTATTAACATAACTTCTAAACCATTCGATCGATTTCCATTAAATTTCACACACAGAGTAATGTAGTATATTTCTAGATGATGATGGGGTTCATTTATAAAAAAGTTCTCCAGTAGCGTAGATACTGGGCGACCGTTCCACTTTTCCCCTCCAATCTTTGACGCCACTGGATATATTGCGCAGAAAATTCAATTTTTGGATTGTCTGTTCAATTTAGAGAAAATAGTTATTCTTGAAAAAATTTAATTTAAGGCTTTGTTTTTAAGATATTTAAGTTTGACGGTTTAGAAACACAACCTCAAATGCTGCTCTGACCTAAAAAAAATTCTAGTAAGTTTGTCAAAAGAGACTTCGATACATTTTCGAGCTCTTTTAGTCACGGAATTAATCTCGGCCAAGACTTAATGGCGATTTTCCGGATTTTCCAGGCCTACCAGAAATTTTCTTTAATTCAGCACAGCATTTGATGTTGTGTTTCCAAACCTTCAAACTCAAATATCTCAAAAACGAAACCTTAAATTAAATTTTTTCAAGAGTAACTATTTTCTCTAAATTAGACAGACAATCCAAAAATTTTCTTCGCAATATATCCAGTGGCGTCGAAAATTGGAGGGAAAAAAGTGGAATATGGTCCCCCAGTATCTACGCCACTGGAGATTTTTTTTATAAATGAACCCCATTATTACCTAGAAATGTACAACATTACTCTGTGTGCGAAATTTAATGGAAATCGATCGAGTGGTTTAGAAGTTATGTTAAGAAAACGCGTTTTTATTTTAAACTTTGACAACCTGTATCTTTGTTATAAAACATTTTTGAGCAAAGTTTTTTAATAAAAGTCTACTTTTTTCTTGATGCTCTATCACCTCCCAAAATTAATGACGTTTAACCTGGACCACCCTCTATAAATTGCAATAATTATTATTGAAAAAACGGCGCAAAATAAAAAAACTCTCATTATTACTTCTACGACTCGTATGGAAGCCAAAAGAATATCCACAAGAAATTTAGCTTCGATATCTACAACAGTGAAGATTTGTATAGAGGACAAACTTTCACTTTTATGTATAAGATAATAACAGATCTTTGCTATAATATAAAACTCCAAGTGTATGCACAACCAAAATAACATCCGTTTTCTATAATTTTATTATTGATGAACTCATGAAAGGTTTTATCTAAAAATATAAAAAGTAAAATTGTCTTTTAAAAAATTAATTACCTGTGGCTTGGGCTGTAAATCCTAAAACAGTTAGTAAACAAAATTGTCGTGGTAAAATTAGATTATATGTAGATGTTAGTCTCTTGTAGCTGAAAAAAGAAAAGCAAATGAATTGCCATGTACCTTAATTTAGTGTGTGGATATTTTATTTCAAATTAATTTGATAGTAGAGCTTTTGGGATTAGCATTAATTATAAATAATAAAAGAATAAACTTTATTTATTTTTAAATGTTTTATTTTACAATTATAGTGTAGGTAATAAATTAGCACTATCCTCGAGATTTTTTATAATTCCTAAAATATCTTTGACTTTATTGAATCTTATTATTAAGTACAATATAAAATATAAAAAAATAAAACCATCCAACAACCACAAACCTAATACAAAAAAAAAACAAAATAGCTAAGATAATCTTTCCCTGAAAATAATTATGATTTGAACGCAGTTCTACTTTTTTGTCAAATATCTTATGTATGATGACACAGAATATGAATCACACCAAAACTTCAACTAAATAAAATATTGTCGACTTTAATAACAATTATACCAGCTTGTTTGGAACAGATTCTAAAACCCTAACAATATTTATTTATCAAAAGATATTTCAAAGCGATTTGTAATGTCTGTTCAAAAGTTAGAATATTTGTAAAGTAGATAATTGAATTTATTCCGATGCACTCTATCCCAATATCAGAAATATTTAATAGAATTATTGTCCCTAGTTGTTTACTCAAATTTTTCATAATACTAGCTGTCAAAAATATAGCTATAAATGTCGCCAAATATTGTCGGAATATAGCCAGCCATTTGGATTAACCCAAAAATTTTGAGCTCATTTTCAAAGCTTTGATTTTGTTCAAATATCCCAAAGTGTAAAAATAACATACCTACATCAAATTTGTCTTTACATTTCCTCAACTAACTCCCATTCCATATCGGATAAATTTTACTCTTTCTCTAAAGCTCATACATTTCAGATATTGGCAATAAGTTTTAGATTGAAAAATAATTCGAAGAGGTTCTTTGAGAAAAACGCCACATCCTGATACAGAACTTTATTTACGCGAAAAATAATAGGTACATAAATATTGGTATTGTTTTTATAACATTCTAAAATATGTTTCAAAATCGTTTCATTCAAAATTTTTACAATTTGTTGAGCTATAATTTTTGTAACGTTCAATATTTATAAATCCAGAATTATTTCTATGCACAGCTACACAGGAAGTGTTGTTTTGGAATGATTTGAATTGATAAACAATTGTTTATAAATTCAAACCATTCCAAAGCAACATTTCTTAGGGTACATGGTCAAAATGTCACTTAGAGCTATTCAACAAAAAATGTAATTATTTAAATTATTACGTTTTTTGTTGAATAGTTAGCTATAAATGACATTTTGATCATGTAGCGTATTTAAAATATCACCAAACGTTTGTAACAATTTAGTGTAAGTTCGATGAGATATGTTAGAATATCTGATTAAATGTGGAGATATTAGCAGAGAATTTACAAAATGGATTAACTGAGTGGTCAAACATTACATTATATATTTCATTAAATATTTGTGGAAAAAAATTACAAATCGTTTATCATTAATTCCTGTTCATTTTTACTTTCTTATACGTAGTATAAGGAAGTATTGTAATCGTGATTTTTTTCGACTTCGAGATTTTGATGGATTTACCCGTTTTGAGGGCCCCTGAATCCATTTTGACCATTTTCGACATGATGTCTGTCTGTGTGTCTGTGTGTCTGTCTGTATCCACGATAACTCAAAAACGACTTAACGGATTTGATTCAAATTTCATATTTAAGAGTTTGAACAAAATTGTGGGTGCCACATTAAATCTTTTTCATCTAGCACCAACACAAGTGGTGCTTACCTGAAGACATTTTTAGGTTTTTTAGGAATATCTTGAAAAATAAACAATTTACGAAATTTTTTTATTCTTTAACATTGATTTAGAATTAAATTTTGAACAAATTTTGTTTGAAACTTTTTTTGAAATTCCGTCAAAAATTTTTATTTATATAGTGGCGCCATCTATCTCTGATTTACAAAGTACATGTTGTTTACATACAGAAATCTATACCGTTGAGGAAATCGATTGTAGCATTACTATTTGAAAAGATCGACGGCTACAACGGCTACGGTTTTATGTTTTGGATATCATGGCAACTCGATTAAAATTTTTTCTAATATATAGATACAATAAAGTCGTGAAATTGTATTATGCATGCAAATCTACATTAAAGATATCGACGCCAAATTTTTTGTGAATGCTCTTTCAATTTTTAGACGTGTCGACAAAGTAACAAAAGTGTTTTATTTTGCGCCGTTTTTTAATAATTATAAATTATTTACATATTTATATAGTGTTGCCATCTATCTCTGAGTGGCTGTTGTTCACATTACAGAAATCTATTTGTTTTTATACTAAAGATTCTATTTGCATTAAACACACGAAGAGCTCGAATAAAGTTATAAAAATTTAAAAAGTGAAAACCAATTAATCCAATCCTGGTGAGAGTGGCTATATCGCCAAACACCAAAAACTTGACATTGCTTTGCAATCCAAGTACGAAGAAGAAGAAGAGATTGTTAGTCAAACAGCTGTCAAAGGCAAAAGATCGAAATATTTTGATGAGAAGGATTATTGTGCACTGCACAGTTTGTTTGAGTGAAACGTTGACCAAAACTGAGAAGTATTTTATAAATCTTTAAAGTTTAGCTACAACAAATTCAAAGATATCAAGCATTTTTCGCACTGTGGAATTTTCATAAGTATTCTGTTATTTATTTGTCCTAAAATCTGGCAGTAATGAGTGGGACAAGGACAGATTTATGCGTATTGCAATAAGTGCGACAGAGACTATTTGAAAATTGCTGGAAACCCTCAAAATTTTTACAAGAAATTTAACTTAATTTCTTTAGGAAAAGTAATTATTGTGATACTATCCGTAAGTATAAGAAAGTCATGTGTTGGGCACATCAGATATTTTGTATTAAGTTTGTGAGATTTTCTAACACATCAAGAGTTATATTTATTTTACAGCTAATTTTAAACTACTTTCAATGGCACAAACATCTTCACCAACAAGTTTTTCTAGGGTAAAGGTAAAGAATAGGGGCGCACACTCAAATTTTCGTAATTTTCACATATATCACTAATTTCTATGCGTAGATCACGAATCTGAAATTATTTTGCGTCGCTCTCTTTTACTTTTTTAGATTTAACTGTTTAAAGTTGTGACATTTTTAGCATTAATTTTTGACGTTTTATTTATGATTGTCATGGTTACGAAAACTTTATGAGATTAATTAAATAATTTTGTAGTTTCTTTAAAAAATCTAGAGTGAACTTACGTTTTAAATTTATAGTTACTATTGTTACCCTTATTTATTTGGTAATAATTTGTAACAGTTTTACGAAAATGAAACTACACGAATTGATTGTTCTAGTGAATAGTGTAAATCTGTATCCATTTTTAATGGATAAAAATCTTTTACGTAAAGAGCATATATGCCCAAAGTGTGGAAGCCAATGCCGTTTATGTCAAGAAAGTATGATGTTTCGGTGCGACAACTCGTCAATGGTAATTAATAAACATAAAAAGAAACTGAAGATGCGTTGCTACTACAAGTTTTCGGCAAAAACTGGAACATGGTTTGAAAAAACTAATTTATCAGTTGAAAATGTGTGCATGTTCATCGGCTACTTTCTAATGATACGACATCCTCGTTGCAATTTCATTGCTAGCGAGTTGGGTATTTCGAAACCAACAATAATTGACTGGAGTAATTTTTGTAGAGAAGTAATAAGTTGTACATTATTAATTAAGAATAACTGATGCTTAACATAGTGTATATTTCAAGGTGTGTATTTACTGGGTCGACCTTAATTCCCAGAAAATCGGCGGAAAAGGGAAAACTGTTGAGATAGATGAGGCCAAGATTGGCAAAAGAAAATACAATAGAGGGCGGATAATCGACGGAAAGTGGATCTTCGGAGGGTTCGAAAGAGAGAGCAAAACATTTTTTATTGTGCCTGTACCGGAAAGAAACAGACACTTTGTTAACGGTAATCAAAGAGTGGATACATCCGGGTACCACAATCATGTCTGATTGTTGGAAAGCCTACGATTGTTTAAATGACGAGGGATATCGACATCAGAGTGTCAATCACTCTCAAAATTTTGTTGATCCTGCCTCTGGTAAGTTTTGGGCCAATACCACACTTGCAGAAAACGAATCATAGTCATATTATGGTACCGATTTATGCTCTATTATTAAAGGAAAAAAAAAACTATACAAAACAACCTAACCTGGTCCGAGACCTATAACCAAACCTCAACAAAAAAAGATTCAGTTTTATGGTACCGATCTATACTCTATTATACAAAAGGAAAAAAAAAACCTATACAAAACAACCTAACCTGGTCCGTGTCCTATAACCAAACCTCAACAAAAAAAAAAGATTCAGTTTTATGGTACCGATCTATATTCTATTATTTAAAGGAAAAAAAAACCTATACAAAACAACCTAACCTGGTTCGTGACCTATAACCAAACCTCAACAAAAAAAGATTCAGTTTTATGGTACCGATCTATACTCTATTATTTAAAGGAAAAAAAAACCTATACAAAACAACCTAACCTGGTCCGAGACCTATAACCAAACCTCAACAAAAAAAGATTCAGTTTTATGGTACCGATCTATACTCTATTATTTAAAGGAAAAAAAAAACCTATACAAAACAACCTAACCTGGTCCGAGACCTATAACCAAACCTCAACAAAAAATAAGATTCAGTTTTATGGTACCGATCTATATTCTATTATTTAAAGGAAAAAAAAACCTATACAAAACAACCTAACCTGATTCGTGACCTATAACCAAACCTCAACAAAAAAAAGATTCAGTTTTATGGTACCGATCTATATTATATTATTTAAAGGAAAAAAAAACCTATACAAAACAACCTAACCTGGTCCGTGTCCTATAACCAAACCTCAACAAAAAAAAAGATTCAGTTTTATGGTACCGATCTATACTATATTATTTAAAGGAAAAAAAAAACCTATACAAAACAACCTAACCTGGTCCGTGTCCTATAACCAAACCTCAACAAAAAAAAAGATTCAGTTTTATGGTACCGATCTATACTATATTATTTAAAGGAAAAAAAAAACCTATACAAAACAACCTAACCTGGTCCGTGACCTATAACCAAACCTCAACAAAAAAAAGATTCAGTTTTATGGTACCGATCTATACTCTATTATTTAAAGGAAAAAAAACTATACAAAACAACCAACGGATCAGTTAAACGGGCGCGCGTGCGCGCGCGTTTTACTGATCCAAGCCTAGCCTGACCAAACCTCAACCAAAAAAAAGATTAAGTTTTGAGTTTGGTTGAAGTTTGGTTATAGGTCACGGACCAGGTTAGGTTGTTTTGTATAGGTTTTTTTTTTCCTTTAAATAATAGAGTATAGATCGGTACCATAATATGACTATGATTCGTTTTGTGCAAGTGTGGCATTGGGATATTGGGAATAAAGTGACGCGCTCTTGCCAGACTCTAGTTTCCTAGATTCCATTTCTGCGCATGTGCGATAGTGTAGTATACAGTCCAAACAAATTATTATAATTTTTTTCAGGTGCACATACTCAAAATATTGAGAGGACGTGGAGAGAAGTTCGTGCCAATATACCACGATATGGTACGACGGATGAACACCTCTTGGGATATTTGGCCGAATTCATTTTTAAACGAAATTTTGCTCATGAAGAGAGGATCACAAAATTTTTTGAGTTGATTGCCACTCTATATCCCATCGAATAGCAAACTATCGTGATTTTGCCGAAAACTTGTAGTAGCAGCGCATCTTCAGTTTCTTTTTATGTTTACTAATCACCACTGACGAGTTGTCGCACCGAAACAGCATACTTTCTTGACAGAAGCTGCATTGGCTTCCACACTTTGGGCATATATGTTCTTTACATAAAACATTTTTATCCATTAAAATATTAATACTACTAGTAATAATTAGAATTTAATGATAATAATTTAACTAATAATAGATTTATTAAAAAAATATATATTGATGAATTTAGCTTAATAAAATGTTAAATATAATTTAAATTTGTTTTTCTATCTTTTATTCATAAAATATACTAAATAATATTAACAAATTTTTAATTTTTCTGTTTTTTACAAAATTGTTTTAGTAAAAGACGTAAATTATACATTACCATAGAAACCATTACAAACTACAAAATTAATACATCATTTCTCTTATCGAATTTTCGTAACCATGACAATCATAAATAAAACGTCAAAAATTAATGCTAAAAATGTCACAACTTTAAACAGTTATATCTAAAAAAGTAAAAGAGAGCGACGCAAAATAATTTTAGATTCGTGATCTACGCATAGAAATTAGTGATATATGTGAAAATTACGAAAATTTGAGTGTGCGCCCCTATTCTTTACATTTACCTTTTCTAGTATCGATGCATCCTTTACACACTTTGTGCCTTTCTCTTTGCAGTAGAACTTTTGCGTAGTCAGTCCAGCTGAACCAAAAATTTTAGAACAAATCTATTTCTGCAGATGTGCTTGCTGAACAAACCGTACGCAAATTTTCTTCTACATTTCTTAAGTCTAATGTAACATGTTTTATTCAAACGAACAAACCAAATTTTTCATCTCAACTATTATACATAAATGGACAAAATAGGACAAATCGTATTAATTAGAGAGGCATATAATATATTAAGTTATCTCCTTCAAGACCTTGACTATTTCAAACATTAACATCAGTAGGACAGTAGGAGAGTCAAGAGGATTTGGGCAGTCCAAATATTTATTCATATTTCTGCGATTTATAATCAATGTACAATCATTCATTTCCAGAAGATATTGTGGATATTTCTTATTTTCTTTTATAATTCTTTTACAAATGGATGATGTTAATGCAAACCAAGGAGCATTCATGCACAAACGTGTCATCCTGTCATAGAAGTATGATGACACGTTTGTGCATGGATGGTACTTAGATCACACAAATTGGTTTGGAAAACACTAACTCTTTTGTCATGATTGGCCGTTGATAACCATTTCACCACTCAACTTCCCTGGAGCACACCTGAAAAAGGAACAAAAGATTGAACAACATACAGGAAAAAGTTTGGTGCAATTACTAATATTTCGGATTTCGTCCTGATTGTATGTTAAATTCAATCCAATGCATATTAGAAAAATAAAGATATGATTCTTAAATACCTACATCCTGTATAATTTTTTTTATCTCCAATCCGTTTTTTTCCTTATAAAGTCATTGCAGGTGGCAACTTACGAGAATATTTTTAACAAATTTAATAATTACTCCGAGTAGACATCGTTTATGTTCAAAATGGAATTTAACTTTTCGATTCAAAATAAACCAATCTCTCATCATGTATAAAATTTGTAACTATTTTCAGTATGTACTAGTTTTCAAAATAAATTAAATGAAACGTATATAAATTTATAAATTTGAACACTAATAATTCTTTAAGGGTTAACACTATCAAAAAAATTACAAGATACTTTCGATCGCAAATCATCTCAGCTACAAATTTCATGTATAACTTTTTTTCGATAATTAAATAGTTTAGCAAACTGGCTTCTTTTTATTCAACATTGTTTTAGTTTTTCAGTCTACAATTTTCAACATTAAAGAGATGATTGCTTGAAAACTAACCCTTGTTGGAGATAAAAAATCTATATAGGGCGCTGCAGAATTTATAAAAGTATCACACCTTAAAATATTTCGTGTCTATCCTGGGACACCCTGTATATCTTTTTCATATACAGGGATACAGGGGGGTATTGGCGTTATTATCAAAGATAGAGTGTTACAGTTTTCACATTCCTTTCCTACTTTTTTACGAAACGAAAGATTCCGGGGTCAAATTTGTCATGGCTCTCTTAGTTTTTAATTTACAGACTGATTCTCAAAATCTTTGTTTTTTAGACACCCCTCGTATTTCCGTTATGCGTCTAATTATCAAAAAGGTGAAAACTGATCTTGATATAGTTTTTTACGTAGAATTCAGTGACGTAGGTAGTTTTTGTGTAAAAGGTTTAATTTTTGAGATATTGCCCAAACTATGTTTTTTAAATGGGACACCCTATTATATTATATTTTATATTGATTAAGCAAAATTTGGGCTTTAAAAAATATATAATACTTAATATTTATTTTTAAAAACAAGCTCAAAATTCGATATTTTTCATAATTTTCTTTATTTATAACGGTAGGCCATGGCTAATTTTTTAGAAACAAATGCAAAATTTTCACAATGCGTAATTATTCTAAAGCTAAACACTTCAAAAGTTCATTTTAATGCATTGTATAAAACATACCAACAATATAATACTTCTCATAATTATCATAAACGGCCATTGTAATAAAAAATTAAAAGTAAAATAAAAACACCTACGTAACAAAACTATTTCATCAATAATGGAAATCTGACAAATCTGTCAAATTTTGCATTTGTTTCTAATAAACTAGCCATGGCCTACTGTTATAAATAAAGTAAATTATTAAAAATATCGAATTTTGAGCTTGTTCTTCAAAATAAATATTAAATATTATATATTTTTGGAAAACCCAAATTTTGCTTAATCAATATAAAAAATAATATATAGGATGTTCCATTTAAAAACATAAGTTTGGGCAATATCTCAAAGACTAAACCTTTTACACAAAAACTGCCTACGCCACTGAATTCTACGTAAAAAACTCTATCAAGATCAGTTTTCACCTTTTTGATAAGTAGACGCATAATGGAAATACGAGGGGTGTCTTAAAAACCAAGATTTTCAGAATCACTCTGTAGATTAAAAACTAAGAGAGCCATGACAAATTTGACCCCGGAATCTATCGCTTCGTAAAAAAGTAGGAAAGGAAGGTGAAAACCGCAAAATAATAACGCCAATACCCCTTAAAAGTGTCGAAAATAGGACACCCTGTACATTTTTAGTGTAAACTAGTGTTATCTAATGGTTAAGTCTCGATATAGGACGCCCTTATATCATTCGAAAGGAAATCAAATTGGGTATCGCATCGGCTAAAAAAATATAGGCGATGCAATTTAAATTATCTGATGTTTCAACCCATGATTTTCTTATTAAATTCTGATTAGGACATGAAATAAAAAACGACCATAAGTCGTTTTTGAGTTATCGAGGATACAGACAGACATCATGGTGAAAATAGTCAAAATGGATTGAAAGACTCTCAAAACGTGCAAACCATCAAAATCTCGCAAGTCTAAAAAAATCTTGATTAATACCTATACTTCCGTATTACAGCGTATAAGAAAGTAAAAAGTTGAGAAAATGATGTAAATTAGTCCGAAATTTTAAGACTAAGTAATGAAACAACCTGTATAAAACACCAAAGCTATTTATAATTAAGGAATAAAGTAAGGATTTGTAAGAGAGTGTAAAAAATATGTAAAGAAAATTTTTATTCAGTATGAAGTTATAAATTTTTATCCAAAGGACTGAAATTTTGAAAAAAAAGCGAAAGGATAATTTTGGGCATACCAAAGTTTGTAGATTAATAAGGATTCGAGAAATGTACTAATATGCCAAGTGTTTCATTTAAAATAAGAAAGTTGATGTCTGACGTGTGAACTGTGGCAAGTAAAATAACGTAACTGAAATAAATTCAGCTCTTCATCTATTACTGTAAAGAATAGATTCTATTGAGCTAATTCGTACTAATAATCCACCCTGTATTAAAGTTAAAGATACCTAGTAAATGAAAATAATGCCACAGACTTGTTTTTCAGGGGTAATCCCACAAAATATTAATTAATTTTTCCCGGTGTAGAAACAAGAGCAAAATTGGAAATGCCTTATTATTTCGGATCCCAAAAAATCGTATTTATCAATTTTCACATCGATATGTATATTAAAAACTGTTTAAATGATGTCAAAAAATCAAAATTAAAAATTGACTGGGGCTGAGGTAAGTTTGGCTAAATATTAATATTCTGATGACTAATCAGTTTAAGTTTATAACGCAAGTAAGAAATTCAAATAGATAAAAATCAAACTATTATTAAATTATTTAATGAAATAAAAATAAATTTTGCTAAAAAACGCTACTTTATTTAAAAAAAAATAATTCAAATTTCAAATGGATACATAACAGAATAAGCACTACCCTTAATTCATAAAATACCTACTTTTGAAGAAATTTCTAATTTCTTCATCATAATATGCCAAGTGATGTACAGTATTAAAGAGAGAGTCACAATAACCGCTTTATCCACATTTAGTATTGATGAACTTTTATAAAAACAGGTTTTAAAAGTCAAATATTTGGTAGGCAACTAAAAATCTCCAACATTCTATTTTTAGTAAAATATTCTTATATTTGTAATTTATTATTAAATATCATCAACTTCTAACGATGAAAATTTTTTCATTACCTACTTAATCATTCTCTATTCCTAAACTTAATGCTTTTGTGGATATTTTAATATAATATAATAATGGAACCTTCATACAATAATTTTATATTTCTGAATACTTATGAATTATATCAAAATTTAAATTTTCTGTTTTGTGAAAAGTATTTAAATTTATAATTTTTATGGCGAGTTAACTTAGTTCATGATTTGTTTTTTTTACATAGAGATTAATTTAAAAAAAATTAATAACACAAAAATGTAATAATTGATCAAATAAAACAGAGGACCTTAGATAAATTATATATAAAAAAAATATAAATATAAAATAAACATACTTTCCTATTATAATCACACACTTTTCACAGAATTTAAGAACAGTTATTTTTAATGCTCTCAGGTTCAGATATCTCGACCAAGTCCCTCTTTCTTTGTTTTATTCTAAAATATGTACCTAGCGTCTTTTCCCTACCATCTCACAAATATCCTATTTCTGATTTCTGACCTTGTCGACTCTCTGACTTTCACAAAATCGAATCACACCTGGTATATCAAAGTCCGCCGTCGCTCAGGTAATTTATTTTGGATGTTGTTGGTGAGGACCAATCGAGATTCTTTTAAGAGAGTTATTTCAAATTCTAGGGGTATCTATTTCACACCAAACCGCATTATTTTAATGTTTTACAAGAAAACTTTAAAAATATTGTAAATTTTGATTAATTGTATAAATCAGTAAATTTTCATTATTCAGTGAATTTAACTTGTATAGTTGCAATGAAAGTTATAATTTTTATTGAAGTTAAATGTAAACTCCATTGAATGATTTAAAAATATCTGATGTGTCTAACACATGACTTTCTTATACCTACGGATAGTACCATAATTACTTTTCATAAAGAAATTAAGTTAAATTGCTTGTGAAAATCGTGTTTCAATTTTGGCCGTTTCCAGCAATTTTCAAATAATTTTCGGAAGTTTCTCTCGCACTTATTGCAATACGCATTAATCTGTCTTTGTCTCACTCATTATAACCGAATTTTACGACAAAAATATGTTTTATTTTTTTGAAATTACAGACAGACACACAGACAGACATCATGGCGAAAATGGTGTAAATCCATCAAAATCTCGAAGTCGAAAAAAATCACGATTACTATACTTTCTTATTACTTCGTAATTCGTATAAGAAAGTAAAAATTGGCATTTACTGGATGAAAGAGTTATTTAAATTTTCGCGGGAAATACAGTAGTTCAACAAATGACCGCAAAATTGTGTTTCTAGCATTCACCGTTAAGTTCGTATTTCTATACATGAATGTTTTGTGTTTTCCATGTGTTGTGTGATGAAGAAGCAGAAAATATAACCTAAAACTCAACAATATGATTTCAACTTTCGTTTTGTTAATTTGTTAATCATGAACAACAAAATCACTGAAGGTACAGTAAAAATAATTTTTAATACATAAAATAACCCAGTTTATTGTTTGTTTTCACCACCAGAAAACGACATAAACAACGTATTAGAAGACATTTTCCTTTCCGAAGAAAAATTGATTGAAAACGGCTACAAACAAGGATTTTTAGCTGGAGCTGCTGAAGACAACATTAACGGTTTTCACTTGGGTTACCATCGAGGTGCAGAACTTGGTGCCGAACTAGGATATTACCAAGGAATAGTACAAAGTTACCTGAACTATTTCACGAAAAATAATAGTGGCAGTGAGAAAATCTTAACATCTCTAAATATACTAAACAATTTAATAGAATCGTTTCCACATGGTAATGTAGAAGATGTAGATATTTTGGAGGAAGCTAGTAACATTAGAGCAAAGTTTAAAAAAGCGAGCGCTCAGTTAAAAATTGATGTCCCATTTCCGGAAACTGACAAACTTTCGTTTTAATAACATGGATTGTCACCGCCACCGGAATATTCAGCAACATTTGGAGCAGCTGGTTAAGTATTTGGAACCATTTCTCGGGCTTGCTAACTGTCATATGGTTGACTATTTTAGCCACTCGGCGTTTGAGCGCTTTTTACCACCGGAACTTCAACAGGAGATTAGAAGAATTGGCGAAGAACAATCAATAAACTTAATATTTAATAACGAGTTTAGTGGCAGTCCGATTTTACGTGGCTATGTTGAGGACACAAAGAAATACACATTAAAAAATTGTGATAAAGTTTGTTTCACTTTGGATAGTTTCCACGAAAAACTAAGACTGTGGAATGGTTATCAAATATCTAGTCTAAAACTAAACATTTTTATGAATTCAAAGAAATCCCATGAAGTTGAAGTATTGGCTGCTTTAGCTGCAGCAGTTAAGACAGCAGCGGAAACTTCACATGTTATCGATATAGGCGATGGAAAAGGTTACTTAAGCTCGATGTTAGCTATGCATCATGAAATACCAGTTTTGGGCGTTGATGCTTCCATCATAAACACCAATGGGGCTGTAAAACGAGTGCAAAAACTTTCCAAAGTGTGGAATAGTGTGGTAAACAAAGATAACAAGCACGGCACGTCAGCTGGTTTATATAAACAAATAACGCAATTTGTTGACGAGAACGTTGATTTTAATCAAATAATCACTAATATATTTCTGGAAAAACCGACTAGGTTGAGTTTAGTAGGACTACACACCTGTGGTAATTTATCCCCAACATCTCTAAGAATTTTTAATAAAAACCCGCAGATTAAAACAATTTGTAACGTCGGATGTTGCTATCACTTACTCACAGAATCCTTCGAGTCTAATAATCAAACCTCACAATCAGATGGATTTCCGATGAGTGAATTTTTACGTAGCCAACAGTTTTCTTTAGGTCGGTCCGCTAGAATGATTGCCGCACAATCTGTTGACAGAATACTAGGTAAAGGCGAATTGCCTAATAAAATCATTTTTTACCGAGCAGTTTTCGAAAAATTATTGGAAAATTCTCTCGGGGTTGTAAATAATAAACAGGTGGGGAGGTTTAGGAAACCAGCAAAGGATTTTCTGGATTATGCAAGGAAAGCTTTGAAAAGAATTGGAGTAGAACAAGAAATACACGATGAAGCGATTTGGAAAGTGTTTGAAGAATATCGAATGAAGGAGCATGAATTGAATGTGTTTTATTTGATCAGGTGTATGTTGGCTCCGTTGGTAGAAGCGTTGATTTTGTTGGATCGGTTGTTATATTTACACGAGCAAGGACATGAAGATTCTTTTATAATTCAGTTATTTGATCCTGTTATTTCGCCTAGATGTTACGGAATTGTTGCAATAAAAAAAGTTTAAACGGTTTAATACATTTTTTAGAAATTGAAAAATTGTTGTAATTTACCAACCAATTACATTGAATCAAAAAAAAATTTTTGTTATGTCAATATTTATAAATTTACTGGAATGGATCCAAATTCTGTATCCAATTTATAGACTTAAAGAATATCTTGAGAAAGAACTAAACTGCTGGTGAATTGAAACACGTACCAAGCGAATTTTTAGGTTGACGTTAAAGTAAAAAATTTTGAAAAATGGAAAAGATATCAACATGCGGTTTTCAGGATTTCAGAGATAATTTAATTGAGAAAACGATAGTGTTACTCGATTTTTTTACTGTGAAGTACATTACTATCTACAGGGTATGAAAGAAAGTCTTCTTTTTTTGTCAAATTTTATAACTGCCGTGATTCCACAAAAATTTTTAAATATTTTTTTGATATATATTTTTTTAGTCCTTACTTAATGGGGAAACAACCTGTTTCTCAAAATTTTGATATCCCTGTTATTTTATAAGATACCGAATTTTTGCTGAAAATTTGTTTTTTTCTTTGTTTTTTGTCGCTGGGCCGTATTGTGTTTTGTAAGAACCAATCTCTGTAGTTGATTATAATACCTTATGAATGGCTTTCTTATAAAAAGTACCCTTTTTGTACTTTCATTAATTTATTGGTAACCAGTGGCTTATCAAAAATCGGTACACGTTCGCTAATTGGTAAATTTTTTAATTCATTTTTTGAGGCTATTTTCTTAATGGAATAGAATGGAATTTAGTTAAATTATGTTCACCATTGGTTTAAGTGACTTATATCCTCGAAACGAGTTTTCACTTTACCAAAAATTTGCTCATATTCGTGTATACCGGGTGGCTACGAAATCGTTTTACAACCCCCACCATTTTGTTACATTTAACTGTATTAATTTGAAATTTGGCATGGTTTGATTGTTGAAAGGAATAATCATTTTTACGTTTAAAACAATCTGATGACACTTCCGGTTTCACCGGAAGGGCCACCTATTAACTTTCAATTTTTTTTAAACATCCCTGTATATTTTTTTCCGTAAGAATTAGATGCTACTTAAAATTACCTTTTTATCGACATATCACATGATGACATTTGCTTTCATGGCAGCATAATTATTATTGCAAAAACCTGTTCAACAATATTAAATTTAATAAAAAATTCGGTATCTTATAAAATAAGAGGGATATAAAATTTTTGGGAAATTGGGTTTTTCCTCATTAATCAGGGACTAAAAAAATCGACATAAAAAAATATAAAAAAAAATTTGTGGATAATTCCAGTAGGTATAAAGTTTGAGAAAAAAAAGACGACTTTCTTTCATACCCTGTATATAGTAAAGTACTTTAAAGTAAAAAAATCGCAATAAAATTATCTCTTGAATCCTGAAAACCTCATGCTGATATCTTTTCTCCTTTTCAAAATATTTGACTTTAAATTGAACCTAAAAATTCGTTTGGTACGTTTCAATTGGCCAGCAGTTTATTTAAAATTGGTTTAGAATTAAATTTTCAATTTATTCGTTTTAACTTCTTTAATTCCTTTTAAAAAATTTCTCTCGAAAGAAGATCCGAATAATTATACGTACCACAAAGTCGTTTGATAAAAACATGAAAAGAAAAATTTGGATAAACAGTATTCAGTATTGTGATTCTTTTAATGATAAAAACCGTCATTTTACTTTGAAATAAGTTATTTTAACACAAATCCAAACAACCAGTATTAATTTTTAAAACATTAACCACGAAAAATGTGATTTGGGGTGCCAAACATACGCAGAAAAAATTCTAATAAATTCTTTTTTCCAAAATAAAACCACCATTCATCTTTGTGTAAGTTACTTTTTTTTTAAATCCATTCAAAATTAATTTTTTTAAAGAATCATAATTGTTAGATAAAAAGTCCAAATTGTGGCTTCCAAAAATAATTGCAAAAAAACTCCCACACCCCTAAGGAAAATTTGTGAATTAGGGAAAGTGGCACATAGAGGAAGAGATTAGATTAAATGGTGGGGGTCCTAGTAGGATACAGCGATCCTTTCTTCACCTCACACTGCATTGTTATTGTTCAAGGGTATCTAACTTCTTAACCGGAAATCCCCCAAAAAGTTCTGAAGGGGCTAAATAATTTTAAAAATGACATAATGATATGAGGTTTGTGTATTTTTTTAATCAGGAATTCTACATATATTAATGTTTCTAACAAAATAAAAGTAATACAGCGCTGCTTGTATGTATTTATTTACGAAAATCATAAAATATATTACATTAATATACTGGTAGACCAATGCATCACGAATTACAATAAAAACCGATATTGAGAAATATATTTTGTGGAAAACTGTTAACAATTTAAAATGTTGTTTATGTAAAATAATAAGATTTCGTAATGCACTGGACGTTCAAATGTAACCACTGCCGTAAATTAAAAAAATATAATATTTAAGTAACTGCTATAAAAGTTTCGCAAATGTGTAAAAAATAAACCTATTTACAAAAAACTACACGAAAAACATTTTTAAATAACCCTGCGTGACGACTAAATTCAAACAGCCGAAAAGGTGTATTTTTTAATATAATACAATAGTTAATAGAATTATAGAGTATTTTTCTTTGTAACAAAAAATGCAGAAAAATATAATTTGTAAATTATAGAAGATACATTATAATAACAAAATAATAATAATAATAGCATACACAAAACATTTTATAATAATTACATAATTTAAACAATAAATTATTTTCTTTAAGTATAGATAATAAAATTATTCTGTAAAGAGATTACACATTTTTATAAAAATAGGTTGAAAAGAAAGTATCTAAAATTTTTCAACTGCTATTTTAGGCCTTCAAAAAATAATCGATCAATAACACTAGTAAAACGACTACACCGATTGATAGTTTGAAGGCGACGACTCTTTACTTTACAGATTTATAGCGTCCAGCTCGATTGTTCGCAGTCTACAGGAACCCAAACATATATTTCACTATAAAATGTATGATTGAAGCTTTTTTCAAATAATATTTTTTAAACCTAATTATTAAATTTGCATAATTTTTATTATATTTATACGTTATTTGTTATGAAGTTCCTAATTTTTTTCGGGCAGCCACTGCAGCTACTAGGGCGGCTCCTCTACCACTACCATCCTCTGAGAGCATCAGGTCAAACTGCAACAGAGAGAATCATTGTAAAAATAACGCCAAAAATATAAACACAGGAAAAGACCAAAAATATGTGAGATAGGTCACTAATTTAGCGCGGTTATTAGAAAACTGCAAGAAATGAGACAAATTTCCTCACTTCAATAAACTGTCAGCTAGCTAAAGCGAACTAAAATTATAATATACAGAAAAATCCGGGGCCGTAACAAATTAACAATTCTTGAAATGGTCAACGCAAAATTTCGGATTTTTTTCGAACGCTCTAAAAAGACTCTAAACTAACTTCCACAGTCTTAATTAATTTTTCCTTAATAACAAACTATTATTAATTATGTTCAAACTATAACACGGCAGTTAAAGTTATAGGAAAGGTAAAACAACTGGCCCTTAAAATAATGTAATTATTATAACCAAAGAAATAAAACCAGTTGCTTTGCAGGAGCTCTTCTAGCTTAACAACTCCGCTCAACAAATAAACCAGTCATTGCGTTTTTTTGTAACTCAAAAACGAGAACAAGAAAATCGTTTGTTTTATATTGTAGGGTACGGGAAGTTTACGAAAACGCTGCCATCTTGAAAATGTGGAGTTAAAAAGTTTTTTTTTGTTATATCTCGGTTCGAGTTGCTGGTACGATAAAAATAGTCATTATCAATCTTATGCACAATTTTATTATCTATAACTTTTGTTTAAACATTTTTCTTGTCGTGTTAACAGTTTATGAAATACAGCGGCTGAAAATATGAAATTTTCTTCTAGATCTACTTTTTTTAGAAATATCTCCTTCCTTCTCAATTTTACGTCGAATTTAGACAATATCAATTTTGTAGAGAGTAAAATTATCAACAAGTTTTATTTAAACAATTTTTTCATTAGCTCGATAATTTGCGAGTTTTAGACATTAATTTGTCTGTATCCTTTGTTATAGCTCGTACTGGATGGTTTGTATCCTTCACTTTAAACATCTAATATCTCTATTCGTAAAAATAATCATTATCAATCTTGTGCATAGTTTTATTATTTACAACTTTTATTTAAATATTTGTCTTATCATGTTAACAGTTTATGAAATACAACGACTGAAAATATGAAATTTTCTTCTGTATCTACTTTTTTAGGAACTATCTCCTTCCTGGTCAATTTTACGGCGAAATTAGATAGAATCAATTTTGTGGAGAGTAGAATTATCTACAACTTTTGTTTAAACATTTTTCTTATCATGTTAACAGTTTATGAAATACAGCGGTTGAAAATGCGAAATTTTCTTCTGTATCTACTTTTTTTGGAAATATCTTTTTCCTGGTAAATTTTAAGGCAAAATTAGATAATATCAATTTTGTAGAGAGTAAAATTATAAACAAGTTTTATCTAAACAATGTTTTCGTTAACTTGATAATTTGCGAGTCTTGGACATTTGTTTGTATCTTTTGTTATAGTTCGTACTGGATAGTTTGCATCCTCTCTTTACACATCAAATATCTCTATTCGAGTTGCTACTACGATAAAAATAGTCATTATGAATCTTGTGCAGATTTTTATTATCTACAGCTTTTGTTTAAACATTTATCTTGTCATGTTAATAGTTTATGAAATACAGTGGCTGAAAATGCGAAATTTTCTTCTGTATCTACTTTTTTTGGAAATATCTTTTTCCTGGTAAATTTTACGGGAAAATTATATAATATCAATTTTTTAGAGAGTAAAATTATAAACAAGTTTTGTTTAAATAATTTTTTCGTTAACTTGATAATTTGCGAGTTTTGGACATTTGTTTGTATCCTTTGTTATAGTTCGTACTGGATAGTTTGTATCCTCTCTTTACACATCAAATATCTCTATTCGAGTTGCTACTACGATAAAAATAGTCATTATGAATCTTGTGTAGATTTTTATTATCTACAGCTTTTGTTTAAACATTTATCTTGACATGTTAATAGTTTATGAAATACAGTGGTCGAAAATGCGAAATTTTCTTCTGTATCTACTTTTTTTGGAAATATCTCCTTCCTGGTCAATTTTACGGTAAAAATAGGTAATATCAATTTTGTAGAGAGTAAAATTATCAACCAGTTTTGTGTAAACAATTTTTTCGTTAACTTGATAATTTGCGAGTTTTGGACATTTGTTTGTATCCTTTGTTATAGTTCGTACTGGATAGTTTGTATCCTCTCTTTACACATCAAATATCTCTATTCGAGTTGCTACTACGATAAAAATAGTCATTATGAATCTTGTGCAGATTTTTATTATCTACAGCTTTTGTTTAAACATTTTTCTTGTCATGTTAATAGTTTATGAAATACAGCGGCTGAAAATGTGAAATTTTCTTCTGTATCTACTTCTTTTGCAAATATCTCCTTCCTGGTCAATTTTACCGTAAAAATAGGTAATATCAATTTTGTAGAGAGTAAAATTATCAACAAGTTTTGTCTAAACATTTTTTTCGTTAACTTGATAATTTGCGAGTTTTGGACATTTGTTATAGTTTGTGCTTTATAGTATGTATCCTCTCTGTTATAATTTACTTTCCACATCAAATATTTTTATGAAATACAGCGGCTGAAAATGTTTTCTTCTGTATATTCTTGTTTAGAGTTAAATTATCACCATTAAACTTTGTCATAATTTCATTCTATACAAAAATGATACTTTCTAATTTCACCGTAAGATTGAGCAGGAAGTTGATATTTCCAAAAAAAATAGCGTATTTTTTTATATACAGTTAAAACTCAAGCATACGTTGTAATAGAATCACGTGACTCTATCGAAAGTTTCTGACTGTAAACATAAATAATCAATGTTCATATTATCAATAAATATCTCACATTATGTCATAAAACTAAAAAGTAGATTCCACTTACCTCAATGCTGGGATCGACGAGTTCCCGCATTTTCTCCATCATTAAATTGTGGAAATGTGGATGGTACCGATACACCGATCCATCAATACCCACAGTCACTCGTTTCTCATTGATTTTGTGTAAAAGTGTTGCCAAACCGGCTGACACCAAATGAGCGGACCGCCTTGATACGCATTCACAGATATATCGGATGTTGATGTAGTCTTGTTCTGTGGCATGTTTAATTCCAATTTCTTCGCAAATTTCTCTAATATTGTCAAAGGTTCCTGGAGCATCACTTTCAATTTCAGATACGTATTTTGTGTAGAATCGACCACGTTCGTATAATGTGTCTGAGCCTTTGCCGCCTAATATCAAGCCGTCTTTTGCGAATTTCTCCAGGACCAAACGGACTAGTTCTCCCATGTACATGCCGGAGATCATTTTCTCGTGTCTGGAAATAAACACAAATGAAAAACTGTTTGACTAAAAATTCCAAATGTATTTAAACCAAACTAAATATAACACATAAAAGTTCATTCTATGAATGTAAGATAAATTTTTTTGGAAATTTCATTGGTATTTACTTATTTTTTTTGGCAAAATAAAATAGAACAGTATAAAATTACCAGAATTAAAAAATTTCAATACAAATCTCTACTTACAATTGTCGACCAGGATTGATGGAGTTTTGGTCAACATCCACATCATATTCAGTTCTAGCAAAATCCAGAGCTCCATCGTCTCCAAATGCACCCCACTCGGTATTTACTAATACTTTGCCAGAGCCCATATCGTCATCATCGAATAGTTCCGCTTCCGACTGTTTTTCCACATAACAGGCATTACTTCCAGTACCTAACGCAACAAATTTTATTTAAAATACTGCCAAACGAAAAATATGTTTACAATAATAATAAGATGCAACTAAATACGTAACAGATTTTAAAAAAAGCGTGCATGGATGCAAAAAACAATATGAGGATTATAGTTTTAACATAATCTAAAGATTTTTTTGTTCTTTTATCATAATGATTTAGTTTTTATTTTATAAATTCTGTTTTTTGTTAACAGAATTCATAATAACATTACTTAACTGAACCAAACCTACCGGACCATGTGAATTTAATTGGATTTAATTCCATTTTTTTAAATTTTGTCAACAAATTACCGATTGTGAAATTTAGAACGAATCCACTTCACATTTAATAATAGACGACTTCTTTCTGTTTTCGCATAATGGTTTGTACTTTATACATATACAGGGTGTCCTGTAAGTAGTGGTAGTAGTCGTACATAGAACAACAAAATATTATAATTAATCCAAACTTATGTACCTTAGTCCAAAAGTTAATAATAACAAGATTGTGTCACATTAATATAACATAATCAATAATCTAGGGTCAAAACTAAGCCTAAATACGTAAATAAACAAAAAAGTTTCCTAACTGATATACGATGTGTTGTAAAAAAATTTAATTCCAATTTATTTATTATATTATCGTATTTATTTATAAAGATTTACATAATAAATTTTAGTTCTCTTATCAACAGTAACAAAAGCACAAAAGATAATAGTTGTCAAAAATTAACTTCTTCATAACCTAAAATGTATACAGGGTGTCATTTTCAAAAATTTTGGCAAAATTGGTATAAGAACTCAAAAAACACGTTTATTTCCCTTCTCCCTTGTAGTTTTGGAAAAGTAATTTATGATTTGTAAAATGTAATGACTGAGGAATGTTGTGATGAAATAATATCGTATTATCTTATACAGGGTGTCCGCAATTGTCCGCCAATTTTAGGAATGTTCTAACATCTAAGCTTTACTTTTTAAACCGATCCCCTTGTATATTTCTATTCTGTGTTATAGACAATTAAATTCTCTATACCTAAACTTAATACTTTAGTAGATATTTTGAAATTATTGTTTTTTTGTCTTAGTCCTTCAGCTGGGGGTCAAAAGGTAGGAAGTAAAAGTGGGATGAGACGACGCAGTGTTTTTTGAAGGTTTTTTGGTCGCTGAATCCGAATCCGTGCGTCGTTTTTCAATAAAGTGGTGCAAACAAAAGTTATTAACAATTTATTGTTTTAAACGCAATAACTCGAAAAGTATAGATTTTACCGAGCATTTTACCAAAAAAAGTTTCAAACAAAAGTTGTACAAAATAAAAAGACTCTCCGAAAAGGTCATATGGTATTTTGTCATAAAATCGCTCGAACAAATGTTATTAACAATTTATTGTTTAAAACGGAACAAACCAAAAAGCATACATTTTAGGAGAGTCTTTTTATTTTGCACAACTTTTGTTTGAAACTTTTTTTGGTAAAATGTACACTTTTCGAGTTATTGCATTTTCGCTTGACATTTTTTTTGGTAAAATGTATACTTTCCGTTTTCGGGTTAATTTAAACATTTAAACAATAAATTGTTAATAACTTTTGTCCGTGCCACTTTATGACAAAATACCATATGAACTTTTCGGAGAGTCTTTTTATTTTGAACAACTTTTGTTTGAAACTTTTTTTTGGTAAAATGCTCGGTAAAATCTATACTTTTCGAGTGATTGCGTGTTAAACAATAAATTGTTAATAACTTTTGTTTGCACCACTTTATTGAAAAACGACGCACGGGTTCGGATTCAGCGACCAAAAAACCTTCAGAAAACACTGCGTCGTCTCATCCCGCTTTTACTTCCTACCTTTTGACCCCTGGCTGAAGGACTATCTAAAAAATTCGGCTATTTTCGAACGTCCCAAAAAGACTGTAAACGAAGTTTCACGGTTTTAATCATTTTTTTCTAATTAACACGAAATATCAGTTATGTTAAAAGTCTAATTTTACCAAAAATTCTTCTGTTACATTTTTATAAAACTATAGGAGATAGATACGAATTTGTGATGCTTCATTACTTTTTTACTTTCTGACATTCTATTTCTAATAACTCAATGATTTTTTGCATTACGACAATATTTTTAGACAAGTTTTACAGCCCAAACTATACTTTCAATAGTTTAAAACAGCTTTTGTTATATTTTTATAAAACTATAGGTACTAGATACGGATTTGTGAGGTTAGATTATTTTGTCACTTCCTGAATCCTGACATTCTACTCGTAATAACTCAATGAATTTTTGAATTAGGACAATAATTCTAGACAAAACTTACAACATGAAATATCAGCTAATTTAAATTGTAATTTTAGTAAAAACTCGGAGCTTCGGTGAAAATTAGCATTTTATTAAAGCGGACCAAAAAGGGTCTAAATCAACTTTTGCAATTTTCGTTGTCTTTGTCAGTTAAATGAACTAGCTACCTAAAACTGTATTTTATGAAAAATTTCCCCGTGTCTTCCATGATAAATTAGGAATTTTTTAAATGGTCAGCTCAATCTCTCAAACTCGGGTTTTTCGAATAAAGACTCTAAACTAACTTTCATAATCAATTTTTTTCTGAATAACATGAACTATCAGCTCGACTATCAGGCATGTTAAAATTGCAATTTTAGCAAAAATTCGGGGCTCCTGTGACAGATTATGATTTTTTAAAGCGAACAAGTCGAAAATTTGCAGAAAATTTAGGGATTTAGTTAAAAGCACAAAAAATACCTTTAAATTAACTTCTACAATTTTTTTTTCAATAAATGAACTATCCGCTAGGGAAAACTGTAATTTATGAAAAAATCAGTGGCACCCCCGACGAATTACGAATTTTTGAAATGATCAGCTCAAAAATCTCCTATAAATTGGAATTTTTTCGGACACTTAAAAGAGGCTCTAAACTAACCTCTAAAGTTTTATGCATTCTTTTCCGATAAAATGAACTGTGTCCTTTGTAAAATTGTAATTTTTGAAAAAATCCAGGGCTCGGGTGACAAACTACGAATATTTTAAATGGTCAGCTTGAAAAATTAAAGTAAAATGTAAATTTTTCGATATTTCATTATTTAAAAATGAAAAAAAATCACAATCTGCTAAAGTATTAAGTTTAGGTATAGAGAATGCTCAAAGAAAATAATAGAGAATTTACTTAATTAAACTCGCTGGAAGATAAAGTAGAAATATACATTTAAAAAAATTAAGTTCTCGTTATTTGAATTTTCTAAAATTGACGAATAATATAAAATAATTGAATTATTATTACATACATCACAACATTCTTCAGACCTTAGGCAAATCCAAAATTACTTTGCAAAAAATACAAGGTAGAGCGAAAATACTGTCTTGAGACCTCCAATTTTGTCAAAATTTTTGAAAATGTGAGAATATCTTCAAACCGTTGATTTTAAAAATATGGTACTTGAACAGTTTTTTATCTAAAATTAAATCTTGATTCTGAAAATGTGTTTACTAAAATACCTTCTAACACCCTGTATTTTTTTTAATATTAACTTTTGGATTTAACTTACGACCTGTACTTACGGGACACCATCTAGATATAATAAACATTAGCTTAAATTATACTCCTGTTAATTTGTTTTTTTTTCTACAATTTCTACAATCATTCAATGACATCATGCACCTAAATATTTCAAGCTTCTGAAAATTAATGTTAAATAAAAGCATAAGCCCCCATTAAATGATACCTGAGAAACCTCTGATTAAAAAAAAACATATCTACCTACCAACAATAAGTCCTATTCTTGTAAAATGATTTTTCCAAGCACATGACATAAGTGTTCCTGTTGTATCATTTAAAATGGCACAAATCTCAATTTGTACGTCCTATAAAAATAGAGGAAAAAAACATGCATAAACAAGATATGTAACAACTAAAAACAGAACTTTTAAATAGAAATAAAAAAATATTATAAATTAACTGTTAAATAATTAATTAAATTAACTCAATTTATATTTCTGAGGTATAAAGTGAAATTTAGCGTATATACAGGGTTGGGTAGGTAAAATACGTAGTTTTTTACATGTAAAAAACTACGTAATTTACGTCTATAGTTTTCTACGTTAAAATCGTGTAAAAAACCTAAACAAAAAAATAATTATTAACCGCCTCCCCCACAAAAGTGCGTCACATGTGTTAATGAATTAATATAACAAAAATAAAGAAATAAGAGAATGTTTATTTAAAAATATGTAGGTAGGTACTAGGTACATAATATACTCGTATACATACTCATTAATGGAGATCACAAAAATTCAAGCACAAACCAAATAAATTCAACATTCTATAAAACATCAAAAGATGATGCTGACTGAATAAGATCATATTTTAACTTTTAAGAGAATAGTTTTTAATATAAGAAAACTAATAATCATCGCATACATAAATATCTTTTAATTTAAGGGCATAATATGTATGCACTAATTTTTTTTGAGTTTTTTGTCAATTTATTCCTTATCGGGGAGTGCACAAATGACCAATCAGGTTATAATACACATATCACGTGGGTATTCTACATTTCCTGCGTATTCTACTTATTCTACTAGGTTTTCTACGTGTAACGTAAAAAACATTTTTTTACGCGTAGTTACCCAACCCTGCGTATACATATAATTAAGTTAATTGGTTTTTATTTTGGTGGAGGATATTCAATGAAACTGATACTTTTAGAACATCAGAAACCAAACAAAATCAAGTAAAGGAAATTTTCCACTTCAATTAAGTTTGAATTTATATGTCAAAATGATCATTTTCGATCTATTGATGTTTATAAAATTTTATTAAATGGCTGACAACAAATGAAGGCTTTGACCAAAATAGGTCATATTATCCTAAATTTATAAGGTTTTTTGACTATTATCTATTCTAAAAATTTCCTGTAATTAAAATGAAACTGGTTATTGGTACAAAACATTTTTTTTTGTTGAAAAAAAAATACTAATAGAACATCACTGTGATTTTTTATCGTTAATACCCCATAATACCTACAGATATCATTTTCTTAAAGTCGACTACAAAATCCAAGTCCCCTTTTCCGTAGAGTATATTTTTAGCCATTAAGCATAAACAAATATTTTGTTAATAAATTTCATCCATATTTAATCTTAATAAATTATTTTAACTATGCAATTTAGATATTAATACATATTCATTCAATTCAGTTGCATACATATAATTTTGTCAAAAAAAAAGAAAGAATAAATGTGTAGAAAAAGCCAATCATAAATTGAGAGTACAATAAATCATGCGGATTTTGGTGCACTAGTGCTAGACTTCAAGAGTACATGCTCTATATTCTTCAGTCGTTTGTCACTAAACTCACCAACAATGGCACCAATTCGGCACCAATGGTTAACCCAAGCACAGGACATTAAAGTCCCTGTCGAGTCATTTAATATTGCCATAACAGATATTTGTATGTCCTGCAATATGTTTTTTATATTTTTACTTTTTAAACAAAACAAAAGTGCTCCAATAAAATAGAATAAAATAAAAATTACATACCCCTCGTCTTTCAATAGCATCATTGAGCATTTGTACGACATCATTTCCAATAACATTGGAACAATTGAATCCTTTCGTCCACCTCTCCAACATACCAATTGTAAGACCCTTTTGTGCTAATGGAAAACTGAATGTGAAGCCTAGTGGTAGTGTCTGATCCTTTACTTTCTCCTCTTTTACGAATATGGCCAAACATTCGGCGATGTGATCGAATAATTGTTCGCCGGAACCCAACATGATGTGTTGTGGAATTGCAAAGATCTTTGACTTCATCTCGAAGTGCTCACCACTTAATTCAATCAACAGTACGCGGAAATTTGTGCCTCCAAGATCCAATGCCAGAAATTTTCCCACCTCTGAAAATAATATATCTGATGTAGCCAGCACATGATTTTCCTAGACAAACAACCTAATTTATGACTTAAACTTGCAAACTGAAATTCAAGTGAAAAGATTTTAATTTTTAGATAATAATAAAAATAAAAAATTGTTTTAATTATATTGTTGATTTTTGAGAAACCTTGCGCCTTGCAAAGCTGTATTCTAAATGAAAATTCGGAAATTCGGTGTAGATCTATAAATTTTCAAACTTGACTATGTAAAAGATTAATGAGAAATTTTATTTTTTGTCAGAAGCGCAAAAATATTCTAAATTATTTTCCATAGTACTTATTGAAGATTTTATTCTTAATTAAGACAATCTTGAGTTTTGCAAAACCGTATTTTGGTGAAAATCCGTTAACCCGGTGTGGACCATGTAGAAAATTGATCAGAAATTTAACTTTTTCTTCCGATCTCCCAAAAATTATCTAAACTAACTGCCACAATATTGATAACTTTTTTCTTAATAAAAGAGACATTAAAGTTTACAAAACTGTATTCTGAGAAAAAAGTGAGAAATCTAATGTAGAGCTAGGAAATTTCAAAGAGGACCGTGATCGATTTAGTTTTGATATAAAACGATAACATTTTAAAACATTCACTGCATAAATTTGTCTGGAAATGTTTAATTGTTCAAAATATCTGATGTGCCCAACACATGACTTTCTTATACTTACGGATAGTATCACAATAATTACTTTTCCTAAAGAAATTAAGTTAAATTTCTTGTAAAAATTTTGAAGGTTTCCAGCAATTTTCAAATAGTCTCTGTCGCACTTATTGCAATACGCATAAATCTGTCCTTGTCCCACTCATTATAACCGAATTTTACGACAAAAATGTGTTTTATTTTAGATTTTTGACCTATTACTCACTTAAAAAATCTCCCGGTATGAAATTACATTTATTTATTCATTATTATTGTTTTCGGTACCATAGAAACCAGTAAAATAAAAAAAAACTAATGGTCCGTTCCTTCTGGGATTCGAACCCGGGACCTTCCGTTTGGCAGCCATATAATGAGACATATGGTCTACCTCGACCATCGAATTCAACTATCAACGCGCGCTATTAGAAATATAAAGTATTTTAAGAATATCTAGTTTTTTTGAAATTTTTTTGACGGAATTTCAAAAAAAATTCAAACAAAATTTGTTGAAAATTCAATTCTAAATCAATGTTAAAGAATAAAAAAATCTCATAACTTGTTTATTTTTCAAGATATTCCTAAAAAACCTAAAAATGTCTTCAGGTAAGTGTCACTTGTTTTGGTGCTAGATGAAAAACATTGAATGTGGCACCCACAATTTTGTTCAAACTCTTAAATATGAAATTTGAATCAAATCCAATAAGTCGTTTTTAAGTTATGGTGGATACAGACAGACACACACACAGACAGACATCATGGCGAAAATGGTCAGAATGGATTCAGGGGCCCTCAAAACGTGTAAATCCATCAAAATCTCGAAGTCGAAAAAAATCACGATTACTATACTTCCTTATACTTCGTATAAGAAAGTAAAAACTTTGCAATAGTGAGATTATGGCAAGTACGAGTATATAGTCTGTCTCATTTCATCCTTCACTCAGTCTAGTGGCTACCTAATACATTACAAAGATGGTATGTTTTTCATAATAATGCTATTTGTTGGTTACATAAAAACGCAAATTTCGTCGTAAATCGGCTAAGTGGTTTTAAAATTGTGACACTTTAAATCAGAAAAATTATAGAAAATTGTACAAACAAAAAATTGTGTAACACTGCTTTTAAAAAGTTATAAAGTTATTGACTTTATTCTAGTAAAATTGACTTAATTTCACAAAAATATTAGGACGTTTGTACAGGGTGTACAACTAAAAATGGTCGCCGGCTGTATCTCAGAAACTATTTATCGTACAGCCTTCGAAAAAAAATATTTATAGTAAAAGTGGCCCAGAGAAATCGCTGGAAATTATTTTCAAGTTTCTAGCTTCGCAGCTAGGGGGCGTATCTGCCGTTGAAAATGATAAAATCATGATTTTCTCCAAATTATAGGCAATTAAGGTAACTCAAAAATAACTTTATTGGAAAGCTGAAACAATTATACACAATTTTGGTCTAACACTTTTTGCTCTAGCTCATCAAATAAGGGTAGGAGGAGAGGGTGAATTCTTCTGTACGAAAATGCGTATAACTTCTGTTTAACTTTATAGAATTTGGCAAACTTAGTATCGTTTGAAAGAACTTTTCTTGCTTCAAACGATGTTCGATAAGAGAAGTTGTTTTGATTCATATATTTGTTGCTAGGTGGCGCTTTTTGAAAACTTATTAATTTTTGCTATTTTTCTTGAAAAATGGACTCATATATTTTTTAAGATTATTAAAATTAGTATAAAATATCGAAAATATCAGTGAAAACCGCAGATCCATATCTTTCTTCGTTCAGGAAATATGGACAAAATAGTTTTTACACGACTCACAATACGTATTATTGTTATCACAAGTAGTTTTGCGAATTTAGGGCTAATTGCAATTTTTTTTGTTCCAAAGCCTACCACTTAAATTCGCAAAACGACTTGTGATAACAATAATATGTGTTGTAAATCATGTAAAAACTATTTTGTCCATATTTCCTGAACGAAAAAAGTTATGGATCTGCAGTTTTCACTAATATTTTCGATATTTTATACTAATTTAATAATGAAAAAAAAATATATATGAGTCCATTTAAATTTTTCAAGAAAAATCGATAAAATTAATAAGTTTTCAAAAAGCGCCACCTAGCAACAAATATATGAACCAAAACAACTTTTCTTATCGAGCATCGTTTGAAGCAAGAAAAGTTCTTTCAAACGATACTAAGTTTGCCGAATTCTATAAAGTTAAACAGAAGTTATAAGCATTTTCGTACAGAAGAATTCACCCTCTCCTCCCACCCTTATTTGATGAGCTAGAGCAAAAAGTGTTAGACCAAAATTGTGTATAATTGTTTCAGCTTTCCAATAAAGTTATTTTTGAGTTACCTTAATTGCCTATAATTTGGAAAAAATCATGATTTTATCATTTGCCATAGCAGATACGCCCCCTAGCGGCGAAGCTAGAAACTTGAAAATAATTTCCAGCGATTTCTCTTGGCCACTTTTACTATACATATTTTTTCCGAAGGCTGTACGATAAATAGTTTCTGAGATACAACCGGCGACCATTTTTAGTTGTACACCCTGTACATATATGATGATTTCAAGTGTTTTTTGGGGCTTCAAAGTTAAACGTATGGAAAATGCCAGAATTTTCATACGGTTGTCTCAAAAATCACAGTTTTGGAATCACTGGTTGGATATTTGTAAAAAAAGGTTTAAATCAAAACGGAATGATTTTGATAAAGCCAATACTGTTTAAAATAACTTTTTTATCTTTTTAAACCACAAATTTTCAAAAATTACATCTAACTAGTATATAGGTATGATTCTTTTAAAAAATGACTATTCTGGAACCGCTGTTTAGATTTTTTTAAAATTAACTCTGTTGCTAAGGTGAATGATGATTTTATTTTGAAAAAATCACCAACTGTTTGTATAAATTTTTTCCGTGTGCCTTTTTAAAAAATCGCTTTTTTCGAGGGTAAATGATTTTAAAATGCCAGTTTTGAAACCACTGGTTGGTTTTTGCTAAAATAATTAATTTCATAGCGAAGGGAGAGTTTTTATGATTAAAATCGTCACATTCTGTTCATTGTTTATCTGAAACGATTTTTGGATAGAATTTTTTTCCCAATTAAAAAAACGTTAGAACGATATAAGTTTAAAATGTAATTCCAAATAATATTAAAGAAAGAAAATTTTCCAAATTGTTTCCTTTTCAAGATAGGTATTCTTAAAAAATCTAAAAATGTCTTCCAGTTTTTACGTAAATCGAATCTACATACATACTTTAGATCCAGATATAAACTGGTTTGGGAAGTTTGTTTTCAAATTGACACCCTGTGCACTGGAAACTTGTATTGCTGTCAAACAATAATATGAAGAAAATATAAAATAATAGAACATGTTTTCGAAGCTTTATACAATTTAACTACATGGATGTAAAATTAATTGTAATAATAATAAATTCGCTTATTAATAATTTTCTATTAAAATTAAATTAGTTAAACGAGTTCTGCATGAATACTGTAGATTTTATCTCATAAATATAATTAATTTCGTTGGGAATATCAAACATAATTTTTAAACATTAGGTACTTAATTAAATTACTGGGTTATTTATTCCCCCAAAACTGAACGCAAATTAAACTCACCTGTGCCATTTGGTAGATCTTGAACGTAGGTTGGGAAACATTTTACAATAGAGCTTGGATGTGTGTCCTTTTTCAAACCTCTTTCTAAATTTTCCAAAAGGCTGATCATATATTTTTTTAATTTGCCGTTGTCCAGGACTAGCTCCTTGCATTTTTCACGAACCTGCAACAAAAATTACAATAATTAAAAATTGAAAATTGAGATTTTACTATAATACTGCAGTAAGAAGTTAAAATATAGGTTGATTGGATGAACGATGGTCCGGAACACTCTTCAACTTGTCGGATTTTTCATCTAATAGTATTAAAAAAACATTCATGTTGCTAGAAGTATCTGAAGAAAGTTAAAAAACGACTATTTTTATGGTGGATATTTTGTCAAAAAAGAAAACCCAGATCAATAAAAGTTTAATGTTCATATACAGGGTGTTTCCCAAGTACGTGCAGATAGCTTACGAGCGTATTCTTTAGCCAAAAATAAGGCTAGTTTTTCAAATTAATATAGGGGCTTTAAGCTTTCGTTTCCGAGATACAGGGTGTTATTGTAAAAGTTAAATTAATTAAAATTTCAAATTCAAAATCAAGCAAAACGTTCTAATTTGAAACTGATTTGACATAGATTTGAAGGAATGTCAAACAATGCTAAAAATTAGTTGCTGTCACCTGCAACTTGTTTTTTATGCTCACTTCGTCATAATTTTGTAAAATGTATCCAGTAAGAAAAATTGCAATTTGCAATTAAACGGTGGCAAATGTTAAAAAAACGCACGAGATAACTTTTGTTCAGATTTAAATTGCACATTTAATAGTGTTCAAAATTTCTGTGGGGTCGTATTGCTTTTATTTTAAAAATAATATTACTAGGTAGTTAATCATATATCCGCCACTGACTAATTACCGAATTTGATATTTTTGCTTTTTATGGCACTCAATTATGACAAGTGGTATACCAAATTTGGTTAGAATATCTTGCGTGGTTTAGAAAATAAAAAATAAAAACCATAAAATCTTGTAAACACCCTGTATCTTGGAAACGAAATGACCCCATATTTGTTTGAAAAAGTAGCGTTATTGTTGGCCAAAGAATACCCTCTTAAGTTATCTGCGCGTACTTAGGATTAGAAAACACCCTATATACAAGAGAAACAAAAAATAAAAACTTTTTTTTGAAAATTACCTTATAATTGAGCTAAATTGAAAAACCAATTTCCAAAAAATTTTAAAACGGCTATAATTCAAAAACGTTAAACATAATCAAAAAAGTTATTTAGGTTAATATTTTTATATACAAGACGAACAAAAAATGAAGATAAGTTTTTCCGAAAACAGAACTAGGTATAATGATTTTTTGGGAAAAAAGATAGTCTTAAGCTGTAGTGCAGTCTTTTGACATCTTGATTATCTGATGATATCCGCAGAGGTGGACTAAGGTATAAGCGAAACAAGCGACCGCTCTGGGCACCAACAGGAAAAGCGCGGCAAAATGCTCATTAATGAATGTAAATAATCTAGATTTCGATATACAGGGTGTGTCACGACGAGTTGACAGTAGACATAACTCTATTACTAAACACAATTTGGTTCTAAAAATTGGTACACGCTCAATATACAATGTGCTCTATTTAATGAAAATATTGCCAACTTTCTGGTACTTCTGGTTATACTGGAAGTAGACACAAACTTTGTTATTTTAAATGGAACACACTGTATATTTTTGAATTTTTAGATTCTACACTTCGTTTCAGACAAAAGTATTAAAGTTGTATGGTTCTAACATTAACGGTATTATAATTATTTACACTTTTTCATTTTTTTTTACAAAAACATAGATGTAAATAAAAATTCAAATCTTGACAATGACACGTTTTATCCAAAATTTGTTTCTTGTGTTTGAAATAGGAATATACAAGAAATAAGCTGATGTAGTTTTGGAAAACTTGCTTTATACAGGGTGTTGATGGTTGTCCGTTCATTTTTAAAAACTTTAATCAATGATAACTTAATTTTTTTAAATGGAACACCCTATATATTTCTAGATTTTCGAATTCTACTCTTAATTCGAGACATAAAAGTATTAAGGTTGTAAGGTCTTAAAATTAACGGTACTATAATTAATTACGTTTTTTAAAAATGAACGGTCAATCACAAGCACCCTGTACAAAGTAAGTTTTTAAAACCATATTACCATGTTTCTTGTACATTTCTGATTCCACTAAAATTTGGTTTGTTTTTTGAAAGAACGTGTCATTAGTAAAATATGAAAATGTTTGACTGTAAGTTTTTGTATGAAAAAATTGGAAGAAACATAATTACTTAATTAAAATAAATAAATAAATATCTGATGTGCCCAACACATGACTTTCTTATACTTACGGATAGTATCACAATAATTACTTTTCCTAAAGAAATTAAGTTAAATTTCTTGTAAAAATTTTGAAGGTTTCCAGCAATTTTCAAATAGTCTCTGTCGCACTTATTGCAATACGCATAAATCTGTCCTTGTCCCACTCATTATAACCGAATTTTACGACAAAAATGTGTTTTATTTTAGATTTTTGACCTATTATCACTTAAAAAAATCTCCCGATATGAAATTACATTTATTTATTCATTATTATTGTTTTCGGTACCATAGAAACCAGTAAAATAAAAAAAAAAACTAATGGACCGGTCCTTCTGGGATTCGAACCCGGGACCTTCCGTTTGGCAGCCATATAATGAAACACATGGTCTACCTCGACCATCGGATTCAACTATCAACGCGCGCTATGAGAAATATAAAGTGTTTTAAAAATATCTAGTTTTTTTGAATTTTTTTTGACAGAATTTCAAAAAAAAGTTCAAACAAAATTTGTTCAAAATTCAATTCTAAATCAATGTTAAAGAATAAAAAAATTTCATAAAGTGTTTATTTTTCAAGATATTCCTAAAAAACATAAAAATATCATCAGGTAACTGTCACTTGTTTTAGTGCTAGATGAAAAACATTGAATGTGGCACCCACAAATTTGTTCAAACTCTTAAATATGAAATTTGAATCAAATCCGAGAAGTCGTTTTTGAGTTATGGTGGATACAGACAGACACACAGACAGACACACACACACACAGACAGACATCATGGCGAAAATGGTCAAAATGGATTCAGGGGCCCTCAAAACGTGTAAATCCATCAAAATCTCGAAGTCGAAAAAAATCACGATTACTATACTTCCTTATACTACGTATAAGAAAGAAAAATATCTGATGTGTCCAACACATGACTTTCTTATACGGATAATACCTCAATACCTCAATGCCTTTATTTGATTGACGTTTACTGTCAAATTGACAAATTAAGTACTTATTTGCATCCGTCGCCAAAAATCAAAATGCCAAAACTTACTGAACGACTCATGATAAAAAATAACCTAATTTCTGTGAAATTAACTGACGAGAGGCTAATCACAGCAAAGTATTCCATCAAATTCAAGGTCACGTGTAAGGGCAATGGTTATTCCGGCATCATCTTATGGTACCGATTTATGCTATTATTTAAAGGAAAAAAAAACTATACAAAACAACCTAACCTGGTCCGTGACTTATAATCGCTCCGAATAAATAAAGCATTTAATTAAAATTAAAAAAAAAAAGGGAAATCTATGGAATCGAACCAGCACCGTGTAGATTACTAGGCAGATTCTCTACCCACTGTGCCACGGCGACTTGTGCTAGAGGTGGTATTTGTTCTGGATAAGAAGAGTACACTGAATACTTTGCTGCTATTAACTACTCCTATTAACTGTACATATTACAATATGACACAAAAAACACAAATCAACGACCGCGTAACAACCGGTGGTAGTTTCGCCACCACAATGCTGCCGTAGTTGTCGATCTTTTCAAATAATAATATTGCTACAATCGATTTCCTCAACGGTATAGATTTCTGTAATATATATAAAGTACTTTTGCAACTGAGTGATAGATGGCGCTATTATATGAAAAATAATTAAAAAAATTTGACGGAATTTCAAAAAAAAGTTCAAACAAAATTTGTTCAAAATTTAATTCTAAATCAATGTCTAAGAATAAAAAAATGTCGTAAATTGTTTATTTTTCAAGATATTCCTAAAAAACCTAAAAAGTCATCAGGTAACTGTCACTTGTTTTGGTGCTAGATAAAAAACATTGATTGTGGCACCCACAATTTTGTTCAAACTCTTAACTATGAAATTTGAATCAAATCCGGTGAGTCGTTTTTGAGTTATCGTGGATACAGACAGACAGACACACACACACACAGACAGACATCATGGCGAAAATGGTCAAAATGGATTCAGGGGCCCTCAAAACGTGTAAATCCATCAAAATCTCGAAGTCGAAAAAAATCACGATTACAATACTTCCTTATACTACGTATAAGAAAGTAAAAATATTAAATTAGATATAATAAAAACAAATTTTAGTGGACGTAGAAATGTACAAGAAACATGGTAATATGGTTTTAAAAAACTTATTTTATATCTACAGGGTACATATGGTTGATCGTTAATTTTTAAAAACCTTGGAAATTGGAAAACACCTAATTAATTATAATACCGTTAATTTTAAGACTTTACAACCTTAATACTTTTATGTCTAAAATTAAGTGTAGAATTCGAAAATGTGGAAATATATAGGGTGTTCCATTAAAAAAAATAAAGTTATCATTAATCAAAGTTTTTAAAAATGGACGGACAACCACCAACACCCTGTATAAAGCAAGTTTCCAAAACTATATCAGCTTATTGCTTGTATATTCCTACTTAAAACGTAGGAAAAAACTTTGGAAAAAATGTGTCATTGTCAAGATTCGAATTTTTATTTACATCTGTTTTTGTAAAAAAAAAAATGAAAAAGTGTAAATAATTATAATACCGTTAATGTTAAGACATACAACCTTAATACTTTTATGTCTAAAATGAAGTGTAGAATCTAAAAATTCAAAAATATACAGGGTGTTCCACTTAATATAACAAAGTTTGTGTCTACTTCCGGTATAACCGGAAGTGCCAGAAAGGTGGCAATGTTTTCATTAAATAGAGCACATTGTATAATGGGCGTGTACCAATTTTTAGAACCAAATTGTGTTTAGTAATAGAGTTATGTCTACTGTCAACTCGTCGTGACACACCATGTAATGAATTGATCTCAACAATTCTTTATTGGAATTAATTTTTGGTCTTAATGTCAATAAAGTAAATAGTCTATTCACTTATTACATTATAAAGATAATATTAATATTCTAAGGAAAAGGGCGCCGAATGTTATCCCGCTTGTAGATATCCGTCCCTGGATATCGGCACTCTATTAATAGTAAATAGTAAGTAAGTATTTAAAATAAATAAAAGGTTACTTCTTTAAACATTCACAAATGCAATAATTAAAGAAAAACTAGTATGGATTTACATATTCTTATTTATAGAAGCTAAAAACGTTAAGTAAACAAACTGCCTCAAATATAACGATACTTCCGGTATCACTGGAAATATAAAGGCGTGATTAGTATATTTTAGAAATAATTTTAATTTGTCGTTAGACCCTGTATGTATAAAATATAAAATGGAGAATTTTTTGATTATTTTGTTCTGTTCAATATTTCTGACCACTCAGGTAGAAATATTGTAATGTTTATGGGTTAAAAATAATTTAAAAAAAAACGTTTAGATACTCTGAAGAAGTTTAAAAAGTTCTATTTAATAATAAAAAAAAATAAAATAAAAAATATAAAATGCGTTTGGATTTTCTTTAGATATATTAGGGGTTTTATCGTTTTTAACTGAAGGTATTTTATGTAAGTATAATATAAATTATCTCTACGACTGTAACGCGCGCATTTCTTATCGTGTATTATTCTATTATTCATTGTTTTCGACGTACGAAAAAAATGGTTATTCCTACTTTGTTTACATATTTTAGCCACAACTTGAACTGTTACAAAAGTTGAAAGTTTATTGATATAAGTTTCCTAAAAATAAATGACAACAAAAATGAATCAATCACCCACGCATTTATACACAGCACAGAGCCCATGTGGCCTGAAGGCTTGTCGACACGAAACCCATTCCGGTCGATGGCAATGTACACACCTCTATTTTTTAACCAACCCCAAACCACCATCGGTCAAAACATTTGTTATCATAAAATATCATGTGAACATACCACATTATTTGGTTGAACGTTCCTTGTAAAGCCCATTTTAAACAAAAACACATAGATTAGCCACAGTACGAAAACAAGTTTTGATAATTATTTAGGTATAGAAATAGAATTAGCGGCACCAGCAGCGCCACGAAATCCACGATACGACTGCCGCTTTGAATGAAACTGGAACATTGGAAGGGTCGGCAAAACGAGTGAAACGAATAGATATCGTCACCCTTTTTTGGCGCAAGCCGACTTTCCTGTCGCTGGTTCCATTGGGCCGAGATAGAGGTGTGTGCTGGTGACGTCATCATTGTCTGCATGCACACCGTCACGAACTATACGGCGGTGTGTCCTGTCCCTGTCCTCTCTTGCAAATCAAGTAATGTAAAAAATCTAGAATCGAGTAGATGGTTACGGTATTGTGATTTTAGTCTGGTGAAATGTTTTGCAATGTTCGTGTTCTGTGAAATATTCGTTATATAAACAAATGAGATTCGTATAGAAATTTTCTATGAAATTTAACTTGACAAGGACGGCAATCTTCAAGCTTTATGTCGAAATCGTTTATTTGATTGTATGCTTTGTTTTGGGGCTTGGAACACCTTGGATTGTCATTGCCAATTTATTTACATGTCATTAGAGAGTCTTTTTAGTTCTAGATTATTCTACTCTCTCAGGGTTTCCTTTGATATTGATATACAGAGTATTTCAAACTTCTGGAGCTGGGGGAGCAGCAGTCACAACCATATTGGCAAAAATATCCTATGGATATTCGAGGACAAATCCATGCAAATAAATTCTCCAATTTACTTCTAACAATCCACTAAAGAACTCTTGGAAGGTTATTCTCTTCTACACATTTCAAATCTGGCGCCTAATTTAGTGACTTTCTCTGTTAAATATAGGCACAAGAGCACTGCTAATGATAAATTGTGTTAAAATAATATAAATTGAAACATTTCAACTGAATTCATAACTAATTTGTCGATATTTCACCGGAATAAGATGTGAAGTTGCCCTATCAAAACACGTTTTTCAGTTATAACTCGGATACATCGAGAGCTGGGGAAATTATGTACATACTTGACTATTTACTTACATCCACCCAACAGACCCGAAGTCTTGATAATTTAATTTAATTACTCGTATTACCGCCGGTTTTTTACAGAATATATTTTCCGTAGAACGACCGTTGGTACAACAATATTATTTAATAGTTTCCGAGTATTTCCGAATTAATACGAAGACACCCGATATAAAATAATAATTACAGTTGGATTCTTATAAGTTGTCCGTTTCGTCATCGTTTTAATTTTTATAATTTTCGTATAAAGCGTAAATGACGTTAGTCGTTTAGGCTTTAGGCAACTATATTCGACTCCCTAGCACTGTGTCTTTCTCATTTACTCGTTGTATGAACAAAGAACAAAAGAACGCTTAACTGCGTACGTTGTAGATCAGAAATAAATTTGTAACGAAACGGACAAGTTAAAAGAATCCAACTGTACAATCATTTGCATTAATAAAATGTTGAATGTGGATAGTATGATTATTGACTATAAGCTTCAGTACTTCTCAAAGATCAGAATTAAATCCGTATCGTAAATAAGTAAGTCATGTACTGGACACATTAGATATTTTTATTTAACTAGTTGAACCTGGATTTGACTGAAAAAAACTCAGCAATTAATTTAATGGATTTTTCAGATTTACACATGAATCATGATACAATTGTTTCTAATTGTTTAGAAAGTGGTGACACTTTTCGTTATTTATATGTGAGCATTTTGATCTACTGAAACCTTCTGTAGGTATTGCAAATTTATTACAACTTCCACTTGATAGTTTAACTTTTTTGTAGCTATACCTATGTATGTAATTAATGTAAACAACTAAATTGCAGAGAAGATTTTTTTAGTCTTTATTGAAGCATATAGAACCATTTTTCTTAATAATACCAGAATTAATCTCGTATGTACCTGGAATACAGAAAACTTTGTTGTAATAAACATACCACATGACGGAATGCAAAAACCCATTGAGTTATTAGAAATAGACTCCGAGGAAATAAAACAGTAATCAAACCTCACAAATTCGCATCTATCTCCTATAGTTTTATAAAAATTTAACAAAAACGATCTTAAACCATTGAAAGTATAGCTTAGGCTGTAAGTTTGTCTAGAATTATTCTCGTAGTCCAAAAAACCATTGAGTTATTAAAAATAGAATGTCAGGAAATGAAAAAATAATAAAACCTCACAAATTCGCATCTATCTCCTATAGTTTTATAAAAATCTAACAAAAACTATCTGAAACTATTGAAAGTATAGTTTGGGTTGTGAATTTGTCTAGAATTATTGTCGTAGTTTAAAAAACCATTGAGTTATTTAAAATAGAATGTCAGGAAATGAAAAAATAATAAAACCTCACAAATTCGCATCTATCTCCTATAGTTTTATAAAAATCTAACAAAAACTATCTGAAACTACTGAAAGTATAGTTTGGGCTGTAAGTTTTTCTATAATTATTGTCGTAGTCCAAAAACCCATTGAGTTATTAAAAATAGAATGTCAGGAAATGAAAAAATAGTAAAACCTCAGAAATTCGCATCTATCTCCTATAGTTTTATAAAAATCTAACAAAAACTATCTGAAACTATTGAAAGCTGTAAGCTTTGTCTAGAATTATTGTCGTAGTTTAAAAAACCATTGAGTTATTTAAAATAGAATGTCAGGAAATGAAAAAATAATAAAACCTCACAAATTCGCATCTATCTCCTATAGTTTTATAAAAATCTAACAAAAACTATCTGAAACTATTGAAAGTATAGTTTGGGCTGTAAGTTTTTCTATAATTATTGTCGTAGTCCAAAAAACCATTGAGTTATTAAAAATAGAATGTCAGGAAATGAAAAAATAGTAAAACCTCAGAAATTCGCATCTATCTCCTATAGTTTTATAAAAATCTAACAAAAACTATCTGAAACTCTTGAAAGTATAGTTTGGGCTGTAAGTTTGTCTAGAATTATTGTCGTAGTACAAAAAAACATTGAGTTATTAAAAATAGAATGTCAGGAAATGAAAAAATAATGAAACCTCACAAATTCGCATCTATCTCCTATAGTTTTATAAAAAATCTAACAAAAACTATCTGAAACTATTGAAAGTATAGTTTGGGCTGTAAGTTTGTCTAAAATTATTGTCGTAGTCCAAAAAACCATTGAGTTATTAAAAATAGAATGTCAGGAAATGAAAAAATAATAAAACCTCACAAATTCGCATCTATCTCCTATAGTTTTGTAAAACTCTAACAAAAACTATCTGAAACTATTGAAAATATAGTTTGAGCTGTAAGTTTGTCCAGAATTATTGTCGTAGTCCAAAAAACCATTGAGTTATTAGAAATAGAATTTCAGGAAATAAAAAAATAATAAAACCTCACAAATTCGCATCTATCTCCTATAGTTTTATAAAAATCTAACAAAAACTTTCTGAAACTATTGAAAGTATAGTTTGGGCTGTAAGTTTGTCTAGAATTATAGTCGTAGTCCAAAAAACCATTGAGTTATTAAAAATAGAATGTCAGGAAATGAAAAAATAATAAAACTTCACAAATTCGCATCTATCGCCTATAGTTTTATAAAAATCTTACAAAAACTATCTGAAACTATTGAAAGCTGTAAGCTTTGTCTAGAATTATAGTTATAGTTTAAAAAATCATTGAGTAATTAGAATTAGAACGTCAGAAAGTGAAAAAGTAAATAAACTTCAAAAATGCGCATCTATCTCCTATAGTTTTATAGAAATCTAACAAATCTACTGAAAATACAGTTTAGGCTGTATGTTTTTTATAAAATTATTGTCCCAATGCAAAAAAAACAAAGAGTTATTAGTTGTTACTTAGAAATAAAATGCCAGGATTTGATAAAGTAAAAAAAACTTCACAAATTCGAATTTATCTGTAAGTTTTGTTTAAAATTATTCTCGTAACGGTATGATGCAATTGCTTAGACGTTTTTCTTATAATAATACAATCTAATCTTATCTCCAATAAAGAATAAGCCATCAAGAAAACTAGAAAACAATTATTATAACCTGATGATAAACAAACAAAAATGACATCACAAAATTACAAATTGTGCTAGTTGTTATCAATACGTGAACACGTTTAATTGGCCAAATGTGTGAATAATAGGTTTTGTCATTATGTCACCTTGATGTCTCCTTGAATGATAAGGGCAACAAGTCAGTTGAACTTCGGTGTGCTTTGCACTTTATTAGAGGTACAGTCAAGATTCAAGTTCAGTTCCAGCAGTTCATCTAACAATTAGTCGATGTTAGGCATGCGCTTAGACACACCCACAACATTCCGTCAGATGCAGTAAGGGGGAAATGACGGTGCATGACGTGCGCGAAAGATTATATTTAAATTTTGTACATACAACTAGACCCAAGCTACTGCCGACTGGATTTTATGATGTAATTTCTCATGGTCATACATCACCTCGATTTCTTATTTTTCACTTTTTGGCCTCAAATTAGCATAGTCTATAAGGTTTCTACATTTCCTAGGAGTAGTTGCAGTAACCTTAATCGAAATTAGTTGTTTGGTTTAGTTGAACATCAAAAATATACAGGGTGTCGACAAAATCTAATCGCAAACATCCTCTGATGAAAAAATAATCAAATTGGGCCCACATATTATTATTATACAAAAGTGGTCTTTGAATAATATATATGATTCTATTCCCTATTACCTATAGTATACACGATTCACGATATACATTTCGGTTTTAGTTTAACGTTTGTCTTAGAACTCCAATAAATCTGTGACGTAATCGACAGCATAAAAATTGTTAAAATTAAAATAGAGATAATTAAATGGCGGGTTTATACTATAAACAAAAATCCAACGTCATCGCAGTTTGATTTTGTACACACAAAAAGTCACTATAACGGTATTTAGCAATTATTGGAAAAAATAATAATCCAGTAAAATTAGATTAAAAAATGGCAAAATTGACACTATGGCCAAATTTTTGAGAGTAAGTCAAGGGTCATTGATAAAGCTCCGAAACGCAAAAATCCAACAAAATTTCCACGTGCATCACGTGATAAGGGTGATTTTTTATATCTCGGTTTCTACTGGTTGGATTTTAATGAATTTTTTTAAAATTTATTCAGAAAAATATTTCAAGTAACTTTTGTTTGAAACTTTTTTTGATAGCTGTTTAAAGAGAAAAGTTATAAGCAAAATACTGCCCTTCTTTAGGGGGTGACTTTCTTCAATAAAATATACTTATATATTTTTCTATTGCAATAATGAAAAAAATCTTCAAACAAAAGTTTTAGAGGATCTTATTTCCTACAACTTTCATTTCGTATATTTTTTTGTGACGCAAAAAGTACATGAGGTAGAGGGCGCCAAAGTCAACTGCGCTTACAAAATATTACTTCTAATGGTAAAATTCGCGTTTTTTGGTAATCATCGTTATTAATTTTTTTTTCATTGTAATAGTAAAGTATACATATTATGTATATTTGATTGAAAAAAGTCACCCCGTAAAAAAGACCAGTGTTTTGCGCCCTCTACCTCATGTCATTTGAGTTTCACAAAAAAATATCCGAAATGAAAGTTGTAGGAAATAATATACTCTACAACTTTTGTTTAAAGATTTTTTCGTAATTGTAATAGAAAACATATACATTTTAATGAAAAAACACCCACTAAAAAAGTGCAGTGTTTTGCGCCATCTATTTTATGTAATTTTTGTGTTACAAAAAAAATACTTGAAATAAAAGTTGTAGGAAATAACATCCTCAACAACTTTTGTTAGAATATTTTTTTCATAATTGTAATAGAAAAATATATATATATATATATATTTTAATGAAGAAACTCACCCCCTAAAAAAGAGCAGTCTTTTGCTTATAACTTTTTTGTTAAGAGAGCTATCAAAAAAGTTTCAAACAAAAGTTGTTTGAAATATTTTTCCGAATAAACAAAAAAAACTACATTAAAATCCAACCAGTAGCGACCAAGATATAAAAAATCACCCTTATCACGTGATGCACGAAAATTTTGTTGGATTTTTGTGGTTTAGGGCTTCGTCAATGACCCACGACTTGCTCTCAAAAATTTGGCCATAGTGTCAATTTTGTAGATATTATGTACTTTTCGATCTAATTTAACTGGCCTATAAAAGCCTCGCCACATAAGCTGTGCTGTGCCATGCATGTCTATGCTATTTTTCATTTTTAATGACAATGGTTGTTATGCAAATAATACTGAAAAATAGCATAGACACAGAATAGCACTGCTTATGTGGCGAGGCCTTAAATCCTAAAGTATTTGTTCCTGAAAAAAATATGGGAGTACCTAGTACTATGTTCAAATTTTGGGAGTATAAAATAGACTTATTTCTAACACTAAGAAATTCAAAAATGGTAGGTCGATCTTCATTTGTTTTGAAGTTACAAGCTTTTGATATTATTAACAAAAAGTTTTCTTTTTTCACTGATATCTCTTGAACCGTTGTTTTTATCAGAAAAGTGGTTGGGAGCAATTTTGTAGCAAAAGAAAATATGCAATTTTTTTTGTTTAACAATTTTTTTTGCAGTCAATTGTTTAAACACTAATGACGCGGGAAGTGAATAATGCGGGGCGGGGTGACTACTGCCTTTTTCATTTTTATCGTCAGTGATGCAAATTGTTTCAGAGCTATTGTATATTATGAAATTTTATCCTTTTAGTCATATACTATCAATAATAATGAAAAAGCCATACTCATCCCCGCCCCGCATTATTCAGTTCCTGCGTCATTTTTGTTTAAACAATTGACTGCACAAACAATTTGTCTAGACAAAAAATGTGCGAATTTTTTTTGCTACAAAATTACTTTCATCCACTTTTCTGATAAAAATAACGGTTTAAGAGATATCACTGAAAAAAGAAAACTTCTTGATAATAATTTCAAAGACCTGTAACTTCAAAACAAATGAAGATTGACCTACCACTTTTGAATTTTTAGTGTTAGTATTAAGTCTATTTTATATTCCCAAAATTTGAACATAACGATACGGAACACCCTCTGTATTACATTATAATTGCAAATTCTATTTGAGTTATGTGAATAAGCATAAAATATTCATACTATACAATTTTTAATGTATAAACAATAATAACTTAACTGTTTTGTACATTATTAAACATGCAAACACATTACAAGATAGGAAATATTAATGAAATATTAAAATATGATAAGGATCTTTGACTAACAAACATGTTTTCTTCTTTGTCAAATTTTCACGAACTAAACACGGTTAATTTTTGATGTTGTACATACCTACATAAATTTTATTGACATAAGCACTGTAGTGTTTTTGTTGAGTATTTTGTTTATTATACAACATTATTACAATACCGCAAATCAAATATACGTAGGTACATTAACTTTATCTTCCAAAAAAAAAACTCAAACAAAATGTAATAAAAATAAAATAATAGAAATTTTGAACCTTTAAGTCTACCTACATGAAAGAATAACTGGTATAAAAAATCGTATAATAGAAGCAATAAATTTACCGGCTTTAACGAAACATAATTCTATAGAAACGCCTAAAAATAAAAATTACCAAAACATAATGAGGTAACCGGTTTTAGTAGTTACTTTTTCAAATTACATGCACCTTTATTTTAAGCTTCCATCACTTGAAATGTTAACAAAAAGATTGAAATATAAAGCGCCGCGTTTATCATATCCACAGAACCGGCATAATCCTGAAATAATAAGCACATAGAAACAACTTACTTTTGGTGTGACATACGCACTCAAATCAAAATCACCTTGTTGCATTTTCATTTTCTTGACAATTTCTCCAACACCCAATTACCATCAACTTTAAATAGATTAATTACAGATACTTTTTTTAACGCGAACGTATTTCCGTGTGACACATACAGGAAGGACAAGAGGTCACCTTCAAAATCACACCCCCGAGCCGGTCGATGTTTCTGAAACGTCACCAGAGGAGAAAGTAAGCCAGAAAGGGGTGCGCAAAATGCGCCGTGGGTAAGGCGCCGTTCCATCCGGCGAGACTATGTGTATAGTGTAAAGGCTAAAGGGTGCAATACTTTATAAAAAATATATTTAGTTGGGGGAAGGACCAATTCAGTATGGTGTGAGGTAGGTAGGTATTATCAGAAATAAACAGAAGAGAACTTTGATTATAATTAAGTTTTTTCTATAGGAAACACAATTAAACTCTAATGATTTTCAACATGATCGTGATACACCTCTTGCTATTTAAGGGGATGAAAATGTCACATAAAAAAATCAAGTATATAAGGTTTATTTTCATTATTTACATTAATCTCTTTTCACAAAAAAAAAACATTCCCTTTTCAGACAATTATTCCAAAATGTATGAATTTTGAATAGGTGAAATTTTAAATCTCTAAAACGGTCATGTTGCGAAAATGCTTTTAATATTTATCTATTTTTAAATAAATTGCGGGATTCATACAAAAGGGAAAGATTATCCTTGGTAACTTTTTTGGAAATAGCCACCATAATCGAGTTTTATTGGAAAAATAAAGTCAAAAATGTTTTAAATCGACTGTCTCAAAACTCTACGTTTTATTGAAAAAATTTATTTAGATTGCGAACAAAAAATTAAGAATAACTTTCTTTTTAAAAAACATTAAGCTCATTAACTCATTCCAAAAACTGTAAAAACATACTTTAAATAGCCTTCTTAACGTTAACGGTAGGTATTCCAATTTTTCGCATTTTTTCAAAAAAATAGATATATGCAGTTCCCGAAAAACGTTAATATATTTTAGCAGTAAGGTATCAGTTTCGAAAAACTAAAATACTAATTAAAGAGGGAAAGTGTCTGGAATATTTTAATATACTTACAGTAAATTTATCTATCAGGTATAGGGTGTTTAACATTTGGGGTTCATTTTTAGAAAATTAAATCTTCGATAACTTTATTTTTTCAAATGGCACCTTCTCTATACAGGGTGTCCGGAAATTAGAAGCAAAAAACTCGGGGGGTGATTCTACTTGAAAAATTAATGTGGCAAGTTCCTATAAAATTTTTCCGAAAGCTCATTAATATTAGGGTTACAGGGCCTTAAAGATTGTTTTTTTAAATTAATTTTTTCCAGTAACTTTTTTTCTAGTGTACCGATTCGTTTCAAATTTGGCACTCTTATCACTAATGTTTATTTGTATTCTTACACCAAATTTGAGGTAAATCCCCAGTGTCAAAGAGTCGAAACTGACGTTGACCTTCGGATAAAGACCCAGAACTTTTTTGTTAGGCACTTTTTCTAAAATTTGATGACGCCCAATTAATCAGCATCGAAAAATCTTCAAAAAATATCCTGTTGCTGCATCACGATAAAACGATTCGTTTTCAAGAAAAACGCCTTAAAAAATTTGCTTGCATTAAATGAATACCAACTACTTAACTACACTACTACAGCTCATTTTCAAGATTAAACAGAAGTGCGTTTTTCTCGAAAACTACTCGTTTTATCGTTACTCAACAAGAGGATCTTTTTTGAAGATTTTTCGATGCTCTTCAATCGGGAATCATCAAAATTTAGAAAAAAAGTTATTGGAAAAAATTGAGTTAAAAAAAAATTTTGGGGCCTTGTAACCCCAATATTAATGAACTTTCGGAAAAATGTTATAGGAACTTGTCACATTAACTTTTCGAGTAGAATCACTCCCCGAGTTTTTTGCTCCTAATTTCCGAACACCCTGTATTTCTATGATGTCTTTGAGAGAATTAAATTCTCTATCTTTTTCATTAAGTACTCTCTATACCGGGTGTCCAAATAAGAAACGACGCCGGCTGTATCTCAGAAACTATTTATCATACAGCCTTCGGAAAAAAATATTTATAGTAAAAGTGGGCAAGAGAAATAGCTGGAAATAATTTTTAAGTTTCTAACTGGACCGCCAGAGGGCGTAACACTAACGACAAAATTACAGTTACTAGATAAATACAGTAACGCAAGGTTATGGGCCAATGAATGCGAAAAGGACAGCTAGTTTTGACCCCAATATGGCGGACTCGTTTGGGAATTTTTATTTTCACCTAAACAAATCACGTTTCAATGTCATTATAATAATTATTTTAAATTAAAAATGTTTACTTGTTGACGTTTGTCTTTTTAGTTTGATATTATATTGTAATCCACCAATACCAACCTGGCGACAGTAAATTGCATTAGGTCTATTAACAAACTCATTTAACTGTTAACGAACTGTTTTGGGTGTTTTAATAGCTTTGTCAAAGACGCAAAATAGAAAAAATCTTATAGCATTTAAAATCCGTTTGTCGTTAAAATTTTCATTGATCTTAACATTAATATATTTTTTAAATTTAAATTTGCCGCTTTTTTTGCCCCCAATATGGCGGACGTTGCGTTACTGTATTTATCTAGTAACTGTAGACAAAATAAAAAACGCGGTTTTTCTCAAAAATATCTCGAGTTAATTAATATATGCCAAAAATAACTATGTTGTAATCTATGTAAAATTAGAAAACTTTTTGTTTGGAGTATTTTTTTCTATCTTGTCAAATAAAGGGTGGATGAAGAGGTGAATGTTTGTTTGAAAAAATTGTAATAACTTTTTTTTGGCTTAACCGTTTTAGATAAAGTTGGTCTCGTTTGAAATAGCGTTTATTAGGGCTTCGGATAAATAGTTGACATCATTAACTTATTTTTTCCCTGGTCGCTATAGGGCGCTTTGTGACAAAGTCGAAGATTTTGGTAATTTTCTCGAAAATGTTAACTGGAATGGTGCTATTATTACTAGATAAGTAGAAAGAGCATAAAACAATGAAGAAACTGGTGAAAACCGCAAGTCGATATCTCTTTTCAATACAAAGATATAAATGAAAACATTTTTTAATCAAATTTTTGCATGGAACGGAATTAGAAAAAAACATTTACGATGGGTAAGTTATTTATGCATTCATATTAATACCTAATATAATGTTAAAAATCATGTTCGTGTTTTAATTACCCGCTAACGGGCTTTACACTCAATATCTAAGCGAGAAAATTAAGGTAAGTATAACTTTTTTAAGATAAATACAGGGTGATTTTTTTAAGGCGCCCATTAGAAAATTTTTAACTTCTAGTTGAGCTAGAGATCTGAAATTTGGAACCTAGGGATAATAGACGATTACGAGTCAAAATGAAATATTTCCAAGATGGCGGCACTTTCGAAAATGGTGGAAGTAGGCGCCATCTTTGTTTTTTTAAATGGCAATTCCTAATTTTTATTTCATATTTGGATTCGGCACTTCATTCGGAGTACAATGAACCAAGGTTGGCATTACTTATCTGTCATAATCAATGACATATATTAATTTTTCTCTTAAAGTTTTCAGAAAAAAGGGTTAATTAAAAAATTCATATCTCATGAACAGTGAAAGATAATTTAATGAATAATTTTTAAGTCGATTCTCTAAATTTCGAGGAATCTTTCTAGCAGTAACACATGTCTGAGCGAGGTTTCCTGCCATTGCTACGATTTTCTGAACTTGAGAATAACAAAATGTTGAAAACTCAATTTTCTCAAATGGCACCTACCTATTCTTAAGTCACCATTGGATGTAAAATCGAATTTTAAGGGGAGTTATACTAGCATGTTCTATACCTAACTCGTATCGTTTTGGAATTATTTGCATTTATTGAGTAAAAATTATTTCCAGCAATTTCTTTTGGACACTTTTACCATAAATATTTTTTTCCAAAAGCTGTACGATAAATAGTTTCTGAGATACAGCCGGCGTCCTCTCTTATTTGGACACCCGGTACATATAAACCTAATACTTTAGGAGATATTTTTATATCTCTGTTAAATATTACACTTTTTAAGCAGTGAAAACTAGAGTTTTATTTCTATTCTACGTTGTTCAATAAGAATAGAATATAGAACTATGATGCAGAACAGCTCAGTGTAACACACTAGATCATTAGAACATCTACGTGCAACATGTTTTTTCCATATGTTGTGAATCATCCTGTATATTATTGTATATGTATGTTTTAGGCATATTTTTTCAAATATTTTGACCAAATTTCAAATCTTAATTCATACGCATTTTCTATTCTACTTTGTAAGTCTTGAAAATAAATTTTGGACCTAAACATATAAGTGTTTGCCATTACCGTCAATTTTGAGAATTTATATTAATATGCCAGAAAAATTAAAATAATATTGATTGGTTTACTAGAATATTATGCCTAATCAAAATAAATTTGATAGTGTTGTTCTTAATTTCATTTATGTGTTATTTTTATATTTTTTAGAATCTAATTTGAAATTTTTGGGTAGAATATTACATGCAAAATTCTAAAATCTACACAGGTATTAACCCATGATGCAAAACTTTGAAGTTATGTGTAATTTTTGATAAAACTCGCCTGCTACAATGTAAACATGAAAATTACACTACATTTACGTATGTTTTGCGTATGTTTAACCTTCATGACATTATATCAACAAACCTTAAAACAATTTACATGATAACTAATGTTAAAATCTATTCAGAATACTTATCATGATTTCAAAAAAATAATTACATTCCAATGCATTTATTGTTGTATTGTGAATGTAGACAACGCATTCTTTCTTTTTTTAGCAAAAAATTAATAAAATTTTTACGTAACAAATATAATTAAAATACTATATGATAATAAATAATACAACGATTTATTGTAGTGCCTAGTTAGATAAAACATAAACTTGAAATTTATAAACCAGATAATCGAGTGACCTTTTGCAATCTCTGCACATAAATTAAAAGTTCGCGCAAAAAAAACAGGAAATGTGAAATTCCTAAAAACGAAATTTTGAATTCATTAATTTTTTCGTCAATTTTGCAGGGCCATAAACGTAGGTGTGTGTACTAATAAATATACCAATCCTTTGTTGAACAATTCCGTTATGGCAACAAACAAGTTAAAAATACCGAATATCCTGACAAATTCGTCTGATATTAAAAATAAACAGTTGATATAAGTTAGCATAATCAATCTGAATAAATAATAATCCTGAGTCCTTAGGAAAATTTCCACTTAACTAGTTTTTTAACAAAACTAAGGTTTTCGTAATTTATACAAATTAGTAGTAGTATAAAAGTGTTGCCCCTGAACAGATTAAATTTTGATATTTAAAAAAAGGTGTGTCAATATACTGAGTGTCCTAACTGTGCGACATAGATACAGTGTATTCAGTACCTCAAAAAATATGTGTTAAGAAAAACATAATTATGTAAATTATGCATTGCTTTGAAACATATAAGGTGTTACGCTTAAGTTAACTTATGTTTCTTTAAATGAAACAATGTACTTTTTTGCACTTTTATATTCTGCAGTACGATTTATACAGGGTGATTCATATCTCGAGTCGAAAAAGTAAGACAAGTGTACCAGGCTGTTCCATTTTCGACAATTTTAGTGGGTATTGAGGTTATTATCAAAGATAGAGTGTTGTAGTTTTCACTTTAGTTTGCTACTTTTTTACGAAACGAAAGATTCCGAGACGAAATTTATCATGACTCTTTTAGTGAAGACTGATAGAGTTTTTTACGTAGAGCGTAGAGTTCAGTGGTGTAGGCAGTTTTTGTCTAAATTTTAGTATATGTAGTAATTAAACTTATGATTTTTTAAATGGGACACCCTGTATATTATTTTTTATATTGATTAAGCAAAATTTTGCTTTTCAAAAATATAATTGTTTCTATTTATTTTGAAAAACAACTCAAAATTCGATATTCTTTTAATAATTTTCGCGCCTCGAGTTATGAAACACCCTGTACATAAAATAACTAAGGAATAAGGGTATTACACCCTAATATGTCTTAGATGCAATGATATTTTGTAAAAATAATTTTTGAATTTGAAAAAAAACACGCTAAGCTAAGATGTCTTCTGAAAAACTTTTTGTGAAATTATCATCCACAGAGTGTTTGCTGACAGTTAGTTTTTGAAAAATGAAAACTATAAGAAATAGATTATAATTTCACTGGGTGTGCATCAACACATACGATTAATACCATTTGGCGTCCTAGGTACTACTAATTTTTTCATCCCTCCCTTTTTATTTGATAAAACTTAAATTAAAAAGTGTCTAAAACTATTTTAAAACTTGGTAAAAATGGATACGAATGTCCGATTTTGAAAACCTCGTCTGTTTTCGTAAGATAAATCTTTAATGAGAACAAAAAAAAATTGGAGATGGTATAGGATAGCTGTTAGTAATTATTTAAGGGCTCCAAACTTCATGGACGCAATTTTAATACTAAAAAATGCCTACAAATGTTTTAAAACATTGTAAAAACTGAAATAAATGCCCGATTTACAAAATGTCAACTGTTTTATATGTTAAACCTTTGATAAGAACAGGAAAAAATCGGAGGTGGAATAGGATAATTGTTAGTATTTTTTTAAGGGCTCCAAACTCGATGATGCAATTTTTAAACTAAAAATGCCTAAAACTGTCTTATAACATTGTAAAAACTGAAATGAGTGCCCTGTTTTCAAAATCTCTACTATTTCGTACACTCAATCTTTGATAATAACAGAAAAAAAAGTAATGCTTTTGACCGATGGGAACTGTCACAAAACGGCCTTCTTTAGGTAATGGTAATCGCAAAATGTAATAGTTATTTATGTATTAAGGGCGTAAAGAGGTTTTTATGGCGCGAAGCCTTATTTCAGGAAAAGGTTGTAGGGCCATAAAAGTAAGTTACGCCAGAAATACATACACTATTTTATGCACAGATTAAGTATTCTTCTCAAATAATTAAATAATTAAATATGTCTCAAGCCGCTTGAAGTACGTTACTATAGTAAAAGGAGTAAACAAGGGTATCCATTTTAACTTTTTACAAAAATTGTTTACTTCAGTTGTGTCATCCAGAATCTGTGATGGATTTTTCATCAGACTAAGAAAATGAGAAAATGTGATGGCTTGCAAAGCCGATACGAGCTGGCTGAATCGGCAAGAAGTAGTGATGGTTTGATACTTACCCGAAAAATCAGAATTTATTTACAAAAAAACTTACTGTGAGTAAAAAAACAGCTCCGACTTTTATTTGACGTTTCATTATAGCCCATGAGCTATAAAAAGACGTTTATGACAAAGAAATTCGTGTATAATTGTCAATTTATAATATATATGTTTTAAGGGATGCAAACTCGATGACGTAATTTTTACACTAATAAATGTTTAAAACTATAAGAAGAAAGTGAAAAGTATGAGTGATGACGTATTTTTCGACTTTGCCATTTGGCAGTTGTCTATTGTGCCCTGTTAACAATTTTTTTTGCAATTTCAAAAATTGTTTTTGCAAATAACTCATTGGCTTTTCTTAAGAACCCGTGAAAAAAAGAGCAAATAACTCAAAAAATGTTAATTTGACGAACCTAAAACCTTTTTAGTACTTTTATGTCTAAAATATAGTAAAATCTAAAAAAAAAATATATACAGAGTGATTCTTTTATCTGGGGAAATGTGTTTTTCTCGTAAACGTCTGAAGAGAATTAAATTTTGAAAAAAGTGTTATATATACCTACTGGCTGTCACTTAAAATTATGATAGAAATATCTATGAATATAAAAACAACAAAAAACTTATTAATACCTAAATTAAACGAAAAATTTAATAAAATAGTTGAATATTTTAACAATTGTTCAATATGAGTACCTTTGTTATCTAAACATAAAACGATAATAAATATAATATAGAGTAAATAAAAAATAACTATTGAAAAATTATGACACCTAAAACTAATGATACAATTTTCTTCCTAGACTTGAAGGAGCATTAATTAACCACCCTACAACTAAACCTTGAGACACTGGACCAAATTTCCGGTCTAATAAAATGATTTAAGATCTTACATAACCTTGCAATAACCTTTTTGTGTAACTATTCATATTTGGAACCTTCAACCTTCAAGTAAATATAATATTACTGGGAACAATAATAATATAAATGCATAATCTCTACAGTAGCAGTTTATTTTTTTAGTTTTACTCTTAATCAATGATATAAATCAAAAACGTCAGACTGAACAATCTGGTAATAACCAGAATTAGTATACGCATTTTGATTAATAGATTGGATGTATAAAGCACATAAGACATGAGTTTAATGAAATCGGTTTTTATTTTTCCTCTATTTCTACTATGATATAAATTAATATGTTAAAAACACATATGGAATTTACTGATATGTAGTAAAATCTAAATTGGAAACTAATTTATTTGTCACAGAAGTGAACAGTACATTCCATTTAATTTTTTTGCCGGTTAACCATGAGCAAACAATCAAGTATGCGAGTAATTATAGGTTCACATAGACGTAATTAATTATACATTTGTAAATTTATATTATTAACAATTAGTTTCGAGAATTGATAATTTTATCTAGCGAGACAACTGAGTACTATACGTTGAAATTGTATTTATTTGTTGATTGGTAGGTGTCGTTGGACCTTCCACAGGGTCTTTCGACTATAATATTAACTTTTACATTAATGAATATTAATAATTACAACGATTTATTAGTATATTAAAAAATGACCTTCGTGTTTGTGATAGATATGTAAGCAGTTCCGTTACAATAATTTTTACTTCCGTTTTAAATTACAGAATTAAATTGTGTTGCCTCAGCCTCAGCCTCACATGATTTCTGTTAACTAGTAATAGCAATAAAAAATTTCCGATGTAGACAAATCACATGACTTTCTTATACAGACCAAAACCAATTTATTTTACAAATTTGTATAAGAGGGTACCGTGCATGCCGTCAATTAAATTCTAAATTAGGGTAGGCTGTTTTGTGTTGTAATTCCATTTTATTATAAATATACCTTAATTTCATTTATAAAATTAAATTAATTCAAATTACAAAAGTCAAGTTGTGAAGCATTTATTTATATGTAATTTTAATTACATATTTATAAAAAAATGGAATTACAACACAAAACAGCCTACCATAATTTCGAATTTAATTGAAGGCACGGTATATTAAATATTCTATTGCAAACTGGGAATTCAACTGAAAAACTATGAATTTTTCAAACATGTTTTATTATATTGTTGATTTTTTATGAAAAATTGAATTACATTTTACAAATTTCTAAAGAGTACATTAAAAAATGTGTTTTCAATTCGAACCAAGAAAATCTTTTAAAGTGTTGATGATTTTTCCTTATTATATTGAAGTTTGTAAGACAGCATTCAAAGTGAAAAACTGGAAATTCGGTGTAGAGCTACTTTCAGACTTGACTATGTAGAAGGTAATAAAAAATTTTAGTTTTCTTACCGTAAGCGCAAAAGTATTCTAAATTATTTTCCACAACATTGATGATTTATTTTAATTAAGGCAACATTAAAAAAATCGGTTAATCCAAGTTAGAGCTATAGAATTTTCAAAATGGACGATGTAGAAGATTGATCATCAGAAATTATATTTTGCATTCTTGGAAATATGGTAGAGTTATGAATTTTCAAAGGAAAATTTGTTCAAAATCCGCTGAAATTCCAAATTTACAATTGTTTAAATCAGCTACTTTACCATTTTTGAAGCAATTTAGGTAGCTTGGAAATTTCAGACTATTTAATCTAACTTGAAAGTGAGGTCTATGTAAAACTGCAATTATTTTCAAAAAACGACCATTTACCCGTGGTTCTATATCGATAACATTTTAAAACATTCCCTGCATAAATTTGTTTGGAAATGTTTGACTCCCCAAAAATGTTTGCAAAAGTGAGGTTTTGGCGAGTGTATAAAAAGGTAGATAGATGGGCTCAAAATAAACCAGTCTTGTTAATAAACTTTTCACAAAAGCTCAATAATTATGAAGATACAACAATGCAAATTTAGATGAAGTACGAGCCCTAACAACTAAATGTAAATTTTTAAAGTATGAAAGGAGAACTGGAAATTTTACGCCAATAATTAGTAAACACCTAACAATACAATAAGATAAAGCGTTAATAACAATATTATGCATGGAAAAAATTATTTATTGGATTTAACAATATTTTAACCTTAATAATTAGCAAACTTTACAAGATGAATTTGCAACTAAATGTTGGGATAATTTTTAATTTAGGACCATTAATAAGAGGTTACGTCTCCTTTTGCTTTAATAGCTGCCTGTACGAGTATTCTAGCAGGCTTTGTATTTATCAAATTTTGGCGTGAAACTGTCCCAAATTTCTTCTATTTTGGTCTTTAAGTCCCCAATGGTTCTTGGTGGATTATTGCGTAGAATACGTTTAATTTTATGCCAAAGAGTTTCAATGACATTTAAGTCCAGACTGGATGAGGACCATGAAAGCACCTTTATGTCGTTTTCGCCAAGTTCCAAAACTGTGATTTTTTAAAAACAGTCATTAGAAAATTACGTCACATTTTTCAAGTGCCATTTCAAAGCTACGAAATATGCCTAAAATCACCAAATAAAGACTTGGGAATTTTTTTGTACATAAAACCAACATCCAGCTTGGCAATAAAGTAAATTTTATCAAAATCCAACAAGTGGTCCCAAAACTGTGATTATTTTAATGTAGATAGCACCCTCAAAAAACACGTTTTTTGAAAAGTGGACTGTGGAATTAGAAAAAAATGCAAAAAAAATCATATTAACATTTCAGGATTTTTTCAATATAGTATGATTATTGAGCTTTAATTTAAATGTTTTTTGACACAAATCCAACCAGTGGTTTCAAAACTGTGATTCTTTAAAACAGTTACTAAAAAATTTTATCATTTTTAAAGGTGCAACTTTGAAGCTCCGATAAATGCCTAAAATCACTAAATAAAAACTTGTGTAACTTTTTTGTAAAGAAAACCAACATCCAGCTTTGCAATAAACTAAATTTCATCAAAATCCGACTACTAGATCCAACGTTTTGAAAATAATAATTCTTTGTTTCTACAATTTTCCCATCCTGCTGGGTTAAAGTGCCACAGTTTTGGAACCGCCGAGCGGATTTTTATGAAATTTACGTTTTTATATAACTAAATGTTGGCATTATAACAGAAAAAATCATCAATATTGTGAAAGTTAATTTAGATAACTTTTGCGCGTATGGAAAAAAGACAATCGAATTTACTTTTGTCCGAACATTTAGTTGTTAGGGCTCGTACTAACATTTTTCAAAAAAATAATAGATGTGTTTTAAATTTTATATTGGGGATATTTGAATTGACTTTATTGACTGAACTATTATTTAGTTCAATAAACTATAAGAAAGTTGTAAAATGATAATTACACCTTCGCTAATTTTCCTTTTAATGTCCTAAATTTTCCATTGTTGAGAGCTGCTGAATATTAAACAAAATAGCAAGTAAGTTGACGTTTAAATGTAAGTAGGTAAGTGTCAAACTGACATTTCAGTTTAAGACAGTTTACTTTTCAGTAAATATTGTTATTTATTATATAAGAAAGTCATGTGTTGGACACATCAGATATTTTCTTTTGAATATAGCATAACAATAAGCTCTATTTTAAATGATTTAGAATGACAACACTATTTTAGAACTTATGTGTAAACCAGTTCCATTTACACAATTTACAATTTTATTTTTCTGTTTAAGAATATTTGGATCCCCCCTCATTACGTCTCTGGTTAGAATAGAGAGATAAAAACGATAATGGGAAGTGTAATACTGTAGCCAATATTCATTTTTCAAATTTCTTACAGTCCATTTTTTTAGTAGAGAGCATTGTAACAACACATATTTGGCGGGAAATTTAAAATACTTAAATTGATTAGCTCTTTTTCGATCTCCCCAAATATTTTTAGTCCCATTATGATAAATAAAAACTTCCATCTTGAAAACTAAGCATTTTTAGCTATAATTTATATAAAAAACCCACATTATTTCGGAGTTTTCCGTCAATTTTCTAATTAAAATTTGGCCTACTCTCGAGATACATTTATGAAAAAAGATAATACTTAGTTAAAAGCATTTGCTATAAAATTGACGTCTAAAATATGAAATGATAAATTTTCACCATTTTTGACTTCTTAAATAAAATAATTGTGTACGCCGCCACTGAGTATAACGCGCTACGTAAACACGTGTACCTAGGTACCTACTTTTGCGTTATGAAATACAAAAAATTCATTTTGCCAATTCATCCTTTTTAAACGAATACTTAACTAATTATTAATAATAATTCACGAACAACAAATCAAATAAAACTTACCTCATTGGTTATCTGAATTTCGATGGTAGGATCAAAACCTTCCACTTCGTCAGTTTCATAACGTCCAAATTCATTTACATAGTCGAAAATGCGTTTAAATCTCATGATTTTAATGGTTTAATAATGTATACGACTGCGAACAAATTACTGGTTTTTATTTACGCGTTATGATGCGTGTGAGCCCGATTAAGAACTACTAAAAATTTATTGTTGTCCATTTAATATGTTTTTGCCTCCTTATCCCTTCCGCGCTGTTTGTTAACGTGTATTCAGTAGCGGCGCATCTATTATCTCAGAGATAGTGTATGTACATTGTACATACCTACGTTTTTTTAATTATTCCTTTTATTTTCGAATATGGTGGTTTCTCGAAAAATTTAGAATATTTGAAGCAGTTCCTAGATTTCATAGTAATTAAAAATGGAAACTGGAAATTTCCTTTAGATATATCTATAGGTGAGGGTGTACCTATGGCCCATATCATACCGGTGCGGTGCCTAAATCGTACTTTTGATATATTTCAAAAAGTACCTACTTAATACTCCTATTGTACCTTTATTAATTTTTGGGCAATTAAATTACGAATTGACACCTATCGGGGAAGTTTCAAATATCAGTCACTTAAGTACCTACAATGTGTTTTGCATGTAATATTTATTAACTACTAGAGTTTTGTGTACAATGTGCTGAAAACTACATATCTTTAAAATGATTACGAATTTAATTACGTTAGGTTAATTTGCAAATTTCTTTATGGACCTATATTGTACCAACGCTTTGTGTTCTAAATCGTGCCGGTACCTACGAATTAGGAACATATTTTATTGGAACCTAGAAATTTACAATTAATTCTTTATATTTATAAATATTGTTAATAGTTTACGTCTTAAAGTAAGATATTTTTGCTTGTAGATGGAAAAGAAAAATAATCACTATTTTAAATTGAACAAAAGAAAACCTTATAGGAGATATTTATGTTTATCTTATTGGTCAATTAAAGTTTAATGAAGTCGCTTTATAACTTTTGGAATGGAATTCCTAAACCTATTTTTATACGTAAAAATTCTTACAATATGGAAGAGTTGGAAAAAGACCGTGGAAACTACCACTGGGTACTTTAGAATATTAGCAATGGTAAATGAAAAAGAAATACACAAAAAGCTGTTACATCCACTCCTTATAGACGAGCTCTTCTCTTAGAATAAATCGGCAAAAGTATACCAAATAATGTTAAAGTAGTTAAAGTAGATTTAAAATAATTATCTATGCCATCCACATCTTCTAGCTGGAAAAATTCACACCAAAAGAAAGAGATAATAATAGATCTAAATAAAGATGATTCGTATTTCTTTTTGTATACTCAATATGCAATTATTGAATAGATAAAGCCATAAAGTTTTAATATCAATAATATAAGTGTGGGAATTTGGCATTAGATGTATAACTTAAAAATAATAATAATAATAAAATAGTACTCACCGATTCGGATGAATTTTGTTCATTGTTGGGAATTGTTTTACTGGCACACTGAAATGAAAAGTAATAATTAACTATTTCGATACATAAGTAATTTAAATTTATTATACAGAATGATTAGTAAGTAGGTACAAAAGTGGTTATTCCTTGGCTTATATCACCGGTCAACATGAATTTTGAGTCTGGGTTCTGCATATCAGATTTTTATTTCTTCCACATAACTAAATACAGAAAAGATAGTTTTAACCGAAAAAGTTTGCTTTTGCTATGAGAATGAAATTAAGGATTTTAAGAAAATGTTCCTATTTTCATACATTTTTTGCATATTGCATGTAAAAATAAAACAAACTTTTGTTATAGAATTGAACCACTCTTATTAAAGAAAAAATTAAAACAAACATCTACACATAAAAAAGTTTAAAAATGAATATTTTTCGTATTTCTTCTATGATTGTATGAACTTTCTCATATTAGCTCTCAAGTATAATCTCAAAGCAAACTTTTTCAAAAATAAAAGAAGGTTTTGGTTATTTTTCGACATAGAGAATCAGAAAATTGTCATTAAAATAAAGATTCAAAAAAAAATAATTCTTTTTGTTGACCTGTGATTAGGAAGAAAAGTGAATAAGTATGAACATGTGTGTTAAGCTGCTTAGTTTTCAAAATTGAAAATACAGGGTTGAAATTTGAGAAAAAAATATGTTTCGAAAATCGTTTATCAATAGACCTTTTTATTTATTCTACGCGCAAGCGCAATCCCTACTTTTTTGCGGATATTTATTCAAGTGTGACACGTTTAACCGATCACTCTTGCTCTCTTTCTCCCATAGAAACTGTCCGCAAAAAATGGCGGAACGCATTAATAAATAAAAAGATCTATTATAAAAACACAAGTGGCAATTTTTTTAAGTTTTAGTTCATTATATTAAAAAATGGTCTAAAACGTCTTTACAAAATCCTACAACACAAGTTTTTGGGCTCAAAATAATTCGTTTAAACCAAACATACCTTAGTCCAAAAGTTCTTCCTTACTGAGTTACAGGACGCTAAAAAATATTTTTCCAAATCATTTTTTAAGTATATCTACCAAACGGTTTGAAGTAGAGATTTGAAATTTGGTGGGTTAATAAGTCTATAAGGAAGCTACAATTTGTTGGCATTAGAATCAAAATAATATTGTTCAGTGGTGTACTTATCGAAGAGGTCTCAGGGTTTTTATGAATAATTTTTGTAGGGGATTAATTTTTTTTACAAAATAATAAGAATTATGATAGACACGCTCAAGACAGTTAAAAAAGGTATACTTGTTTGATTTGCATTAACTCAACTGTTTGCGAGATATTTCACTATGAAAAAATTTTTTTGCTATTAAAGCGACAATTTGTGTAAACACCCTGTAAAGTCAAAAATATTGGGTCACTCTAATACGACTCATTCTACGTCCAAAACTAAGCATAATTTCTATCTTATACTGTTCTGTAGATATACCTAAAAAAGAGGGCGAATAAAAAATACATCTTTCAACACCCTATATTTTAGTAACGAAACATTTTTGGGGGTCGGTTTCTACAACCATTTATGCTTAGTTTTGGACGTAGAATCAGCTGTATTAGAGTGACCCAATATTTTTTACTTTACAGGGTAAGTCACAAATTGTTTTTATAGCAAAAAAAATTTTCGAAGTTAAATATCTCGCAAACCGTTGAGTTAACGCAAGTCAAACAAGTATACATTTTTACGTGTCTTGAGCGTATCTATCATAATTCTTGTTATTTTGTAAAAAAATTCAATATACTACAAAAAATATCCACAAAAACACTAAGTCCCCCCTATAAGTACGACACTGAACAGTATTATTTTGGTTGTAATACCATCACATTGTAGCTTCCTTATAGACATATTAACCCACCAAATTTCAGATCTCTACTTTAAACCGTTCTGCAGATTTACTTAAAAAACGATTTGGAAAGATATTTTTTAGCGCCCTGTAACTCATTAAGGAAGGACTTTTGGACTAAGGTATGTTTGGTTCAATCGGATTATTTTGAGCCCAAAAACTTGTGGTAGGATTTTGTAAAGACCTTTTAGAGACACCCTGTACTTGGAAAAACTAATGGCGTATTGAAACTGTTTACCCATACGCATCAGAAGTACAATTTAATTTTTCAAAAAGGACTAAGACTATGTGGAAGATTACTGAAAAATATTAGTTTTTTATGAACTTCAAATGACGTTAATTTGAAAAATTCAATATTTAGTTTTTCCATTTGCGCATAAATATTCTAAACTAACTTTCAAATTTTCATGATTTTTTCTAAATAAAGGAAACATAGATAGAGCTATATTGTAAGTGAAAATCTTAAGCTACAGCTACAAATTGTCTCAAAGTGGACTGTAATAAGCTTGAAGGAAAATTTAAGTTTTTAAAAAATGAAAAAATATCTAAACTGTTTTCCATATTGTCAAAATTTGATTTAGTTATGAAAGCAATTTTTAGTAAAAATGTGGAAATCTAATAACATATTACAAACTTCTAAAGTCTCTGTTATTTTATTGTATTCCGTTCTGGCAAAAATATTCTAAACGAATTAATAAAGGCAACATTCATTTTACAAAATAAAACCAAGTAGGTATTACTTTTATAAAACTGAAATTTTCATAAAAGTAGATTAGATATTTTTTGAATGTATTTCGATAATCAATCATCTATAATTCTGCGTGGTCCAATTTGAAAACTTGTAAGTCTACACCGGAATTCTGGATGTTCATTTGGGATACAATTTTATAAAAATCAACACTGTGGAAAGCAGTTTATAATAAAAAAATACTAAACTTGGAGAGTATTTTTCAAAATGCCCACTTATGTTGTTAAATATTTTATTTATTTAAATTTTTAAATAAATTGATAGTACCTATATTCTGTAAGTCATTTTTTTTCTACATAATACACAGCGTATGTTAAGTTGCCTAAGTATAAGTCCTCAAAGTATGATGCTGATAAGTGATACCTACTGATAATGATTTTTCATGAGAAAAATATTTATAATCTAATCTGTATAACAGTAACAATTAACAATGGCAATTCATAACAAAATATTACTTGTGGTAGTAGATATATCTAATTACTAAATATTTTACAAAGAATACTTTACCCATCTTTCAATTTTTTACGTTTTACTCAAAATCTCAAATAATGTGTAGGTAGTTCTTAAAACCATAATTCCAATTCTTTAGAAAATACAAAAATAACTTTATCAGATTTTCCACATAATAGGTATGGTACAATTTTTTGAATTATTTTCATCTACATATTTAGTTGCATCGATTGGTTTTTCCCTTGGATTTCCCAAAAACGTTTTTATGAAATATGTTGACGCATATACATTTCCTTGAATTTATTTAAAATTCAATGAGGGATAATTTAGAAAAATCATTAATAAAAATTACATATTTCCTAGGAAATGGTTCTGATGTGTAGAAACGATATTGTACGAGTTACGAGTACGTACCAAATAACTCCAAATATTTCCCATTTTCCTTGATGCACACTTCGTAATCACACTTAACAAAAACACATAGTAATAATGTATTTAATTTTTTGCACTAATTTCATATAAACACTATAAATTTGATAAACAAAGATTAAAAAATTATCCAAGATAATAAACTTATTTATACAGTCACGATTGAGATATGGTATATAATATTTAAATTAATTCATGTTTATTACTTATTGGTATTATAATTCATCTAAAACATTTTTTTATTCATTACAAAGTACAGTAGTAAAATAAACGATGTGCTTTAAACAAAAATAAATTTCCGACGTCAAAATATGATAAAACTAAAATACTCTGGCACTCAACCAAAAATATACCTACAACTGAAATAAAGATAAAATAAAATGGAATTTCATTCACAAAGTAATACTAATACTAATAATATAATTTAATAGCTCTGAACATAACTTTCATAAGAGACCCTATGAAATTATGCGGATTAAAAATTAAATTCGTCTTTTTCCTTCAATTAAAATTTTGAAAATTTCCTGTTTTGTATCGGTTTGCGCCACTGTATGATGGCAAAAGCAGCAAATTTTATGACATAAAAATCACTATTTTCAAAAATTTTATTATGGGCCTATCTTAATCAAAATACTACAAGGAATTCCCATTTTAGGTGCAAAATATGTGATAGAAGATAGATTACAGTATAATATAAAATGCAAACATTTAGTCCAGAACAAAGTCCAAACTGCCCCTTTGTTTTGTTTTGCGAAATTTTATCTTTCTTTTATCTAGATTTTTATAAATATAATCAAACGTTTCGTAATCATTTCTACGATCAAATTTCACCAGATAAGGAACTGGTTTTTTCACTTATTTTGATTACTGCACAACATAAAATTAGTGACAGCTGTACAGGGTGTTCAGTTGCTTGGCCAGAAATCAATTCTTAAAAAAATATTTTTGAAATCTTCATTAATAAATTTTGTATCAAAAAGTATAAAGTGTGTTTTGTCTACAATTAGCACTTTTTAAATATTTCATTCTAATTCAAAATTTTTACAGTTTCAGTCATTCGCAAAAATATGAAGATTTTTTACTTTCTTATACGAAGTATTTTATTCTGCATACAACCTAATTCTTAGTTATAAATAGGCATTTTATTCATCAGGATTTTAACGATTTTTTTTTATTTACATTTTTCTAATTTTCAAAACATTTATTTTTTAACGTTTCCTAAAATTTTCATTTTCTTCCTTTCCTATACCTGAACTTAACCATTAGCAAGACAAATGACATAATTCATAAAAAATCGTAAAATGAATATTAGATATTTATTATATAATTGTGGAATGTGATATATTAGTCACGAAAGAAAAAGTTTAGCCACGACGCCCGAAGGGCGAGTGGCTAATTTCTGGAGTGACTAATAAGCATTCCACACGAATTTAATATCATATTTTATCCAACATCGCCGTTAATTCTAAAATGTAAAATTATTTTATCGTTATTTCAATTGACAAACTATTTGACAAATGAAACTGTCAGGTTTTCAATAATAAATATAACAATAATAAAGTGAGTTCCAAATGATTCTCTCACTAATGAGTAATGATGAACATTCTATGTTTCAAATCGTCATAGTAATAAACTTATTATGAATCGATGTTGGATAAAAAATATTATTTATCAAGTGCAGTAGTGCAGTAGTACTTAAAGATGCACAAGCAAGTCTTGCTAGCTTCTCCACTTCGGAAACACTAATTTTCTAATTATAATTATTGAATTATTCTTGTTTTGGTTTTCTGTGTTCACTTTTTGACATAAACAAATTGCAACGAGTAATTCATATTTCGTCTCCATATCCACAAGGCATCAAAGTCTACCTATTTCTTTTGACAGCTTGTGGTATGTCGAATATAAATTACCTAATGAAAGATGAACAACTAAAAACAATTTTTTATATTATATGTGGACTTTGGGAATAGGAAAAATTTAACAAGCAATTTCTAAGTACTTGACCTGTCTCGGACTTTATTGACCGTCCTCGCTATCACTCAGGCGCAAACTCCTCCACGACCAGTAAATATTACTTACCTCCCTTAATGCATATAAATAAATATTATTATAGAGTTAACATTTTTGTTTTTTTACACTGACATACTGACAATATGTCAAATGTTATTTGGCCTAAAATCGTTCTATTCTCTAGATAATGTATCTTCAAAAAGGTTGCGCGCGTCATTTGGTACACCCTGTATTTTAACATCATTCAGTTTTTGTAAATTGAGGATGTTATCACATGATTTCCTATCGAAATATGCAAAATTTGGCGTCACATCCTGTTAAACTTGACGTAAACTCTGATAACAGCACAATAAGGGTAAATAAATTTCATTAAGCAATCCAACGTTGTTTACGTTAAGCGTAATCTAATCTGCCTATTGTAATTTAAAGGTGTTCTAATGGGTATTATAATTAAAACAGGAAAAGCGACATTTTTTAAGGCAGTAGAAATATAGGAGAAAATGCGTAGATATAAAAAATAATTCATCTATAAGATAAAATTTTTACTGTAGGTACCTACTTAATAATTATATTCCCCTCCCATTCCCCATGATGTGCATAAGTAATACTAAAAGATTACTTTTTTTATTTTTATAAAATTTCGTCATGAAATAAACGTGGGTTTGTTTGTATTCGATTTAAAATACTTAAAATAACTTGTAAATACACAACTAGATTAATCCTCTACAACTCTAAATACTAATTATCAATTATCTATAATTCACCACCAGTAATTACTTTGGCGATATTTTTTTCAAATTTTAATGTAAGTCATATCTAAATTTGATCTAATCAACTGTGACTACTTTTTAGAAATGAAATACTTACAGATAATCGACGTCTGACTTCAGTAATCATCTTCATGTTAATTTGATACAAATTTTAATAATGTAAAGTATATACGCGTTGACTTCCACACACGGTTGTAAAATGCACATATATTGGTTTATTTTTTGATAAGATTCTTTTATCAGATAGCTATTAAATTGGTTTATATTGTTTCTTTTGTGGACATTATTTTCCTGGAATTATTGAGCAATGACAAATTCATCATCCGCCTTTCATTATTTTTGATTAATTGTTTTTATCTTTATTTTTGCAATGGGTCTTATATTACAATATAATAATACTTTTATCTTTGAGCTTGTTTGTTTTTGATGCTGTAGGTACCAAAGTATGTATTTCCAATCTTATCTTTCTTACCCTTCTTATTACCTAATAATGTCATCTATACAATTTTCCTATTTATTTTCTTAACCGAAGTAACAGTAGGTATAGTAAGTAATCATGATTTTAATTATACGAGAACTTTTAAAATTGTATATGAAAAAAGAAAACAACAATTTGTTTATAAAAATATGAGGTATTGCATGCGATGGTACTAAAAAATTCGGAATTTTATAATATTGATTTTTTACGAAATGGTTAGAAATATTCTAACTTAATTTCGGCATCGATAGTGATTACTTTTTTTTTATTTGGTCTTTAGCTATACAGGGTGGCTACAAAAACTCCGGCCATTTTTCCAACTATTAACAACAGATGTCGCTGGTTTTAAATACCTAAACATCGTAAAAACAACGACATCTGTTGTTAATAGTTGGAAAAGTAGCCGGAGTTTTTATTTCTAAAGACGACTGTTCAATTTGAGCTAAAAAATTCTAAATTATCTTCCTCCTCGTTGATGATTTTTTTCATATTTTATCGAACATCGGGCTGGGGGTATATGGAATACGAGGGGCAATTTAAGTGGACACACGCGCATCCTGGATGAGGCGTTCGCCAGAATACCTATCCTGGAGGCAAAGTCTGACCGCATCTCAGTGAAATACAACTTCACGAGGCACTATCGTATTGAGTTAAATTGTTGTGAAGTAGACGAAGCAGACGTAAACATTTTCACGGATGGTTTCAAAAACAGTCACGGGGCTGGTTCGGAAATATTTTCCAAGGAACCAGACCTGCGACCTCGACTGTATTCCAAGCGGAACTAACAGGAGTAACCCATGGAGCTAAAAAGGCTGCTGAACATAACATCAGCAGCAAACACATACGCATCATGACAAACAGCAGGGCGGTATTGATGGCTCTGAGAGGATTTGGGATCAACTCAGGGCTAATCTGGGAATGTCATCTCGCTCTGGAAAGATTAGCGAAAAACAATGTCGTGCAACTCAGTTAGGTCAAAGGATATACAGGGAACCACGGCAATGAAGAGGCAGACAGGCTAGCACGATCGGGCTCCGACCGACATTTTGTTGGACCGGAGCCAGTACTTCCGTCAACCCTGACTACTCTAAATGCTCTGATAAAGGAAGATACCCTAAAAAGACACTCTTTGCGATGGGTAAATCACGACAGCTGTAGACCATCCCCAAAATCAGCTAAAATCTGCCTACGTCTAACTAGGGACAACCTTAGGAAACTCGTAGGGGTATGGACTGGACATTGTCGATTGAACAAACACTTCTACACAATGGGAATCGTAACTGATCCCACTTGTCGGGGTGTCTAGAAGAGGATGAAACTGCGGAGCATGTACTATGCTACTGCCCCGGTCTTGCATCGACCCGAGGATCCATACTGGGGGACTTCTGGCCTTCTGGCATAAACAACACCTCACCCGGCACGATTCTTGAACTAATCAACTCTGTTGGTTGGCTCGATGAGTAGTCGAGGAGCAAGGAGTTGCTCCGGAGAGGTGGCACAATGGGCCCACACAAGTGGCCTAAGTGGTAGCATGACGCACGTGTCATACACCCTCCACAACCTAATCCAGAATCCAGAACATCGAGCTTTGCAAAACTGCATTGTAAGTAAAAATTCGGAAATCCGGTGTAGAGCTATAAATTTTCAAACTTGACCACGTAGTAGATTGATCAGAAATTTAAGTTATTCTTCCATTCTAGTAAAAATTTACTAACTGCCATAATATTGACGAAATTGTTCTTAACTAAAGCAACATTGAGAAAACCGTATTAGCTATAAGTGAAAAGTCGAAAACCTGGCGTTGATCTAAGAATTTTCAAAGTGAACCATGCAGAAATTTTAGTGTTTATCTCATCTCTCAACTTTCTTTCATAATTTTTTATAATATACAAAATTTAAAGCATTTTGGATTTTTATCATAAAATTGTTCATACCTAAATTACCTGCAAAAATCGCGTTTTTTATTTCTCCTGTCAATCTGAAGTACAATTAATATTAAAACTATACCGATTCAGACAGATTTCGTTGCGTTCTATATTCTATATCTAAAACACGAAGTCGAAAAAAATCATAATTATGTACAGTTGGCGACACGGAATAGTTTCCAGGCATTTTTTCCATTGTAAATTAAATCATGTTCATAGGCTCGATAACTGCTTAGTGGCATTATTAGCAGTCATACTTGTGTCACAATATTTTATGTAAAGTATTTAAAGTAAAACTCCTAGAAATTTTCTTACTGATGCTCAAAAAACCGCAATTGTGGCACAGCTAGAAGATAGTTGGTCAAGTAGACAAGTAAATGTAATCTAATGAGATCTTTGTCTGTCTCCACCACTGTCGTTAAAATAAATTTTGGTTTAAAAAGTCTGATTTATAATGCTAAAAAAATTTAAAAATCGCTACTTTGATCAATTTGTCTGGAAACTATTCCGTGTCGCCAACTGTACTATTTCCTTGTTACTCGTATAAGAAAGTAAAAATCCGTTTATGTTACTTTTTAATGATTATCAAAAATAAATGATATATTTAATGGACTTTGTGGCCTATCTATTGCGAAACCGTCGGACTTTCCGAGAATAAAAAAAATCAAGTTTCACAAAGTCTGAATTGTTTCTAAGAATGAGAAAAAAACATTACATTGTGGAAATGAGTAAGCACATTATCGGTGTTCATAGCTTATTTTACCGGTATTTTTCACATTATGTTTTTTCTTGATAACTTTTTATAGTTTTATAGAGTACCTAACAGCTAAATAATGTTTAAATCTGTTATAAAAATTTTATGACAGGAGTAATACGACGAATTATAATGCTTATGTGGTGATTAAACTGAATTAAGATTAAAATAAGTATTAAGCCGATTAAATTTTAGCGTGCCCTTGAAAAAAAAGATTATAAAATATAATAGGATATAGTATATAGGTACATTTGTGATTGTGCAAATCCTAGGATTCAGGCCCAAAGCTCCAAGTTAAAGCAACTTTCATCAGTCATAGGTAGATTCGAAAATATTTAGAAGTTTACTATCTATAGGTAAACCCTACCACGTTACTATATTACCTATATTAATCCATAATTCCATAAACAACCGATGAAATCAGAGACCAGAATCATCTAGTAACTGCACAGTAATTATTATAAAAGAAATTAAATTTTGTCTTAATGTCAATAAAGTAAATGTGCTATTTAGTTGTGTACATTCACTTAAACTATAAAGATATACAGGATGAGTCAGTTTTTTGTAGCAGGACTTTAACAGTTGGTAGAGGACCTTTTTTTAAGAAGAAAATTTCCTATAAACATTTAATATAAATCGTGAAAAAAAAACACGTGTGAGTACATGAAAAGCATCATGCCATTCGACCAAGAAACTTTCAACATGAGTTCAGTGTAAACATTTGGAATGGACATTACAACAATCATTTGTTTGGGCCCTATTTTTTACCACCACGTGTGAATGCCCAAAATTTTTTGCAATTTTTAGAAGCAGAGCATGGCAATATGTGGGAAGAAATTCCGTTAAATTTAAGAAGGATGGCTTGGTTTTAACTTGATGGTTGTCCAGCTCATTTTGGGAGAAATGTAAGGAATTGGTTGGACAACAGCTTGCCAGGGAGATGGATTGGTCGTGGGGGGGCAGTTGCATGGCCTCCACGATCCCCATATCTGACTCCCTTAGAATTTTTTGTATGAGGATTTTTAAAAGAAAGGGTACACGTGACATATTTTGAGCAATTACTTTAAATTGTAAATGGGCTTATTTGTTATTATCGTTATTTATTAGTTGTTTTATGTTTTTCACCATTTATGTTAAAGTTGACATAGGTACCTAGTATTAAATACATTTCTGACCTATTATTAAAAATTTCAGTTGGTTAATATTTTTTTCAATAAAAGTATTAATATGTACCCCTCTATCTACGCCACTGGAAATAATAAACGATAGATTTTTATGTTAAATTATTTGCACTCAAGTACTAGTCTTTTGCCGCAATATCATAATTTAATTTTAAACAGGTATTTTTATATTAAAGAAAAAGTAAAATAAAAAACGTATCTCACAAACGAAGCTTTCTGCGACCCATGTTTATAGGAAATTTTCTTCTTAAAAAAGGTCCTCTATCGACTGTTAAAGTCCTGCTACAAAAAACTGACTCACCCAGTAGAATGATATCCCGCTTACAGATGTAAAACTCCTTGAACCGCCCCTGGTTAGAGTCAATAATTTAATACATATGTTTAGAACATTATAATTACAAATTCATTTCTTCTGTGGTTGTAGCTTTTTAAATATTTGATTAAGAGAAAAATATGATCAAGAAAGAAGCACGTTTTGGAATATTAGGAAAATTTATTTACAGCGAAATTCAAAAAAAATGAAAACTAGAACATTCAAAAAGCGTTTACTTTTAAAAGATCATTTCAATTTTATAATTTACATGGTGTAAGAGAGTTACTAGTTAAAGAGTAGGAAAAACTTTGAGAGTAAAAGTTTGATTAGACTACACTACTTCAGCCCGTTTATCCTGCAGCAAAAAAATAGGGCGGGAAAGTTAAATATACATTCATTCGAATGACTGTTAATGTGTTAGAACAGAATAGAGTATCGTAAATAGTCAGTACAAAGTTGTAAAGAAATATTTCCTACCACTTTTCTTTAAAAAAAATTTTTATACAGTGTGTATCAGTTTGAATCCAGCAAACTTTAATGGTACATTCTCCTAGTCGTCCTGATTTGGAAAAATGTATATTATATTCCTCTTATCTCGATTCCTAAGAAAGATACAGGGTGTTTACAAGAAAAAATCATTTTTTTGCAATAACTTCCATAAAAAAGCTTGGATTCAAACAAAATTTTGCATGCCTGCCCTCCTCCCCAAGGACAATTTTATGAAGATATTTTCGATTTTTGGGGCACCAGTGGCGTGCAATTTGATCACATCTCAGTTATTCTTAGAAATCGAGATAGAGGTATACAGTGTGTCCCAGTTGACGTTAGACTGTATGGGTAGGTACAGTGCCACCAAGCTAACAAAAGCCCCGGAAAATATACGAACTAGTTTCAATATTTCTAGGCGGGAAAAGTTCCGGTCAATTGAAGACCATATCTGGTACTCCGTACACTCGTTTCAAAAAGTCAAAACGGTCAGAATTTAAACTCAAATATTTATTAAATTAGCTAAAGAAATAATTTGGGTTGTGTGGTTGGATTTTTGGTTCTATTGCTGTTGTTGTTACTTGTTCCTGTTTACGTTATTTCGTTTGTGTCCAAATACGAGCATTTTCGGTCCTGGTAAGTTATTTTAAACCATTAAAAACTAAACAAATGTTCACATTATGCTTACTTTTGAAGACAGAGTCGGTGAAAATGAGCGGTAAATGCAAAGCACGAAAAATTATTCATTCCGAAGCAAGGAATGTTATCGACTTTTTTGATAGACAAAAACAAGCTGGTGAATGGAATGGACATACCCGTTACAAAAAGCGACTGAATTAGCTGCGACAACTACAGGAAAATATTTAAATAGAATAAGCATTTCTTCATTACTATACGTTGTTTTAATCCCCTAGGCAAAAATGCTTGACAGTTGTCATTTCATTTCACTGTCATTCAAATTTACAGGCACATCATTTTACTTTTGAATGTACCAGTAAAACGATTGCAGCTCTGTACACGCCCATTTTTGATTTTGTAAGCCTGGCCCAACTGTATCTTTGTTATTATTGGAGATAGAAAGTCGGTTTTTCAATAATCTCTGAAAATCTTAGGATGCCATGGAGCAAATATTATTTAAAACAAAAAAAGTTGTTGACTTTGGTCGAAACATTTCTTAAAATTTTGAGCCAGAGTATCAAAATATTTAGTTCAATTTATTTTCAATCTCAAAATTAACATATTTCAACTAACAACTAAGAAACCGAAAAAATGGAATGAGGGTGCTTTGAAAAACATATTTCGTTAAACAATGCACCAAATGTTAGTTTATTGTCTTTAACTTTTACGACGTCAATTTCCGTTACATAGTATTTTACTATTTTTGATGAAATGGCCGCAGAATTTTCAAATTTGGAAATGTATGACATTTTCTGTGTTTACATTCGATGCAACAAAAGCATCAGGCGGATTCAAATTGATTATGTGAATAACTTCATTATAATTCAATAACTCATTCAATTTTCTCGGTTTCTTAACTTGTTAGTTTAAATATGTTAATTTTGAGATTGAAAATAATTTGAACTAAACATTTAGATACACTGGTTCAAAAATTTAAGAAAAGTGTCGACCAAAGTCAACAATTTTCTTTGTTTTAAATAATATATGCTCCATGGCATCCTAAGATTTTCAGAGATTGAAAACAAAAAATTCATTAAACTAACCATTTTATTTTATTTAAGATATGACATGTGGTATATCAAATTACTCAGAAAAAATCGCTGATTTCAAATATGTATAAATTCAATATGGCATCTATAAGAAAAAAAGAAGTTTGATTTATATGCAGTAAAACCATTGGCGAAAAAAAAATTAAACTAATCTCATTGAATTCTACATAAAAAAGTGCCTGTAAAATGTCAAAACGGTATCTTGATACGACCACAAATAAAGAAGTTATGACCATATTTTTTGAAAATGGCATTTTTCAGTTTTTTCTAAATATTTCGAAAACGATTCTGAATTTTACTTTTCTGTCTACGAATTATTAATGAGCATACAAATCTGCATTACTTTCTCCATTTAACCGACTTTCTATCTCCAATAATAACAAAGATACCCATACAGTCCAACGTCAACTGGGACATACTGTATAATATACAATTTTCCGAATCAGGACGACTAGGAGAATGTACCATTAAAGTTTGCTCGATTAAAACTGATACACCCTGTACTGTCAATATTTAAAAAGTTGTTCAATCAGCCATTTTTCTTACTATTCTAAATACAGGGTGTCCCTGAAAGGTCTGTACAAAGAGCTACCACAAGTTTTTGGGCTCAAAATAGGTCGTTTGAACAAAGCATACTTCAGTCCAAAAGTTCTTCCTTACTGAGTTACAGGGCGCTAAAAAATATCTTTCCAAATAATTTTTTAAGTATATCTATAGAAGGGTTTAAAGTAGAGATCTGAAATTTGGTGGATTATAACTTGCGTTAACACAACTGTTTGCGAGATACTTAACTATGAAAAAATTTTTGCTATGAAAACAATTTGTGACTTACCCTGTAAAGTCAAAAATATTGGGTCATTCTAATTCAGCTGATTCTACGTCTAAAACTAAGCATAAATGGTTATAGAAACCGATCCACAAAACAATTTCGTTACTAAAATACAGGGTGTTAAAAGTAATCTTTTTTATTCGCCCTGTATATTTTTTAAATATATCTACAGAATGGTTTAAGATAAGAAATTATGATTAGATATGTACGTAGAATCAGCTGTATTAGAGTGACACAATCTTTTTGACTATACAGGGTAAATCACAAATTGTTTTAATAGCAAAAAAAATTTCATAGTGAAATATCTCGCAAACAGTTGAGTTAATGCAAATCAAACAAGTATACCTTTTTTACGTGTCTTGAGCGTATCTATCATAATTCTTTTTATTTTGTAAAAAAATTCAAACCCCTACAAAAAATATTCAAAAAAACCCTAAGTTCTCCCCTATAAGTACACCGTACACCACTGAACAATATTATTTTGGTTGTAATACCAACACAATATAGCTTCTTTATAGACTTATTAACCCACCAAATTTCAGATCTCTACTTTAAACCGTTCTGTAGATATAGGTACTTAATAAACGATTTCGAAAGATATTTTTTAAAGCCCTGTAACTCAGTAAGGAAGACCTTTTGGACTGAGGTATGTTTGGTTCAAATAACTTATTTTGAGCCCAAAAACTTGTGGTAACTTTTTGTACAGACTTTTCAGGGACACCCTATAAAATAGAATAGACTGAAATAGAAAATCCACCTCTCATGAGTGAAAATTTAGAAAATTCGAATATGTCCCAAGAGGAGATTATTATTTATCTTAAAACAAATTGCTTAATTAAATATTACATCGCAATGCAGAAGTCAATCAATAGCATTTTCTTGTTATTTAACTTATCATACCAAGGGTTATCTAGTTTGTAAATTAAGTTAACACCTCTCTGTAAATACATAGATCAATTTGTTTGTTTTCATGCTTATTAAAGAAATACACATTTGTAAAAATATCTTTAATTCTTTAAATAAAATATAATATAAAAAAATATAAATTTTAAATACCTAAGTAATTCTACAGCAGGTTTTATTTTTTAACTACTCAAATGGTGGTAATCGTTTAGAATAAATTTCACGAACACAATCAGTAAAAGCAATAAATCGTTTTTACATGTAGGTGTATTGGTATAAAATGCAGTGTAAATCAATGAAATCGTCATCTAAATCCTTAAAATAGTTCCTTTACGTAAGATATTCCCACTGGATAGATTTGACTTTTAACAAAAATAGAACCTAAGCTACGTAGAGTAGAGATTTTATTATTTAAATAAAAATACTCACTGTTATTCCTTCCATATTTATGATGCTCGAATTAAACTCTCACACTCACAACACTGTTTTGCGTTTCAAAATATAGTGATTATAGTGTCTAGTTGACTGAAAAAATTTACTATCACTGTGTTTATGAATTTAGGGGTCGTCTGATGTATCACCTTTAAAACAGTGTTATCTAAAACTAATCCGTCGTGTTTAGCATCAACGTACTTGTCGAAGGCTAGCTCCGAAAATAAATGAGACAAGACAAAATGTAATAAGTATTTTTGCTTCAGATAATTTAATAATTACGTTAGCAAGTGCTAATAACTAATAGTGCGATATTATGAAATAAAATTATTCAAACGATAATTTGTTGAGAGTATGCGCAGTTAAGTTTAAACTTTTTTACAGTTTGTTTCTTGGTAAGATTTACTTACAAACAATTATTGCGTTGATTAGGTAATAGTATATATTATAATAATAATAATAAAATATGTGGCGGGATTTTTCTGTGGTGATAAATTTATTGGATAAAAAATTACGATAATTATTAATTTGTTGTTTTAGAAAGAAATGTCACTACATATTTATGTAAATAGTAAAAAAAGTAGGTACCTATACAGGGTGTGTCACGACGAGTTGACAGTAGACATAACTCTATTACTAAACACAATTTGATTCTAAAAATTGGTACACACCCATTATACAATGTGCTCTACTTAATGAAAATATTGCCACCTTTCTGGTACTTCCGGTTATACCGGAAGTAGACACAAACTTTGTTATTTTATATGGAACACCCTGTATATTTTTGAATTTTTAGATACTACACTTCATTTTAGACATAAAAGTATTAAGGTTGTACGGTCCTAACATTAACGGTATTATAATTATTTACACTTTTTAATTTTTTTTTATAAAAACATAGATGTAAATAAAAATTCAAATCTTGACAATGACACGTTTTTTCCAAGATTTTTTTCTTGTGTTTGAGGTAGGAATATACAAGAAATAAGCTGATGTAGTTTTGGAAAACTTGCTTTATACAGGGTGTTGGTGGTTGTCCGTTCATTTTTAAAAACTTTAATCAATGATAACTTAATTTTTTTAAATGGAACACCCTATATATTTTTATATTTTTGAATTCTACACTTAATTCGATACATAAAAGTATTAAGGTTGTAAGGTCTTAAAATTAACGGTATTATAGTTAATTACGTTTTTTAAAAATTAACGGTCAATCACAAGCACCCTGTATAAAATAAGTTTTTTTAAACCTTATTACCATGTTTCTTGTACATTTCTGCGTCCACTAAAATTTGGTTTGCTTTTTGATAGAACGTGTCATTAGTAAAATATGAAAATGTTTGATTCTAAGTTTTTATATGAAAAATTTGGAAGAAACATAATTACTTAATTATAATAAATGAAAAAAATAAATAATATTAAATTAAATATAATAAAGAACAAATTTTAATCGAAGTCGAAATGTACAAGAAACATGATAATATGGCTTTGAAAAACTTATTTTATATCTACAGGATGTTTATGGTTCATCGTTAATTTTTAAAAACCTTGAAAATGGAAAAAAACGTAATTAATTATATAACCGTTACTTTTACGACTTTACAACCTTAATGCTTTTATGTCTAGAATTAAGTGTAAAATTCAAAAATGTGGAAATATATAGGGTGTTCCATTTAAAAAAATGAAGTTATCATTGATCAAAGTTTTTAAAAATGAACGGACAACCACCAACACCCTGTATAAAGCAAGTTTTCCAAAATTACATCAGCTTATTGCTTGTATATTCCTACTTCAAACGTAAGAAAAAAACTTTGGAAAAAATGTGTCATTGTCAAGATTCGAATTTTTATTTACATCTATATTTTTGTAAAAAAAATGAAAAAGTGTAAATAATTATAATACTGTTAATGTTAGGACCATACAACCTTAATACTTTTATGTCTAAAATGAAGTGTAGAATCTAAAAATTCAAAAACATACAGGGTGTTCCATTTAAAATAACAAAGTTTGTGTCTACTTCCGGTATAACCGGAAGTACCAGAAAGGTGGCAATATTTTCGTTAAATAGAGCACATTGTATAATGGGCGTGTACCAATTTTTAGAACCAAATTGTGTTTAGTAATAGAGTTATGTCTACTGTCAACTCGTCGTGACACACCCTGTATAGGTAGGTAAACATAAACTTACCGCCATTGATTGATTAATTAACATCTTTTTTTTAATACAAGGCACTAGAAGCGAGTGTTGGAGGTTTGCATAAATGTGCGTTTGAAACCATTTAGAAGGATAGTTAGGCTTTCAGGCTGTTTGCCTTTAACCACTTTTTTTTTCGGTTTGTTGGAAGATTTCTTTGGAGCATTATTATCAGACTTGCGCTTCTTCAGCCTAAGGAAAACTTAATAATTTTAGCTAACCCGTTCTGTTAATCTTTCAGTGGAAAGATTTATACCTCCTGCAAGATTTCTCCGCATAACCTATTTCCATCTGAGGTAAGAAGTTCTTTGTTTTGCACCTCTAATAGACCACGATCTTTTTATTTGATTAATCCTGGTTACATGTCAAATATCCCACAAGAATTTTTGTGGTAAAAACCATCTTGAGAGATGAGCAATTCCTAAACTTCAGCTCAGCGTGAATGCCTTTAAGTCATTATGTAGTTGCTGAATTAGCAGTGAAAGTGAAGAAATTGCTTCGTAGCACTCAAATTTCCCTCTTCAATAAGATCCAAAATTGCTTTTTGAACACCTTCTGTTTGTTCCACTGTCAGTAACGATTCTGGAGAAAGGAGAAAGAAGATAGAAGAAAGGTAGGTATTGTGTCTGAAGAACAACTTTTGTTCTTTTCCAGGTTCAGTCGTTGACTCTATAGCAGTTTTGGTCAATTATATTAGGTAAATATGTTTTTCCAGTTTAGAAAATTTGCTTTTATACATAGTTATTTATGTATCAAGAGAATTATAAGGATGTTAATGACCGAGGGCAGTGGGGTTACAATCCAGAGGGCCGTTAGGCCCGAGGGATAGTATAAGTTGCCCGAATAATTCACGTGATACATATAGATAATTTTATTTCTTACAAGAGTAAAGAGATATTTTAAAGTATTGAATTTTGCTATTTTTTAAATTAGAGGACAACCATAAATAAAACGTCTAAAACTAAAGGTAAAAATGTCACAACTTTAAACAGTCACACCTCGAAAAGTAAAAGTGTCCGACTCAAAATGATTTCAGATTCGTGATCTACGCATGGAAATTAGTAATATATGAGAAAATTACCCTCCAAAATTTGTAGCTGGGACTATCCCTGATTGGAGGGAGTTAAGGATTCATAAATGCTTAGTTATAACTCCCAAGGGAGTTATGAGTATGTTTATAGTTACAATATTCAACTGTAAGAGTGTAAGACTGTAAGGGCCGGTTGTATAAAAATTTAATCGCGAGATAATCTTCCAAAAAGGATAAATTGCCATAGAAACGATTGTTGATTGCAATTGTCACTATAGATATTTTGGAGAATAAAAATTTAACACCGCGATTAAATTTTTATACAACCGGCCCTAACAGTAAGAAATAATTTTTTTTACATTTTAAACCATTTTCAAATCACCCTTAAATTCAGAATTATTGGGTTACAAAGTACTGTAGCCAATTCCAATTCTAGTACGAAAAGGAAACTTAATTTGTCTTATAAATAATACCTACACAAAAATACTTCCCTACTGAGTTACAGGGTGATTAAAAAACTTCATTTTCATCAGTCTGTATTTCAGTAAAGAAATATTTTTGTGTGAATTGTTTATACGAAATGTTGACTTATTTTAGGTCCTAGAAGCTGTTGTAGTACCTACACTGTCTCAATATTTCTGACTTTCTATACTGAGTTCAGAAAGGGTCGTGTCCCAATTTCGATGGGAATGGGGGGTTTCACCCATTTCCAGGCGAGATAGAAAAAAATGGTTTCAGCAATACTGTGCTCGATTTTTAAGAAAAGTCGATTGGTAAAACCCACATCTTGATATATCTAACCGTTATTAAAATATATTTAAAAAGTGACATTTGGTCGATTTTTAAAAAGTGGCATAACTTTTTCGTTTATTAAAATATTTTAATTCTGTAAAATGTTTGTTATAGTAGTTTTTCACGTAGAATAATATGCACTAGAAAAAATTTTTCTAGATTCAATATATTTCGAGTTATTGCACCTAACTTTCTTATTTTAAATTCAAAGCATAGTTGGCTATAACATTAAAAAATTGCTTATTTTTTTAGATTTTCAAAAATATATATCTTGGTATACTTATTTTTTTATCTCACTGAATTATACGTTTTTCTATTTTTAAATTCGTAAATTAAATGTTTTGAATATTATTAGTAGGCGTCATAGGTAAAGGGTTCCGTAGGCGTTGTTAAAGAAAATATATCAATGAACCAACGTCGAATTTTAACAACATAGCCACGGTAATATTAATCAACATAAACTTAAGATTTTACATTTTTTCATAGAAATAATTTCAGTAAATTATAAACATGTTAAACAAATAATTGTTTAATTTAAATATTCAAATTGCTGCCGATACTGTTGTATTGCAGCATGAATCACGTTAAAAATCTGATTTGGTTTTATGTTTCTAATTATCTGCCTCACTCTATGCTCAGTTTCTTCCTTTCTGTTAGATTTATTAAAAAAAAAATATTGTCCTTGCCAAAAGTTTTGTGTATTCAACAGAACGGACAACAACTTGAACATTTAATTCAACAAATTCGTACTATAATGTGTTTCACTTGTTTATTTATTAGTTCTCTTTCAGTTATATATTTTGTGTTTCTGTTTATTTATTGTTGATTTTTTACTTGTTAAATTTGATATATTTTGATTATTGTTGATAAATGGCTTTTTCTCTCGGGCGATCAAATAAATTTGTAATCGAGTCATCCATGGATTTGAATCCGTATGTCTTTACCTTGAACCATTTTAGCTTTCAACTGACATTTTATTGTAATGCAGTTCAAGAAACTATACATACGATTTCGGGTTCATGGATGACTCGATTACAAATTTATTTGATCGCTCTTTATTTGACGTTGGTTCATTGATATAATATTTTCTTTAACAACGCCTACTAATAATATTCAAAACATATAATTTACGAATTTAAAAGTATAAAAACGTATAATTCAGTAAGATATAAAAATAAGTATACCAAGATATATATTTTTGAAAATGTAAAAAAATAAGCAATTTTTTAATAGCATATAGCCAACTATGGTTTGCATTTAAAATAAGAAAGTTAGGTGCTATAACTCGAAATGTATTGAACCTAGAACAAAATATTATTCGTCATTTTATTCTACGTGAAAAACTACTAAAACAAACATTTTACAGATTTAAAATATTTTAATAAACAAAAAGTTATGACACTTTTTAAAAATCGGGCAAATGTCACTTTTTAAAGATATCTTAATAACGGTTAGATATATCAAGATGTGGTTTTTACCAATCGACTTTTCTTAAAAATCGAGCACAGTATTGCGAAAACAATTTTTTTCTATCTCGCCTGGAAATGGGTGAAACCCCCATTCCCATCGAAAACATAAATTAAATAGTTGAGGTAACGTAAATCAAACAACTATAAAATTTTTACGTGTTTTGATCTTATAAATACTTATAAATAATTTTTAATATTTTTTCTAAAAAGTTCAATTCCATAAAAATATGTCTGAAATCATCCTCCCATAAGTACCTACGCCACTGAACAAAAACAGATTACAGGTTACTTAAAGTCTTATTAACCTATCAAATTTCACATCACATTAACCATTTTAGAGATACTCAAACAAATTATTTAAAAATTCGTTTTTAACACTCTGTATCTCACAATCCAACTTTTCTAATATGACCCCTGTTTATAGGAACGTTTCTTAGTAAAAAAATATCCTCCATCAACTATTAAAGTCCTGATATAAAAAAGTGAAACACCCAGTATAAACTACATTTTACGATTTATTTTATTTTTCATCTCAGGCAAAGTTTCTCCTCTTTTCTCTGTTTTTTTTTTGCCTAAGGTTTTGTTTATCTTGATGTGTTGATGATGGATTCAATAAATATTTTTAAATGAAACTTCGTATTCGGGATTTTCTTGTGATTTGCAAAAATTTTTTTTAAGTAATACTTTTTTGCTATATCAGGTATGACTACCTGAAAAGTTCAATTTTATTTTAATCATAGTAGGCGAGTTTTTTACTTTAAAAAAATTCTATTCCTACAAAAAGATGCATCTTTTACTGGTCTGCATAAATGGTAAAAATTTTATTTTGATTGCTTGTAAAATAAAAAAGTTATTTAGGTGTCTTCGTGTAAAGTGAAACACAGGGTGTTCGCACGAAGTGGCTCACTATTGCTAACTTTGTTATTATTCGAGCTACAAAGTCGGTTAAATTAGCAAACTGGTAGCATTTTTTCCGCTGATTATAATGGGGAAAACAGAAAAACAATTGGCCATCTCGTTTTCGAGATATTCACAAAAATAACATTTTTTAAATGGAACACCCTGTATATTTTTGCAAAAATCGATGATAAATTAAATTCTATACAAAAAATGTCCTCATCTTTTTTGATAGTAATTTAAAATAAGCGAGTTATTTTGAAAAAAAGTTTGCAATTCTTTAAAATCAAGTAGCCATAAAGCGGAATAGTAATTTATTAAAACTAAACAATCATAATTTTGAATTTAAGCAAGTTGAAAAATACTAGAAAGAATTACGGAAATATTGAAAATTTACAAAATTATAATTTTTATGGCTACTTGATATTAAAACTTTGACAACTTTTATTCAAAATAACTCGCTTATTTTAAATAATTTTCAAAAAAGCATAAGAACATTTGTTCAGAATTTAATTTATCATCGATTTTTGCAAAAATATACAGGGTGTTCCATTTAAAAAATGTTATTTTTGTGAATATCTCGAAAACGAGATGGCCAATTGTTTTTCTGTTTTCCCCATTATAATCAGCGGAAAAAATGCTACCAGTTTGCTAATTAAACCGACTTTGTAACTCCAATAATAACAAAGTTAGTAATTTGAGGCCACTTCGCGCGAACACAAGTATTAAAAAAAAGTTAATTGTCTAGTAAACAGTTTGGTTAAAGCAAATCAAACAAAACTTTTTACGTGTTTTAAACTTATCTTTCATAATTTTAATTATTTTAAAAAGAAATTAAGTACTAAAAAAATTTCAAAAATTATTGATAATAAATGCATTTTTAACACCCTGTATCTCACAAATCAAGCGTACTACGGCCCATGTTTATTAGAACTTTTTTTATTTAAAAAACCTGCTTTATCAACAACAGGTTAAAGTCCTGCTACAAATAAGTGGAACACCCTGTATGATAAAATGCGCTCAAAAAACGGAAACGCCTCTTGGTGAAATGTTGGTTGCCTAACTCGAACATTGATTTTAGTTCCTAAAGTTTACATCACTTAACCTCCCACTTCTCCAAAGCGTCAAACGTCAAATTGTTCGAAACTTCTAAAGTTAATTTTGTTTATTTTTTATTATTTGCATATAAAAATGTTCAAACCACTCACAGTTTCGATATCAGGACCATCCTTTTCATTTTTGTTGTATGAAAATACGAAATCTAATGTTCGTCAGGTACAAAAATACAACAAAGTGTCATGTGTCATGTTGCTTACTAACCTAAAAATTAATTTTAGGAGGGTTTCCTGCTGGGAGAAATCATACAAAAAGAAACGAAAACCATTACAGACAATGATCAAGAACAAATTAATGTGTCGAAAATAATTAAGATTAATTCTGTGATACCTTGTCCACAGAGTAATTATTTTTATAATGGTATTGGAAAGATTTATGAGAGCAAAATAAAAAGTCTTCTAGGTGAGCAGTTTACCAAAGTGGTGGCTTGGTACAAATACCACCAGATGTCCAGTTTTAAGTTCACATTACGCGAAAAAGTTATCCACAAGCAGCTACACAATTTGTTTGAAATACCCGCAGACCTCTTCACGTGTTGTCTACTCATCAGTGAAACTTCGGACAATTCATCAACCCACACGTTTTCACAAACATTTGTGCGTCACGACAACACGATGCTTGAAAATTTACTTTTGCATATACCAAATCTAAGCGAACCAAATAATACTTATTTGACTGCGGAAACTGCTTCGCCCACATTTAATAAAATCCTAAAGGAGCTGAAAATAAATACGGAACAATTACAAGGTGTAGTAGCTATAACTAAAATACAAAATGCTGTACAAAAACACACGGACTCGCTAGTGGAAGACCTATCCGAAGCCGAAAGTCGGCTGTATGAATTGCAAGAAGAATTAGCGGTTTTGTTGAAAAAACAACGGGATGAACAAGAGAGAAATTGGACTGATACAAAAGAAGAAACAATCAACAGTAAGTTTCAGGACAGTGCCACTAATAATTCTGCAGCAATTACAGAAGAAGTAGTTGATGTTGTTATTTCTGGACCTAAAGCTAAATGTAGTGGTAGAGGTCGAGTAAAGAGGCGAAATGCTAGAGCGACGAAATTTGAAAAAGACGTTAATGTGGAGAGAGCTATCAAAAGTGCAAATAAACCTAATTGATTTTCTATTCTTAAGCTTCTATGTAACATAAACTATGTACCTATGTCTACTAATCAACTCAGTTTTCTTGATTACGTTAACTAAAAGTCCTTTTATATATTTATCAATTTGCTATATTAATGTATACCATTTAATTTATCATAATTCGATAAAAATGTTTCAAAACTTTTATTGTAAATAAATATATTGAAGATTGAAGACAATGTGTACTTAGTTAGGTTCATTAAATATTCACTCATTAAATTAAAAATCTATAGCACGGTGAGTACTTATACAGGGTGTTCGCGCGAAGTGGCTCACTATTGCTAACTTCGTTATTATTGAAGCTACAAAGTCGGTTAAATTAGCAAACTAGTAGCATTTTTTCCGCTGATTACAATGGTGGAAACAAAAAAACAATTGACCATCTGGTTTTCAAGATATTCAAGAAAATAACATTTTTTTAAATGGAACACCCTATATATTTTTGCAAAAATCGATGGTAAATTAAATTCTATACAAAAAATGCCCTCATCTTTTTTTGATAATAATTTAAAATAAGCGAGTTATTTTGAAAAAAAGTTTGCAATTCTTTAAAATCAAGTAGCCATAAAACGGAATAGTAATTTGTTAAAACCAAACAATCATAATTTTGAATTTAAGCAAGTTGAAAAATACTTGAAAGAATTACGGAAATATTGAAAATTTACAAAATTATAATTTTCATGGCTACTTACTTGATATTAAATTTTTTAAATAGTATATTTCATTACCAGTCTGGAAAAAAGGATTTTTTCGTGCGCGCGTGACAAATTCCCGTGGGAGGCTAAGCCGAACACGGGAAGTCATGCAAGCACGAAAAATCCATTTCTGGACGTGTAATGAACGATATTTTTTATTATACTTATCTAAAAACAACCCAAAAAAGGATTAGAAGTAATTTTAGAACATTTTATTTTCAAAGTAATCATAATACATCGTAAAAATAGTAGGCAAACACGATTAACATTTCCATAGCAACGACTTGTTTATTATCGGCGATGCTTTAGTTTCTGTCATATTTAGTGCACGGAAAAAAGAATAGGAGATCGGGAAAAGTTTTCCGTGCGCTGTTCTGAAAACGTCACCTTTACGTCATTGCAAAAACAGATGAAAACAAGGTGTTTTCAGATAAGTATAATAAAAACTTTTTTTCAAAATAACTCGCTAATTTTAAATAATTGTCAAAAAAGCATTAGAACATTCTTTGTTCAGAATTTAATTTATCATCGATTTTTGCAAAAATATACAGGGTGTTCCATTTAAAAAATGTTATTTTTGTGAATACCTCGAAAACCAGATGGCCAATTGTTTTTCTGTTTTCACCATTATAATCAGCGGGAAAAATGCTACTAGTTTGCTAATTTAACCGACTTTATAGCTCCAATAATAACAAAGTTAGCAATAGTGAACCACTTTGCGCAAACACCTGTATATTAAAAATATTAAATAAAATAGTAATATTTCCGTAATTCTTTCAAGTTTTTTTCAACTTGCTTAAATTCAAAATTATGATTGTTTGGTTTTAATAAATTACTATTCCATTTTATGGCTACTTGATTTTAAAGAATTGCAAACTTTTTTTCAAAATAACTCGCTTATTTTAAATTATAATCAAAAAAAATTAAGAACATTTTTTCTACAGAATTTAATTTGTCATCGATTTCTGCAAAAATATATAGGGTGTTCCATTTAAAAAAATGTTATTTTTGTGAATATCTCGAAAACCAGATAGTCAATTGTTTTTTTTGTTTTCACCATTGTAATCAGCGGAAAAAATGCTACTAGTTTGCTAATTTAACCGACTTTGTAGCTCCAATAATAACGAAGTTAGCAATAGTGAGCCACTTCGCGCGAACACCCTGTATAAATAAAATAGCACATAAAGTAAACATTCTATAGGTTCGGAGATTAGCTCCTTTAAAAATGACCCCTAAAAATTATTTTTCATAATAATTTTAAGTTTAGAATGAATATTTTAATAATAAGAAAAAGATGTCACGATCTACTTTTTTAATCGGCAGTATAGATGCTGAGCCTCAAAAAAAATCCTAACAGTGTGTACCCTGGTTTAAAATATTCATTTTGGCATAGATTACATAAATTTTGATTTGTTTCGTAATGCTCGCCATAGATAAAATATCTGATGTGCCCAACACATGACTTTCTTATACGGATAGTATCACAATAATTACTTTTCGACCCTCGGATTCAACTATCAAAGCGCGCTATGAGAAATATAAAGTGTTTTAGGAATATCTCGTTTTTTGAAATTTTTTTGACGGAATTTCAAAAAAAAGTTCAAACAAAATTTGTTCAAAATTCAATTCTAAATCAATGTTAAAGAATAAAAAAATCTCATAAATTGTTTATTTTTCAAGATATTCTTAAAAAACCTAAAAATGTCATCAGGTAACTGTCACTTGTTTTGGTGCTAGATGAAAAACATTGAATGTGGCACCCACAATTTTGTTCAAACTCTTAAATATGAAATTTGAATCAAATCCGATAACTCGTTTTTGAGTTATGGTGGATACAGACAGACAGACAGACACACAGACACACAGACAGACAGACAGACATCATGGCGAAAATGGTCAAAATGGATTCAGGGGCCCTCAAAACGTGTAAATCCATCAAAATCTCGAAGTCGAAAAAAATCACGATTACAATACTTCCTTATACTTCGTATAAGAAAGTAAAAATTATTGACAATTTTATAAGCAAAAAAGCGTTTTTCTGAAATATCTCGTAAACGAGTGCAAAAAACGTAACAAATCATATGTACCTATCTACAAAAATCATAGGCGAGTTTCACCGTCAGGGCAATCGTTTAGTGAGTATGTATGAGCCGCAAAAGTTGACACTCGAATTTTGGAAATGATTCAAGTAAAAAGTCCTTTTTCTGCTATTTATGTGCTTTTAAAATTTATATATTATTTAAAAATTTAAACATTCGAATATCTCCTTTCTCTTTGTGTAAAATGGCTTGAAATTTTTGGATTGAGCCTCTTGTCTTTTCAAACCCCTCTGATTAATTGCATAATATACTAGACATATAGCCCAGTCAAATTACATCAAAAAGAACCTAAATATCTACAAAATTGACACTATGGCCAAATTTTTGAGAGCAAGTCGAACGACGAAACAAAAATCCAACAAAATTTCCTTGTGCGTCACGTGATAAGGGTGATTTTTTTATATCTTTGTCTCTACTGGTTGTATTTTAATGTAGGTTTTTTTTAGTTTATTCAGAAAAATATTTCAAACAAGTTTTGTTTGAAACTTTTTTTGATAGCTCTCTTAACAAAAAAGTTATAAGCAAAAAACTGCTCTTTTTTAGGGGATGAGTTTCTTCATTAAAATATATATTTTTCTATTACAATTATGAAAAAAATATTCAAACAAAAGTTGTTGAGGATGTTATTTCCTACAATTTTTAATTCAAGTATTTTTTTGTGACACAAAAATTACATAAAATAGATGGTGCAAAACACTGCACTTTTTTAGTGGGTGTTTTTTCATTAAAATGTATATGTTTTCTATTACAATTACGAAAAAAATCTTTAAACAAAAGTTGTAGAGGATATTATTTCCTACAACTTTCATTTCGGGTATTTTTTTGTGAAACTAAAATTACATGAGGTAGAGGGCAGAGGGCGCAAAGCACTGGTTTTTTTACGGGGTGAGTTTTTTCAATCAAATATACACAATATGTATACTTTACTATTACAATAAAAAAAAAATTAATAACGATGATTACCAAAAAACGCTAATTTTACCATTAGAAGTAATATTTTGTAAGTTCTGTTGACTTTGGCGCCCTCTACCTCATGTACTTTTTACGTCACAAAAAAATATACGAAATGAAAGTTGTAGGAAATAAGATCCTCTATAACTTTTGTTTGAAGATTTTTTTCATTATTGCAGCAGAAAAATATAGAAGTATATTTTATTGAAGAAACTCACCCCCTAAAGAAGGGCTTATAACTTTTTTCTTTAAAAATCTATCAAAAAAAGTTTCAAACAAAAGTTACTTGAAATATATTTCTGAATAAATAAATAATAAATAATAAATTTTTAAAAAATTCATTAAAATCCAACCAGTAGAAGCCGAGATATAAAAAATCACCCTTATCACGTGACGCACAAGGAAATTTTGTTGGATTCTTGCGTTTCGGAGCTTCATCAATGACCCTTGACTTGCTCTCAAAAATTTGGCCATAGTGTCAATTTTGCCATTTTTTAATCTAATTTTACTGGGCTAACATGAAAATATCAAACTACAACATACAAACAACATACCTATCTGTAAAAATCTTGAAATTTTTTAAACATCCTGAATCTCAGTAACAAACAACTTTTGGATAAAAGTAAATTATGTTAATTGTTCCATTTTTGATCATATATTTTCTGGTTGTCGTTTGTCGGTGATTAAAAAAGCATGCATTACAACAACAAAAGTTTTCGAATTTGTGTTTTTGGAAATATAAGCTCTTCTATCGGTGTGATGCTGAAATGAGGTATTATCAAAGTTGTAGAAATTAAATATTACTATAACTTTAGTCTAAAATACTTTTTTCTGTAGTAAATAGATCACAAATTAGCACGGTATAAAGTTTTCAAAATTGTTTAAGTTTTTTCGAAATATGTACCACTATCGCTTTGACACTAAAATGAGATATTATCAAAACTGTAAGGTAAATTGCATTAATCGGTCTATTTTTGATCATATATTCTCAAGTTGTCGTTTGTCAGTGATAAAAAGAACACCCTGTATAACAGTTAATTACTGCTATCTATTTACATGAACTAATTCCAGACTTATTATTGCAATCTCTTAAACCGTACAAAATACAGAGTCGATTAAATGGGACAGTATTTGAGGAATTTGTGAAAGAAAAATCTGTCCTGAAAACACTTTTGTTTATTAGTTTTTTCTCAGAAAAAATATAGATGGAAAATGGTCACTAGTACCGAAAGAAGTTACTATAATTTAAAATATCTGATGTGCCCAACACATGACTTTCTTATACTTACGGATAGTATCACAATAATTACTTTTCCTAAATAAATTAAGTTAAATTTCTTGTAAAAATTTTGAAAGTTTCCAGCAATTTTCAAATAGTCTCTGTCGCACTTATAGCAATACGCATAAATCTGTCCTTGTCCCACTCATTATAACCGAATTTTACGACGAAAATGTGTTTTATTTTAGATTTTTGACCTATTACTCACTTAAAAAAATCTCCCGGTATAAAATTACATTTATTTATTCATTATTATTGTTTTCGGTGCTATAGAAACCAGTAAAATAAAAAAAAAACTAATGGTCCGTTCCTTCTGGGACTCGAACCCGAGACCTTCCGTTTGGCAGCCATATAATGAAACACATGGTCTACCTCGACCATCGAATTCAACTATCAACGCGCGCTATGAGAAATATAAAGTGTTTTAAGAATATCTAGTTTTTTTGAAATTTTTTTGACGGAATTTCAAAAAAAAGTTCAAACAAAATTTGTTCAAAATTCAATTCTAAATCAATGTTAAAGAATAAAAAAATCTCATAAATTGTTTATTTTTCAAGATATTCCTAAAAAACCTGAAAATGTCTTCAGGTAACTGTCACTTGTTTTGGTGCTAGATGAAAAACATTGAATGTGGCACCCACAAATTTGTTCAAACTCTTAAATATGAAATTTGAATCAAATCCGATAAGTCGTTTGTGAGTTATGGTGGATACAGACAGACAGACAGACAGACACACAGACAGACAGACAGACATCATGGCGAAAATGGTCAAAATGGATTCAGGGGCCCTCAAAACGTGTAAATCCATCAAAATGTCGAAGTCGAAAAAAATCACGATTACACTTATACTACGTATAAGAAAGTAAAAATTCTATCGGACTTAACTATACAGGGTGTTCGCGCGAAGTGGCATCACTATTGCTAACTTCGTTATTATTGGAGCTACAAAGTCGGTTAAATTAGCAAACTAGTAGCATTTTTCCGCTGATTACAATGGCGAAATCAGAAAAACAATAACCATCTGGTTTTCGAGATATTCACAAAAATAACATTTTTTTAAATGGAACACCCTATATATTTTTGCAGAAATCGATGACAAATTAAATTCTGTACAAAAAATGTCCTTAATTTTTAGCAAACTAGTAGCATTTTTTCCGCTGATTACAATGGTGAAAATAGAAAAACAATTGGCCATCTGGTTTTCGAGATATTCACAAAAATAACATTTTTTAAATGGAACACCCTGTATATTTTTGCAAAAATCGATGATAAATTAAATTCTGAACAAAGAATGTTCTTATGCTTTTTTGAGAATTATTTAAAATAAGCGAGTTATTTTTAAAAAGTTTTAATCTCAAGTAGCCATGAAAATTATAATTTTGTAAATTTTCAATATTTCCGTAATTCTTTCAAGTATTTTTCAACTTGCTTAAATTCAAAATTATATTTGTCTGGTTTTAATAAATTACTATTCCGTTTTATGTCTACTTGATTTTAAAAAATTGCAAACTTTTTTTCAACATAACTCGCTTATTTTAAATTATTATCAAAAGAAGATGAGTACATTTTTTGTATAGAATTTAATTTACCATCGATTTTTACGAAAATATATAGGTTGTTCCATAAAAAAAAATGTTATTTTTTTGAATATCTTGAAAACCAGATGGTCAGTTATTTTTTTGTTTTCACCATTGTAATTAGCGGAAAAAATGCTACTAGTTTGCTAATTTAACCGACTTTGTAGCTCCAATAATAACGAAGTTAGCAATAGTGAGCCACTTCGCGCGAACACCCTGTATAGACATGCGGGGTGGACCGAGGGATGGACATACTTAACTTAAGAAAATATGAACATGATTTCAGAAAGAAGTACCTTAATTTTTGGATTTGAATCAAAATATTGTAACGAAAAGTTGTTTGTAATTGAAAATACAAAAATTCAGATCCAAATTAGGAACTTCATTCTTTTACGTTGTCAACAATTAATAAAAGCACAAAACCACATTTTTTTGGGAAGTAAAAATTAAATACTTAATTCTTTTTGAAGCATTTTCATATTTTCTTAATTTATGCAGACCATGTATATTTGTAGTCTAAATTCAATCTGATTGGATTTTCCGAGGTTTTGCGGAAATATTCCTTTTCCATGTGGTGTTTTTTGGCGGTCAAAATAACATCACTGAAAACCTGATTAAGCCACGTAATTCAAGGTAAAAAAAATTCCCATAATTAATAATACTTTAAAATTAAAATCCAAAGTAATGGCTTTATTTTTTGTACCAAACTTCCGGATCAAAATGAATTTAAAAAATATTTGAACCAGACAAATAAACCTGTAGATACTGAACTGTTTACCCGAAATAACACCCAAAAATTCATTTTACCCGTTTCGGTACTGAATCCAAACTTTTAAATGGTTCCAATTCCAGTCACTAAATCAAACATTTACTTTAATATTCTTATGATAAAGTTAAAATGAAACTACCAACTTACTGCCACAATGGCTTTATTGAGTAATAAAGATAACAAAAAAACATCACAGAAAAAAATATACATGGAAAGTTCGACATCTTTTAGGTACATTTGCATTATAAATCTAATTTTTTACTTTTTATGTAAGTAGATGGTTAAATGGAATGTTTTTTGTTGCTTCTAGTAATATTTTAGCGACACAGCAAAATTTTTGGCACGAGTAATCGGAATATTCAACTAGGCTTCGAAATATACCTCCAAAATATTTTAGTATAGAGTATAAATAAATTAGTCTTGTAGTACAGCCGGAAAATCCTTAAATTATTACTTTTTAATAAATAACTTAGATGCTACTAAATTTTACATTATTTAAGTCTTTCCATTAAAAGACTACATAAAATTCGAACATAACACTACAATATAACAGAAAAATTCACAGAATATCAACTGGATAATTGGGATGTCCCCTCAACTCCCAAATAGTAGCAGACAATCTTCTAGTTTGCTCCAAAACACAAGAAGTCGTTACTAACCCTAAATGCACACAAAATAACTCGTAGCACTTAATTTTCGCCGGTGCCATCCGAGGAAAACAAGTTTCCTTTAATTTTCTGTAAAAAACACCAAATTCGCACTCCAACATGTTTTAGTTTAATTATACGTACTGGTAAAAATCCTCACATAAAATACCAGGCAATGGAAGATTACTTGTGGGAAATACGGAATGTTTCAACGGTCCTCCATTAGCATCCTCGAACCACAAGAAATATGAATAATGAAACGTGGTGTCTTTCCACATTAAAGACAGGTTGCCTTCTTGTAAATGATTGTGAGCGAATTTCATCATCTGCCAAATCTAGGAAGGATTTTGTGATGGGTATTTAATACAAGACTTAAGATGATTTACTTACCTTATTCCGAGTGAAATTTCTGTCCTGTAAATGGTCGTCTAGACCAGGCATCGTGACGCGATGTGTACTTCGGTCTATGTATAAGAAATGCACAAGACCAGGAAATTCTTCCAAATACTTTTTGATTGTTAAAGAATCTCTAGTGAATCTTTATTAAGGATTGTTTTAGTTTAATTTAACAACTAACGGTATGTTGGTTTTTACAGTAGTTTCAAACTGGGCGACTCAAATTTTGATATGACTACTATAGGATTCAAATGTATTGAGCTGACTTTAACCATGAATAACTCAAAACTGATTGAAAGCTGTTATGGTCAAAATCTCTTAAAAAAGTGGAACTTTTTTTAATATAAAGGTGAGGGCTCAATACATTTGAACCGTATACTCAGTGTACAGGGTGTCCCATTTTCGACACTTTTAGGGGGTATTGGCGTTATTATCAAAGATAGTGTTGCGGTTTTCACCTTCCTGTCCTACTTTTTACGAAACGAAAGATTCCGGGGTCAAATTTGTCATGGCTCTCTTAGTTTTTAATCTACAGAGTGATTCTGAAAATCTTTTTTTTTAGACACCCCTCGAATTTCCGGCGTCTACTTATCAAAAAAGCGAAAACTGATCTTGATAGAGTTTTTTACGTAGAATTCAGTGGCGTAGGCAGTTTTTGTGTAAAAGATTTAGTTTTTGAGATATTGCCCAAACTTATGTTTTTTTAAATGGGATATATTATTTTTTATATTGAATAAGCAAAATTTGGGCTTTCCAAAAATATACAATTCTTAATATTTATTTTGAAAAACAAGCTCAAAATTCGATATTTTTAATAATTTACTTTATTTATAACAGTAGGCCATGGCTAGTTTATTAGAAACAAATGCAAATTTGACAGATTTGTCAGATTTCCATTATTGATGAAATATTTTTGTTACGTAGGAGTTTTTATTTTACTTTTAATTTTTTATTACAATGCCCATTTACGATAATTATGAGAAGTATTATATTGTTGGTATGTTTTATACAATGCATTAAAATTATCTTTTGAAGTGTTTAGCTTTAAAATAATTACGCATTGGGAAAATTTTGGATTTGTTTTTAAAAAATTAGCCATGGCCTACTGTTAATTAGTAAAAATATCGAATTTTGAGCTTGTTTTCAAAATAAATATTAAGTATTATATATTTTTGGAAAGCCCAAATTTTGCTTAATCAATATAAAAGATAATATATAGGGTGTCCCATTTAAAAAAACATAAGTTTGGGCAATATCTCAAAAACTAAACCTTTTACACAAAAACTGCCTACGCCACCGAATTCTACGTAAAAAACTCTATCAAGATCAGTTTTCACCTTTTTGATAAGTAGACGCATAACGGAAATACGAGGGGTGTCTAAAAAACAAAGATTTTCAGAATCACTCTGTAGATTAAAAACTAAGAGAGCCATGACAAATTTGACCCCGGAATCTTTCGTTTCGTAAAAAAGTAGGACAGGAAGGTGAAAACCGCAACACTCTATCTTTGATAATAACGCCAATACCCCCTAAAAGTGTCGAAAATGGGACACCCTGTACTTAAATACGGTTTGAAACTTCTACAAAAACATACCCATTTATTTTAATTTCACCGTTTAAAAGGATATGATCCAAGGGAAAAATTCCTAATGCTCTTGGCCTTGAAAAAGTCGTCATAAACAGCGAGTTTTCCTTTAACAATACCTGCAACTCCCAAAACATGGCTTCTACTGGAAACCAAAACTGTTTCATCCACATAAGTCAAATTCAATAGCTCCTTTAAATTTTCCAAAAATCCAAGCGCTAAAGTCTCGGCTCTAAGCAGCGCCTCATCGGATGTATTCTTCAAATACTCTTGATATTTCTTCCTTATAACCTCCCACTTCTTTAACAACTGCTTATAACAACTATCAATAGTATGATTTTTATTCTTCTTTAAACTATCGTTTAGTCGCTTCACTGCTAAATCCAAATTTTCGAAAGCCGGTTGAAGAATTTCTTTTTCGCGTTGAATTTGAACTAATTGCATTGTGTGCAGATGTGTAAATGTTTCATATAGACTTGCAGCAACCGCCGGATTACCGAGTTCTAGTAGATATAGTATACTAACACCTTCTGATAAGCGGATGATGTGAATGACATGTGGTAGGCATTTTGGTTGGTGGCCAGGTCCGGCTAATAAAACTTGATAGCTAGACAATTTTAAGGAATTCGCTTCTTGGGTTTTGTGATCGCTTGAACTACTGTGGCATAGAATTGTACAAAATAGTATATCGGCAGTTGAAAGTTCTTTGGCGTTTTGGCTAAAATTAATGAAAAAGGAGACAGTTTAGAGCTTTTTTGGATATTTAAAGAAAGAAAATTTATCATCAATATTCTACATGGGTGACTGTGAAAGTGCGAAGCCCTACACGCGACATCAGAATTTTCAGATTACAAAATGTTATCGACCTTGCGGGCGCCGCCGTTTCGCCGCTTTATTGAAAAGAAATAAAAACTCGGTTTTCAGAAATATCTTCCTTATAATTAATCCTATGACATAAATTTAAGTTATCAAAGTTGTAGAGAATTAAATTTAATACAATTGTTGTCTAAAATAGTTTTTCCTACAGTGAATAGGTCAAGAATTACAGCTGCGTTTTTTTTCAAAATTGTCATTTTTGGCAGTTTTTTGGAAATATCGCCTCTCCTATCAATCGGACGCTGAAATGAGATATTGTCAAAGTTGTAGAGAATCAAATTTACTACAATTGTTGTCTGAAATAGTTTTTCCTATAGTAAATAGGTCACAAATTACAGCAGCGTATTTTTTTCAAAATTGTCTTTTTCAGCAGTTTTTTGGAAATATCGCCTCTGCTATCAATCTGACGCTGAAATGAGATATTATCAAAGTTGTAGAGAATCAAATTTACTACAATTGTTGTCTGAAATAGTTTTTCCTATAGTGAGTAGGTCACGAATTACAGCGGCGTAGATTTTCAAAATTGTGTTTTTTGACAGTTTTATCGAAATATCGCCTCGTCTATCAATCTGACGCTGAAATTAGATATTATCAAAATTGTAGAGAATCAAATTTACTACAACTTTTGTCTAAAATAGTTTTTCCTATAATCAATAGGCCAAGAATTACACCGGCGTATTTTTTCATAATTGTGTTTTTTGACAGTTTTATCGAAATATCGCCTCGTCTATCAATCAGACGCTGCAATGAGATATTATCAAAGTTGTAGAGAATCAAATTTACTACAACTTTTGTCTAAAATAGTTTTTCCCATAGCCAATAGGCCAAGAATTACAGCGGCGTCATTTTTTCAAAATTGTGTTTTTTGACAGTTTTATCGAAATATCGCCTCGTCTATCAATCTGACGCTGCAATGAGATATTACCAAAGTTGTAGAGAATCAAAATTACTACAACTTTTGTTTAAAATAGTTTTTCATATAGTCAATGGGTCACGAATTACAGCAGCATATATTTTCAAAATTGTCTTTTTTGGCAGTTTTATTGAAATATCGCCTCGTCTATCAATCTAACGCTGATATGAGATATGATAAAAGTTGTAGAGAATCAAAATTACTACAACTTTTGTTTAAAATAGTTTTTCCTATAGTCAAGGGGTCACGAATTACAGCAGCATATTTTTTCAAAATTGTCTTTTTTGGCAGTTTTATTGAAATATCGCCTCGTCTATCAATCTAACGCTGATATGAGATATGATAAAAGTTGTAGAGAATCAAAATTACTACAACTTTTGTTTAAAATAGTTTTTCCTATAGTCAAGGGGTCACGAATTACAGCAGCATATTTTTTCAAAATTGTCTTTTTTGGCAGTTTTATTGAAATATCGCCTCGTCTATCAATCTAACGCTGATATGAGATATGATAAAAGTTGTAGAGAATCAAAATTACTACAACTTTTGTTTAAAATAGTTTTTCCTATAGTCAAGGGGTCACGAATTACAGCAGCATATATTTTTAACATTGTCTTTTTTGGAGGTTTTATTGAAATATAGCCTCGTCTATAAATCTAACACTGATATGAGATATTATCAAAGTGGTAGAGAATTATATTTACTACAACTTTTGTCTAAAATAGTTTTCCCTTATATTAAATAGATGACGAATTACAATTTTTTAAATTTAAATAAATGTGGGATGAAATTTCTCCAAGCTTTTTTGAAAGTTTGTTCCAAATATTCAATAATTTATTTGAGTGGTTTAAAAATCCTAAAAGCACGCCAAATTGCTCCTAGATTCTAATTTATTTAAATTTATTTTATAGTTTCTATAGTCTCAGTTCTTTCCTTTAAAATACTATTTACAATAAAATGCAATTACATTTAAGCTTACTTATGAACTAGCTAATTAAAAGTAAAAATATCAATCAATACCTACGTAAATTATAAAATATCTTTACCTTGAATACAGCGACAAAAACTTATTCTGCACTAGAATCAAAGCATGAATTTTAACACAGTCAATTTTTTGAGCCAACGTCGTGACGGATTCTCGCAAAGCCTTAATCGTAGCACTACATAAATCTGGATTTACAATTAATTGTTCCACAGCTTCGATAAAAACTGCTTGGTCGTTTTTGTTTAAATAAATCCAACTGTCCATTAAGTTCGTAGCGAGTGCTGACTTATCTTTATACATTTTCAGTCTTAAAAAAGTGGAAATCAGTTAGAAGTTTAAAAAATAAATTTATATTTACAGTTCTACGTCAGGACCACATAAATATCGACAAATAGTTACAGCAACGTTAATAAATTTCTTAGCATACACCATGTCCTCATTGCTGATATTAACGAATAGATATCCCATGTACTAAAAGTAATATAAATTGAAAGATGTTACAGGTAAAATATTTACTTAGGTACATCTTCAAAATAAATATTCAAACCATCTTGGCACTGTATGGAAGTGTACGAATTACCAAACTGGCAATTCATAATCCTATGGGACGTTATTATAGGTGCGAATATTTGTACAATTACATTACTTATATAGCTAGATTCTGCATTTATCTGAAAACATAAATAAATTATTTGTAATTCATGTTTTCTTACTTTTGATATTTCTTACATCTGAAAGTAGTTCGTGATTAGAAGCAAAGTTTTTTATATGGTCCTCAAAGCTTTGATCATATTTTGTGTATACAATATCGTTTAGGTGGTCAAATATCAATAAACACTGCATTTTCAACAAAATATCGGTTCAAAAAAATTAATATAACCACAATCTAACGTCAAATATCAGCTAACAGCTGTCATTAATTAGTACAAAGAAAATTTAGCAGACAGAGAACCAATTGTCTGTTATCGCCGCTTAAAATTAAAATTTTCTTAATTATTGTATTGTTTCTCTTTTGAATTTTTATAATTATTGTAAATTACGTGCAATTAATTATACGTTTTATTAAAAATAAACCGCAAATCACAAATTTTAGCTATTTAGTTTAGAATACATTTATGTTCTATGAGTGTATTTTATCTATGGCGTGCTCTTGACAGCAGAGAACTTTCAATTTGAACTGTTGGTGAGCCTGAAAACAACTAATACAATTATTCTAACCTCAATAAGTTGGTGAGGCGTAAGGTTCATGTACAAAAAAACAATAATTATCATTGTTAATGTAGTGTTATTGCTTGTATTTAAATAATGGAAGATGCCCCGAAAAGAGGTAGAGGCAGAGGCCGCGGTGGTAGAGGTCGAGGACGTGGAAGAGGTCGTGGTCGTGGTAGAGGAAAAAAGGCCATCAAAGTGATTGAAAGTGACGAAGAATTAGATAACTCCCAATTACAAGAAAATGTTGAAAACCAAACGGAATCTGAAACTAATGAGAATATTTTAATTCCACCACAGAGTAAGTAATTTATTCAACTAAATGAAACTGAAGTAGGCATAGGGTTTTTGTATTCAATTCAATTTCAAAACTGATATTTCAATATTTATTTTTAGTTGATCTGGAAGCGGATATATCACAACTGGAGGCTCCTACTTTTACCACGATAAATCGAGGTCCACCAGAACCGATGCTGAGATTAAATTGGTCGCATAAAGTGAATTTGATTGGTGAAAAAGTTCTTAATCCTATGATACATTGTTGTGACAAGTGTTTGAAACCAATTTTAATCTATGGACGTATGGTAAGATAATCAGTTTTATAATAGCCCAGTCAATAAAGGAAAATCAGGCGCAATAAATCATGTAGTCCGGTTTTTTTTTAAGAGATAGAGGGGACCCCCCCGACCAATATACTAAAAGTCCTGAATTGTAGGGTGTGAGCGTTGGGAGGGGAGGGGTTGGTAAGGTCCATTTTTTAAGTTTCACAAAGGCAGCGTGTCGAACTTTGTTTAAATCGGGCTCTGGTGGCGCCTGGTACACCTCCAAAAATGTCTTCTCGCCTGCCTCAGTCACCATTTTTGCTCTTGCCGAAGGGTTTGAGAAGACGTCGTATACTTGTTTTATTTGCCTGGGAAATTTGGTGAACAGTTTTACCATACCTCCCTTGCTTTTACTGAATATTGCAGATGTGGTGTCACACACACTGAAGGCATAGAGCAGGATGATGGTGTCTGCGAACGGTAGTTGTTTGAGATTGTTTGTTGAGTACAGTTTTGACTCCGCCTTCCCCCTGCTAGGCTTGAAGAAGTACATGTTTCTCTCTGGTGGTGAAAGAGCCAGGAGTAAGACCAATAAGTCTACATCTTCGATTATTATTGGTACAGAAGGGTGTAGGGCACCTTTCGCCAACCAACATCTTACTATAGTTGCATCTGTATCCCTTTCTGCAAGTACCGTTTGTACTCCCCTTGCCTTCATTTTGTCTGAGAGTAGTTGGATAAGCCTGATTTTGTTAATTTCATTTGCAAGAAAAATGCTCCTGTTGAACGGTGTTATTCATGGTATTAAAATGTATGACCTGTGCCAAACCTACCAGCTGAACGAGAAAATTTCCCAGGGGCGCACATAATGGGAGGTTTGACTTCGAGGCCGAACCTGGCCTCCCTCACGGAAAAAACTACGTTATTTAAGACTTTTTTATTTTTTACACCCTCGCATCTCCTTAAGTATTGCTCCTACCGAAAAATGTATGGAATTTAATTTACATTAATTTTATATAGGATGACCTTTTCGCTAGGACGCATAGTTTTCGAGATATTTACGAAAAACTAAAAAAGGGACCTTTCCATCCCCCTCCCTCCCAACGCTCACACCCCACAGGTCAGGACTTTTAGTATGTTGGTTGTGGGGGTCCACCCTACAACTCAAAAAAAAAAACCAGACTACATTATTTATTGCGCCTGAGCGGCATTTTTTGGTCTTCGTTGACTGGGCTATAACATAGTATTTAACTTTTATACGGGTTAGCGTCAAATATATTTGCAATATATGTGTACCCTTTTTATTCTCAATTAATTTCTGTAGGTATACATCTAGGTAAGAAGTATTTTCACTAATAGTCCAGTCAATCTGCCCGGAAAAGTGTCGTATTTCGAAAAAATTACCCGGTAAACTTTCTCTTCATAAATCGTTAGGGGGTCATGTGGAAAGCTTAAATTCAAAAACTCGGAAAAATCCTCGGACCCAATTTTTTGGAAAATCCAAGAAGTTTTTGGATTTGATTTTACGCGAGAACGGTGAGTTGCAGAAGAAAATTTTGTTAATAAATATTGTAGAGGGCAATATTTTCTACAATTTATCTCAAAGGATCGATGCGCCACGACGAAAACTGCCAAAAGTAGAAAGCGCCAAAGTACCCAAAAACGTGTTTTTTCACTTTTTTACATCAAAAAAATTTTTTAACGCACAACTGTAAATAATAAATGTTGACAAGCGAAGAAAAACACACAATTTTTATATAAACGTTTTTTCTATACGATCCACCGTTTCGGAGATACAGCATGCAGAGTTTCGAGTAGATACACACACCATTGAAGGTATGAAGGAAAAGCACGTGAAATTTCAAAGTGTTGTTCTTTAAAGATTGTGGAGAGTAGTAGATTCGCTCGGGAGTGTTTCCATGGTTCGGTTTTTTTAAGTACGTTGTACGTTTTGCACTTTCCAAAGTGGCAAGCAATACTAAGAGGTCAATGTCTTCGTCAATTATTGGAGATCTTTGGAGAGCTGTCTCGAGTATTAGACGATCCGCATCCTCAAACGCCTGCTGAACCTCAAAGCCAACAGCCTGAAGTGCTGTGAGTTGCAGAAGAATATTTTGTAATAAATGTTGTAGAGGGCAATATTTTCTACAATTTATCTCAAAGGATCGATGCGCTACGACGAAAACTGCCAAAAGTATAGGGCGTCAAAGTACCCAAAAATGAGTTTTTTCCCTTTTTTACATCGAAAAAAATTTTTTTACGCACAACTGTAAATATAAATGTTGACAAGCGAAGAAAAACACACAATTTTTATATAAACGTTTTTTCTATACGATCCACCGTTTCGGAGATACAGCATGCAGAGTGGAAATGTTAATCGTGTTTCCCTACTATTTTTACGATGTATTATTATTACTTTGAAAATAAAATGTTCTAAATTTACATCTAATCTTTTTTGCGTTATTTTCAGATAAGTATAATAAAAAATATCGTTCATTACACGTCCAGAAATGGATTTTCCGTGCTAGCATACTTCGTGTTCGGCTTCGCCTCCCACGAAAATTTGCGCACTGAAAAATTCTTGTTTCCAGACTCCTAGTGTAGTCCAAGCAATCTATCCAAATTCCTATGCTTTAGTTTGCAATCGGAGAGGGTAGGATGAAACTTTGTGGGTAGTTGGGGCCCAGAAAAGGAAGTTTAAATCCAAGTTTTAGACTTCACTCCTCAGCAGGTTTTTCCGCCATCTTGGATTTAAGAGTGCATTTGTTTTTTGCTATTTGTGATTTACCTACGCATTTTATCGAAAAGTATGTTTCTTTATTTATTGTAGATCATAAAATTCCCTATCGAACCTTGTATATTGAGCAAGTAATTTATCTATTGTTTAAACAATTACAAACATTTTAGTGAAAAATTTGGAAGTTGAAATAGTTTTTTCACTTTTTAAATTTTTCTGTGCCATTTATCAAAAAGTTTAATCGATCCAAAATGATAGGCCTTGAAAAGCTCTACAATTTTTATATAAACAACTTGCACTTATCACTATTCATTCCCGCACTGCACCGCTCCAAAATTGCGCATTCTCGCCACCTGCGTCTGAAAATCGAGCTCTACATGGCAGGTTTTGATGTACTGACTCTCACTGACCTACCTGGAATCAGAGAGGGCAGGATGAAACTTTGTGGGTAGTTTAAGTTTAAATCCAAGTTTTAGAGTTCATCCCCAATGAGTTTTCCGCCATTTTGGATTTAGGGGTGCATTCGTTTTTCGCAATTTGCGGCTTAACTAAGCAATTTATCATTAAATAGGAAATTTTAGTAACTACAATAAATAATGAGGGGTACTTTTCGACAAAGTGCTTAGTTAAGCCGCAAATTGCAAAAAACGAATGCACCCCTAAATCCACGATGGCTGAAAAACCGCTTGGGGATGAAGTCTAAAACTTGGATTTAAACTTCTTTTTATGGGCCCCAAGTACCCACAAAGTTTCATCCTGCCCTCTTCGATTGTGAACTAAAATTCTAAATTGCTTGGACTAATGAAATATTCTATTGTCTAACGACAACAACAAATATTATTTAATCAATTTTCTTCAAACAGACCTTCAGCTGTTGACTTTGAGGGTCAGCAGGCGTTTGAGGATGCGGATCGTCTAATAGACGAGACAGCTCTCCAAAGATCTGCTGAGTATGACTCTACTACAATAATTGACGAAGACATTGACCTTTTAGTATTGCTTGCAACTTTGGGAAGTGCAGAACGTACAACGTACTTGAAAAACCCGATCCATGGAAACACTTCCGGGCGATTCTACTACTTTCCACAATCTTTAAAGATTGACACTTTGAAATTTCACGTGCTTTTCCTTCATACCTTCAATGGTGTGTATATCTACTCGAAACTCTGCATGCTGTATCTCCGAAACGGTGGATCGTAGAGAAAAAACGTTTACATAAAAATTGTGTGTTTTTCTTCGCTTGTCAACATTTATATTTACAGTTGTGCGTTAAAAAAATTTTTTATGTAAAAAAATTTAAACTCATTTTTGGGTACTTTGGCGCCCTCTACTTTTGGAATTTTTCGTTGTGGCGTATCGATCCTTTGAGATAAATTGTAGAAAAATAGTGTCCTCTACAATATTTATTAACAAAATTTTCTTCTGCAACTCACCGTTCTCGCGTAAAATCAAATCCAAACACTTCTTGGATTTCCCAAAAAATGGGTCCGAGGATTTTCCCGAGTTTTTGAATTTAAGCTTTCCACATGAGCACATGACCCCCTAACGATTTACGAAGAGAAAGTTTACCGGGTAATTATTTCCTGAAATTTCGACAGATTGACTGGACTATAACTATTAAATTTGGCTCTTTCTAATACAAGTACAACCGGAAGTCATTTCTAAGTTTCTAGATTGTTTAAGAATATCTTGAAAGGGTAATAATGTGGGACATTTTATTATTTTCTACCATTTATTTAAAATTAAATTCTGAACATATGTTTTTCTAGCTTTCTTTTGAAATTCCTTTAAAAAAAATCTGTCGATTTGCAAATCGTGCGTTGTTTACAAAAAAATCTGGGAACGACACAAACCCGTTCCGTTCATTGTAAAATTAATGTCCATTTTCAATTTTGTATGATGTATTGCTCGTTGTTTTGTAATGTTTAGGATTGTACGAAGCTTAATAAAACTCAAGGCCTCTGCTTTAATGGTCAGCAAAATGAAAATCTCGAATTTATTGACTGCTATAATCTCACTTCAAAAAGAGTACAATATTGGGTTTTGTATTCATAAAACTTAGAAAAATGGAGAGATTTCCTTGCGAAAAAATACTGAAAAACTCAAACAAAATGAAAATCTTTTAAAAATCCCGGATTTTATTGCTTATAGTATAAACTTACCTCAAAAATGGTACACTTTTAAACTTTGTTCCTTTAAAACTGTAAAAAATGGACAGATTTTCTTGCAGTTGTTTTTTTCCTAAGAGCCAAATTAATAGAACGAAAATCCTTCCAAAATCCTGGATTTTATTCCCTCCTATAAACTTACAACAAAAATGGTACAATTTTAGACTTTGTACCCTTAAAACTGTCATAAAACTCAAAAATGTACAGATTTTCTTGCAGTTTGCCTTTTTACTAAGAAGTAAAAACCAAGTTAATTTACTAGAAAATCGAAGCAGAATGAAAATTTTTCAAAAATCTTGGATTTCATTGCCTACTATAAACTTACTTCAACAATGGTAGAATTTTAGACTTTGTATCTATCAAACTAACATAAAATTTTGAAAAATGAACATTTTATTTCGGTTTGCTTTTTTACAAAAAATCAAATTATGTAGTTTTACTAGAAATTCCTTAAAAATCTCGAATTTATTTCCTACTAGCTCACTTCAAACAGACTACAACATTAGACTTTGTGTCCTTAAAACTGTATTAGAAAAATTGACAGATTTCCTTGTGAAAAATATGTACAGTTGGCGAAACGGAATAGTTTCCAGGCATTTTTTTCCATTGTAAATTAAATCATGTTCATAGGCTCGATAACTGCTTAGTGGCATTATTAGCAGTCATATTTTTGTCACAATATTTTACGTAAAGTATTTGACGTAAAACGCCTAGAAAATTTCTTACTGATGCTCAAAAAGGCGCAATTGTGGCACAGCTAGAAGATAGTTGGTCAAGTAGGTACTGCAACAGTTTTCACTTAATAATCCCGTCATTTAACTTTGAAATAACGGCCTTGTAACAAAAGTCCGACCAGCAGTTCCAAAATTATAAATTTTTAAAAGCAATTCCTCTCGAAAAACGCGATATTTTAAAAGTGCAATTTGAAGCTTCAATAAAACGAAGAAAAAATTCGTATAAATAATTTGTGATTTTTTTAAATAAAACCATAAATAAATGTTTGTTGATCAAAATTCGACCAGCGGTTCCAAAACTGTTACTCCTATTTTTTAAAACAATTAATTACCTTCAAGAACTACGATTTCTCAAATGTGCAATTAGAGGCCCTAAAAAGCAGAAATTATTCACATAGAAAGTTCGTGATTTTTCCAAAATATAAGTTCAATTAATAAAATTCAGACAGCTGTTCCGAAACTGTTTTTTTTTAAGAATCATACTCTTTAAATGAAATTTTTAAAAGCGGAAATTGTGGCCGCGAAAAAATCTTAATAGTGTCTCAGCTTTCTTAAATGAAAACCGTTAAGAAAATTACAGTCGCCATAACTTCATTTTTGAAAAGTTTTTTAAATTTTCAGACAATTTTAGGCAGTTACTGGTTGGTCTTTCCAAAAAAATTGCTGTTTTATAGAGTAATGTTGGCATTATTAACGAAAAAATAGCAGAAACTTTAACCCCACGTTTAATTTAGATAGATAGTCTGGAATTTACAAGCGGAATTACATAAAAAAATCGTAAAGTGAAAAAAATGTAAATTATCATTATGAAAGGTAATTTAGATAATTTTTGCATAAATAGAAAAACTAAAACTTCTCATCAATTATGGTCCACTTTGAAAATTCGTCGGTTAACACCAGATTTCCGTAAAGAATACAGATGCATATTTATTCTAAATTTCTCAATTAATTTTTGTATACATGTAAGAAGTATTTTTACTAATAAATTATAATATATAGAATACATTCTTTACAATATTTAATTGGAAGCTTGTCAACAATTATGTATATGGTGCTTTGTACTAATAACTCCTTATTTATAACTAATGTATGAAATCTTGCAGATACCCTGCAAGCACGTGTTCTGCTTAGCTTGTGGCAAAAAGGAACAGAAACAGTGCCTCCGTTGCTTGGACAAAGTGTCAAGAGTAGAACAAACTGGTCTAGGTACAGTTTTCATGTGCACACATGGTGGAAGCCGCTACGGTTCCTCTGGTTGTCGCCGTACGTACCTTTCCCAAAGAGATCTACAAGCTCACATAAATCACCGTCATGTGGCAACTTTAACCCAACAAATGGACGTAGTTGTCGAACCTGAAAGAGTTCCACCAGTTCGCACTAAAACCAACGATCCGAGATCTAATATTGTGGCAAATAATATTCGACAACGTCCCTCGCAAATTCAGACATCTGGTGTTCGGACGAATTTAATTACGGTACCTATACAGGATACTGCTCCGACTGTTCATGAGCCAACTCCTACAACACATTCGTATTTCAATCAGTATCCTCAAACTGCGACTTACACTCAAACCTTGCCTCCCATGCATATACCTCCACCACAACAACCGCAGTATTATACTGCCCCTCCCGCTTACAGCCCAGCTCAAACATATCCGGCGTATAGTGGTGCAACTGGAGCTACTGGGCAATATGCTGCACCAACGCCTGCGCAATCTAGACAAACTCCTCAATATGATTATAGCACTGCTCCCCCACCCCAATGGACTAATAACCAACAATATTACAGATAACTAAGACAAGATTATTTTTTAACTTAGTTATTGGGATTGCGCAGATTGTACACCAAAAAACTGTTTTCTTCTGTGAAATATAAATTGTAATCCAAAAAAGTTACTAAAAACATATAAACAAATAAGTTTTGGTGTGATTTAGAACAGTACAGTATCTGAGGTGCTTCTTTGTAATATTACATGTTTGTAAAAGTTCTTGTTTAGATTAAGAACTTGGAGGATGAAACCCGACCAAAGGAATACTTTTCAGTCAAAGGAAAATAAGCTAGTCTCGTTTTTTGTTTGTTTGGTGTACAGTCTGCGTAATGTTTCCTTTTAAAATTGAACAATATGGCCTACCTACCGTATTATAATTTTTTGTTGTGTGTGTGTAACATGAAACTTGCGTTAATAAAAAATATTTAACGGATTTTTATGGGTTTTTGACTATATTATAATAAGTTTTCGATACTTATAATTTGTATACAGGGTGTCCCAAAATTAGCCTGCCAAAAAGTTTTAATAAATATAGGTTGAAAAATGCTTCCTAAGGGAGCTACAGCCCCCCGAAAGGGGGGCCCCAAAGAGGAGTTTTCTGTAATATCTCTGCAACTGTTTAAGGTAGAATCAGCTGGTACATTTTGGCAGGATAATTTTGGGACACCCTGTATAAATAGTATTCAGTTGTGATTTATTACAGTATGTGCATGATCGCTAAAGTTATGAAATTAAAGCTACAGTGGAATCCACCTATAATGAACTCGCTTATAATGGAAACTCTGTTATAATGTACCATTTTAAAAGTCCCAGTACAAACACGTGTAAATCCTCGGTTTAAATGGACTCGATTATAATAGACTCTCGCCTATAATGAACCAAAATTCGTTATTTTGTCCATTACAACCGGAGCGATTCGGTACTTCCTCGATAAATATAAAATATTATGACGCAATCGAAAAGAAGCTGCGAAGTGCGAACTGATGTCGCTCTTGTAGTTTCTGTCACGGCGTTGACCAGTGCGTGCCAGTGCGTATTATATAACCAAACCGCGGATCCAAACAAAACTAAGCGACTTTTTTCAAAATATCTAATATTATATAAGTTTTTCGCTTTTATTTTCCTGCTTATGTATAGTTTAATGTGTTAGTTATCTTTTTTCAATAAAAAAAATTACGTACATATGTATTTGTTTAATTAGTAATTATTCTGATGAGATGAACACCCGGTTATAATGGACTATTTTACTTGGTCCCCTGAAGTTCATTATACACGGATTCTACTGTACTTAGTTAGATGGCAGATTCCAATATTATTGTGAAAAATTGACGAATTTATTAGAATATCGGTACAACTTGGAAACATACAGCGTATTTACTAAACACACGGCAAAAATTCAAGGTGTGATTCCGTGGGTTATTTTAAGAATATTTTATCCTTTGATGACTTTAGGAAAGCCGCTTTTTCGACGATACAGAGCGATAAAAGTGTCTCTACAAAAACAATAATATTTTATTAGGTACGTAAATATTACATGTAACTAAAGCTTCTTAATCTATAAGACCTGCTGAAAGTGACTACCACCAGCTAGAATACATGAATCCAGTCTTGCCGTTATTGACTGGCGAACTCTTTAAAAACCACCAGGGTTGTTTCTTATTGCATTAGACGCACCAATTCTCCGATGTCTGAAATCTTCATTTTACACTGGAGTAGAGGAAACTAACGACTTCAGATGACCCATAGGAAAAAATCCAACGGATTTAAGTTCGGGGATCGAGCAGGCCTTAAGTGAGGTCCACCTCGACCAATCCAGCGATCTTAATATGTTGCATTTAAAAAAATTTTAAAGACTTTTTTTGTGTAGAATTTCAGGCTCTTTAATTTTCTACTACTACTATTTTGCCGTATTTAACTTATTTAAATATTTGTCAAAAAAATGTGGGCATTGAAACTTCCCGAGGGATACCCGCAAACTTTTATTATATTCCACAATAAATTTCTTACTTAAATCCTAATATTCAGCTTTTTTTTTACTTTACTTTCTTATATACGAAGTAATAATTTTATCGGAACAATATGTAGATAATTATTTAATGTAGGTATATCTACATTCTACAACGTGGGTGTGTCTGTGCGAGCGACGATAAATAACTCGTTCTACGAGCCTTATCTCGGGTAACACAGATAGAAACATTGTTGGTGTTTAAAATCAAAAATTTGAAGTGCGATTAGCAAAAGTTTTAGAAACACCCGAAAGCGTCTAAAAGCGAGTGTAAAAATTAGTGCACAACACAACAGACATTTCTGAGACTGAAGGTCGAGGAAGGCAAGGCGTACGAAGGGTTGACCGCTGTCTGCCTTTTGCGCTAAAACTTTATTTTTCGGAATTTTTGAAATATTTGTATAAAATTTTTGAAATATACCCCTGAAAGGAAACAGACATTTAAATAAGTTGTAGATACTAAATCTATATATTGCATAAAATGGGCGAGATGGAAAAAATAGAAAGAATGTTTGAACAAATTAATGTGAGCATAAATAATATGAATACGAAACTAGATTCGGCCATACTAGAAATGAAGCTGGTAAAGGAAGAAAATACGAAGCTAAAAGAAAAGGTTGCCAAACAGGATGAGAGAATAAATAACTTAGAGAGGGAGATAAGGAAGAAAAATATAATAATAAAGGGAATAACAGATAAAGAAAATGAAAATGAGAATGAAACAATGGACAAAGTTAGTGCAATAATACAGAAGTTGGGAGTTAACATCAACATGAAGGATGATATAGATGAAGCGAGAAGAATCGGAAAGTTCAAGACAGACAGAAACAGACCAATACTGATTAAGCTGACCAAAGAATCCATAAGATTAACGATTTTCAAAATTGCAAAAATATTAAAAGGTACGGATATATGGATTGATGAGGATTACCCTAAAGAGGTGCAAGAGGAAAGAAAAATACTAATACCACAAATGAAGGAAGCAAGGGACAGAGGACACAGGGCACAAATAAGATACAACAAGCTGATAATTAACAACGAAATATATGGAGCAAAGGATATTGAGATAGAAGAGGAAACGGAAAATGGAAGGGAAAAGCAAAGAAAAAGGACGGCAAACGAGAGATCACCAGAAGGAGACCAATTCGAGGAACAAGTTAGAAAAATAACTCGAAATATCCGAAAAAACTAGAAAACAAAGATAAGGCACAACATGAAGATGACGTACATGGCGATGAACAAGGACATGATCGACAGGAAGCAAATAGAACAAAAAATGGAAAAAAGAATCAAAATGAAAATATTTGGAAAATTGGAACTTGGAATATTCGGAGCATTAATGGGAAGGAACAGGAACTGGAGGAGGAGTTTAGTAAGACAAACCTAGATATATTAGGAATAACGGAAACAAAAATGAAAGGAAAAGGAGAAAAAATGTTAGAGAAAGGAAACATCTTAATATACAGTGGCGTAGACCAAAAACAAAGAGCAAGAGAAGGAGTTGGATGCATAATAAAACACTCAAATATGAAATACTTAAAACAATGGACTGCAATCAACAAAAACATGTTAAAAATAGAAATGGAGATAGACGAAAAAAACAAAACAACAGTAATGATAGTATATGGACCTGGCGAAGATGAGAGAACACAAATAAAAGAGGAGTTTTGGGAACAACTGACAGAAGAAATCGATACGGTAAAGGGCAGATTGTTACTGATAGGAGACTTTAATGCCAGGGTAGGGAAAAAAGACGAAGAAACGGGAGGGACAATTGGAAGATATGGAGAAGATGTAAAAAACAATAATGGAAAAAGACTAATTGACTTTTGCTTAATCAACAATCTAGTAATATCAAATACATACTTTAAACACAAAGATATTCATAAGTATACGAGGGAAGTAATAAGTAGGAACGAAAAAATCAATAATAGATTATGTGATCATAAATGAAAGTAATATAAGTCAAATACTAGATACCAGAGTAAGAAGAGGAGCAGAATTATACACGGACCACTACCTAGTGATGTCAAAAATAAGAATAAAAACACCACAAAAAGGAGCGAATATGATCAATAAGAAAAACAATAAAGTGAAGAGAACAATAAGAATATATAAGTTAAGGGAAAACATAATAGCAAAACAATATACAGAACTAATCGAAATGGAATTAAGTGCAAACAAAATAAACCTTGATAACATTGATCTAAAAAAACTGTGGATATACTTCAAGAATACAATATTAAAAATAGCAAGAGAAACATGTGGAACAACTATAAATGACAAAAACAGAAAGAAAACAAACTGGTGGAATGAGGAAATAAAGGTAGAAATTAAAACAAAAAAGAAGCTATGGCACAAATACTTAAGAAACAGAAACAATGAGAATTACACCGAATACAAAATCCAAAGATTAAAAGTAAAGGAAATAGTTAACAAAGCAAAACAAAAGACTTGGGAAGAGTTTGGCGAAAAAATGGAAAAAGACAGCCACGGCAATCAGAAGCTCTTCTACAAGATGTTAAAAACCCTCAGGAAAGGCAAACAACACAAGCAGACATATATATCAACCAAAGACGGAAAAACACTGACGGACATGGAAGAAATACTGGCACGATGGAAAGAACATTTCGACAACATACTAAATACGACACAAGCACTAGATACAGAGGAACAAGATAACGTTGCCGAACTAGAAGAACACACCGACCAACAAAACTTCACAGAAGGAAGTATCAAACGCGATAAAACTGTTAAAAAGAGGCAAAGCAGCAGGCCACGATGGAATAACTCCCGAAATGCTGTTGAACCTAGGAAACAACGTAATTGCAACGTTAACAAATCTCCTTAACAAAGCTTCAAATGAAAACCAAATACCTGCAGACTGGGAGGTAGGCATAATTATACCCATTCATAAAAAAAACAATAATCGTGACTGCAACAATTACAGAGGAATAACCTTGTTAAGTAACGTAGCCAAATTGTACGAAAGACTATTAGAACACAGACTAAAGGAACAAATAGAACCAGAAATGGACGAGTCACAGTGCGGTTTCAGAAAAGGACGGGGAGTCCAGGATCATATATTCGCTATAAAACAAATGATGGAAAAAAACTACACGAACAACATATACCTGGCTTTCTTAGATCTAGAGAAGGCATTCAACAGCGTACCAAGAAAAATGATATGGAGCAGTCTGGAAAAAAGAAGAGTGAACAAAAATTTAAGAAAGAACATCGCAAGTATATACAGACATACAAGAAATTATGTCAGGACGAACAACAATGAATCCGAAGAGTTCATAACAAAAGAAGGACTACGACAAGGCGGAGTACTAAGTCCAACACTATTCAACATAATATTAGACGACGTGATAAAAGAAGTAAAAGATAAAACTAAAAAACTGTGTGTTGGATATTGGAATATGGAACCAGTATATATAACTCGATGTGCGTTCGCGGACGACTTAATGTTATGCGCTAAAAGTGAAAATGAGCTACAACGAAATTTAGAAATGTGGAATAAAGCACTTAACCAAAGAAACCTAAAGATTAATATGGACAAAACGAAAATAATTGTAATAGGCAAGAACGACACAGAAGCAACAATAAATTTAAATAACAAAACAATTGAACAAACAAACAGTTTTAAATACCTTGGAATAACAATACAAAAAGATGGAAAGAACGAAGCTGAAAATGCAACAAAATTGTATTATTCACTCAACAAAACATTCATCTGGAAAAAAGAGATATCAAAGAAAGCGAAGTTGACAGTATTCAAATCAATAGTCAAATCCATTTTAACCTACGGATGCGAAAGTTGGACACTCTCGAAGCAACAGAAAAGCAAAATACAAGCCATCGAGATGAAATACCTAAGAGGCATTAAGGGCATCACAAAAAGAGATAAAATAAGAAACAACATAATAAGAGAAGAACTAGAAGTAGAACCTGTAATGGACAGCATAGAGAGAAAACAATTACGATGGTTTGGTCATTTGGTAAGAATGGGGAATAATAGGCAAACAAAAAAGATATGGGAAGCAAAGTCAATCCAAAAACAGAAAAGAGGCAGACCAAGAAAGAAGTGGAATGAGGTTATTGCTGAGAATTTGAAGAAGAAAACCAAGACGTGGACAGAAGGAAAAATCATGGCACAGAACAAGAAAAAATGGAGAGACTTTGTTTATAATTGAATATTTATACTTTTATCCTTAACACCTTCGGGTATACTAAGGTTTAACGATTACATATATATATATATATCTCTACATTCTACAATATCAAATTTCTCTCCATAAAACTAAAAAGTTAAAACAAGTATGTAGGTACTTAGTGATAAATTAAATATTAACTGATATATTGATATGAAGAACACAAAAAACTAGATCTGGTATAAATCTTTATTTAGAAAATCTCATTTATATTATATTTCTTAGCCATGGTTGTTATTTATGGGTTTTACTCTCGTAATGTATTCTTTATATAAATTGCAAAACAAGCTAAGACTGCCTAAAAAAGAAAAAGTATGTTAGGATCTATAGTGCGTTTTTATTTGACCTGAACTACCAAATCTGGAACTTTAGTAACTATTTTGTTGTGATTGAAGCTTTAACTACTAGACAATGAAACTAATTTTCTCTATCCCTAGTGTAAATGAGGTAAAAAATGTGCATTTCATTTTTATTTAATTCATTTTTAGTCCAGTCAATCTAGACTTGAAACGAAAAAAATATATACAAACGCTGAATTTTTTATATCTTGTTCAGGGGGTTGCCCTGATGAGTGATGACAAAACCGCGGGGATCGTACAAATTGTGGGGTGGGAAAATTGTTTTAGGGGGTGAACGTAAATTGCGCTTAAGAGTTTGGTCTGACAAAAAAACTGCCGACAGGTAAATTGTGTAAAAAAATATCCTCTACAATTTTGTTCCTGGAGGAAAGTTCCCAAAGTCAATAGTTTTCGAAAAAACTAATCTCAAGTTTTTGAAAAGCCGTATGTTGGATATTTAACGCAATATAGAGGATGAACGTTAAAATTTTGGCGGAGGTGCCGGTTAAAGTGTGCATTAAAACTTGAATCACCCTATATAATTATCATATTATCAAAATAGCTATAAAACTCGCTTAGCACTTTTAATAAAATGCTTTTTTTTAAACAGTTTACTAATCTAATTTTCCATTAAAAAATATTCAAAATAGGGCGAGTTTAAGAAAGTTGAAATTTTGGAGTGGACGCCAGTTCGTCAAAATTTAATTACTATTTTTAAAATGAAGTAACTGATAAGATAATTACATGGTGTTTCGAATTGTAATAAATAACCTGCTTTATTTTAAAATCAAGAATAATATTAATGAAAATATTGTTAAATTTCTATTAAATTCCTGCCAATCAAAATATTTTTTTAATTTACAAAATACTACTATATCTAATGATCAAAATAGCTAAAAAAACCTGCTTAACATTTTGAATAAAGTGTGTTACTCTTAAATCTTTAAATCTAAATTTTCATAAAAAATAACCAAAATGACGGAACTTCTTTTTTTGAGTGACCAAATCTGGTAACTTTTTTGTTTCGATTTAACAAGAAAACGACTTTCTGTTCTTTAGTTTAAATGAGGTTCATCAAGAATTTGCATATTTAAAAAATACTATCACAATTTTTTGGCACTATTTAAATAAAAAATGTCGTTAAACTGTTTTTAAAATTTTAAAATTTCATTTTGAAGAAAGACAGCAAAGATTAAAAAAATGCGGATTTTCGATACAACAAAAATGAAATCCCTTTTAATTACTCAGGTCAAATAAAAACGAACTATTTTCTATGAAATTGTTGATGTTATATAAATTGTTGTAATAAAATATTTATTTTATAAGCAAAAAATATTAGTCCAAATAATGATCGTTGCTGAAAGGTAAATAGATCTAGTTATATCAGCATCTCGATTCACTGGTATCATTTTATTACCTCATTTAAAAATACTACTCCTACTGCCTATAGATACTTTCAAATGTATTGACATTAATCGTGAATAACTAAAAAGTGAGGGGCGAAAAATATCGATAAAATTATATGTTCATTATGTATCCACCTATTTTAAACCACTCCCCAAAATTTTAATTACTTACGTTAAACAGTTTGGAAAAGTTGCCAGCTTATATTAAAAAAGTATGAATCTGAAGTTGGCAGATTTTTCTTCAGCAGATTATAGCGTCAATAGAGCGTGAACAGGGATTCTCATTCGACCGTAAATATAAAAAAAATTTAAATTTTTGAAAAGAGTGGAACAGTAGCAGTGATTTGCTGCTAGAATCCTAGAAGGAATTTTTTTTTCATAATTTACTTTGATTTCGTATACTTTTTATCGTCATTTTTATCCAACTCTCGAGATTTTTTTAATTTCGATCAGGTAGGTATAATTCTTGATAAAAAATGTCCATTGCCAAAGAAAACTTTTGTATTATTACTTATATTAATGCGGCGGACATAAACAATCACAAATAGTCATTTTTCGAAATTTCTTTTGGCTCTGAATATTTTTTATCGACATTTTTATTCAGCTCTCGATCAGTTAGGTATACAGGGTGTTCCAAAATTAGCGTGCAGTCTTTCTAGGATAGATTGTACCTGTCAAATCATGATGAAAAGTGTATATTAACAACTCGAAAAATGCTTCCTAAGGAGGCTAGAGCCCTCCGAAAGGCGGACCCCAAAGAGGAGTTTCTGTAATATCCTTGCAGCTGTTTGAGGTGGATTCATGAAATTTGGTGAGTTTGAAGCTTTTATAATTTGCCACATATTTCTTTTTCCAATTTCTAAAAATTTTGCCAGGGGCGTCACAGACAGGGTTGGTGCTGTGTAAATTTTGCCCCATATTTTTTGTGTGGATAATTTTTAAATTTTTTATATCAAATTATGAAACTTTAGTTTATTTTTACACAAAAAAGATCGTCTCAGTCGATCTTTGAATCTTGAACGGTTTTCGAGTAAAATCGTTTTGAAAAAATCACGTCCATAAAAACTAGACTAATAAAAATAATCACAAAATTGAAATTTATCAAAAGTAGACAAAGGATTAAAATTTATAGGTATTTATTACTTCGTTTAGCATTTCTTCGTCAAATATTAATAATAAAAATAAAATATCAAAATCAGAATTTTTTTTTCAATTTTGTAAATATTTTTATTAATGTAGTTTTTATGGACGTGACTTCTTCAAAACGATTTTACTCGAAAACGGTGCAAGATTCTAAGGTCGACTAAGACGACCTTTTTTGTGTAAAAATAAACCAAGTTTCATAATTTGATATTAAAAATGTAAAAATTATCCACACAAAAAATATGGGGCATAATTTACCCAGCATTCACCTTGTATGTGACTCCCCTGGCAAAATTTCTGAAAATAGGAAAAAGAAATATGTGGCAAATTATAAAAGCTTCAAACTCACCAAATTTCATAATTCTACCTCAAACAGGTGCAAAGATATTACAGAAAACTCCTCTTTGGTGTCCCCCTTTCGGAACGCTCTAGCCTCCTTAGGAGTCATGTTAATATAAACTTTTCGCCATATTTTGACAAGTACAATCTGTCGTAGAAATATTGCACGCTAATTTCGGGACACCCTGTATAATTGTCGATAATAATAATAAACATGATGACACATTTTTGTAAATAATAAGGAAGATTTTGGACAAAAAATCTTTATAAAATGACCACGCACATTAAAAACATATTCTTTCATAACACTGCAAAAGTTAACGATTTCCAAAGTCAATGTCATGAAAATATCGTTATTTTGGAATAAGTTAAAGTAATTTTATAGGAGTAACATACATATTAACCTCAATTATTCAAATTTCGGTGAGTGGTTTATAATAGCCACATATTAACTCAGTTTAAAAAAAAATTCACCCCTTCATCGTATAGTAAGTAGGAATGTTATCCATTTTTATCACAATATAGATACTTACTTCAACTATACCAAAACCAAAAGCCATTCCGGCAATAATACTTGTTAAATGTTTGAGTTTTCTTAGCAAAGCACCACCACATCCAACTTGGTTCAAATTCGATTCGTTACAAATTTCATCGTCATTTAATTCTGTACAACAGCTTTTTGGAATATTCCAACCATGTTTAGAATATAGTTTATAACCATCTGGTTCTGAACCGGGTCCACAACAATTTAGCTTTTAAAGTTAATTTTGTTGTTAAGTTTAAAAATATATATACTCGTTTAAAAATTAAATCAAGATTAAATTGTTAAAGCAACGATTAAAGAAATGATTATGTTTTAACTGGCTGTAAAAATAAAAACAAACCAATTCCTGGAGCTCATCGAATGGCTGTTTACCATCCTTGTTGTCCTCCTTTATGAATTCGTCAAACAGATCAGTAACATGTGCGTCAACCTTTTTTTCTGCACCTTTTATTTGGATAATAGCCATAATCCCTAGAATTATTTGTAGGGTAAACAGTATTAGTAAAAGTACAGCATACTGAAAACAAATAATAAATTTCAGGCCGGTTTTTATTTTCCTATTTCTTGTAGTCATACAATTTTTAGGAGGAAAGGACTTCCGGTGCATGCTCCATAACATCCAAAAAATGATATAAAACATAGTAAGACCCCCAGAGAAATTGACGTGCAGCCAACAGGGATATTTTCCAAACCTCCATGTTTTTTCAAGTATATGCCAAAAAGTATCAGTAAAATTGCACAAATCTGTAGCGAAAATAAACAATTAGGACTGAACACGCAGAAGAAATATCTTCATTGCACAGAAAAATAAATATGGTGAATTTCTTGTATTAGAACTCACCAGAATAAACAAGTTAATGGAAAATAATAAAATTCTTATAATTAATGCAGGGAGACTCTTACACATATTTTAAAAGTAAAGTTTTGGCATTGACATGTTTATGTTGACAGCTTTTTGTCGGAGATCTTTTACGATTTTTCTAAAACTGCTTTTTTAATTTTTACTTTTTCAGTAGGTACAATTACGGAAAGCACGGGAAAAAATTGAGAATGTACACTTCAAATGAATCAAGAATTTTAAGGAAAATGACCTCGCAGCAGTTTTTTTGCACTTTTCTCTGAAAATAATACGAGTATCCTTATAAATATTTTTTCTACTCCTTGTTTAGAAAAAAATATATGTATAACACTGGAGGAAAGCTTTCTTCTCTCCCTTGGATGATTACTGATTAAACTTCATAGGCGGGAGAGAATAGGTACATGGTTTTCCTCCCTTTGTTATACAAATAACTATTTTTTTCTAAAACCTCAGATTTTATTCTCTAGTATAAACTTTTAGTATATTCAAATTAGCAAAAATCAGGGAAATAAATCACGATTTCGCAATTTTACCCTCTGTATAAAAGTAATCCTTATAAAATTCTGTCCGAAAAATGTATTTACCACCTTTTCTTATACAGTGGTTCTTAAACTACAATAGAGTAGAGTTAGAACAGTAAAATTATCTTTTGAGATCGAAATCGTCCGGAACAGGATCAAATTTTAGGGGTTGTTAGGGGACCTGAAGTTAAGTAATTTCCCAAGTTTGCGACCTCCAACTCCTTGCAGATTTTCCGCTATCTTGATTTTTAGGGTTGATTTGTTTTTTTGTATTTTTCAGACTAAAAAAAGAGACGTGTCCTGCAGTGACACTAAACAACAGTCCCCTTCCTCAAAAAGAGGAAGTCAAATATCTCGGCCTTCACCTAGATAGACGTTTAACGTGGGCAAAACACATCTGGAGCAAACGATTACAACTGAGCTTGATCCACCGTAACATGTACTGGTTGATGAGTAAAAACTCCCACCTTAGGATGGAAAACAAACTCCTCTTATACAAAACCATCATGAAACCGGTATGGACATATGGCATACAACTGTGGGGATCTGCAAGCGATTCCAACATAATGAAGCTGCAGCGGTTTCAATCCAAAATGTTGCGAGTTATTTGTAATGCACCATGGTATGTTCCGAATGACGTCATACACCGTGACTTAGAAATGCCCACCATCAAGCAAGAAATCGCCACAATAAGTGCACGGTATCAAGATCGTCTTAGCGACCACCCCAACAGCCTCGCCACAGATCTACTCATCATCCCAAATGTCAAAAGACTGAAGCGGTTCGACCCTCTAGACTTGCCCCAGCGCATTTAAGTGTAGTGTAGTGTAGTTTAAATCCATGTAGCCATAACAATAACGTGAAGTGTTAAGAACTTTTAAAGAGGCTTGCCAATGGGTCAGCCTCGACTGTGTCTTTTTATATTTACAATACTTTTATTTATTGTCCTTATGGACAGATTGTAAAATAGCATGGGAATTAATAAAAAAAAAAAAATTTTTCAGACTTATATTTGATATTAGCAAAAAAAGTGTCGATACCTTTTTTGTAGAGAATAAAAATCCCCACAAAATGATGTAATATAATCGTATACAAATTCTCATCAGTAAACAAATTATGCTAGTTTAAAAATCCAACAAGTGGGATTTAAAAGTTTTTTATTTTTTTATTTCGGTAATCGTCCATATTAAATAAAAAGAGTTCAAACAAAAGTTGTAAAGCATAAAACTCCCTATAGTTTTTGTTTAGGCAATTTTCTACTTGTGTCAATACTTTTTGCGCTACAGTAAGTGAAAGGTTCACGTTTGCTTCATCGCCCTAAAATCTAACGTCTTTTTAGGCGTTTATTTTCAAATATTTGTTCCTAAATAAATTTTTAATTTTTTATGTACACTGTGTCCCAATTTGCTTGTAATTGCAGGGTATCTCTGTAATTTGTAAAGATAGAACTTTGCGGTTTTTGCGAACCTGTGCCACTTGTTCGTTAAACTTTTAATGCCGCAAACAGAACTAAGCTAACTTGTTTTGTTTCTGAGATACAGGGTAAAAACGAAAATTTTCACTTTCTGGGGTGCTGTCATATCTCACACACCGTGTAAGCTAGAAAAAAAGTAAAAACTGTTCTAGATAGATATTTTTGCGTAGAATCCAGTGGCGTAGGTACTCTAAAAAAATTGATTTGCACCGTTTAAGAGATATGACCCAAACTAGGTCTCTCTTTTAAATGGAACGACCTGGATTTTTTAGTCTCATTAAATTTGTCCATTTTTTATCATTAAAATGATGTAAACAATAGACACTTTTAAATTTAATAAATGCCCTAAAAAATCAAAAAACCTAATTATAAGTCAAAAAAATTTGTTTGGCCTTGAAAATCGGGGATAAAGAAATGTTTACAAGCAACATGAGACACAATATTACATAAAAAAAAATAAGAACGTAAGTTAAGTTAAGTTTTATTATTTATTTATATGACCGTTAAAAACATGTATTTCGCTTTTTATTTCTTTTTTACCAAGATAAAATAAAAATAATATTAATGTTAAGAGTTGTTGCTTGTAAACATTTCTTTATCCCCGATTTTCAAGGCCTACTAAAATTTTTTGACTTATAATTGGGTTTTTTGCTTTTTTAGGGCATTTATTAAATTTTAAAGTGCCTACTGTTTACATCATTTTAATGAGAAAAAATAGACAAATTTAATGGGATTAAAAAATACAGGGTGTTCCTTTTAAAAAAGACCTAGTTTGGGTCGTATCTCTTAAACGGTGCAAATCAATTTTTTTTCGAGTACGCCACTGGATTCTACGCAAAAATATCTATCTAGAACAGTTTTTTTTTTCTAGCTTACACGGTGTGTGAGATATGACAGCACCCCAGAAAGTGAAAATTTTCGTTTTCACCCTGTATCTCAGAAACAAAACAAGTTAGCTTAGTTCTGTTTGAGGCATTAAAAGTTTAATGAAAAAGTGGCACAGGTTCGCGAAAACCGCAAAGTTCTATCTTTACAAATTACAGAGATACCCTGCAATTACAAGCAATTTGGGACACAGTGTACAATATTTATCGAATATATTGTATACAGGGTGTTCGCGCGAAGTGGCCACTATTGCTAACTTTCTTATTATTGGAGCTACAAAGTTGGTTAAATTACCAAACTAGTAGCATTTTTTCCGCTGATTACAATGGAAAACAATTGATCAGCGATTCCAAAACTGTAGTTACTATGCACTTAACTCATTTTATTAATTTTTTACTTACACCCCTTAGCTTCAGGAAAAATAAACAAACAGAAAAATACCTTCAAAAGTTTATTATGCAAATGGAACAGTTTTTGGTTAACCCTAGAATATAAATTATCACAATTTGCTTATAATTTAATAATAAAATAAATCAATTTAATTAAATAGATGTAGTTGACACATAATAATATTAAAAAAAAAAAAAACACACTTTATACGTATATTTGAGTGTGTATAGCTACCTTAGACGTCGTACAATCTTATCCCTACCAAATTCAAATTCGTACAACAAAAGACAATACCTATATCATAAATTTGTATACATATATAGAATATGACAATTAAAAAAAAATAATTCGGCTTATTAATGAATTCAATTCAAATCGTTTTATAAAAATTATTATTATTCAATTAGACAAGTTCTGAAAACAGAAAAAAACCTTACAAACTAAAACTGACAATAAATGGAACTTCCTTGAACAAACATAAGTTTGTTTTTATTTATTGCTGTGATGTTTAAAGTACCTAAAGATAAAACAAACAGTTGAATTCGATCTTTTTCTCTTTCAATAGGTTATATGTACATATAGTAGGATTAGTAGGTACATATCGTATATAAATATTTCTCCCAAAAATTTGTTATGAGTACAGAATAAGTCTCACCCATAACTAGTAGACTTAAGGGTCGGTTTCTTCTATCTCAGTTAATTTTATTTCTTAATTAAAAACCACGGAAACAGTTATGTAAGTAATGGTAACTACAGCTTTTAATTATCAACTAAATTTAAACGACACAAAAGAAACCAGCCATAAATTTACAAGTTACAATTTAATCAAAGGTTACAAAAATTCGAAATGGTGTGTGTAAATTTGTAAAATACGATATTAGATATGTCTACTCTGAGATTTATTTACTTTGGGGACTAAAATTGCTTTTCTTCTTCAAATTTTAAATTAATTTTCGTAAGCTTGGTAGATAGTAATTTTCATAAGTTTCGGTTGCATAAAGTTATTATAAATAGTTCCAAATATAATTACACGATTTTTGAGATTTATGTGATGGACCCTGCAGTAAATACAAATTAAAAGAAATATAATAATAATCAGACATTTTACAAAAAAAAACATACACAAAGAGGAACTGACTTTCACGGTTTTGTTTTGATTACATCTTATTCAGTGTTTTTGAAATGTTTCAGTCTTAAAAATATTTCACAGAATAAAAATAAATGCTCAAATATATCAGTCTTTTCGTAAAATTATTGATTGTAATTTGCACCGAACCTCCCCAAAAAAAAACAAATATAATAATCACAACTTATCCTCCTTCATCTGAGAAATTTTATTACTGACAGCAATAACACAAGCACCTGCCCGACCTGTTATCAGTGGAGCCAACGACGTCCACTCATTTGTACTAGGATCATATTGCTCAACAGTATTCAGATAGTGACTGCCATCGTAGCCACCAATAGCAAACAGCTTATCACCAAACAAACAAGCAGCCACGGCATCGCGTCTACTGGACAATGGAGTAATTGGCGCCCAAAGCTCTAAATTTGGATCATACCGTTCAACACAATCGAATCTGGAAGCAGCTGGATTGTTTGCTGGAGCATCTTGTCCGCCTATAGCATACAAATAGCCATTGGCAACTGCTAGGCCAACTCCACCACGACGCCGCGTTAATGATGTGATCATTGTCCATTTGTTGGTGTGAGGGTCGTAGCATTCGACACTGCGAAGACATGAGGTACCATCTCGGCCACCTACAGCGTACAATTTGCCATCCAAGACTGCTATGCCGGCGGAACAACGTTGATTTTGCATTGGCGCCACGAACTGCCAGGATCTTGTAACGGGGTCCCATCTGGAAAAAAGAAGAAATGTATTTAATAAGTGCAGGGTGGCTGTTACTTGAGCGATGTCTGCATTACTTTGTATCTAGTAAGTGGTAAGAAATAGAATTTTTACAGATTTTTTCAACAATATTTCACCTACTTAAAGACTTCATATACAGGGAGTCCCAGGTTTAAGAAGTCGGACCTCAACAGTTGTTAGTACATCTCCTTTAAAGTCTAAAAATTCATATAACCGCGAAACGTTTCGTTTTTGAGATAAAAATTGTAGTCCAGGAAAAATAGACTTTAACATGGAAAAAAATTGTTACAGGCTGAATTTTTGCATGCACCTTAGTATTATAGTTCTCAATAATGTGTGAAAGTTCCCCATCGATTTGATGGCTGCTAACTGAGTTACTCGAGGTCAAAGGTCGCGATAAACAGTTTTTTGCAAATATTTCGAGAACGGCGACCTTTATTGAAAAAAATATAGAGAGCTAATTTTTAGCTGAGGCAATTTGCTATAAAAACTTATGCAGAAGAATAAATATACATATTGAATAATAATTCATTAGCCAACTTTCATATCCTAAGATCAGTCGTTATTCTTCGTAGTGAAGTAAGTCCTCTACGTTCTTAGTTTTTGAAACGCTATATCTCGTGAAGGATTGCCCCTACAAAAAAACTTCTGAATAAGTTTTTATAGCAAATTGCCTCAGCTAAAAATTAGTTCTCTATATTTTTTTCAATAAAGGTCGCCGTTCTCGAGATTTTTGCAAAAAACTGTTTATCGCGACCTTTGACCTCGAGTAACTCAGTTAGCAGCCATCAAATCAATGGGGAACTTTCCCACATTATTGAGGGCTACAATACTAAGGTGTATGCAAAAATTCAGCCTATTACAATTTTTTTCCAAGTCAGTCTCTTTTTTAGTCTATTTTTCCTGGACTATTGTGAATTGCGATATGGACAAAATTTCTCTTGATGAAATTACGCGTAAAAATGTAATAATCTAAAAGAAAGTAAATACAGTAAATTAAAGGAAGAATCTAAGAAAAACTTAATCATGGAAAAGAAAAAAAACAGAGCTCATAACAGATAGATGTAGAATAAATAACGAAACTAGGAATAGCAACAGTTACATCAATGATGATCTGTCAAGAGGTACAAATACAAATACTTTTACAAATACTTTTACAAATATCGGATGTAGCCAGCACATGACTTTCTTATACAAACCTAACCTAATTTATATTTTGAATTTATTGTATATTGAAATATTCTATTGCAAACTCGAAATTCAAGAGAAAAGCTATGAATTTTTAAAGTAGGTATCTTTAATTATCTTTAAGAAACGGTCGCAATTTTCTAAATTAATTTTTGCACCGTTCGTGATTTCTTCTTAAAATATACCATCCTTAGCTAAATCATATCTGAGTAAAAATAAAAAATTTCAATGACACTACAAATTTCTAAAGATGACCGTTTGACAAATCCATTCGAAATTTCTTTTTCAATTTGAGCCAAGAAATTCTAAACTATATTGGTGATTATTTTCTTATTTTAACCAACACTGAGCTTTGCAAAACTGTATTCTAAATAAAAATTCGGAAATTCAGTGTAAAGTTGTAGTTTTTGAATGATGACTAGGTACGTAGAAAATTAAGCAAAAATATTTTTTTACCATAAGCGCCAAAATAATCTAAATTATTTTCCATAACACATGATTTTTTTCTTTTTTTCTTCAATAAGGTTAGCATTTGTTTATATTCGTATAAAAAGGCAACTTCCTCAAAATCCGCAAAAGATTCGAAATTCCATGTTTTTGGGGGCTCCTAAATCCATTTTGGCTATTTTCGCCATGATGTCTGGCTGTATTCGCAATAACTCAAAAACGACTTTTTGGAATTGTTCCAAATTTCATATTTTTGACGGTTTGAATAAAATTGTGTATCACACATTAAATCTTTTTTATGTAGTACCACCATAAGCGGTACTTAAATACCTGAAGACATTTTTAAGTTTTTTAGGAATATCTTGAAAAGAAACAATTTAGGAGATTTTTGAATATAATTTTTCTAATAATGCCAAAGATCAATTAATGTTAAAATTCGTAATCGTCCGGAGTAGGATCAAAGTTTAGGGGTTGTTAGGGGACCTGAAGTTAAGTAATACCCCAACCCCAAGTTTTTGGCCTCCAACCTCTTCCGGAACTTCATCTTGATTTTTAGGGGTGTGTTGGTTTTTTGTATTTTTCAGGCTTTTATTTGATATTACCAAAAAAGTGTTGTGAAATGTAAATGCGATTCAGTTAAGTTAATAAATAGATGTATTTATTAACTTAACTGTTCGATAAATATTGTTGATAACAAATTAAAAATTTATTTAGGAACAAATATTTGATAATAATCGCACAAAAAGGCTGCAGATTTTAGTGTGATGCAGCAAGAGTGAATGCTTTAGTACACGTGTTCTCTTCACCCACTGTAGCGAAAAAAGTATTGACATAGGAAGAAATTTGGTTAAACAAAAATTGTAGGAAATTTTACGCTCTACAACTTTTGTTTGAACACTTTTTTTTTAATATGGATGATTTCCGAAATTAAAAAAAAAAAAACTTTTTCATCCCACTTGTTTTTTTTAAACTACTATAATTTGTTTATTTATAAGGATATGCATACTATTATACACATCATTTTGTAGCGATTTTTATTCTCTACAAAATAGTATATTGTAAATGATTTTTAAACATAAAACTAAATAGATTGAAAAATGGAACGTGAAAATTGAAAACGACAAACTACAAGAAGTAAAGGAGCTACAAACACGGCGCATTGTACCGGGTGTCCAAATAAGTAAGGACGCCAGCTGTATCTCAGAAACAATTTATCCTACAGTCTTCGGAAAAAATATTTATAGTAAAAGTGGGCAAAGACAAATTGCTGGAAATAATTTTCAAGTTTCTCACTCGACCGCTAGAGGGCGTAACACTAACGACAAAAGAAAAAACGCGGTTTTTCTCAAAAATATCTCGAGTTAATATATGCCAAAAATAGTTATGTTGTAATCTTAGAAAACTTTTATGTTTGAAGTATTTTTCTCTATCTTGTCAAATAAAAGGTGGGGAATGAGGTAAATGTTTGTTTGAAAAAATTGTAATAACTTTTTTTTGGTTTAACCGTTTTCGATATATTTGGTCTCGTTGGAAAGAGCGTTTATTAGGGCTTCGGCTAAATAACTGACATCATTAACTTAATTTTTTCCCTGGTCGCTAGAGGGCGTTTTGTAACAGAGTCGAAGATTTTGGTATTTTTCTCAAAAATGTTAAATGGAATGGTGCTATTATTACTAACTAAGAAGAAAAAACATAAAACAATGAAGAAACTGGTGAAAACCGCAAGTCGATATCTCTTTTCAATACAGACATATGAATAAAAACATTTTTTAACCAAATTTTTGCATAGAACGGAATTAGAAAAAAACATTTACGATGGGTAAATTATTTATGCACTCATATTAATACCTAATATAATGTTAAAAATCATTTTCATGTGTTAATTACCCGCTAGCGGGCTTTAGAGTCAATATCTAAGCGAGAAAATTAAGGTAAGTATCACTTTTTACTTTCTTATACGTAGTATAAGGAAGTATTGTAATCGTGATTTTTTTCGACTTCGAGATTTTGATGGATTTACACGTTTTGAGGGCCCCTGAATCCATTCTGACCATTTTCGCCATGATGTCTGTCTGTGTGTGTGTGTGTGTCTGTCTGTATTCACCATAACTCAAAAACGACTTATTGGATTTGATTCAAATTTCATATTTAAGAGTTTGAACAAAATTGTGGGTGCCACATTCAATGTTTTTCATCTAGCACCAAAACAAGTGACAGTTACCTGAAGACATTTTTAGGTTTTTTAGGAATATCTTGAAAAATAAACAATTTATGAGATTTTTTTATTCTTTAACATTGATTTACAATTGAATTTTGAATAAATTTTATTTGAACTTTTTTTTGAAATTCCGTCAAAAAAATTTCAAAAAAACTAGATATTCTTAAAACACTTTATATTTCTCTCATAGCGCGCGTTGATAGTTGAATTCGATGGTCGAGGTAGACCATTTGTTTCATTATATGGCTGCCAAACGGAAGATCCCGGGTTCGAATCCCAGAAGGAACGGACCATTAGTTTTTTTTTATTTTACTGGTTTCTATGGCACCGAAAACAATAATAATGAGTAAATAAATGTAATTTCATACCGGGAGATTTTTTTAAGTGAGTAATAGGTCAAAAATCTAAAATAAAACACATTTTTATCGTAAAATTCGGTTATAATGAGTGGGACAAGGACAGATTTATGCGTATTGCAATAAGTGCGACAGAGACTATTTGAAAATTGCTGGAAACCTTCAAAATTTTTACAAGAAATTTAACTTAATTTATTTAGGAAAAGTCATTATTGTGATACTATCCGTAAGTATAAGAAAGTCATGTGTTGGGCACATCAGATATTTTAAAATAAATTAAAAATAAAATATATTAAAATATTTACAATAAAACAATGTAGGTAACTTTGTTGACTATTCTAATTATTACAGCCTATTTCTTAAATTCGAAAGAATCTAAAATACATATATCTGTGTGACGTAATTTAAAATGAGCCATAACTTTATTGTTAATTCTAATTATAGAGTAGTTTGAAAATGCTGAAGGTAAAAGGCAAAAATAAAAAAGTAGGCTTTGATATAACAAAAACAAAGTAAGTTTTCATGTCAAACAAAATAAACAATGGTAAATATAAATGCATAACTGTTAAAAAACTATTTATTGTCGGATTTCTGGTTTTCTTTTGGATTTTTTGTTTTAAAATGCAATTTACCAACGAAGAAGGATTTGATATGTTGGCCGTCTATTTTGATTGCTTGAAAAATGCAACGATAGCATCAAGGATGTATGCAGTATGCAGAAAAATACTTCAAACAAAAAAGTTTTCTAATTTTGCATGAATTACAACATAACTATTTTTGGCATATATTAACTCGAGATATTTTTGAGAAAAACCGTGTTTTCTATTTTGTCGTTAGTGTTACGCCCTCTAGCGGTAGAGTTAGAAACTTGAAAATTATTTCCAGCAATTTCTCTTGTATTGGCCACTTTTACTTTAAATATTTTTTTCTGAAGGCTGTACGATAAATAGTTTCTGAGATACAGCCGGCGTCCTTTCTTATTTGGACACCCGGTACATCGAATCTCAATTGAATTGAAGTAGGCCTATTAGGTCAATTGAAAATAGGGTGGAGCATTGAGACAATAACTGAAGCACCCTACAATAGATTTCACATACTTCTAAAAAGATATGTGAGAGAAAACATATAATAGCAATGCACCTGTCGGTATCAGTCAATCGACTACTTTGTGCTTATTGTATAATTATATTCCAATCTTCTATGTTGCGTTTTTGTGAAAATAAACTTATTATTATTATTATAAAATGAAGAACAAAAATTAATTACTTTCTTGCATAAATCTTTATTTAATAAAATCCATTTATTATTATTATTATTTTTCACGACATGCTATGTTTTCCCATTGAATACGACGTAATATTTCCCATATATAAATTGCAAAACCAACGCATAATAACTAAAAACGAAAAACTTTATTAGGACCTATTTTTATTAAAAACAAGATTGTCGATAAGTTACCTTAATTAGAAAAATAATGTAAATAATAAATGTAGACCAAAAAAAATTTAATTACATATTATATCCATCATTTTGTAAAAATTTAGATACCTACTTCCACTACACTAAAACCAATAGCAATTCCACCAATAACATGAAATGAATGTTCTAGCCTTCTTTGATAAGCATCACTACAACCAACTTGATTTACATACCAATCTTTACAAAGTCCTTGCTGATCGAAAATTGTACAACAACTTCTTGGAATCGCCCAACTAAACCTGCTATATATTTTATAGGCATCTGGTTCTGAACCGGGACCACAACATTTCAACTTTTGAAAAAAAAGATATTTAATAATAATTATTTTTTTTACTCATACCAATAATACAAAACCAACCATACTTTGGACTTCATCGAATGGCTGTTTACCACTTCTTATGTTTGTCTTTATGTATTTGTCAAACAAGACATTTATTTTCTCATCTGATATTTTATAACCCAAATTTTTTATTGCCACATACGCCAAAACCCCTAGGGTTACTTGTATTGTAAACATTATTAGTAAAAGTACTACATACTGAAAATAAACTTTAAAGTGGTTTTTGATATTTGTTGTAACATATACAATTATTAGGAGAAAAGAAGTTCCCTCGAAGGCCCCATAACATCCCAAAAACGAAATAAAACATATTAAAACACCCACAGAAATTGACAAGGAGCTAACAGAGAGATTTTCTAAGGTTTTTGTGACCATTGTTTCTTGTTCTTTTAAATATACACCAAATACTATCAATAAAATTGCACAAATCTGAAGCAGAAGTTATGATTAGGATTCAACATGCAAAATACAAATGTTTCATTGCAAACTAAAACCAATTTTAATTTACAACTCACCAGGATAAGCAAGTTAATTACAACTAACATAATTCTTGCAGTTACTGCAGGGATTTCAGATATGTCCATTACTTAAAAAATTAATGAGTTTTGACATTGACATATTTTTTAAATTACTTTTTCCATGGCTTTTTCTTATGAATATTTACGTTATGCCTTGTACACATTTGTATACAAAGTCGCGCATACAATTCAGCGATTGTATACAGGGTGCGCCACTTTAAACTCCCCACGCCTATTACTTTTTTATTAAACAAGCTACATTATTGGTTGAGGCATTAAATTGAAGAGAATTCAAATCTCTTTTAAAATTCTAACTTAAAATCGAAAAACAATTGACAATCAAAAAATTGTGACGTATGAAAAGTGATTTTTGTAGGATATTTTTTCCATGACCTTGTATGTAAATATTATGCATACTACTAAACAGAGAATTTTATTTTGCTTCAATTTGATGTATAATACATTTAGCTCCAATTAACCAATTTCGTACCAAAACGTTTTTAAAACAATGTCTTCACATACATTAATTTGGGATAATCTAATGACCTATAAATTTTATTCAATAATTTGGCCATTCACTGATTCCTTCACTAATAAACACTTGAAAAACAAAAAACTAGATAAAAAATTGGTTTTAAAAACAGTGTCGTATTAAATATTTTTTTTGTCGATCGTTTATTAAAGATCTAGTTAATGTAATAAAAGGAGTGTAGTAATAACTCAGTTTAATGCATACATGCACATTAAAAACATTGTTGAGATTATGAGATTTGCTACGTAACCAACAATATATTATATTATTGAAACATGCATTTGGAACTGACACCTGCCGAAATTAATTAATTATGTCAGTGGTATTTTGACTTATTGCATATTATGTCAGAATTTGGATTTTGCCATGGAACAAAATTAGATTATTTTCATTCTAATAAAGAGCGATCGACAAAAAAATATTGTAATCAACATGAGTGTTAATCGGCGATTAATAATCTCGACTCATTAACGCGCTCGCTGCGCTCACACGTTAAAATCGTTTCGATTATTAATCGCTCTTATTAACACTCTTGTTTATTAAACTACTATTTTTGTCGATCGTTTATTAAAGATCTAGTTAATGTAATAAAAGGAGTGTATTAATAACTCAGTTTAATGCAAACATGCACATTAAAAACATTGTTGAGATTATGAGATTTGCTAGGTAACCAACAATATATTATATTATTGAAACATGCATTTGGAACTGACAGCTGCCGAAATTAATTAATTATGTCAGTGGTATTTTGACTTATTGCATATTATGTCAGAATTTGGATTTTGCCATTTAACAAAATTAGATTATTTTCATTCTAATAAAGAGCGATCGACAAAAAAATATTGTAATCAACATGAGTGTTAATCGGCGATTAATAATCTCGACTCATTAACTCGCTCGCTGCGCTCACGCGTTAAAATCGTTTCGATTATTAATCGCTCTTTATTAACACTCTTGTTTATTAAACTACTATTAAAAATACAGAAAATGTCAGTTTTTGTCATCGAAACATTTGAAAATCAAAATTTGATATGGGTCCCAAAGCTAACAAAAAATAAAATAAAAAATCCAGGTCCGTATTTAAAAAAAATAAGTTGAAGATGGTTTCTGGAAGACGAAACGTCGGATTTAAAATTTGACAGCGCCATATTGTAGAGAATAAAAAGTGGCAATGACGAAGTGTTGTTTGTTTTAAAATTTATATTCAAATAACGTCAGAAAAAAATAAAAAAGATTTTATGAAATTTCGTTTTTTTCAGGATATTTCAGAAAGTATTCGGAATTTTCCAAATTGCAACACAGCATTTTGATAAGCATCAAATTGCGCAACTTTGCCATAATTTAACCGACCCTGTATCTCTTACGATTTCCGAGATCCCTATGATGAGGCTCGAAAATGGGCCACCCTGTACAGGGTGTCCCATTTTCGACACTTTTAGTGGGTATTGGCGTTATTATCAAAGATAGAGTGTTGCGGTTTTCACCTTCCTTTCCTACTTTTTTACGAAACGAAAGATTCCGGGGTCAATTTTGACATGGCTCTCTTAGTTTTTAATCTACAGAGTGATTCTCAAAATCTTTGTTTTTTAGACAGGCCTCGGATTTCCGTTATGCGTCTACTTATCAAAAAGGTGAAAACTAATCTTGATAGAGTTTTTTACGTAGAAGTCAGTGGCGTAGGCAGTTTTTGTGTAAAAGGTTTAGTTTTTGAGATATTGCCCAAACTTATGTTTTTTTAAATGGGACACCCTATATATTATTTTTTATATTGATTAAGCAAAATTTGGGTTTTCCAAAAATATATAATACTTAATATTTATTTTGAAAAACACGCTCAAAATTCGATATTTTTAATAATTTTCTTTATTTATAACAGTAGGCCATGGCTAATTTTTTAGAAACAAATGCAAAATTTGACATATTTGTCAGATTTCCATTACTGATGAAATATTTTTGTTACGTAGGTGTTTTTATTTTACTTTTAATTTTTTATTACAATGGCCGTTTACGATAATTATGAGAAGTATTATATTGTTGGTATGTTTTATAAAATGCATTAAAATTATCTTTTGAAGTGTTTAGCTTTAGAATAATTACGCATTGTGAAAATTTTGCATTTGTTTCTAAAAAATTAGCCATGGCCTACTGTTATAAATGAAGAAAATTATTAAAAATATCGAATTTTGAGCTTGTTTTTTAAAATAAATATTAAGTATTATATATTTTTGGAAAGCCCAAATTTTGCTTAATCGATATAAAAGATAATATATAGGGTGTCCCATTTAAAAAAACATAAGTTTGGGTAATATCTCAAAAACTAAACCTTTTACACAAAAACTGCCTACGCCACTGAATTCTACGTAAAAAACTCTATCAAGATCAGTTTTCACCTTTTTGATAAGTAGACGCATAACGGAAATACGAGGGGTGACTAAAAAACAAAGATTTTGAGAATCACTTTGTAGATTAAAAACTAAGAGAGCCATGACAAATTTGACCCCGGAATCTTTCGTTTCGTAAAAAAGTAGGACAGGAAGGCGAAAACCGCAACACTCTATCTTTGATAATAACGCCAATACCCCCTAAAAGTGTCGAAAATGGGACACCCTGTACATCTGATCTAAGATTTTTATATGGTAAACTCATTTTTTCGACAAGCAGAATTTTTTATAAAGATTGACTTTTCGTCGTAAAATCAATAACAAAGATTATTTTCCTCTTGTCAACTCCATCCGACAATATCGAAAAATGTTATGAATGCAAAAATATGAAGAATTTTATTTCCAACAATTTTGCTCTAAACACTTTTCGTCGTGATATCGTGAAACCGAGTTATTCGCGAAAAACTGGACTCCCCCCTTAAGTACAAGATGGCGCCGAGTGCCGGTTTTTGAATTTAAGCTTTTCCCAACTGCCTGTGAAAAATTATGCGTTTATAATTTATTGTTTTGTCAAATTCTAAGTTGACTGGACTACTTATGAAGATTTTACACAAACACACGACTACTGCCAGTAAATTCTGCCTTAAATTTCCGTTTTTCCTCCAATTTTTTCTTCTTTAAATAATATATCCTAGTTTTGTTATTATTGGTTTAATTTTTTAATTGCTTCAAGTATTAGTAGGATAAGTACAAGATAAATTTACTCGTTTTACGGGATGCTGAATCCATTTTGACCATTTTCGCCATGATGTCTGTATGTTTCCGCGATAACTTAAAACCGACTTAACGGAATTGATCCAAATTTTTTATTCAAGAGTTTGAACAAATTTGTGGGTGCCACATTAAATTTTTTTTTTATTTAGTACCAATACAAGTGGTACATTACCTGAAGACATTCCTTAGGATTATCTTGAAAAAAACAATTTAGGAGATTTTTGAACATATTTTTTCTTTAATAATGCCAATAATACTGTGTAAAACCGCAATTATTTTCAAAAACCGACCAGTGTTTGTATAACGATATTTTAAAACTTTATTTCAAAGCAACATTTTTATTTGATTATTTCAAAGCTTACTTAACAAAATTGGTCAATAAAATGATTGAGGGGGGGATTTTCCCGATAGTCAAAATTACATCTATCCACAACAAAGGAAGCAAGAAAATTACCGACTAATATTACTATCAACATTTAGCAAAATTAAATGGATTTTTTAAGTGCAGTAAACTAAGGAAATTATGCAGCTGCCATATTTATAGAAAATATTTTATTGGATTAACTACACGAGCATTAAATTATTAAAAACTAGTTTAGTAGGCAGAAAGTCTACAATTAGAGGAAACAAAGAGTAGTACCAGCACATCAACTACTAATTTAGGAAATTTTTTATTCTTTAATTTTGATTTATAATGAAGTTTTGAACATATGTAAATGTTTATTTTAACTTTTGAAACTCAAAAAAACATTTTTTTCCTACAGAAAGGACCCGAATAAACTCTAAGTCTTTTTGGAAAAATTATTACCACTGAATTTTTTTCAGGATCCTTTTTCGTACAACGCAATATTAGTGAATCAATTCTGAATATTTCTGAATTGATACAAGACATCCCATCTCACCCGATATAAAACAATAATTAAATCCGTACCGTATAAGAAAGTCATGTGTTGGACACATAAGATATTTTACAAATGTGGTAGACGTAGATACTCCTCGCATAAAATTACTAGATTCCTCCTAGACTGAAGATCTCCATAGAATTGATTGTATTTTAGTTTTGATTCAAGAATCTAACCTCACCAACCAAATTCAGACAACTAGCACATTCTAGATGCGAGTAAGTCTCGAAGCTGCCGCAAAATAATTTGAATCCACTTTTCCCTATATTTTTTCGCAATATTTGCAAGATCTCGATCGTGACTTTTTATCCTTTTGGTCTTGAAAAGTTTTAAATATTTGGGAACTTTTTACTGTAGCTGGTAGTTTTAGTGTTAGAAAGAATGTACAAGCGTTCCAAATTGTTAGTTTGTATTTATTTAAGTTGTAGAATCCACGGTTGTAGTTAATGGGTTAGTTAGTAACAAAAATTTGTTTTATAAACTAAGCAATATTTTGATTGTCTCTAAACTTAACCCTCTCATACGGAACATCCTGTATATATTATTGTATTGAATGCACTCTTCCCTATATTTTTTCTCAAAATTTGCAAGAATTCAATCGAAACATCTTTCTATAGCTACCGTCTCAAGAGAGACATTAATTTAATGTAGTAATTTTTGTAAGTAATATTTTTAAGCCTACATTTTGTATTAGGAATTAGGATTCTATAAGAAGTAAATATTGATACCCCTCAATGCCAAAAAAAAAGTTTTTCATGGACTTACCTTTCCACTGTATTTAAATAACTCCAACCATCGTGTCCTCCTACAGCGTACAAAGTACCCCCTAATACAGCTACACCCAGACCATGTCTATGTGTATTCATTGGAGTTAATTGCGTCCAAGTACCAGATACCAAATCTAACGAATCCATTGTGTTTAAGGTTTTCAGTCCGTCGCGTCCTCCCACTACAATAAGCCTGAAAAATAAGAAAAAGTTTGCTTATTTTCCTATTAAAGTAAATATTGATTCTTACTTTGATCCCATTACGGCAATACCAAATTGCAGCCGCCTACCGCTCATATTATAAGCCACAGTCCACATGTCACTTCTCGGCTCATAGCATTCTATAGTCGTAGCCCCTTTGTACTTATCCATGCCACCTACAACCAACAATTTACCCAACGTGGCTTTTCTAGGTTTAGTTCGAACCGAACACATATCCAGTCGCCTTTCAGGCAACAAATGCCACTTCATGGCCTCCATTATTAATTTCTGACATATGGGATCGTCCCCCACAACTGGCTCAACTTGGTCCGTTAAAAAAGTAGGTATTAATAATGGCAATTTGACTAAAGCTAAAAGCTCACTAATATACTCATTTCTACTTTCTGGATCGTGCAGAATCCAGCTCATGAGCGCTTGGAATATGTTTTCTTCACTATTAACATTCAAATCATCGTTACTTAACAAAGTTTCCATTTGGTCTGCGTTTAATTGTAAAAATTCCTGGTTTTTTATCACCTGCATGAAGTGCTGACTAGTGTAAGCATTGGCCTCTTGTAGTAAACTTTTACAAGATTGATGTTCAGCAAATACAGCAATGCCCAAACAATTGCTTGGATGTAGCTGGTGAGCCAAAAATCGTGAACAAGCTTCCACAACTTCATGTAGTAACATAAGGCATGCAGTGGCTAGTAGGGCTTCGACGTTATCCTCCCTTATTTCAATGGTCCCGGTGTAACAATAGTTAACAACTGATTGGAGAACGTCGCCATTCACATCTCCTATTGTTATTTCTGATTCTTCTGAGTCGCGTAAGCTTCCGGTAAACATGGCTGAGAAGTATTCGCTTGCAGCGGATAAAACAAGTCTGAAATTAATAAAAATATATCATTATCTTAACCCAATAAAATAGGTTGTCATAATTGTAGGTTGGATACTAATGGTGTCAAAGTTCTTGTAGAGATTTACAAAAAGTATTTTTAGTTTTGGGTTAAACGCCTTTTCGATAAAACTTTTTTATTTAGTATTATTACATACATACTATAAGTAGGTACCTATAAATACATATATTCAAATTTTAAAAATTTTGACTAGATTTTAGAATGTTGCAGATAAGAACTACCCAAGTTTTTGCTTAATAAAATCAACATTCCGCATCACAACAAAATAAATTTGATTCAAATCTGACCAGTAGTTCGAAAATTGTGAATAGTCGCTTGTAAATTATGCCATATACAGGGTGGTCCAAATTAAACGTCATTAATTTTGGGAGATGTTAGAGCATCAGGAAAAAAGTAGACTTTTATTAAAAAACTTTGCTCAAAAATGTTTTATAACAAAGATACAGGGTGTCAAAGTTTAAAATAAAAACGCGTTTTCTTAATATAACTTCTAAACCATTTGATCGATTTCCATTAAATTTCACACACAGAGTAATGTAGTACATTTCTAGATAATGATGAGGTTCAATTATAAAAAAAATCTCCAGTGGTCAAGATACTGTGGGATCATTCCACTTTTTCCATCCAATTTTCGACGCCACCGGATATATTGCGAAGGAAATTTTTGGATTGTCTGTTTAATTTAGAGAAAATAGTTACTCTTGAAAAAATTTAATTTAAGGTTTCGTTTTTGAGATATTTGAGTTTGAAGGTTTAGAAACACAACATCAAATGCTGTGCTGAATTAAAGAAAATTTCGGAAAATCGCCATCAAGTCTTGGCAGCGATTAATTCTGTGGCTAAAAGAGCTCGAAAATGGATCGAAGTCTATTTTGAGAACTTACTCGAATTTTTTTAAGTTCATATATCTTAAAAACGAAGCTTTGAATTAAATTTTTTCAAGAGTAACTATTTTCTCTAAATTGAACAGACAATTCAAAAATTGAATTTTCTTCGCAATATATCCAGTGCGTGTCGAAGATTGGAGGGGAAAAGTGGAACGGTCCCCCAGTATCTACGCTACTGGAGAAGTTTTTTTATAAATGAACTCCATTATTATCTAGAAATGTACTACATTACTATGTGTGTGAAATTTAATGGAAATCGATCGAATGATGTAGAAGTTTTTATTTACACTTTGACACCCTGTATCTTTGTTATAAAACATTTTTTAGCAAAGTTTTTTAATAAAGGTCTACTTTTTTCTTGATGCTCTATCACCTCCCAAAATTAATGACGTTTAAGCTGTATAAGAACTTCAACTTGAGGTCAAGAAAAATGCATAAAACCACCCGATAAGAATTTCCTGTTTTCCTGAATAAAACCAACATTCAGCTTTACAACAAAATAAATTTGATTAAAATCCAACCAGTGGTTTCAAAATTGTTAGTTTTACAAAATAATCGATCGAAAATGAAGTCATTTTTTAGAAGTTCATGTTGAAATCATATAAAAAGCATAAAATCCTCAGATAACTTTCTGATTTTCTCCTGAATAAAAGCAACATTCAAATTTGCAACAAAGTACATTTGATTAAAATCCGAGCAGTGGTTCAAAAATTGTGATTTTTTAAAAATGGTAACTCGATAATAATTTTTTTTTTTTCAAGTTTAGTCACCGTAAAAGTAATAAAATCACGAGATAAAAACATCCCGATTTTTTTGTCAATAAAACCAACATTCCGCCTTACAACAGAGTAAATTTGATTAAAATCTAACCAGCGGTTCGAAAACTGTGATTTTTTAAAAATAGTCGCTCGTAAATTATGCCATTTTTAAGAACTTCAATTTGAGGTCACGAAAAATGTATAAAACCACCCGATAACAACTTTCTGGTATTTTCCTGAATAAAACCAACATTCAGCTTTGCAATAAAATAAATGGGTTGGTATTAAATGCACTTTAAAATAGACCAAAATAGCTTTAATAAGAAATGAAAAAACATTAAAAAAATATTTCTAACTTTTATGAAAGGCAATACACTAAAAATAATATATGTCACTTGTGATAGAGAAAACGCACTTTAAAAAAATAATATTAACTCCATATTAAATCTGATAAAACATGAAAATAATAGCAATGACTTATTGTAATAGTTTTAGACTGGAAAAAAATATTCCACTTTAAATATTTTAACCCGCTCTCTAAATATACGGTTTGCACGAAAAAACGATACATCGCACTTTGACACGTTAGTAGAAAAAGAGGACGAACAACTAAATCAAAAACGGCTCTAATAATTCAATAGCAATTTTTTTTTACATTGTATTTGTTTTGCCATTTCATATCATGTATAATATTCAGTAGTTATGTAACAATACTTCTGTATTTTGTTAATAAAAAGATATAGAGGCAATATCAATTAATATTTCTCTTAAACGAATAAAAGGTGCATTTCTCTTAAAGTTTAGTATCCAAAGTGCGATTCTACCATTTTATAGTGGGTAAGCTTAAAGTTAAAATGAACCTAATGAAAAGTTCGATTGTGCCATTTTATAGTTTGTTAGTACAAAGTTATAAGAATTTTGTAAAGTGCAAATATATATATACCCCAAAATAAATTTGAATAAACTGCAACCAGTGGTTCCGAAACCTTGATTTTTTAAAAAACAGTTGCTCGAAAATTAGATCATTTTTTAAAAGCTTAACTTGAGGTCAAGAAAAATGCATAAAATCACCAGATAAGAACTTCCTGAATTTTTCCTCAATAAAACCAACATTCAGCTTTGCAACAAATTAAATTTGATTGAAATCCGACAAGTGGTTCCAAAACTGTAATTTTTTTAAAATAATCGGTAGAAAATTCAGTCATTTTTTTTCTAGTTTAACTTGAAGTCACGAAAATGCTCAAAATTAAGTGATAAGACTTTCTGATTATTTCCTAAATAAAACCAAAATTCAGCTTTGCAACACAGTAATTTCATTAAAATACAACCAGTGGTTCCAAAATTGTAATATTTTAAAAATAATAGATTGAAAATTAAGGTAATTTTTTTTAAGTTCAAAGTGAGGTTACGAAAAACGCTCAAAATCAAGTGAAAAGAACTTTGTGATCATTTCCTAAATAAAACCAAAATTTACCTTTGCAACAAATTAAATTTGATTAAAATCCAAACTGTGATTTTTTTTAAAAACATTCGGTCGAAAATTAAGTCATTTTTGGAACTGCAACTTAAATCACCCGATAAAAACTTTCTGAATAAATCCAACATTTAACTTTGCAGTAAAGTAAATTTGATCAAAATCCAACCAGGGGTTCCGAAACTGTGACTTAAAAAATACTCGAAAATTATTAGTACAGTAAAATTATTTGAAAATCAAACGTGAAAGGTCGGAATCGTCCGGAACAGGATCAAATTTTAGGGGTTGTTAGGGGACCTGAAGTTAAGTAATTTCCCAAGTTTGCGACCTCCAACTCCTTGCGGATTTTCCGCCATCTTGATTTTTAGGGTTGATTTGGTTTTTTGTAGTTATTTACCTTTTTTGTAGAGAATAAAAATTTCCACAAAATGATGTAATATACTCGTATATAAATTATCATCAGTAAACAAATTATAGTAGTTTAAACATCCAAGAAGTGGGATTTAAAAGTTTTTTATTTTTTTATTTCGGTAATCGTCCATATTAAATAAAAATAGTTCACACAAAAGTTGTAAAGCGTAAAACTCCCTACAGTTTTGGTTTAAACAATTTTCTTCCTGTGTCAATACTTTTTGCACTACAGTGAGTGAAAGGTTCACAGGAACTGAAACGAGGCGTTCGCGCTTGTCGCATCGCGCTAAAATCTAACGCCTTTTTATGCGTTTATTTTCAAATATTTGTTCCTAGCTAAATTTGTAATTTATTATGTACACTATTTATCGAATATATTGTATACAGGGTGATCGCGCGAAGTGGCTCACTATTGCTAACTTTGTTATTATTGGAGCTACAAAGTCGGTTAAATTAGCAAACTAGTAGCATTTTTTCCGCTGATTACAATGGTGAACACAGAAAAACAATTGACCATCTGGTTTTCGAGATATTCACAAAAATAACATTTTTTTAAATAGAACCCCCTATATATTTTTGCAGATGACAAATTAAATTCTGTACAAAAAATATCATTATCTTTTTTGATAGTTATTTAAAATAAGCTAGTTATTTTGAAAAAAAATTGCAATTCTTTAAAATCATCAAGTAACCACGAAACGGAATAATTGTAATTTATTAAAACCAAACAATCATAATTTGAAATTTAAGCAAGTTGAAAAATTTTTTTTTAAATTAGGTATAGGTTACTCGATATTAAAACTTTGTAACCTTTTTTTCAAAATAACTCGCTTATTTTAAATAATTATCAAAAAAGGATAAATACATTTTTTGTACAGAATTTAATTTATCATCGAATTTTGCAAAAAAATACAGGCTGTTCCATTTAAAAAAAATGTTATTTTTGTGAATATCTCGAAAACCAGATGGTCAATTGTTTTTCTGTGTTCACCATTGTAATCAGCGGAAAAAATGCTACTAGTTTGCTAATTTAACCAACTTTGTAGTTCCAATAATAACAAAGTTAGCAATAGCGAGCCACTTCGCGCGAACACCCTGTATACAATATATTCGATAAATATTGTACACTGTGTCCCAATTTGCTTGTAATTGCAGGGTATCTCTGTAAGTTGTAAAGATAGAACTTTGCGGTTTTCGCGAACCTGTGCCACTTTTTCGTTAAACTTTTAATGCCACAAACAAAACTAAGCTAACTTGTTTTGTTTCTGAGATACAGGGTGAAAACGAAAATTTTCATTTTCCTGGGTGCTGCCATATCTCACACACCATGTAAGCTAGAAAAAAAGTAAAAACTGTTTTAGATAGATATTTTTGCGTAGAATCCAGTGGCGTACTCGAAAAAAAATTGTTCTGCACCGTTTAAGAGATATGACCCAAACTAGGTCTTTTTTAAATGGAACACCCTGTATTTTTTACTCTCACTAAATGTGTCTATTTTTTCTCATTAAATTGATGTAAACAGTAGGCACTTTAAAATTTAAAAAATGCCTTAAAAAAGCAAAAACCTCCTTTATAAGTCAAAAAAATTTAGTTGGCCATGAAAATCGGGGATAAAAAAATGTTTACAAGCAACATGAGACACTATATTAAATTAAAAAAAAATAAAAAAGTAAAATATTTTCTTAAATTTCATTGCTTATTTATAATTACCGTTAAAAATTTTTAGTTCGCTTTTTGTTCCTTTTTTACTAAGATAAAATAAAAATAATATTAATATTAATAGTTTTTAATTTAATATAGTGTCTCATGTTGCTTGTAAATACTTCTTTATCCCCGATTTTCATGGCCAACTAAATTTTTTTGACTTATAATTGGGTTTTTTGTCTTTTTAGGGCATTAATTAAATTTTAAAGTGCCTACTGTTTACATGATTTTAATGAGAAAAAATAGAAATTTTATGAGACTAAAAAATATAGGGTGTTCCATTTAAAAAAAGACCAAGTTTGGGGCATATCTCTTAAACGATGCAAATCAATTTTTTTTCGAGTATGCCACTGGATTCTACGCAAAAATATCTATCTAGAACAGTTTTTACTTTTTTTCCAGCTTACATGGTATGTGAGATATGACAGCACCCCGGAAAGTGAAAATTTTTGTTTTCACCCTGTATCTCAGAAACAAAACAAGTTAGCTTAGTTCTGTTTGCGCCATTAAAAGTTTAACGAAAAAGTGGCACAGGTTCGCGAAAACCGCAAAGTTATATCTTTACAAATTACAGAGATATCCTGCAATTACAAGCAATTTGGGACACAGTGTACATAACAAATTAAAAACTTATTTAGGAACAAATATCTGAAAATAAACGTCTAAAAAGGCGTTAGATTTTAGCGCGATACGGCAAGCGCGAACGTCTCGTTCCAGTTCCTGTGAACCTTTCACTCACTGTAGCGCAAGAAGTATTGACACAGGAAGAAAATTGTTTAAACAAAAACTATAGGGAGTTTTACGCGTTACAACTTTTGTTTGAACTCTTTTTTTTATATGGACGATTACCGAAATAAAAAACAAAAAACTTTTAAATCCCACTTGTTGGATTTTTAAACTACCATAATTTGTTTACTGATGAGAATTTGTATACGATTATATTACATCATTTTGTGGGGATTTTTATTCTCTACAAAAAAGGTATTGACACTTTTTTTGCTAATATCAAATATAAGCCCGAAAAATACAAAAAACCAAATCAACCTTAAAAATCAAGATGGCGGAAAATCCGCAAGGAGTTGGAGGTCGCAAACTTGGGAAATTACTTAAGTTCAGGTCCCCTAACAACCCCTTAAATTTGATCCTGTTCCGGACGATTCCGATCTCAAAAGATAATTTTACTGTACTATATTCAATTATCGATTTTGACAAAAGTGGTGTTTTTTTACGTTAATGCAAATAACTTCAATCCCAATAGAATTACGTCAAAGAAACATAACATTATCGAAAGCTGAGCTTATGGTGAGTAAAATGAGCATAAGGAGAATTTTCTACGATCATCCAAAGATAAGAAATTCTGAAGTAGGAAGATCGAGAAAACAAAAAATCTGCCATTAATTGTTGATAACTTTTTAATAACAATTTATATATTTCCTTTGTAAGTGGTTTCATATTTTATTCTGTATGTAGGGACCAAGATTAATGTTTATATGAAACTATATTTATTTTTTAGTTTATTTCAATACGAGTTATCAAGCGCTCACAGACAACATTCTATAATCAGTTAATTATTTTTAGAAGATTGTTTATATGTATTATGAACATTATAATGTTAAACCACTAAAACATATTAGGTAATCTCTTTTAACTGTACTTATGGGTTTATGGCTCATTGAACTCAATTTTTCCTATTTTGCATCTACCAGTAAATACGCAATGTTACATTAGAAAAACTTACCTGTGTGCACGGACTCTTCTTCCATTACTTCCAGCAATAAGAGTAACATCACAAAGTTTACCGGCTTGCAAATAGTTTTTCATACAAGTTAAACTGTGCTCTGCATGTCCTTCCGATCGAAAATGTTCATCTTGAGATACGGTAGATCCAGCAGAAAGTAATGATAACTTACTCAAATCTCTCGAAAGATTATTATCGGGGCCTGTTACGGTACAATTATTAATTGACTCCTTGCTTGGACTGCCTGTACTTCCAGACGACGACATATTTATGACAAAAGTGGAAAGTTATTGCTGTGAATTTTCCTTGTGTTGTACTTATAATTTCATGGTAATTGAATTTTGCTTGAGATACTGGAAGTTTGTATGTACACAAAAACAAAGAAAAGGCAGTTGCTGTTGTTTGTGTTTTGTGTTTGCTTTGTATTGATTTGATTGTTCTTAAATGGAATGTGACGTTTAAGTTTTGACATTTATTATGTTGCCTTTCTGATCTGCCGTCAAATGTGAATAGTTAAATTTGATAAATTTTTAAGAACCACTGTGTTTTAAATAATCAACATGTTTATGTCCACGAATTTTTCATTATTACCAGATTTTCAATAATAATAAAATAAAGTATAATTTAAAACAAGACATGTTTATGTTGGCACTCCAGTTATGTGAAGTTAGTAACGAAATACACCGCCATCTATTACTTCTTTCTATAATTAATTGTTAAGTCTTGTTTATACCACTATTTTATTTATGTATAATAATTTAAACATTTTTATATAAAATACCTACAGAAGCTTTCGGTGACGCGAAATAATTTTCATCCTTATTATGCGTGTATCCAAAAAATATTTTAAGACAATTTACACAGATCTGGTGCATTATTTTATTTTAATAATTTTCTCCTTTTAGTTGTGTAAACTGTGTTCCGCTTCTGTCATCCATTTAACCTAACCTAACTTGTAAAATCAAAACTAATGTATGTGATCAAAACGAATAAAGTTATCTTAACTTTTGGATGATATCTTTGTGTAAACTATACAAAGCAGTGTATATGTGCACAGTTAGAATAATAATATAATACCCAAGTCGATTATCTAGTTTAAATTCAACAAAATACAAAAATATGTTAACATCTCCTATAGTTCGGGGTGTTCCCCAACAAGATTTAATGAACGAATTACGCTTTTTTCTCCGAGGCCCAACCAAAGGCGAAAAATGTAATCCTTTGGATGTCACAAAAAGTGCCTTGTATCTACTGAAATCATTACCAGCTTCTCGTAACGCCATATTCGAATATTTTTGTAAAATCTTCTCTACTGCTGCTTTAAACTATGTGGAATCAATCGAGGTTTTACATCCAAAACATCCAGATATCTTTGTATTAAACCATTTGTTTATAGAGCGAAATCAAAACTGGTAAGTTACCTCCAGTACCAGAAACTGATGGCTTAATTGTATCTGAGATCCATACAACATTAAGCTCGTTGATAAGTGGCAATCCAACGGCTTGGGCGCCGATTATAAGCACATGGTCTTTGGAGCTGTTGGGAGAAATTTCTACGAAATATGCTGGGCGTGCACATATAACTTCAAGTGAGTACTGGCATAATTTGAGCTGGAGCTTTACTTTTTGTGAATTTTTTAGATTTAAATGAAACGCTGCAACTTTGGATGAACTGCCGAGCGACCCGAACTTTGGTTGATATAAACACGAAATGTCTGTCCAGTTTGATACATTCGGACACGGAATCGTGTATAAGTGCACTGTTAGGTATGTAATAAAGTTTAAGGGCCAGTCCTTTGATGTTTTTACTATATTCTGTTTATTTGTTATTCTACAGATACATCTGTGAAACATTCACCCAATTTCGATTGGGTTGTGGCACATGTGGGAAGCTGTTTTCCCAACACCGTTATAACCAGAGTTTTGACTTGTGGTTTGAAAGATTTTTGTCAAAACAAATCTTATGAACAAGGATGTAATTCGCCCAAACTGAAATCCGTTGTTGGTATTTTGGGACATTTGGCTGGGAGTCATGCACAGGACATACGCCAGGCTATTTTGGAGATGTTTACTGTGAGTTTTAGTTTTAGACTTGAAATTTAAAATTTTTAAGTTTACATCAAGTTAATTTTTCCGTATATAACTTTAGAATCACTGGTTCACACAAAAATTTCCGAGAGACAAAAAATATACTCTTAAATACAGGGTGTTCGCGCGAAGTGGCTCACTATTGCTAACTTCGTTATTATTGGAGCTACAAAGTCGGTTAAATTAGCAAACTAGTAGCATTTTTTCCGCTGATTACAATGGTGAAAACAAAAAAAACAATTGACTATCTGGTTTTCAAGATATTAAAAAAAATAACATTTTTTTAAATGGAACACCCTATATATTTTTGCAAAAATCGATGGTAAATTAAATTCTATACAAAAAATGTCCTCATCTTTTTTTGATAATAATTTAAAATAAGTTATTTTGAAAAAAAGTTTAAAATTCTTTAAAATCAAGTAGCCATAAAACGGAATAGTAATTTATTAAAACCAGACAAATATAATTTTGAATTTAAGCAAGTTGAAAAATACTTGAAAGAATTACGGAAATATTGAAATTTACAAAATTATAATTTTCATGGCTACTTGATATTAAAACTTTGAAAACTTTTTAAAAATAACTCGCTTATTTTAAATAATTCTCGAAAAAGCATAAGAACATTCTTTGTTCAGAATTTAATTTATCATCGACTTATGCAAAATTATACAGGGTGTTCCATTTAAAAAAATGTTATTTTTGTGAATATCTCGAAAACCAGATCGCCAATTGTTTTTCTGTTTTCACCATTGTAATCAGCGGAAAAAATGCTACTAGTTTGCTAATTTAATCGACTTTGTAGCTCCAATAATAAAGAAGTTAGCAATAGTGAGCCACTTCGAGCGAACACCCTGTATAAATGAATGCGCTTTAAACATACAAATTTTAAAAAATTGCGTTTTCGGTTATTTTTTCACACTAAAGGGCTTCTACTGCCTATAATTTGGACAAATTTTGTTTCAAAATTGTCTTATAATAAACACTGCTTTAAGTAACAAGTTTAATTTGGAAATTTTATCCATATTTAGACTGTTATTTAAGAAAAGATCAGTAGTTCTAAAGAAAATCGATTTTGCATTTTCCTATAACATTACTTTAGAACCACTGGTTTAAACGCAAATTTTCAATATATAAAATTATTCATTTTTAATTATTAACTCAAAATGAAACGATGGGTGTTCTTTAAAAATACGAGGCGACGAAAGTTGCCTTTTTAATTCTGACAAATCTTGCTTCAAAATTGTCTTTTTAAATAAATAGAGACTTAATAAACAATATTTATTTTGAAAACTTTTCCATTTCTCTCATACTAGTGTTATTTAAGAAAAAATCAGTAATCCTAAAGAAAAAGGAACCTAGTTTAAATGCAAATTTACATGATATAAAAATTTTGCATTTTTAACTGTTCTCTCGAAATGAAATGTGTTCTTTAAATATACAGGGTGTCCCAAGTTTATATCGTCAGTATTTCACCAGTCGATAGTTTAGCGAAAATAAAGGTGGTTTGTCTAATAAACTATGGTCGAATGTTGCTTCCTTTTTGATGTACAGGGCATTAAAGAAAAGAAAATATTTTAAATAATTTGCTATAAATCAATAACAAAAAAGTTAGTCTTCTGAAATTTTGCATAGATCTTTTTTTTGTATTCTCTTATTAATAGTGGTTGCAATTATTTTATTTAGAACACAGGCGTGTGTACGGGTTTCTTCAAAAACATTTTATTGAATAAAACGTACACCACTGGTTTTTTTTGCAGCACCAATATGCAGAGAGTATTTTCCATTCAATTTAGAAACTTTTTTGTATCTTACAATTTCTTGATAACTTAACTTTTTTTTTTATTTATTAAAGAGGTTCTTCCCTATTAGATATCCGGAAAAAGCATCAGTACAAAGTTGTAGAGAAAATATTTCCTACAACTTTCCTTTTAATATTTTTTTGATATTGTTAATATTTAAAAAGATATTCAACAAATAAGTTGCAAATTTTAGGGAAATTTTTCTCTAGTTAGGTACCTACTACCTACTACTACTACTTACTACTCTTTCCCCAAAATTTTCTACTTATTTGTTGAATAACTTTTTAAATATCGACAATATCAAAAAAAGTTTAAAAGATAAGTTGTAGGAAATATTTTTCTTTACAACTTTGTACTGACTCTTTTTTTCGAAAATGTAATAAGAAAAAAGTTATTCAATAACCAAAAAAATCCAACCCTTAATTGAGGGCTGGTGAAGGAAGGGCGGGGTCTACGAATACACAGACTCAGTTTTAAACTTTCAGAGCGACCCTCTAGAAGATCCTACAAAAATTGGCTGTAGGGTAAAAAAGTCTATTTGAAGCCTTTTTTTCTCCCTTATTTTACTGTAATTAGGTTATTTTGAGTTATGTTATCAAAAAATTATAAGATACGAAAAAGTTTCTAAATTGAATGAAAAATACTCTCTGCATATTGGTGCTGCAAAAAAAACAGTGGCGTACGTTTTATTCAATAAAATGTTTTTGAAGAAACCCGTACGCACGCCTCTGTGTTCTAAATAAAATAATTGCAACCACTATTAATAAGAGAATACAAAAAAAAGATCTATGCAAAATTTCAGAAGGCTAACTTTTTATTGATATTTATTTATAGCAAATTATTTAAAATAATTTATTTTCTTTAATGGCCTGTACGTCAAAAAGGAAGCAACATTCGACCATAGTTTATTAGACAAGCCACCTTTAATTTTCGCTAAACTATCGACTGGTGAAATCCTGATGATATAAACTGGGACATCCTGTATGTACAGCGCGACGAGAAAATTCGCTTTTTAACTTCATTTTTTCATTCTAAACGGCTTCTGCTGCCTATAGTTTTGCCAAACCTTGTTTCAAAAATGTCTTTTACAATAAGCAGTGCTTTGATAAACAATTTTTAATTGGAAAATTTTTCCATAACTCTCTTACTAAGAATGTTATTAACGGAAAAGTCAGTAGTTCTAAAGGAGGTGGTTTTTGAATTTTCCTATGAAATAGCTTTAAAACCACTGGTTTAAACGTAAATTTACAAGATATAAAAATATGGCATTTTTAACTGTTTCTCTTTAAATACAAATGCTAGGTTTCTCTAAATGTACAGGGCGACAAAAAAGTACCCATTTTAACTTTTTTTCATCATTTTTTCGCACTAGAAGGCTTCTGTTGCCTATAGTTTTAACATGCTCGGTTTAAAAATTGTCTTTTACAATATACAGTGTTTTAATAAACAATTTTTAATTTGCAAATTTTTCCATAAAGAATGTTATTTAGGGAAAAGTCAGTAGGTAGTTCCAAAAAAAATGGATTTTGAATTTTCCTATAAAATATTTTTAGGACCACTGGTTTAAACGTAAATTCACAAGGTATAAAAATGTTGTATTTTTAATTATTCTCTTGAAAAGAAACAATGAATGTTCTGTAAATATACAGGGCGACGAAAAAGTTCTCGGTTTACTGTCTTTCATCATTTGTTCACACTAAAAGGTTTCTATTGGCTACAGTTTTGACAAACCTTGTTTCAAAATTGTCTTTTACAATAACTTTGCTTTAGTAATTAATTTTTAATTGGATAAAATTTCCATTACTCCCGTATTAAAAGTGTTATTTAAGAAAAAATCATTAGTTTAAAAAAAATATTTTGAATTTTTCTATAAAATTACTTTGGAACCACTGGTTTAAAAATAAATTTACAAGATATACAAATTTTACATTTTTATTGTTCTCTTGAAATTAAACAATGAGTGCTCATTAAATATACAGGATGACAAAAAATTCTCGTTTTACAGTTTTTCATCGTTCGTCACACTAAAAGGATTCTACTGTCTATAGTTTTAACAAATTTTATTTCAAAATTTTCTTTCACAATAAACATTGCTTTTCTAAACAATTTTTAGTTGGAAAAATTTTCCATTACTTCCATACTAAGGGTGTTATTCAAGGAAAGGTCGGTAATTCTAAGTGAGATGAATTTTGAATTTTCCTATAAAATTACTTTATAGAAACACGGGTTTAAACTTAAATTTACAAAATATACAAATTTTGCATTTTTAATTGTTTTCTTGAAATGATACCATGTGTGTTCCTTAAATATACAGAGCGACGAAAAAAAACACATTTTGTTGTTTTCATCCTTATAGTTTTGACAAACACTGTTTTAAAATTGTCTTTTATAATAAACAGTGCTTCAATAAACAAATTTTAATAGAATTTTTTTTCCATTGCTCTAATATTAAGAGTGTTATAAGGAAAAGTCGGAAACGCTAAAGAAAAATGATTTTTTGAATATTTTTATAAAATTACTTTAGAGCCACTGGTTTAAACGTGAATTTATAAGATAAAAAAATTTTGCATTTTTAATTGTTCTCTTGAAATGAAACGATGAGTGTTCATTAAATATACAGGATGACAAAAAAGTCTCGTTTCACTGTTTTTCTTTGTTCTTCACACTAAAACGCTTTTATTGTTTATAGTTTTAATAAACCTTGTTCAACTTTGTCTGTTACAATACACATTGCTTTAATAAACAATTTTTAATTGGAATTGTTTTCCTTTACTCTTATACTAAAAGTGTTATTTAGAAAAAAATCATTATTCTTAAAGAAAAGATATTTTGAGTTTTAATATAAAATTACTTTAGAACTACTCGTTTAAACATAAATTTACAAGACCGAAAAAAATTTCATTTTTAATTGTTCTCTCGAAAAGAAATGAAGGATGTTCTTTAAATGTACAGGGTAACGAAAAATTTTGCATTTTAACTATTTTTTATCGTTTTTTCACAATAAAAGGCTTCTACTGCTTATAGTTTGGACAAATCTTGTGTCAAAATTGTCTTAAATAATTTTGAATTATGCTACCTACTGAAGAGCCAAATGTTCGGTTGAATATGTTCCCCATTTTTAGTTTTTTTTTGTTATTTTTTGAAAACTTTTATTTTACTTTCTATTTTATAGTTCCTTTCATTTTGTTTGAATTAATTACAATTATAGTATTCCTGGTTTCTTTTTAACTCCCCATTAATTTATTTTTCAAAACTTTGTTTTTCCTAGTGGAGTTTACGAGAAACCCTGCAGGATTCAGACGCCACCAGACTACAAAAAAAAGCCGCCGTCCCCTTTATCTTGCAACTGTCCTATTTGTCCTCAACCTTGCTCTCTTCCATTAGCAGTGATACCAAACAAATTTGTAAGTTTTGCATTAATTTTGATTGTGGTTTAAAAATTAATATCCATTGTTATTTACAGTAAATATTGATGTGATAACCAGATTGTATTATTTAACTGACGATTGGTGTAAATATTTTGGCACACCAGAAGCTCTCCAGGTAAGTACCGCATTAGTGTGGAATGTAATTGGTTTTATTTTATTACAACAGTTTATTTTTTAGGACTTGATAATTACTTTAATTTTGCGGTGTGACAATGGAGGCGTACAAATTATCAACTTAATTCTGGATTGTGTTTTACTCAACAAAGTTAAAGGGAATGATGTTATGAAGTATAGTATCAAAGAGAAATCGAAAGAAATTTTGCGTAAGTTACCTTGAATCTGTAGTAGCCAATAAAATCCAGAATTTTTGTCAAATTTTCAATCTGTTTGAGTTTTCTAGTAGAACCAACTTATTTCTTTGTAACAAAACGAATCTCCAGGACATTTGTTTATTTTTTGAAATTTTATGATAACTTTTAAGCAGACAGAATTCTTATAATAATACTCCTATTATGTAATAATATAATCTAATAATACCCATAATCTTCCTTTTTAGAGAGGATCATTTTGCAAGTAGACGATTCTGTTCGCCACAACTGCCCTTGTGGATTAGCAGCTTCCTTTTCCAAAGACGTACAAGACGTAAACAAATTGTTGCTAAATACGGATGAAATCGTAGCAGAAACAGCAGCTCGAATTATTATGTTCCTCGGACATATGAATTCCTCAACTTTAGTTGAATCAGCCTCGTATCTTCTATTGAATGCCACTACTGGTGAACAACTAGCATTGTTACTGAAGATTCTCACCAGTGAGCTCGTCGATAAAACCGCATTGCCCTACAGTGAGAAAGGTGGACATTTCTCTGTAGTTCTTGAGAATATATTGAGCAGGAACATCCAAAAGTTCATTACATCAAATGAGGAAAATTCTGATTTGGCGTTGATGTGGGCTAATTTGCTTAAGTTATTGAAGTAAGTCGATTAGATACGTTTTTTAATTGTTTTTAACGGTAAATTTCATAAAAATGTGTTTTTTGAAATGTGCAATAATTTGAGTCTCTGAAAAAACAAAAATAATTCATACAAACAACTTTGCGATTTTTTTCTAAAATAATATCATTCAGTGTTGTAATTAAGTTAATTTGGCAATAATCCAAGCAGCCATTCCAAAACAGTATTTTTTTTTAATAATCATCTGCGAAATATGCGATTTTTTAAAAAGCGTAACTTGAGACCCCAGAAAAAGCCAGTAAAAACCATGTAGACAGTTCGACAAAAAAATAGAACCATCATTTAACTTGGAAGTAAATCTTTTTGACGAAAATTCGTCCGGGGGTTCCAAAACTAATTTTTAAAACAGTAACCTTTATAAAAACGCGGTTTTTGAAAAGTTCCATTTGAGTCTCAAAAAAAACAAAAATAATTACATAATATAAATTTGTTTTTTTTTAATAATCTTTTAGTGTTGCAACAAAGTTAATTTGGCAAAAATCCAAACAGCGGTTCCAGAACAGTAATTTTTACTTTCTTATACGTAGTATAAGGAAGTATTGTAATCGTGATTTTTTTCGACTTCGAGATTTTGATGGATTTACACGTTTTGAGGGCCCCTGAATCCATTTTGACCATTTTCGCCATGATGTCTGTCTGTCTGAGTGTCTGTCTGTATCCACCATAACTCAAAAACGACTTCTCGGATTTGATTCAAATTTCATATTTAAGAGTTTGAATAAATTTGTGGGTGCCACATTCAATGTTTTTCATCTAGCACCAAAACAAGTGACAGTTACCTTTTTTCAGGTTTTTTAGGAATATCTGGAAAAATAAACAATTTATGAGATTTTTTTATTCTTTAACATTGATTTAGAATTGAATTTTGAACAAATTTTGTTTGAACTTTTTTTTGAAATTCCGTCAAAAAAATTTCAAAAAAATAAAATTAATTTTTGTCGTAAAATTCGGTTATAATGAGTGGGACAAGGACAGATTTATGCGTATTGCAATAAGTGCAAGAGAGACTTCCGAAAATTATTTGAAAATTGCTGGAAACGCTCAAAATTGAAACACTATTTTTACAAAAAATTTAACTTAATTTCTTTAGGAAAAGTAATTGTGGTACTATCCGTATAAGAAAGTCATGTGTTGGACACATCAGATATTTTTAACTAATCGCTTGCGAAAAATACAATTTTTTAAATAGCGTAACTTGAGACCCCTGAAAAACGCAGTAAAAATCATATAGACAGTTCGAAAAAAAAAATAAAACCATCATTTAACTTTGAAGTAAATGTTTTTCGACGAAAATTTGTCCGGGGGTTCCAAAACTAATTTTTAAAACAGTAACATTTATAAACATGCGGTTTGTGAAAAGTGCTATTTGAGTCTCAAAAAAAAAAAACAAAAATAATTACATAATATTTTTTTTTTATAGAATAATGTCATCTTTTAGTGTTACAACAAAGTTAATTTGGCAAAAATCCAAACAGCGGTTCCAGAACAGTAATTTTTTTAAATAATCACTTGCGAAAAATACAATTTTATAAATAGCGTAACTTGAGACCCCAGAAAAAGGCAGTAAAAATCATATAGAGAGTTCGAAAAAAAAATAAAACCATCATTTAACTTTGAAGTAAATGTTTTTTGACGAAAATTTGTCCGGGGGTTCCAAAACTAATTTTTAAAACGCGGTTTTTGAAAAGTGCAATTTGAGTCTCAAAAAAAAACAAAAATAATTACATAATACAATTTTTTTTTCTAAAATAATGTCATCTTTTAGTGTTGCAACAAAGTTAATTTGGCAAACATCCAAACAGCGGTTCCAGAACAGTAATTTTTTTAAATAATCACTTGCGAAAAATACAATTTTTTAAATAGCGTAACTTGAGACCCCAGAAAAAGGCAGTAAAAATCATATAGACAGTTCGAAAAAAAAATAAAACCCTCATTTAACTTTGAAGTAAATGTTTTTCGACGAAAAATTGTCCGGGGGTTCCAAAACTAATTTTTAAAACAGTAACCTTTATAAAAATGCGGTTTATGACAAGTGCTATTTGAGTCTCAAAAAAAAACAAAAATAATTCATATAAACAATTTGTGTTTTTTTTTTATAAAATAATATCATCTTTCAATGTTGCAACAAAGTTAATTTGTCAAAAATTTAAGCAGCTGTTCGAAAACAGCGATATTTTTGAAAATATTCACCTGCGAAAAATACGATTTTTTCAAAAACCTAACTTGAAACCCCAGTAAAAGGCAGTAAATACCATATAAACAGTTTCATCAAATTTTTAAAAACGAAACAATTATTTAATTTTGAAGTAAATTTTGTTTTGACTCTTCCAAAACTATGATTTTTGAAACGATATTTCTCAAAAACGACCTTTATTAAAAGTGCAATTTAGGTCTCCAAAATAAACAGACATAATTTATTTTAACAATTTCGGATTTTTTCTAAAATAAAACTACTATTCAGCTTTGCAAAAAAGGTAATTTGGCAAAAGCCTAACCAGCCGTTCCAAAACTGTGATATTTTAAAAGTAATCACCTGCGAAAAATGCAGTTTTTGAAAGGCTACTTCAAACATCATGATTTTTTTCTATAATAAAACCACAGAATAATATAATTCTGTGATAAAACCATTATTGAACTTTGTAACAAAGTTAATTTGCGTGATATCGGAGCAGCGGTCCTAAAACTACGAATTTTCAAGCGATAACCATTGATAAACATGTTTTTTGAAAACTATAACTTGGATCTGCAAAAAAAATGTAAACAATTTATGATTTTTTCCAAAATAACACCAGCATTCAGTTTTGAATTCAAAGTATTTGATAAAAATTCAAGTAGCATATCCAAAACTGCTTTTTAAAAATAGTCTTTCGAAAATTGAGTCACTTTGTCTCTTTGAGACCACAAAAAAACACCTAAAATCACCATATAAAAACTTCCTGATTCTTTTTAATAAAACCAAGCTTCCAATATATTTACTATATTAAAATCCGACCAGTGGTCCCAAAACGATAATGACAACATTTTAACTTTGTTTAATTTTCCATCATTTTCCTGGTTAGAGTGTCATAGTTTTGGAATCGCTGAGCGATTTTGATAAAAATGCATTTTTATACAGTGTGTAACAAAATTATTTTCATCTACTTAGTCGCTTTTGCATTACCCATGTAAAAATAAGGGTGGAGGGTAACTTTTTCTATAATTTTTCCTCTAATGGTTTAATTGATTTGGGCCAATTTTACTTATGAAAATCATTTGGTGTCACACAGTATACAGGGTGTCCCAGTTTATATCGTCAGAATTTCACCAGTCGATAGTTTAGCGAAAATTAAAGGTGGTTTGTCTAATAAACTATGGTTGAATGTTACTTCCTTTTTGACGTACAAGCCATTAAAGAAAATAAATTATTTTAAATAATTTGCTATAAATCGATAACAAAAAAGTTAGCCTTCTGAAATTTTGCATAGATCTTTCTTTTTTTGTATTCTCTTATTAATAGTGGTTGCAATTATTTTATTTAGAACACAGAGGCGTGCGTACGGGTTTCTTCAAAAACATTTTATTGAATAAAACGTAAGTCACTGGTTTTTTTGCAGCACCAATATGCAGAGAGTATTTTCCATTCAATTTAGAAACTTTTTCGTATCTTATAATTTTTTGATAACTTAACTCAAAATAACCTATTAGTACAGTAAATAAGGGAGAAAAAAGACTTCAAATAGACTTTTTTTACCCTACAGCCAATTTTTGTACAATCTTCTAGAGGGTCACCCTGAAAGTTTAAAACTGAGTTTGTGTATTCGTAGACCCCGCCCTTCCTTCACCAGCCCTCAATTAAGGGTTGGATTTTTTTGTTTATTCAATAACTTTTTTCCTATTAAATTTTCGAAAAAAAGAGTCAATACAAAGTTGTAAAGAAAAATATTTCCTACAACTTATTTTTTAAACTTTTTTTGATATTGTCGATATTTAAAAAGTTTAAAATGTAAATTTGGAACCTTAGGGGCAATTTTATCAAAATTTAGATTTTTATACAGCCAAATGTTGCTTTTATTAAGAAAAAAGTAATCAAAGTTACTTTAAATATTTTCTGTTTATATTGAAAAATAAATGTGTACCTAGTGATTTTTTCAGACGATCGTCTTTAGAAATTTGCAATGTCACTAAAACTTTGTATTTTTACTAGGATTGCATAAAACTAAGAATGGTAATTAAAAAAATACAATGTAGAAATTAAATTAGAATATTTTTGACCATTGAGAAAAAATCAACAATACCATAAAGAATAAATTACTGAAAATCGCATAATTTTTCACTTGCATTCTGAATTTGCATTTTTCTTCCATCATTCCCTACAATAAATACAGAATATAAGTTAGATTAAGTTCGTATAAGAATTTTATGTACTGGCTCTACATCAGATGTTCTTTAATTTTCTATTTTTAGGTGGGAGAAAAGTGGTAAAGTTTTACTACTGAATTCGGGATTGGTATCGAAGGCAATTGAGTCAAATCTAGTAAATTTGACGTCGTTGTTTGCCAGCGAAGTTCACCATATGCATGTGATTGCTGATATTTTAGACGAAATGGAAATACCAGCACCAAACCACAAATATAATCCACCGATTCAAGTTGTTTTGAATCTTACACAGTCGACCGTCAATTATTTCTTTGTTTGTTGTAAAGATGAAGGTAAATTTTATTTATTTTTATACTTAAACAAGATGTCAATTTGAATATTTTGCGATTATTTCAGGTACAGCACCAAAAGTGAGAGGCTTTAGAAAAGCGTGCAGAATACTGAAGCGATTATGCACATTTTCCAAAGTTAGTAAAGTTTTGGCTTTACGTGAACTGCTGGAGAGGGCGCTGTTTAGGAGCGATAATATACTGTTTGGCTCAAAGAACAATGGACACTATGAAGAAGAGGATAAAACTCTGCTAATACAAAATAAAAAAATTGTAAGTTTCATTAATTTCATCAAATATTTTAAAAATCGAAATTTCACTGAAAATTCTCAACTGATTTCTTTAGTTATTTTTGTCATATCTACAAACTTTACTTGTTTCAAAATGGCATAATTTATTTATATTATTTAACTATAACTATTTCTTTTTGTCTTACAGAATAAAACTATTCCTTTGACCAAACATTCGTCAGTGTTCAATGGAGGAATTATCGGTGCTGGTAAAAGGAAATTATTATCCACTAACGAAATTCCAGAAGCTGTGGTGGCAGCGAATACATATGAACTGGTAAATGTAATGAAGGCGTGCTGCGCTCTTCCAGATGATGCCGAAACTAAATTTACGGATCTGTCTTTGGACAGTATGACATTGGTGTCGTTACTATTAGTGCAATTTGTTAGTCCGGATGTTATGTACAACGGTCTGCCCTGGCCTGAAGAAGAGTTTTCGAAGGTATTTTAAATTAATTTACTTTTATATTAAAATTTTAAAAATTACCCGGTGAAAATTACAAAGAAGTTGAATTTTTTATTAAGTAAGAAATTAATTAAGTATACATAGAATAGGGTAAAATTTGCTGAGATATTCCTACGACAAGTTAAAAAAAAGTGAGGGTAGTTACTAAAAAAAAACAAAAACTAAAATATAATTAGTGCATATTTAAAAATCACAATTTTGGAACAGCTTTTTGAATTTTTCGATTATTACACTTATAAAGTTAAAAAAAAATAAATAAATAAATAAAAAATAAAATAAAATGTTACTTCGTCTAAGAAAGTAAAAAGTCTCCGCTACTCCGCTCATTTAAATTGCATTTCGAGGGTGTTATTTTTTTTCATTTTAGGTCACAATTGAACGCGATTTGTTCATCCGACGAATGTTTGCTAACACACCGCTATTATGGGACTTGCTGAATTTCGTGGCTGTTTACCGTCCAGCGATCTGCTACTGCTCTGTGCTAATCCGCGCTTTGACCGCCACATTAATCCACCAATGGAAGAGTATGGGCGAGCAAAGCAAAGCCAACGAAACCGAAAATTACAAATTATTGATGGATACAACAATTAAAGTGATCGACATTATGGCATTAGGGCAGTTATTGCCTCATCCGTTATCTAGTATTCGGGATATTCTTCCATATTTGAAGTGTTATGAGGTAATGCAGTTTTGCTTAGGTATGATGTTTTAGTTTTGAATATGTTCTGGTTTCAGATTGTGGCGATTTTGCGAGAATGTGTTTGGTGTTACATGAGGGATCATATTCCGTCGCCAGCACTGTTCGGTTGTGATAGAAATGGGGTGTATTGGCGTGACCCCAGTGTTGCTAGACCATCAGAAATATATACAAATGCCCTGCGAATAATTATGCAAAGAAATATTAAGACTTTGGGGCATATGTATTCACAAATGTTTATAAATATACCTCAACATGAGCCTTAACGGTTTTCACTATATATTAGTAAAATAGTAGACTTTCTCTTAATTTGACTGTTTAAAATTTGTAAATTATACATAAATGCTTATTCGTACTTAATAATTTATAAGTATGTAATTTTATCATGAAACTAAATACATTATTTTTAATAAAACAAGTACAAACGAACTTTTATTTTCCTCTGTACTCTTACTAAAATGGAAAGTTAGAAAGCAAGAACCCATTAGGCTACCTTTTGCCCCCTTTCAAATTCGATCTGGCTAATCTTTAGGTATCCAGTTATTATCATCTCATCTATAGTAATAGAACCCTTCAGATTGCCCTAAAGTGATATAACAAATTAAATTTCCTATAAACTAAAGAAGGAATAGAATCGGAAGCACAAGGAGATACTCTTGGTCTGTCTTGTGTGTTGTGGCCAACTCACCGATTGTTTTATTGCAGCATTCATTTTGATGGTGTTTAGTGTAGTAATAGTGCAGTCGGTGGGCACTTTAACATTAAAAGTCGGAGACGTTTTTGTTTTAGGATATGTTACGGTATCAGTTCTGATTCTGATGATGAAAACGAGTTGGCGTTGCTTATAAGTGAGCGGAATACCCGCCATGTTGGAAAAGAGGGTGAGTTTGTTTTTATTTATTAGCGCGTTTGCATTTGTCCGTCAAGAAAAAGGACCAATGGGAAACTTGTAGCCAATTAAATTGTCTATAAAATAATCCACTTACGAACGTTATCAGTTCATTAGAGTCCAATTTATAGCGGGTCAAAGTTCACTATGTATTGTTGGACGGGGGTGAAATTCAATTTTTTACTGTTGAAAACACTTAACTGAAGCAGCATTCCCGATCTGAAAGACACGCTCAAGCGTCACACAGCGCAGTTAAGGTACGGTTACACGGCGCGAGAAGTGGCACTCCCGGCGTGGGAACTGCCACTCAACGCGCCGTGTAACCGGCCGGCGTGGCAATCTTGACTCTTCCCGTCGATTGTCGGTAAAATGTGTACAGTTCAAAGGAAACGCGCCGCACGCGTCGTATTGAATGGAACTGGGGTAGCAATCACACAGGCTTGTCAATCCACCACAGGCCGTGTGAACGCGGTGGTCATAAACTTGCCACTTCACAGTTAACATGCCGGGAGTGCCACTTCTCGCGCCGTGTAACCGTACCTTTAGATGAGATAGATAGGTTGAAAAGCACCACGTACGATCAGTGTCCAATGTTGGAATGTTGCCGTTTCAGTAAAATTATTGTATTGATCAGAGTGATGATGATGATGAGATGATGGTCACCTGGATGGGTGGGATGTTCCTGTATCGTTGTAATATTAACAGACTGGGTAATTTAAATGAATGAAACAATTTAAAACTAGTATTTTTGAATAATCACAGCGTATAATATATTAATCTAAATTCCAAAGCTGAAAAGCACTAAATTTGAGTAAGTACGATTTTACTTAATAAACATTTCTAAATGTTATTTAAATAATTATTAAAAAAAAACTTAAAATTTAATAACAGTAGAATTTTCTCGCTTTAACATGAAAGGGTTCAATGCAACAAACTAAATCAGGTATTACTTAATTTGTTGAAAACATGTAGAAAACAACACAAACACGTTTATACGATTACTATTATACAGGGTGGTCCGAATTTTACCTTCGATAATTTGGGAATCAATAGAAAACCTTAAAAAAACATCAATTTTCTTAATAAACTTATTGTAGTGTTTTCTTGTTTAATTGATTTTACTTTGTGATTGTGTAGAATTTATTTGATTGAAATTAGGATGGTTTTAATGTTTATTCCTCGTAGATCCTTTTGGGTGATATTATTGAACTTGTCGAGAGAAACCAACAGAGACTTTCAATTTATTTATTGATATAACAAACACTAAAAAACACTACAAATAATAACCGTTAAGGGTTTGGTCAAGACCAGGTTTATCAGTTTTGTACTGGTCCAAAAAATGTACTTTTTATTACGTATGTTAAGTTAATATTATGTGTTAAATGAAAATTGAACTAATGAGTATGAAAGATGGAAATATACTGTTTTTAAAATAGAATAAGTTTCGATGACCTGAAAGTCATCCCCTGAAAAGGCGGGGTGCATGGTTTCCGTCCCAACCGTAGGTGATAAATCTGTCGACTGGTCTTGACTAAACATATACATATTACTTACAAGTTACATATTAGAAGTTTAAAATTCGTGTATCAAAAGTGGACCTCTAGCAATGGGGGGTCGTCAAACTGACGCCATAGGCCACACATTAAGATATTGGCATGTGTTAAAATACTTAAAATGAATGTAACAAGTAAAAACAACAGAAATAAGGGCATAGAGGTAGTGGTACATTACATTATATTGAAAACTCAACCGTTTCAGAAATATTGGGTGTTGAAGTTGCATATTTTTTTTTTAAATAAATTTTATATCTCCTGAACCAAAGGGAATATTTTATTGAAATTTGGTGGATATTATTTTCTTAATAAGTACCATATTAATCACCAAAATTTGTTTTCCTACTTGAAGCAGTGGCGTAACCACTGGGGTGAAATTATTTCTTTTTAGAAAAAAAGTGGTACGCCAATGATATAATACATTTTTTCTACATTTCTGAAATCAGCAGTCGATTTACGAAAAAACAGTTTTCTTGTAGTTTTTTTGTTAAACAAATCGTTATACAGTAAAATTTTAATTATTGTAGGTAATTTATAGCAATAAGACAAGTACCAAGTATACAGGGTGGTCCGAATTGAACCTTCGATTATTTGGGAATCAATTAAAAATGTAAAAATAATATCAATTTTCTTAATAAACATATATCTAAATCTCAACTGTTTCAGAAATACAGGGTGTCGAAATTACATATTTTTTTAATAAATTTAATATCTTCTGAACTTTTTTTTATTTTGAGCAGTTCCTCCAATGATTTAAGTTTCTGTTGTAAAATAAATTTAGCTTTTTTTATTTTTTATTTATTTGTTTGAAATACATAGGTAGGTACATACTTGTCTTGTTGCGATAAATTACCTACAATGAATTCTTATTAAAATTTTACTATAAAACGATACGTTTTAGGAAAAATATACTTAAGGACTTCTTTTTGGTAAATCGACTGCTAATTTCAGAAATGTAGAAAAAAATATTATATCACTGGCGTACCTTTTTTTATACTTATATAAAGAAATAATCTCACCCTGTGGTTACGCCACTGCTTGAAATAGGAAAACAAATTATGATGATTAAATATGGTACTTATTAATAAAATTATACTCACCAAATTTCAATAAAATATTCCCTATGGTTCAGGAGATATTGAATTTATTAAAAAAAAATTATGCAACTTCAACACCCTGTATTTCCGAAACGGTTGAGTTTTCGATATAAGTTTATTAAGAAAATTGATGTTTTTTAAAAGTTTTCTATTGATTCCAAAATTATTAAAGGTAAAATTCGAACCAACCTGTATAGCTGGAAGAATTTTTTATATCCTTAAATTTTACAAATTAGCTGAAAAGGGAGTTTTGAAAAGTACCTATAGTATTTTAAACTAAATATGAAATTGTGTATCTAGACCACATTATGCTGGTTTGTTGTTAATGGTTATAGTTTTGTATGTGAGTTTTAGATACAGAGGGTATTCTGTGGTTTTAGAACAGTATGGTAGTGTTCAGGGTTGTTTATGTTAAACACGTGCAAGGCGGACTGGATTTTAATGTTGTTAATATAAACAAACATACACATTTATGATTAAAGACAACGGATGGTAGGTGCTATCTGCTTAGAAATAGTATATTACACTATAAGAGAAGAAAGTGACACTGCGTAGAAAGGTTGGTTAATTAAAAATGATTTTTATTATTTCTTAATACCTAACTCGTAAATTGAGATGTGTATAAGATATATTATATTAATAAGTACTACTTAAGTTTTCAAAAATAAAATGCTAAAAAATTCTATGTTTATAATAACCTTGGGTGTATAATAAACAGTTAATTATGTTTCAAATATGGTGTTATGATTTCCAATGTCTCCGATGGTTGCAAGGATTGCGCACATTTTTTATCATGATTATATATTGTGTTTGTTTTCAACACCCTCCGATGGTTGCAAGAATTGCGAGATCTGTGGATTTTTTATTATACAACCCCTATTTGATTTTATAGCATATCGCTTAAATACGAATTCGTACTGCTAGATGTGACGCGTAAAAGAAGCTGTCAATTATTAATCTAAGTGTAATACTTCGCCATCACTCCACTGCTAAAATTGACAGCCAGGAGTGATCTAGGATCTAGGATCTAAATTTTCGAAATTATTTCAGTTTCCGTTTTCGTTCTACAAAACAATAAATGAAAATATTGTAGAGAATTGTCTGTAAAATGAGCTATTAGTTAATCGTGTAGCTCGAGTTGCGTCCGCTTGTTTCACGCGTTACGCATTACATCCTCTCCGACTTTTGAGGTTTGCCCCTATTTAGAGTCCCGCCGACTGTAGGTACTATAAAATAAGTTAAAAATTAAAACGTTTATTTTTTCGATATTACCCACTTCGTATAAAAAAGTAAGAAAGCTCACGGAGATGTATATATTTTTATCTGAAATCGGCAGTAAGAACTCCGAAATCGACAGTAAAGTAAGTCATTATTGTACGATTTTTATATACGGTGGTTTGCATAAAATACAGCTGACAGCCGAACGTGGTAAACGTCTATTTTGGTATAGCCTGTCTTACTCATGCTTTTCGTTAAAATTACCTATACTTCGGTGCCTACTTCAAATTGTGTCTGGACTCTTAACGTTAAATTGGGCGATTTAGTCGATTTCAGACAAAATTTAATGTGCAACTAGGCAGTAATAGTATATTTCATTGCCAGTCTGGAAAAAAGGATTTTTTCGTGCGCGCGTGACAAATTCCCGTGGGAGGCGAAGCCGAACTCGGGAAGTCATGCAAGCACGAAAAATCCATTTCTGGACGTGTAATGAACGATATTTTTTATTATACTTATCTAAAAACAACCCAAAAAAGTATTAGAAGTAATTTTAGAACATTTTATTTTCAAAGTAATCATAATACATCGTAAAAATAGTAGGCAAACACGATTAACATTTCCATAGCAACGACTTGTTTATTATCGGCGATGCTTTAGTTTCTGTCATAGAATACCTGTTTCTGTCATATTTAGTGCACGGAAAAAAGAATAGGAGATCGGGAAAAGTTTTCCGTGCGCTGTTCTGAAAACGTCACCTTTACGTCATTGCAAAAACAGATGAAAACAAGGTGTTTTCAGATAAGTATACTAAAATAGTAGTTTAATAAACAAGAGTGTTAATAAGAGCGATTAATAATCGAAACGATTTTAACGCGTGAGCGCAGCGAGCGCGTTAATGAGTCGAGATTATTAATCGCCGATTAACACTCATGTTGATTACAATATTTTTTTGTCGATCGCTCTTTATTAGAATGAAAATAATCTAATTTTGTTCCATGGCAAAATCCAAATTCTGACATAATATGCAATAAGTCAAAATACCACTGACATAATTAATTAATTTCGGCAGGTGTCAGTTCCAAATGCATGTTTCAATAATATAATATATTGTTGGTTACCTAGCAAATCTCATAATCTCAACAATGTTTTTAATGTGCATGTATGCATTAAACTGAGTTATTAATACACTCCTTTTATTACATTAACTAGATCTTTAATAAACGATCGACAAAAAAGTTATTTTTCATCACTCATAGTGGTTAACTAATATCTACATTCGTGATGAAATAGTTATTTACATTCGAGTGCGTGTAGGTTCTATTTTACAGTGCGACAGCTTTGTTTGAGGCACAAGCCGTCAGGCGAGTGCCTTATTAGCTGGAGCGCTGGAAAATAGTTCACGCACGAGATTTGTATAAAACTTTTTGGCCGACGATAATGTAAATCATTTTTTTAATAAAATTTATGCAATAATTTATTTCAAATAATTTCCGAATCGAAAGTTATTTATCAAAGGTTTGAAAACATAGTGTGCCATTTTAAAACATATAAATGTCAAAACTATTCAAAAACATTGACAGTTCTGGTTGAACATTACGATAAGTGAAAAACCTAAAATATAAAATGTGTAATAGCGAAGAGAGCATAATTTTAACGCCCCCCGAAATAAGGGAGTTGGCGCAAAATGCGACATCGCAATTGCTGCCACCAAAATCAAAGCCCAGTTACGAGGCACAATACAAGGTATTTAAGAAGTGGTTGACAGTTGACGGTAAATAAGTAGAGTTTTTCAAAAATAGATGGCACTGCGACGATTTTAGTTTTTATAAATTAAGTTTTAACAATAGGATAATCTTATAATAATAAAATATCTTATGTAAGTAGTACTTTTTTACATGAACTTTATTCTAGTAAAGATGGATTTGTTCTAAATGTCCACAAACGTCCAGTGTTTTTTTTGTTACTTTACCGCATAGTTGGACCTTTTACAACACAGTAAGCGTAAAAATCAGGTTACATTTGCTGTGTCTCGCACTGTAAAGTTTGCTTTAAAGTTTAGGAGGGCAAAAAATGCAACTTTACTGCCTTGTTACACAAATAACTATTCTTTAATGCCCTGTACCTACATCAAAAAGGAAGCAAAATTCGACCATAGTTTATTAGACAAACCACCTCTAATTTTCGATAAACTATCGACTGGAGAAATCCTGACGATATAAACTGGGATACCCTGTAGATAGACATAGACACATCACACACACACACACCTGCTATACTTTACTATAAGTATAGCTGGCATTAATCTGACATCATTCACTTCATTTCCATAAAACTTTTATAAAGAATATTTCGTCGTTGATTATGCAATATCTGCTATGTGATAAAAACGAAATTTTACAGGAGGCTCAAACAACATTTTATTTAAATGAATGTTTATTTAGTTATCCTGTTTTTGTTTTCTAAATTTAAATAATGGATATTTGCCTACACATACCAGTTACCAGGATTTATCAGATTCCAAAGCAGAAATTTCTGATACTGATGCTACTAAATTCGAAAAATTGGTAAAATTATACATATAGCAGATATTATATAATCAATGACGATTTGATCATTTATCTTATTCGCATATATTTATTACCAAATAGATTTACAACGAAGAAGAGTCTAATTTGCATTATAGGTATCCTTCAGCCTTCACATTTGCTGTTTGATAAACCTGTTTAAAAAAAAATTATTGTTTGTTAAGATATAATACCTACCACAACAAAAATTTAAATGATTTTTTTAACAAACTTTTTCAGTAGAAATAACTAAAAATGTGTTTTGAAATTGTGCTTATAATAATAAGTGTTTTATTCCAAAGTGTACAAGCTATCGTAAGTTAACAAACTATACACGGTGATCAGTAATTGGCACACTCGGAGCACTGTGACAAACTTTCCGTTTTAAGAATGACCATTATTTTTACCGCAGTGCTGTAAGTCCTTTTTTTACAAAAATATGACTATTTTTGTGAAAATAAAAGTGGCAACATTGCATTGAACATGTGAATAAGTTCGAATTAGATATTATGGTCATTGTTTTAACGAACATTTAAACGAATTTCTTGATTATAAGTACCTAACAAGTAATTGAAAAAAAATAACTATTGAAAATTAGAGAATATGCTTATGCACAGATATATCATAAATTGACAATTATACACGAATTTCTTTGTCATAAACGTCTTCTTATAGCTCATGGACCTCTTTATGCTCCTGGGCTATAATGAAACGTCAATTAAAAGTCAGAGCTGTTTTTTTTATTTTTATATTTTATTAAATATCTCCGAAACGGTTTAAGTTATAATAATAAAATTTTGTACAGCCACTAGCTCTTTTATGCTTAACAATATGAAATTAGTATCATTTGAACATTGTATTCAAGGGTGTTGGGGGGCGGGGGGTATACAGGGTGTCCCAGTTTATATCGTCAGGATTTAACCGGTCGATAGTTTATCGAACATTAAAGATGGTTTGTCTAATAAACTATGGTCGAATTTTGCTTCCTTTTTGATGTACCTACAGCCTACAGGGCATTAAAAAAAAATTATTTTAAATAATTTGCTATAAATCAATAATAAAAAAGTTAGCCTTCTGAAATTTTGCATAGATCTTGTTTTTTGTATTCTCTATTAATAGTGGTTGCAATTATTTTATTTAGAACACACACGTGTGCGTACGAGTTTCTTCAAAAATACTTTATTTAATAAAACGTACGCCACTGTTTTTTTTGCAGCACCAATATGCAGAGTATTTTCCATTCAATTTAAAAACTTTTTTGTATCTTACAATTTGTTGATCACTTAGCTTTTTTTCTTATTTATTAAATAGCTTCTTCCCTATTAGATTTCTGAAAAAAGCATCAGTACAAAGTTGTAGAGAAAAATATTTCCTACAACTTTCCTTTTAATATTTTTTGATATTGCCAATATTTAAAAAGTTATTCAACAAATTTTAGGGAAATTTTTCTCTAGTTAGGTACTTCTTACTACTAATACTTACTACTCTTGCCCCAAAATTTTCAACCTATTTGTTGAATAACTTTTTAAATATCGACAATATAAAAAAAAGGTTAAAAGATAAGTTGCAGGAAATATTTTTCTTTACAACTTTGTAGTGACTCTTTTTTAGGAAAATTTAATAGGAAAGAAGTTATTCAATAAACAAAAAAATTGAACCCTTAATTGAAGGCTGACTGGCGAAAGAACGGCGGGATCTACGAATATAAAAACTCTGTTTTAAACTTTCAGGGTGACCCTCTTCTACAAGATTCTACAAAAATTGGCTGTAGAGTAAAAAAAGTTTATTTGAGGCCTTTTTTTCTCCCTATTTACTGTACTATTAGGTTATTTTGATTTAAGTTATCAAAAAATTATAAGATACAAAAAAGTTTCTAAATTAAATGGAAAATACTCTCTGCATATTGCTGCTAAAAAAAACAGTGGCGTACGTTTTATTAAATAAAGTATTTTTGAAAAATCCCGTACGCACGCCTCTGTGTTATAAATAAAATAATTGGAATAATTTAATTAATTAATAGAGAATACAAAAAAAAGAGATCTATGCAAAATTTCAGAAAGCTAACTTTTTTTATTATTGATTTATAGCAAATTATTTGAAATAATTTATTTTCTTTAATGTCCTGTACACTGTGTCCCAAATTGCTTGTAATTGCAGGGTATCTCTGTAATTTGTAAAGATAGAACTTTGCGGTTTTCGCGAACCTGTGCCACGTTTTCGTTAAACTTTTAATGCTGCAAACAGAACTAAGCTAACTTGTTTTGTTTCTGAGATACAGGGTGAAAACGAAAATTTTCACTTTGTGGGGTGCTGTCATATCTCACACACCGTGTAAGCTAGAAAAAAAGTAAAAACTGTTCTCGAAAAAAAATTGATTTGCATCGTTTAAGAGATATGACCCAAACTAGGAATTTTTTAAATGTATTTTTTAGTCTCATTAAATTTGTCTATTTTTTCTCAATAAAATGATGTAAACAATAGGCACTTTAAAATGTTGCTAGTAAACAGTTCTTTATCCCCGATTTTCAAGGCCAACTAAATTTTTTTTACTTATAATTGAGTTTTTTGCTGTTTTAGGGCATTTATTAAATTTGAAAGTGCTTATTGTTTACATCATTTTAATGAGAAAAAATAGACAATTTTAATGAGATTAAAAAATACAGGGTGTTCCATTTAAAAAAGACCTAGTTGTGGTCATATCTCTTAAACGGTGGAAATCAATTTTTTTCGAGTACGCCACTGGATTCTACGCAAAAATATCTATCTAGAACAGTTTTTTCTTTTTTCTAGCTTACACGGTGTGTGAGATATGAGAGCACCCCAGAAAGTGAAAATTTTCGTTTTCACCCTGTATCTCAGAAACAAAACAAGTTAGCTTAGTTCTGTTTGTAGCATTAAAAGTTTAACGAAAAAGTGGCATAGGTTCGCGAAAACCGCAAAGTTCTATCTTTACAAATTACAGAGATACCTTGCAATTACAGCAATTACAAGCAAATTGGGACACAGTGTACATCAAAAAGGAAGCAATTTTCGACCATAGTTTATTAGACAAACCACCTTTAATTTTCGATAAATTAACGGTGAAATCCTGACGATATAAACTGGAACACCATGTATATGATATCCGTTATACAGGGTGTCCCAGATTAGATACGAAATATTTTTAGGTGCCATTCTTAAATAAATTCTGCATTGTCTTGTATAATCCCCAATCCAGGTTAGTTTTCGAGTAATCATCTGTTGTTGAATGTTGAAAATTGTACCTACACTGAAAAAGTAAAGCACTGTTGAATAAAACGAAGCCAATCTGCTAAGCTATATGATTATCGAAAAAACGTTATACATGAAATTTGTAGCTGGGATGATTTGCGATCGAAAGTATCTTGTAATTTTTTTGATAGTGTTAACCCTTAAAGAATTATTAGTGTTCAAATTTGGAATTTGAAAAAATACATAAAATGTTCACGTTCCATTCAATTTATTTTGAAAACTAGTATTGAAAATAGTAAAAAATTTGATACATGATGAAAGATTGGTTTATTTATAATCGAAAAGTTAAATTCAATTTTGAACATAAACGATGTCTACTCGGAGTAATTATTAAATTTGTTTCCGTAAGTTGCCACCTGCAATAACTTTTATACCTATGGAAAATAAAAAAATAAAAAACTCGAATTGGAGATAAAAATATCTGATGTGTCCAACACATGACTTTCTTATACGATAGTACCACAGTTACTTTTCCTAAAGAAATTAAGTTAAATTTCTTGTAAAAATCATGTTTAAATTTTGAGCGTTTCCAGCAATTTTCAAATATTTTTCGGAAGTCTCTCTCGCACTTATTGCAATACGCAGAAATCTGTCCTTGTCCCACTCATTATAACCGAATTTTACGTCAAAAATAAGTGTTTAATTTTTATTGAAATTTTTTTGACGGAATTACAAAAAAACTTTAAACAAAATTTATTCAAAATTCAATTCTAAATCAATGTTAAAGAATAAAAAAATTTCATAAATTGTTTATTTCTCAAGATATTCCTAAAAAACCTAAAAATGTCTTCAGGTAATAAGTGTCCCTTGTGTTGGTGCTAGATGAAAAAGATTTAATATGGCACCCACAACTTTGTTCAAACTTTTAAAATATGAAATTTGAATTAAATTCGATAAGTCGTTTTTGAGTTGTGGTGACAGACACACAGACAGGCAGACAGACATCATGGCGAAAATGGTCAAAATGGATTCAGGGGAAAAAAATCACGATTACCTACTATATGTACTTTCTTATTATGTACTTCGTATAAGGAAGTAAAAATTATACAGGACAATGCAGAATATATTCAAGAATTATACCTAAAAATATTTCGTGTCTATCTTGGGACACCCTGTATAGGCACTAATGCAAAATTTTCATCCTTTTAGGAATGCCCTACAGAGACTACTCAAAGTTATGATGGCACTGCAAGGATTACATGGATGTCTAATAGCACGACGGATGGCGAATTACTCTTTTCGGAACCGCCTTGTTTGGGTGTAGACAAAAAATTACTGGTTCGTGCATGCTTTGGAGGCAGATGGATTACATTTAAGTCACCAATTTGTCTACTTGTTGACGACAACAAAAATTGTCCGTTGCATCTAATAAACTCAAATGGATGTAAGGTTATTACGGAAAAGAGAACATTTGATGAGGGATGTGGACTTAATACTGGACAGTTATCTTGGAAAGACAAACTTTCTAGTAGCTGGAAAGATTCACTAATTTGGGTGCCATTGCGACGCACTTTTCCATATCGTCCGTATCAATACATTAGTTGGGATGAATCATATGGAACGAAAAGTTATAACGTTACTTGTCTGCCCTCAGAATCCTCAAATCTTATAAAATGTTTAAAGAAACAATGCGCAGTGAAAAATATTATAACTGGAATGATGTTTGCCGCAGACTGTAAAGAAAAACATCATCATCTGTGTTCAGTTAATAACCCTCAAAAGGTGGAGAGATGTCCTGAAAATTGCGTATCAGCTGGATTAGGAACCCGAATGTGCTTTTGTAAGCAAAATACCAATTGCATCAACTATGCCGTTATACGCAGCCCTTATGATAAAAAAGTTATAAGCGAACTTGCTGGTAAAGACATCTGTAAAATTGGACATAGTCAAGTCGGCTCTAGTTTTAATCCAGAGTACTATCATGAGGTTATAAATAAGACCTTTTGGGGATACGTCGATTTACAGAGAGTTTCATTTAACTGTAATATTTGTGGTTTCCAGTCAATTCAATTTATTACTGATGAGGATGATTATTATGATGACGATGATGATTATTATGATGATGATTATGATGACTATCAATCAGAAGTAGTATTAAAATTTGACGAGGCTACAAAAAAGTTGAGTCTAACGGTGGAGTTATCAAATCATGTACCAGAATATGGTAATAAGGACGGAGTGTTTTGCTATACAGATACTTTCACTACCTATGGTAAAAAAGTGAACATAAATAAAATATTAACATCCAGCGTATATCCTCGTTATAGTGTGTATGATGTAGAAGTGTTAAATGATACACTACTTCCTTATTGGTGTGAAGCACATGTAGTACTAAAGGGCTTTACAAGGTCTATATATTCTGATAAAGTTTGGGCTTATAAGCAAAAACAGGGACGATATTATTATTTGTCGGTAATAATTTATAATATATGTAACCATTTTTTAAATTGCACCTATTCGAAAGATTTTCGGATGTCAAGTTTGGTTGACAAAAGTATAAAAAATATTTTTAAAACAGAAAAAGTTAGAATTGATAAAATAGACTATTTTAGCAACCCAATCACAATACTGACATACTTTATTAATACCTACAATGCAACTAATTTAAGTGTTATTCAGGAATTGGTAAAATTTAACAATTCGTTATCAAAGAAACTTCCTAATTACATAAAAATATGGGATTTTCATAGTAAGGATGATTGTTTAGATAATAACATTAAAAATTGTAGTTGGTCTTTGGAAAATCTTGGAGAAGCAACCAGTGGCGGATTAGCTAATTTTTTTGAACCCGGACATTTAAAAACCAACAGTTGTTTTTATCGGGACCCAAGAACACACAGATATGTGGAAAACGCATGGCCTAGATATAATAGAGAACGGATTTTTGATGGAAATTATTCTGATTACATTGTAGATTTAAGAAATTTAGAAAACAATGCATCATGTAATTTTACTGAAAACAAAGCATTTTTAGTTTCACAATTAAAATTACCTATCAATATGGAATTTCTAAACTATGTTCAACATAATATAAAAAGTAATAAAGACATCTTCTTTTTATACTATGTGCCGTATCTACTAAAGAAAGTACTAAAACAAATAGATACAGAATTAGACAATGCACCATCATATATAGAAAAATCGATAGTTATTATAGATTCGTTATTTGACAGTCTTCATTATGTGCTAGAAGTTCCCCAACAGAAGCGTACTAATATTATCATTAATATATTAGATGTTTTTCAGGATATCTTGAGAATGAAGAATAAACAAAATATAAATGAAATATATTTAACCAAACATGTTATCGTCCATATTCATAATGAGAATGACAAAATATTAAACAATAATTTACTTATAGCTTTATACAAAAAGGGGACAAAAATTGAGATAATTACCCTCCCCAAACTAACTACTGACTACAATAATTTAATACTCTACATATTTCTTTCAGAGGATATTTTACAGCAATTAAAAAAAAAAGACAAAAATGTTCAAATAATCACTACCATCTTCTTACATTCTGAAATATTGTTAAATACTAATAAAAATGAATATACGAAAGTTGTTGTAAAAGTTACATCTTCTGTTCCTGTCTATGACAAGTATTTGACTACTCCTATACAAATTTTTTTCAATTCAAATGAATCAAATGTTCAATGTGTTTTTTGGGACAGTGAAAAGAAGTCACTATATGATCCAAAGTGGTCTAAAGTTGCTCCTAATAATCATTTGATATTTTATAGGAACAAAATTCGATATGACACATGTTATTTTAAACAGTTCGGATATTTAGCTCTGGAAATTAAAAAAATACAATTGTTTTTTGGTATTGATAACCAAATAATTGAAATATTGTCCGATACATCAATATTTATAATAAATGTGATTGTAAGTTTTCTAACAATAATTGGATTTGTAGGAGTTCTTATTACAGCCATTATTTTTTCCGATTGGAGAAATCAACTTAGTACAAAACTGTTGCTGCACATTTTATTCTCTATATGTTTGGAATGTAATTTATATTTTATTTTCATAGCATTACATATTTGCAATGCAACAATTTTAACACTTAAGTATTATGTGTTAATGAGCAAATACAGTTGGATACTGATTTTTGCTTGTCTTCAGTATAAACGTTTTGTTAAAGTTTTAAGTCCAATTCCAAATAACCTTATATTAAAATCTTCAGTATTTGGTTGGGGTTTCGGTATTATACCAACTGCCTTCATTAGTATTCGTGATTTATTTAAATGTGATGGTAGCGAACTCATTACGGTTGTACAAACAATTTTACCAATTTTATCTTTACTCTGCATAAACATAGGAATATTTTTTTTAATTATATATAAAGTGATTCTTGTAAAAAAAATCGAATCAACTTCCACCAGATTCACAAGAAGAAAGGTTTTCTTGGTTGTATTATTGTTTTTTGGATTGGGTATAATGTATTTCATTGGTTTAATAACAGGAATTATTGTACAAAAATATTCTTTAGAATTAGCACTATATTTACTTTATCTTTTCACGTTGGTTGCTAGATTAGACGGTTTTATATTATTTCTATTTTATGTAGTATATAATACTGAAACTAAACACAAATGGCAAAACTATTTTAAGACCATTGCATCAAAAAATACTAAACTTGAAGCAATCGAAATTTCACATATTTCTAAATAAAGATATACTTATGATAGATAGATATTTATTTGTTCCAGATTACATGGCCATTTAGGCATTAGAACACGTCAACAATATATATAATAAGTATACAGGCTGTTTCATTAAGGGTGGCCACCGGCCATATCTCGGGAACTACTGGGCATAGAAGTCCAGGGAAAAAAATTTCATTACTAAAGTGGCCATGAGAAAATCCTGGAAATTATTTTTAAGCTCCGCATTTCGCCGCAAGGGGGCGCAACTGAAAAGTAAATATTAAAATTCTAAATTTCTCCGAAAATTCTCACATTAAGGTATACCTTTGGTAACATCATTAGAAAGCTTGGACAATTCTGCATCATTTTGGTTTAAGGCTCATTGGCGTACCGACCTTAGTAAGAGTGGGGGAAGCTATTGAAAGTGTAATCATTTAAATCGCTGTAACTTCTAAACGACTTTTTCGATTTTAGTAAACTTAAGCTTGTTTGGAAGAGAAATGTAGGTACTTTTAATTATCGCATCCAATGGTACACGATAGTTCCTAATAAAATTGCTAGAGGGTGCAATTTGAAATAATAACAGTTTTTTTGCTTTTATATCAAAATTTTAAATTAGACGGTATATTTATGATACCATAATCGGAAAGTAGATTAAATTTGCAAGAGAAAACGTGAAAACCGCAGCTCGATATCTTTGCTCGTTTCAGAGTTATTACCAAAAGAATAATTTTTAACACTTTAATTGAAGATACGATTGTTTTCATAGTTCCGTGGTCAAGCAATCCATGACAAAAAATATTTTTTAACTTTATGCTTGTGTAGGTTTGTCACTCATTATGCCAAGGGCCCAAAAACTACTTTAGAATTAATAAAATAATCATGGAAAACTTCGAATTTAGGCACAATAATTATTTTAATATGGTTTTTTAAAAATAAATCTAGATAGCCGTGAAACAAGATCGGCAGGTTTCCAAGGAGATAAATAAATTGCAATAGTTGTCAACTGATTTAATTTTGATAGGTGTTGTGTTGACAAAAATTTCTTTTTGATGACTATGATTCTTTTTGAATTTCTTTTTATCTATTCCAAAAATTGTGCTAAATCCCTCAAAAATTCTTAATTCCTCTCACTGATTTTATGAACTGATGAAGCCAGTTTTACTAGCTGTGGCATCCTTAATTTACATTACACAATACTTATGCACTAGGTATTGGTCACAAACAAATCCTCATTGAATACGCGAAGTGGATCACCAAAACTGGTGGTGCAGAGTTTCAGCATACAGAATTATCGGACCGTTTATTTTTAATGGCTATCTAAATGGTGAATCTTACGTAAGCATATCGTAACCCTCGGCATTGGTATAAGCCATTTTTGAGAGATGTAGCACAAATTTTGATATAGGTAACAAGAAATTCAAAAAGAATCAAGGAGAAACTTTTGTCAACACAACATCTATCAGAATTAAATCAGTTGACAACTATTCCAATTTATTAATTTCCTTGGAAACCTGCCGATCTTGTTTCACGGCTATCTAGATTTATTTTTAAAAAACCATATTAAAATAATTATTGTGCCCAAATTCGAAGTTTCCCATGATTATTTTATTAAATCTAAAGTAGTTTTTGGGCCCTTGGCAAAATGAGTGACAAACCTACACATAATCAAGTTTTAAAATATTTTTGTCATGGATTGCTTGACCACGGAACTATGAAAACAATCGTATCTTCAATTAAAGCGTTAAAAATTATTCTTTTGGCAATAACTCTGAAACGAACAAAGATATCGAGCTGCGGTTTTCACGTTTTTTCTTGCAAATTTAATCTACTTTCCGATTATGGTATCATAAATATACCGTCTAATTTAAAATTTTGATATAAAAGCAAAAAAACTGTTATTATTTCAAATTGCGCCCTCTAGCAATTTTATTAGGAACTATCGTGTACCATTGGTTGCGATAATTAAAAGTACCTACATTTCTCTTCCAAACAAGCTTAAGTTTACTAAAATCGAATAAGTCGTTTAGAAGTTACAGCGATTCAAATGATTACACTTTGAATACCTTCCCCCACTCTTATTAAGGTCGGTACGCCAATGAGCCTTAAACCAAAATGATGCAGAATTGTCCAAGCTTTCTAATGATGTTACCAAAGGTATACCTTAATGTGGAAATTTTCGGAGAAATCTAGAATTTTTATATTTACTTTTCAGTTGCGCCCCCTTGTGGCAAAATGCGGAACTTAAAAATAATTTCCAGGATTTTCTCATGGCCACTTTAGTAATGAAATTTTTTTTCCTGAATTTCTATGCCCAGTAGTTTCCGAGATATGGCCGGTGGCCACCCTTAATGAAACAGCCTGTATAAAAATTTAAAATTACAATTTGCACCACACCTACCTACTTTCGATTAAAAACAATTTTATTCTACTTTTAAATTTCTTTGTTGGTAGATTTCTAACATGACTAGGTACTCTGTTAAAAAAATTTATAATGCTAAAATAAACACTGTTCTGTATACAGGGATATTCATGAACAGTTGGGCCAAGCCGGCGACCAACACGCGACAGCGTGCTAGCTAGTGTGTGCCCTACCATATCGCCGGTCTCGCTTGCTGCCGCTCTCTCTCTAAATCTGGCTAATTTGTGCAGTATCTTGGGGGTATATGTAGTATTTGGCTTCTGTACAGTTTTTAAACCATCCCTATTTCTAGTGTTGTAGTGGTGGTTTCTATCACAGTCTCTAAATAATGTCCAATTTTCGTATATAAATATCACCGCCTCAAGTATGTACATATTTATAAGCGTCAATATTTTGTACTTCACAAAGATGGGTTTGCAAGACTCACTTTACCTCATCCAAAGATACCTCTAATACACCTTTTCTGCAGAGTTAAAATTCTGTTGACCTCAATAGAGTTTGCCCAGAAAATTATACCATACCGAGTACCCGAATGGATGTAGGCGTGATATGCCGATAAAGCGGCCTCAGTATCCACATATATTGCAATTGACTTTAATGCATAACAACACCTTGCCATTTTTCCCGCTATCCTACCTATATGAGGTCTCCAACCTAACCTTGCATCTACAGGGTGTCTCACGCTTGTGGCCTATTAGAAGTATTAAGAGAACCAAATGAGATAGAGAGCTGAAATTTTGCATGCAGGCCTAGCTTCATATAATCTATCAACTGAAAATATTTGCAAGATGGCGGCACATCCGGTTATACCGGAAGTTGATACCAACTTCGTTATTTTAAATGGGATACCCTGTATATATTTTTTTTCTAATTCCCCAAGAAATTCTGAGTCTTTTGACATAAAAAATCCTATACCTAAATTTTACCGTTTTCGAGAAAAAAAATATTATCTAAACTTTTTACAAAAAATCAAGTCACATTTAAATTGTAATATCTTCGTTAAAAGTGAAGATAAAAAACTGAAATTTTCACAGTAGCGTTATGGGACTTTGTGGCTTCTGTCCATAGCAAATTATTTCAAAATTATTATGTACAGGGCGATATTTAATTCATAACATTTCGTTCTCATAAAATGTCAAAAAACTCATTTTTCTTAAATGGGACACTATGTATTATTCTACATCATTCGATAGAACGTGAAAATCTCTATCTATTCATATCAGGTATTTCTATACCTAACTTTAGCTGTTTTTCAGTTATTTGCTATTTTATAAATTAGTTACAAACCTATCATTAAGAAATTATTTATACCTAAACTATTAAAAAAATATAGAAGTTGATACAAAGCATCATCTGATATGATTCTTAAGATATGAAAAAGTAGCATGCATGGCCCCCCATGTTATGTTGACAACCAATCTGTCTACTGTTCTCTAAATCGTGGATTACTATTCGATTTCTTAATGATAAATATGTAACTAATTTATAAAATCGCAAATAACTGGAAAACAGTTAAAGTTAGGTATAGAAACACCTTATATGAATAGATAGAGATTTTCACGTTCTATCGAATGATGTAGAATAATACATAGTGTCCCATTTAAGAAAAATGAGTTTTTTGACATTTTATGAGAACGAAATGTTATGAATTAAACATCGCCCTGTACATAATAATTTTGAAATAATTTGCCATGGACAGAAGCCACAAAGTCCCATAAAGCTACTGTGAAAATTTCAGTTTTTTATCTTTACTTTTAACGAAGATATTACAATTTAAATGTGACTTGATTTTTTGTAAAAAGTTTAGATAATATTTTTTTTCTCGAAAACCGTAAAATTTAGGTATAGGAATTTTTATGTCAAAAGACTCAGAATTTTTTGGGGAATTAGAAAAAAAATATAAATACAGGGTATCCCATTTAAAATAACGAAGTTGGTATCAACTTCCGGTATAACCGGATGTGCCGCCATCTTGAAAACATTTTCAGTTGATGGATTATATAAAGCTAGACCTGCATGCAAAATTTCAGCTCTCTATCTGATTTGGTTCTCCTAATACTTCTAATAGGCCACAAGCGTGAGACACCCTGTATATCAACGCCCAGAAAAGACACGCATTCAACTGATTTTACACTGGTCCCATTTATGTCTACTGATATAGCATTTTCTGTGTCTCCCCTAAAGTTAATAATTTGGGTTTTTGACACGTTTAGCATCAAGTTATTCGCCCTGAACCAAGTCTCCAATCCAGCAAAAGCACTCACCATATTTTCCCTAACAATCTCATTAGATTTAGCACTGAAAACCAGTGACGTATCATCAGCATACATAATAGTCTCCTGAGATGATATTTTAGGTATTTTGTTGGTGTAAACTGTAAACTATGTACAATAAAGGACCCAGTATTGAGCCCTGGGGTACTCCCCTTTTTATTTTTAAACCCTGCGACATCACAGCACTACCATCTAAATACCTTTCAACAACATATGTTGCACTATGCCGCTAAGATATGATTTAATAAGGCTCAAAGGCACTCCCCTGTTACCATACAGATCCAATTTTTACTTTCTTATACGAAGTAATAAGGAAGTATAGTAATCGTGATTTTTTTCGACTTCGAGATTTTGCTGGATTTACACGTTTTGAGGGCCCCTGAATCCATTTTGACCATGATGTCAGGGGCGTAACTAGGCTGGGGCAATCGGGGCAATGCCCCGGGGCCTCCGAGGTAAGCGGCCCCCCAAGATTTTGGAGAAATGGTAATTTTAGTTTACCTACAGTGTATAGATTGCCATAAATCGAATATCTTACTGTTTTATTGGGAACAAATTTATATAGCTTGGGAGGGGAGGTTCCTAAAAATGTGTTTCATTATTTACTCAGGGGGACGGCGAACAAAAATAACAAAATTAAAAAAATTGACAGGGGATTTGTTCATTTTAACTATGAAAGGCATGTAAATCATATGACCTTGAACCTAAAAAAAATTCAAATTTCATATTTAAGAGTTTGAACAAAATTGTGGGTGCCACATTCAATGTTTTTCATCTAGCACCAAAACAAGTGACACTTACCTGAAGACATTTTTAGGTTTTTTAGGAATATCTTGAAAAATAAACAATTTAGATTTTTTTATTCTTTAACATTGATTAAGAGTTAAATTTTGAACAAATTTTGTTTGAACTTTTTTTTGAAATTCCGTCAAAAAAATTTCAAGAAAACGAGATAGGTATTCTAAAAACTCTTATACAGGGTGGTCCAGGTTGAACGTCATTAATTTTGGGAGGTGATAAAGCATCATGAAAAAAGTAGACTTTTATTAAAAAACTTTGATCAAAAATGTTTTATAACAAAGATACAGGGTGTCAAAGTTTAAAATAAAAACTCGTTTTCTTAACATAACTTCTAAACCACTTGAACGATTTCCATTAAATTTCGCACACAAAGTAATGTAGTACATTTCAAGATAATGATGGGGTTCATTTGTAAAAAAAATCTCCAGTGGCGTAGATACTGGGGGCTATTTCATTTTTCCCTCCAATTTTGACGCCACTGGATATATTGCGAGGAAAATACAATTTTTGGATTGTCTGTTTAATTTAGAGAAAATAGTTACTCTCTACAAATCTTAATTTAAGGTTTCATTTTTGCGATATTTGAGTTTGAAGGTTTGGAAACACAATATCAAATGCTGTGCTGAATTAAAGAAAATTTCGGTTAGGTCTGAAAAATCCGGAAAATTGCCATCAAGTCTTGGCAGCGATTAATTCCGTGGCTAAAAGAGCTTGAAAATGTATCAAAGCCTATTTTGAGAACTTATTGAAAAATTTTTTTAATTCAGCATAGCATTTGAAGTTGTGTTTCCAAACCTTCAAACTCAAATATCTCAAAAGCGAAACCTTAAATAAAAAATTTTCAAGAGTAACTATTTCCTCTACTTGTTTCTATGGTAACGAAAACAATAATAATAAATACATAAATGTGATTTTATATTAATAACGTATTGAATGTCGACTGCATGTGATTATTGGCTACCCCTTCAGTATTTTCCAAAGATTAAAACTATATCATGGTAATGTATAAGAAAGTCATGTGTTGGACACATCAGATATTTTTAATAGAATTTCATGATCAACACTGTCAAAGGCCTTAGAAAGGTCAAGACACATTGCAAGGGTACACTTTTTGTTGTTTAATGAATCAATTATATTATGTACAGCTTGATATATTGCTTTAGTTGTAGATTTTCCCTTTCTAAAGCCATATTGACATTCCGTTAAAACTTTATTTTTACTTAAATAGTCAATTAGTCTGTTGTTTACAATCTTTTCAAATATTTTATTTACGTTAGACCGAATGGATATTGGTCTATAATTTGAGAAATTATCCCTTCTTATAGATTGGTCTTACAAGTGCAATCTTTAGTTGCTCAGGATAGATGCCAGTGCAGAATGCCAGATTCACAATGTAAGTTAAGGGAACGCTCACCAGATCCGAGACCTGCCTCAGAACAACAACAGGTATATGATTTTTACCCACTGATTTTTTATTTTTTAAAGAATTTATAGCATTGAAAACCTCAGCCTCAGTAGCAGCATGAAGGAAAAAAACCCCACCCACAGACTCTATTTTCCCATAGTCACAGGCTAAACCAGCATTTACCTCCGGACAAGCCTTTATAAAATGTTTATTTACCTGGTTCAAAATTTCATGAAGCCAGTTTTACTAGCTGTGGCATCGTTAATTTACACAGTACTTATGCACTAGGTATTGGTCACAAACAAATCCTCATTGGATGCGCGAAGTGGATCACCAAAACAGGTGGTGCAGAGTTTTAGGACACAGATAATTATCGGACCGTTTATTTTTAATGGCTGTCTAAATGGCGAATCTTACGTAAGCATATCGTAAGCCTCGGCATTGATATAAGCCATTTTTGAGGGATGTAGCACAAATTTTGATATAGGTAACAAGAAATTCAAAAAGAATCAAGGACAAACTTTTGTCAACACAACATCTATCAGAATGAAATCAGTTGACAACTATTCCAATTTATTAATTTCCTTGGAAACCTGCCGATCTTGTTTCACGGCTATCTATATTTATTTTAAAAAAACCATATTAAAATAATTATTGTGCCTAAATTCGAAGTTTTCCATGAATATTTTGTTAATTCTAACGTAGTTTTTGGGCCCTTGGCATAATGAGTGACAAACCTACCCAACCATAAAGTTTAAAAATATTTTTTGTCATGGAATGCTTGCCACAGAACTATGAAAACAATCATTTCTTCAATTAAAGTGTTAAAAATTATTCTTTTGGCAATAACTCTGAAACGAACAAAGATATCGAGCTGCGGTTTTCACGTTTTTTTTTGCAAATTTAATCTACTTTCCGATTATGATCTCGTAATTATACCGTCTAATTTAAGTTTTTGGGATAAAATCAAAAAAACTGTTATTATATCAAATTGCGCCCTCTAGCAATTTTATTAGGAACCATCGTGTACCATTGGATGCGATAATTAAAAGTACTTACATTTCTCAACCAAACAAGCTTAAGTTTACTAAAATCGAATAAGTTGTTTAGAAGTTACAGCGATTTAAATGATTACACTTTCAAAAGCTTTTCCCCCTCTTATTAAGGTCGGTACGCCTATGAGCCTTAAACCAAAATGATGCAGAATTGTCCAAGCTTTCTAATGATGTTACCAAAGGTATACCTTAATGTAGGAATTTTGGGAGAAAATTAAAATTTTAATATTTTCTTTTTAGTTGCGCCCCCTTGCGGCAAAATATGGAACCGGATTTTTTCATGGTCACTTTAGTAATGAAATTTTTTTCCCTGAATTTCTATGCCCAGTAGTTTCCGAGATATGGCCGGTGGCCACCCTTAATGAAACAGCCTGTATAGCTATCTCACATACTTCTTTAGTTACACATTTTACACCAACACATTCAATGTGACACTCAATTGACTTCTGCTTAATCCATGTCACTTCTTGAAATTCCCACTTGTCCCCTTTGTTGTGGTAGATACATACTCCTCCATGCTGAGCAGTTACTCTAGAGAAGCTGGTTAGCAGTGTATATCCTTTCACCCTAGTACATACTATATGTTTCCCCTTCCTCAAGTCAATGCTCTGTTAAGCACAGGATATTTGGTTTCACAGGCATCAAGCTTATGTAAATTTCAAATTTAGGTATTTTATCAAATTTTATCAAATTTTAACATTTTCAATTTCTTTGTATTAGAGGTTTTGTGAAAAAAATTGAACAAATCATATTGCATTTTATCCAGAGATTATAGTAGCATGAATTATTCACTCATTTTTGTCTTGGTTATTAAAATAATTAGCTTGTAACTTGGATCTTGGATGAGGGAAACTCTATAATTCGGAAACTAACCATCAGATTTAGTTTTTCTTTGCAGATTATCCTTAGTATTAATGTGCTCTATAACGCCCTGTATTTATACTTTCTTATAAGAAAATATAGTACCTAATCGTGATTTTTTTCGACTTCGAGATCTTGATGGATTTACACGTTTTGAGGGCCCCTGAATCCATTTTGACTATTTTCGGCTTGATGTATGTGGGTCTGTCTCTATACCCACAAACGATTCATCTGAATTGATTCAATGATCCAAATTTCATATTTAAGGGCTTGAACAAAATTGTGAGTTACATATAAAATCTTTTTTATGTAGTACCCACCAACACCTGAAGACATTAATTTGTTAATTTGGGTTACCTACGTTTACTATTGCTATTTTATAAAAAAATCATGAATCGTAAACACCTGTAGGTACCTACTTTTCAGATCCTGCCAATGTTCATCTGTAACCGAAGATGCCATCTCTGGTGCCACTACAAAACAACATGACCCAAGATAAACACAGAAATAAATCACAATTAATAAATAATTCGACCGAAGTTTTATTTAAAAAAACTAGAAATTTAAATTATTTATCATATTAGCATATATCACAGATTAAATTTACAACAATGAAAAAGCGGGGATTTCAGGATATCCAGTACATCGTTCATCCTTCACATATAATTATGTAGTTTAATAAACCTGTTTAATCAGAATTTGTTGTTGTGTTGTTGGATAGGTTAGGTGTATCAACAACACAAAATTTTAATGTTTATTTAAATGGAAAAAATAATTACAAATGTGTTCTGAAAGTGTGCTTATAATAATAAGTGTTTTATCGCAGACTATTACCGGAAAACAAGCCATCGTAAGTAAACAAATTTTATTGCATTCCATAAAGAGAACTAACAACTTTTATAGAGTTTGCTTGATTTTTTTAAATTTTACTATAGATAGAAATTATTTTATTGTTCTACTAATCGTAGAAGAAAATTACAAAAAGTTAAAAAATCCTGAACACAATAAATTAAATTATACAATATTTATTAATGTAAACAGTATACAATGTGCCGTTATCTTACATTTACACATCCACCGTTAAGAGTGCTTTTCTTTCAATCATGCACAATAATTATTTCACTACATATTGAAGGCCAATTATTTCTCATACTTATATATTTTCTATAGTATACAAACAAACCACCTAATAATATTCAACAAAATTAATTAATTTTATTTTTTAAACAAGATTTAGACAAAACAACATTATTTAAATTAAAAATGCTATTTTTACTCTTTTGTTATAACATTTTTACGAAAATCACAAAAAATGACCTTTTTCGATATTATACATACATTTATTTATCTTCATCATTAAATATACGTGAAATAAATATCACTATAATAGAGTTTCGAGTTACAAGCTACAACCAGACAACGCAAATCTTGGTTTGAAACTATTTTTGTATTAGTAGGTGTTTTTGAAAAAAATATTCAAAATTTTTAATTTTTTCTAGAGTTCATGCCCATGACAAAACAATCTCCATATTTCAGGCAGTAAGTAGCGAGTGGAACAACAGAACAACATATATTAGTCCAAAATCTAATACTAAAAGGGTTTTGAAATCAAATTAGAAAATAGTCATTTTACTACATTAACATCTGAAAACGCAATTTTTAAATTGCCGGCAACACACGATTCCAAAAATATTTTACAGGGCCGTAGCAACCTATGGGCGAGATAGGCATTGTCCCCTCACGCGTTTTTGAAAAAAATGACAAACAGAAAAGATAAAAGAAAAGAAAAAGGAAGAAACATAAAAAAAGAGAATTAAAGAACTATCGCCCTTATTTTGGAAGAACTGAAGGACAGTCCTTATTTTGAGAAGCCTGTCCTTTGTCTTTACCATGTACTACATGGCATGCAGGTACCGATAAGGTTTGCGCATTTACTCTAAAGTCTAATTAAGTATATTTACATACGAAACCTAACTTTCGAAATTAATATTTTTGCTGTTTGTAATTGTAGTTTTTCATTTTGGGTCATTGACCTTGAAAAGATCGAAATTTTTGCCTGCGACGTTTTGCCAGACAACTTTTTAGTGTCCTTACTAAGCAATAATAAAAATTGGCAACCCTACAACATGTGTTTAAAAATAAACTGCTGGCCAATTGAAACGTACCAAGCGAATTTTTAGGTTGAATTTGAAGTCAAATATTTTGAAAATGAGAAAAGATATCAACATGAGGTTTTCACAATTCAAGAGATAATTTTATTGCTAAAGCAGTGGTGTGATTTTTGAGAAGCCACTGGTTACCAATAAATTAATGAAAGTACAAAAAGTGAACTTTTTATAAGAAAGCCATTCATAAGGTATTATAATCAACTACAGAGATTGGTTCTTACAAAACACAATACGGCCGAACGACAAAAAACAAAGACAAAATCAAATTTTCAGCAAAAATTCGGTATCTTATAAAATAACAGGGATATCAAAATTTTGAGAAACAGGTTGTTTTCCCATTAAGTAAGGAGTAAAAAAATCTACATCAAAAAAATATAAAAAAAAATTTTGTGGAATCACGGTAGTTATAAAATTTGACAAAAAAAGAAGACTTTCTTTCATACCCTGTAGATAGTAATGTACTTCAAAGTCAAAAAATCGGGTAACACTATCGTTTTCTCAATTAAATTATCTCTGAAATCCTGAAAACCGCATGTTGATATCTTTTCTATTTTTCAAAATATTTGACTTTAAATTCAACCTAAAAATTTGCTTGGAACGTTTCAATTGGCCAGCAGTTTATATAAAATTTATAATTTTTATTTGCCCTCTCACAGAAAACTGAATTGCTACGGCCCTGAATATTGGAATTCTTGTATTTAAATTAAGATAGTTAATGTCACTTCTAATCAAACCCAAAGTTCAAAAATAGAAGAGATAACATGATGAAATAGAACGTATATTAATGAATAAATTTTTGTATTTGGAATTATATTCAAAATATTTTAATTTTTATAGTTTCCGTATAGGCTTGTGACATTTTTCGTTGACCAACTGGTATAGTGTCTAAAAGAATTTTCATATACAATGTAATTTTAATAAAATTTTATTTATTTATTGGCTAGAGTTTCAATACTTTCCAAGAAATCAGAACTATATCTGTATCGTATAAGAAACTCATGTGCTGGACACATCAGATATTTTTATTTAACTTAACCGAATAAAAAACACAAGTTGCATTTTTTGTATATTAAAAAAGCCGTAAATTTCAAGAAAACCAATAGCATATCATTTTTTAATTTAAAAACCTAAGGTTACCACCAAACGAACGCGCCTTTGGAGTTATAAATGTTTAATCAATACTATAACCACGAAACAACCACATCAAATACATTTTATAATAAAAAAAAATAACTACCTATAGTTTTATGGAATAACAATTTTTTAACTTTTTTATTGTGATTAATTAAATAATGTTAAAATTGTGTAACGTTCACAAAAAATCGATAAAAAACTTGTTTAATGTGAGTAACATTTGAATTATAAAATGTAATAGTTCTTAACTAAAACACTATAATATTAGTTTTTTTAGAAATAAATAGATAAAGTCAAAATTGCATCCAGACTGACACTAAACAATTTAAGTAAATTCAATTTTTCAAAGTTATTTATCAAAAATTAAATATCGAACTCATTATTTTAATATGAGACAAAAAAAAAATAAGAGGCGTTAAATTTAATGCGTGGTTTACAGAATCGACAAATCGACACTATTATGAACTGTAACAAATGAAACTTTTTGTTCGACTTTTTAATTTCCTTTAACTACAATAGATGTTTATTTTATTAGGAGTATAAGCGAAACTTTTATGTGACGAAGTATGGAGGTGTAAGCGCCGAGCGGAGCGAGGAGAATTAACTCCATACGGAGTCACATGAAAGTGCTTATACTCCGAATAAAATACAATATTTTATTTTCAAATGGAATCATTCTAATCGTAATATGACAATAAATTTAATAAATAATTTTGCAACTGTCATGCAACTGTCATACATTTTTGCAGATAATGATATAACTTATACTCCGCCGGAGTATAAGTCCTACTTATACGCCGCTCAAGAGTGGTGTCATAGAAATGAAACTTATACCTTGCCTACTCAGTCTTATAACACCATGTTATATGCCGTTTGAAAATAATAGATATTTATTTTATTAGGAGTATAAGCAAAACTTTTATGTGACGAAGTATGGAGGTGTAAGCGCCGAGCGGAGCGAGGAGAATTAACTTCATACGGAGTCACATGAAAGTGCTTATACTCCGAATAAAATACAATATTTTATTTTATTTTCTAATGGAATCATTCTAATCGTAATATGACACTCAATTTAATAAGTAATTTTGCAACTGTCATGCAACTGTCATACATTTTGCAGATAATGTGTTTGTGTTAGACTCCGCCGGAGTATAAAGTCCTACTTATACGCCGCTCAAGAGTGGTGTCATAGAAGTGAAATTTATACCTTGCCTACTTAGTCTTATAACACCATGTTATATGCCGTTTGAAAATAAAATAATATTCGTTGTAATAATCTAATAATCATTTACTTTATTTTAACTATCAGATATTAACTCTGGATATTGAAAACTGTACTAAGCTAAAATACTAATATGAAATTATAATTTATTTTTAGGAATGCCCCACAGAGACAGTTGAAAGCTATGATGGCACCTCAACGCTTACATGGATCTCTAATAGCACGACGGATGGCGAACTAGTCTTTTCGGAACCACCTTGTTTTGGTGAAGATAAAAAATTACTCGTTCGTGCATGCTTTGGAGGCACATGGTTTATATTTAAGTCACCAATTTGCATAGTTATTGAAGATAACAAAAATTGTCCGTTGCATCTACCAAATTTAAACGTTTGCACAGTGATTACCGAGAAGCGAAATTTTGATGAGGGTTGTAGCCTTACACCTAAACAGCCATCTTGGAAAGATAATATTTCCAATAAATTGCCCGATTCCTTAATTTGGATGCCAATGAAGCGTATTTATCCATATGGCCCATATCAATACACTAGCTGGGATGAGTCATATGGAACAACAAATCATAACGTCGCCTGTCAGTCTTCACATCTTGAAGATTGTTTGAAAAAGGAGTGTGCGGTGATGGATATTAAAAGTGGAATAATATTAGCAGAAGAGTGTACTGCAAAACATCAACATGTTTGCTCATATAATAAAGCTCAAAATGTTGAGATTTGTCCTAAAGGTTGCGTATCAGCTGGATTAGGTACCCGAATGTGTTTTTGTAAACAAAACACCAGTTGCATTAACTATGCCGTTATACGCAGTCCTTATGATAAAATACTTATAAGCAAACTTGCTGGTGAAGACATCTGTAAAATTGGACATAGTCAAGTCGGCTCTAGTTTTAAACCAGAGTACTATCACGAGGTTATAAATAAGACCTTTTGGGGATATGTCGATGTACAGAAAGTTTCATTAAACTGTAATATTTGTGGCAATCATTCCATTCCCAATGACCAAGGAGACTTAGTATTAAGATTTGACGAAGCTACGAAAACATTGCGCCTGACTGTATATTCATCGGAAAGTATACGAAAATATGGCAGTCAGGATGGAGTGTTTTGCTTCACCAGCAGTTTTACAGACTGGAGTGAAAAATTGAAAGTGAATAAAATATTGCAATTCAACTCAACATCTTCTATATATCGCAGCTACAGTGTCTACGACATAGAAGTATTAAATTTTGGTCGATATTACTGGTGTGATATACATCTCCTAAAAAATGATTCTACAGCAGTTAAACATTCTAATTCAGTTTGGGGCTATAAGCAAAAATTGGGACGAGAGTATTATTTACATGTAAAAATATTCTATGTGTGTAGCTATTATTTAAATTGCACTTATTCGAATTCTTTCCGAATCTCAAATTTGATTGACAGATATATTAAAGATATCTTTAAATCAGAAGTTATAAGAGTTAGCCTTGTTAATAAATTTAATCATGATATTTTGGATGTTGTATACTACATTAATACCAAGAAAGCGAATAATATGACTTTTCTTCAGGAATACGAGGTATATAGGACATCTTTATTAATGAATCGTCCTGGTTACTTGAAAGTGATTAGTTTTAGAAGCAAAGATCATTGCTTAGGTAATAACAACGGAAATTGTAGTTGGTCCCTTGAAAATTTGGGAGAGGCAACCAGTGGAGGCTTGGCAAATTTTTTTAAACCAGGAATATTAAAACCGTTGGATTGTGCTTATCTTTTCAAAAGAAAGCTGAAAAAATCTAAATCTTCGGGTCTGAAAAATCTTGTATGTAGTTTTGCAGAAGAGAAAATATTCTTGGTTTCTAAATTAAAATTATTTATAAACATGGAATTGCTAAAATATATTGAAACTCAGATAAAATTCAATAACTATAAAACCGCTTTTTATTTATACTACTTACTTGAACTGTTAAAGAAAGTACTTAAGCAAATGGATGACAAAGTCACTGGTGTTACTTATGTAGAAAAATCCATACACATTGTAGATTCTTTATTTGAAAATCCAAATATACGAAAATTGTCAGAAAATCATCAAAGTGTTATCACTCAAATATTGGATGTATTCGAGAAAATAGTCAAAACAATTAAAATTCCAAAAGTAAAACACAAATATATTACCAAAAACATTATCATTCATATTTTTAACCAATCCATTAGTCACAACGCATCTTCAGATGATAGTTTAGTGGTGGCTTTGCATAGAAAAAGGGGAAAAAGCTCAATCAAAACCACCAGAGACTACACCCTGAAAAACTACAATAATTTATTAGTAGCAGTATTCATACCAAAAGTTGTCTTGCAGCATTTGAAAGAAATCTCCAAAACTCAGTATATTCAAATATTTACCACCATTTTTCTAAAGCGTGGTTTATTCGTAAGTAATAAGAAGGAGGTACTTAAAAAAGCTGTGGTAAAAGTCACAACTTCAATTCCTGGCTATGGTAGTTACGTGCCTAAGCCCATAAAAGTAGTTTTCAAATCAAAACACTCTAAAGTACGATGTGTTTACTGGGATTATGGGAAGAAGCCCAAAAGTCAACCTGCGAAATGGTCTGAGATTGGTAATGATTATAAAATAATTAAGCTGAACAGCGAGCGGTACCACGCCTGTTATTTCAAACATTTGGGATATTTTGGTCTGGAAAGAAAACAAGTCATTAAAAAAATACAACTGTTTTTCGACATCGACGAGGAAATTAAGAAAAAATCATCGTCAACACTAGTGTTCATTATAAATGTAGTTGTAAATATTCTAACAATAATCTCAGTTATTGGAGTCATTATCACCGCCGTTACTTTTTCCGATTGGAGAAAACAACTTGGTACGAAAATGCTACTACATATTTCAATAGTTATCGGTTTGGAATGTAATTTAAATTTAATTTTCAAAACATTACATATTTGTAGCATAGCAACTTTAGCAGTCAAGTATTATCTGTTAATGAGTAAATACAGTTGGATATTAATTTTTGCTTATCTGCAATATAGACGTTTTGTTCAAATTATAAGTCCGATTCCAGATAATCTCATCTTAAAGTCTTCAATATTTGGTTGGGGTTTCGCTGTATGTCCAACTGCGGCCATTAGCTACGCCGGTTTAATTAAGTGTAATGAAAATGACTTCATTTCGATTGTAGGAACTATGTTACCAATATTATCTTTGTTGTGTATAAACTTAGGCATATTTTTCGTAATTATGTATAAAGTGATTTTTGTCAAAAAAATCGTTACGTCCTCCAATAGTTTAGTAACACGAAAAGTTTTCTTAGCTATACTGCTGTTTTTTACGTTGGGTGTGATTGATTTGATCGGTTTAGTAACAGGAATTATTTTACAAAAATATTCTTTAGAATTAGCTTTATATTTACTTTATCTTTTTAATGTATTCAGTAGATTAGATGGTTTTATATTATTTTTGTTTTATGTAGTATTTAATAATGAAACTAAAAAGAAATGGTCAACATATATTAAAAAATCTATCTTAAGAGGTAGTGTTGAAGAAATTGAAATTTCAAATTTGTAAATATACGAGTGTATGAGAAAATTACAAATATTGTTTTATTGATTGATAGATAGATGGATATGTGGACAGATAGATGTCAGAAGTTATGTTGAAAAATGAAGAAATATTATATCCTGACGGCCCAGCGATTTTGTTGCGTGACATTATGAACTCTTTTGGAAATTTAATGACAAGTTTCGAAAAAACATGGTTAATGACATCACAAACGCTCCAACCGATCACGTCGTGTTTTAAATGGGAACTAATTTTTACGATGTTTGATATTAAATAATTTAAAATTGAGCAATAAAAAAACACTTTTTTCAATGCTTTTATTATTTTTTTAGCCTAATCTTTGAAATTAAGAATAAAAAAAGGTATTTCAAAAATTTCCGGATGACTCTATGGGGGCGGCCACTTCCGGTAAATGTCCAGACTTTCTATTCTAGAGACTTTAGTCTTAACCAATAAATTTCACTGACCTTCCGGCACTAGATTTAACAACGACTACGTAATTTAAACCGTCACTAATTTAATATTTCCTAAACTATATTGTAAGATCTCAATCCCCACAAAGACGATAACCCAAAAAGTTGCATTGGAGCCTTTAAATGCAAATATATTAGTTTTTGTTTGTTTGTTTCCAATTGTCGCAACAAAAAATACAACAAAATGCAACAAAGAGCTATTGCCACCGTTCTCCGTGTTTTAAAAGAAGTTTCACCTAAAAAATTAGGCGCCACCCAACATTTGGCGCCCTGGGCAACCGCCTCGCTCGCTCCGCCCTAAAACCGGCCCTGCCTATGGTAAAGGTAAAAATCTAGTCAGCAACGATGCAATGTTATACATGCGCTTGTCTTGACTGCAAGTTTCTGATTGTCTAACATCGCCCTCTAAGTTCAAATAATCAACTTTTTTATTTAATTTTTTTTCTGAAAAGTAGCTTCGTGCGCTGAAAAAAATTTTATTATCAAACGGCATATAACATGGTGTTATATGACTGAGTAGGCAAGGTATAAGTTTCATTTCTATGACACCACTCTTGAGCGGCGTATAAGTAAGACTTATACTTCGGCGGAGTATAACAGATTATCTGCAAAAATGTATGACAGTTGCAAATTTACTTATTAAATTGTCATATTACGATTAGAATGATTCCATTTGAAAATAAAATATTGCATTTCATTCGGAGTATAAGCACTTTCATGTGACTCCGTATGGAGTTAATTCCCCTCGCTCCGCCCCTCGGCGCTTACACTTCGTCACATAAAGTTTCGCTTATACTCCTAATAAAATAAATATCTATTATATGCGTATTCTGAGAGCTATTATTCATCAATATAAAAAATTTCAATTCAATCGGTGATATGTCTGGTATTGTAAAATGGTACCTAGATGAATATTAACTTTAATTGTGTTTAAACTATAATAATTAATAATTGTACTTAGTGATCACAAAATAAAATTAAGGAATTATATTTTTTGTTGAAAAATTTGGTGGTTCTGAAAAGAACCGATTTTTTTAAGTAATTAGTATATTACTTAGATCTACGTCTTCTTTTCCGTCTTTTTCGGTAACAGTACAGCTTGGATGTTCGGTAAGACACCACCTTGAGCAATGGTCACACCAGATAATAATTTGTTCAACTCTTCGTCATTTCTGATGGCGAGTTGTAAATGCCTGGGAATGATACGGGTTTTCTTGTTGTCCCGAGCAGCATTTCCAGCCAATTCCAGTACTTCAGCAGCTAAGTACTCCATTACAGCAGCCAAATATACTGGTGCACCAGCACCTACACGTTCAGCATAATTGCCTTTACGTAATAGACGATGGATACGGCCCACAGGAAATTGTAGTCCAGCTCGACTTGAACGAGTCTTTGCCTTTCCCTTTACAACAATAAATTATTATTATTGAAATAGTATGATAGAAAACTTCTTAATCTCCCTGCATATCTTAGCAATGTGCTTTTCTCAAATGTGATTAGAATAAAACTGCCATATAACGTATGATTCTTTAAATTTCCATTCTAGGTAAGCCTTGGAATTTGAACGTACGCGCCGAATTGATTCATGAGTTGCTGTCAGTTTCAAACAACAACCAAAAAACCTAACCTTTTTTGACATTTAAAAAAATGAGGTGTAATTAAAGACATGAATTTTTTTTCACCGCCAACTCAGAATGGAAATTTAAAGAAACACACGTTATGTGTTTTTAGTTTCATAAATTTTTTAATAAAGAAAAGCTTGACGAAACCCTGTTCAAAGTGTCATGTATAGTAGTGTACACATTTTAATTACGAAGATCTAAAATATGGTAGTTTGAAGACAGAATAAGGGGGTGAAAACCCTTCCCCTATTCATATTATTAATTACTAAAGGTCAGCATAATATTGAGGTTTTGGTCAGCTCTAAAATGTTTTCTGCCGACAAATATAGTCAGTTGAGCCACCACTTGTGGTCAGCAAGTAGAACAAGATTGATCAACAAATGTCATATAAGGCAGCTCTAATCTCTAAAGTTATTTCTATAGCTAATTAAATTCATTTGCAGCAATATAAATAATAAAGAAGCAAATCGTAAGTCAGATTTAATAAAATTTTGGCAAGCTGTAATCTGTACATTATCACTTTTCGGTAGTGTGCCTATACTGCCTATAGCTAACCTAATGTTATAATAATGCATAAATAGATATTATAGCTTGTCGATATTATTTTGTTGCTGATCAATTTTATAATCCCACTGAAGTAATAACGTTGTTTCATGACTATTTATTTTGAATACGCATAAATATTAAGTTGACTAAAAGTGTTTACTTGCTGATACAATTTAATTTGTTCGATATTCACGTATTGAGTCCGATATTTTTTCACGGCCATCAAAAATTTACTATGATGTTCAAATTATTTAAAAACTGGTTTTTCTTGCTAACCCAATACTTAAATGGCGAATCATTTCTTTTTGATAATAATGTGGTGGCCCTGAAAAGAGCCTTTTTTTATTGTTAATTATGAATGAGTTAGTTGTATTTAACCTCCAAAGCCGTAGAGAGTACGTCCTTGGCGTTTGAGGGCATAAACAACATCCATAGCGGTTACAGTCTTCCTTTTTGCGTGTTCAGTGTAGGTAACAGCATCCCTGATAACGTTTTCAAGGAACACCTTAAGAACACCACGAGTCTCTTCGTAGATCAGACCAGATATACGCTTAACTCCACCACGACGCGCCAATCGCCTAATAGCTGGTTTGGTAATGCCTTGGATGTTGTCACGCAACACTTTACGATGACGCTTGGCGCCACCTTTCCCCAAACCTTTTCCTCCTTTACCTCGACCAGTCATTTCGATTATTAATATATTAACTTAAACAAACACAACTCACACTGCTGTTCTACTTCAACTAACTCTCAAACTCAACTTCAACTGCCTTTATAGCGAAACTTTATTCCCTCTCTAACCACATTCCACTATTCAACCAATCAGATTGCTCCGCGTGTAACATGACTGCTATAAGAAAGTGCGTTGCTGTCAAGCTATTATAATTCTTGTTGAGATAGTCGCTTGAGTATTATAGTATAATAATGGCTCGTACTAAGCAAACTGCCAGAAAATCTACGGGAGGTAAGGCACCTCGTAAACAATTGGCCACTAAAGCTGCGAGGAAGAGTGCACCAGCTACCGGAGGTGTGAAGAAGCCACATCGTTACAGGCCTGGTACTGTGGCTCTTCGGGAAATTCGTCGTTATCAAAAAAGTACCGAACTTCTAATCCGTAAATTGCCATTCCAGCGGTTAGTTAGAGAAATTGCTCAAGATTTCAAAACTGACTTGCGTTTCCAAAGTTCTGCGGTTATGGCTTTGCAAGAAGCCAGTGAAGCTTATTTGGTGGGTTTGTTTGAAGATACAAATTTGTGTGCTATTCATGCCAAACGTGTAACCATCATGCCGAAAGATATCCAACTGGCCAGACGTATCCGCGGAGAACGTGCTTAAATTAATTATCCTAAATACACTCCCACAAAATATCGGTTCTTTTCAGAACCACCACATATTTTACAAAATAAAAATTTTACCACGAAGTTCGAGCGTTTAATGTTCTTAAGTGGATATAATATATTATAACTAAAACACGTATGCAATACAACGTTTTATCCACAATCAGACCAAAAAGGTTTTATATTAATATTTTGTAAAAATTTTATTTGATATTTCGAAGTGACTTGTCATTTTACGTAGAATTAATTTTTATTAAGAAGTAGGTGTATGGAACGGTGGAATAAAGTAACTTTTTTCCACATTATATGCTTCATAAGTGTGGATAAAAGTTAATTTTACATAAAATGACAAAAATCAACTTCAAAATGTCAAATAATTTTTCCAAGATATTAATTTAAAAAATAAAAACTTTCTGGTCTGATTGTGGATAAAACGTTGTATTGTGTACGTGTGTTAGTTGTATATTGTAACGAAGCCGTTTTATTTTCATTATTTCAACCGCCTTCCTTACTAGAATAACTTATTATTTCCTCATTTTCATTTAATTTCTAGTATTTCACACCCGGTATAAAGTATTCCCTACTACCCCTGTATACGGTACAAGCCCGAATCGGAAAATATTTCGTCAGTCTCTTTTGCACTCATTTCGTTCACTTAAATTCAAAACTCTCAAAATATATCCAAATGTAGAAGAATGTGTCTCTCGCCAACATCGGAATGTCACCATTTCTTTTAGGTTTTTGCAAGGAATACTAGAACTTTCCTCTCTCGCTTTAATGCCGTTTCTATCTTTTGCCCACCCGTTGATTTCAATGGCAGAATTTTCACAGAAAAGGAACCGAGAGTTTTCCGGTACCCGTTAGTTCTTCAAGACAGTTCCAGTGCCCGCTCCCGAATTTTCCGACAACCGCTAAACACTTGGTGAGTTTCCTGAATTCACATTGCGCAATATTAAAATTAATACCGTAACCTACCCGATTAACCTATTACAATACACCGACCCAGTTAATAATTACTTTCTTGCTAAGTAGTAGGTAATTACCGATTGTACCGTATACCGTCCCTCAACCCCGGCTCCGACTACTGGCACCGACACAGCCGCTCCCGTTCCCTAGATGTTAGTTAATAATATTGTTAAATATTTAGGATTTTCTTTTATTTACAAATTGCATTTATTATAAGTATTCATTTATGTTTACAAATATACCAAGTCAAATGGGTAAGTGAATTTCATTTAAACATTAACACCGACCCCTGGTATTTACTAACTCTCCTCTGTAGCTACCCAGGCTTAGGAGGGTTTCGGGGAAACAACCCCGTTACCAAATTTGGCGCCCGAGACCGTCTGAACCGAGACAATACCGGTACAAATCGCCAAAATCGAAAACCTGTTACAATATTATCCACTTAAGAACACTAAACGATCGAATTTCGTTGTTGCGTTTAAACATTCTTGCATGGATAATATACTTCCTAAGACACTTATAAAATAAATAAATACAATCTACTACATACCGGGTGATTTTTTTAACTTGAAACTTTCAAATATCTCGAGTACGAAGTAATTGTCCATAATCAAAATTTAATCATTTTGCAGTGCAAATAAATTAGTCCTCCTCCTGTAGGTGGGGTGGATGATTGTGCAATAGGTATGCAATAAAAAAATTACAGCGCCATCTACCATAAATCGAAAAATATGTTTCAGACTAATCCTACATATTTTTAGCCGTAAAATCTGCAATAAAAAATAGAGGTTCTCATTTAAAATTTCAAAGTTACCCCCGCCACACCTACCAGGAGGGGTGGAGGGGGACTAATTTTAGCACTAATGTATTTGCTCTGCGGAATGATTAAATTTTGATTATGGACATTTTTTTCGTGGAGTGCTTATTACTCGAGATATTTGAATGTTTCAAGTTAAAAAAATCACCCGGTTTTTTATTTACTTTGATAATGATTAGTCACTTGTGTCAGAATTCTCTTTCAAATTAGTACATATCAATGAGCGCATTATGCACTTTGTTAAAGCTATGTTTTTAAATACTTCTTTTTACTACTGCAACGGTTTAATAAAACGATCATCAAGCACGTATACAATAGCGTATTGATGAATATCCAAATTATCTGGTTCAAAAAATAGGCATTTAATGCTGCCATTCCCTGAATTGTATAACTAACTTATTTTTATAATTTACAGATTATGATTTAAAGCTCGCCTCACTACAGTGCTTAGATCTCAGAAATAATTTCACTCAGAGCTTGTTACAGTAAAGCATACATTTTTTTTTCTGTGAACTGATGCCCAAATAATTTGTGCCCGTCACTGGTTTTGAAAATGGGTGTTTGTCCATTTCTTTAGTACATTAGTCTAAAATCTAAATGTCCATTCTTTCTGAGATATTGAAGATATTTTTTACGATTAATTTTTTGGATATTTAAGCAGACATAGTTACACCTTAAATATTAGGTCGATTAATAACTACTAGTCCTACTACAAATCTATGCTATACTTATGGACTTTATGGTATATTTAAGCAAAAAAACATTTCCTCACTAAGGAATTAACTAAATTTTAGATTTTTTAATTAATGAATGCTTTACAGCAGATTAATATTATTTGGTTTTCGATTGTACATATCCATATACTATAAAATGTTAGTTTTCTGTTTCCGTCTATGGTTTAGTTTAGTATGTTTTTACAATTAATAACTCAAATATGACTATTTCAAAAGAAAATTAATTGTTAAAACATACTGAACTAAAAACTAAACCATTATAATGAACTTATCATTCACACTGCGGACCAATGTTTTTTGATGTGTGATAAATAGAAGTAATGATTAACAAGTATTGTTTACCAAATTTTGAACATTATGATATTGCAGACCGCACCAAATAAAATTGAAACGAACATTAGTTTAGAATATTCATTCCATTTGTTTTTTCCGTACCCAATTTCTCAAAAAGCGTATATAAATTAATACAAGTCAAATTCAACAAGAAGTAATCAACAGTATTCGTTCATTTATTGAACAGCATTAACTTTACTTTAATAATTGTACCTACAATATATGTTGGTATTTGTTTTATTATTTACTAAAGTGATTTATAATATATACACATTAGAAATATCCTTAAAATTCGTTAATTTTAGTAATTTGAAACAAAAATTTATGTTCCATTTAAACAGTTGGAATAAAAACCCGGAGTAAATATTTTCTGGACGAAATAATTATGAATATTTATTTGATTGGTTTATAATTTTAATAAAGTACAATTATTACAAATTTACTAATAATAGAATATATAAATTATTTAGAATTTGTTTTTAATAAATAAAATACCTTTGTTATATTTTCTGAGTATTGAGGAACTAGCCGAAAATGATGATGTTTCGTATTATATCACATGGACAAGTTGGCGTTTAAATGCATATTTCTAAAGAACAGCTTACCTAAAATCAGTTTTTTGTTGTTTTGATAGGAAAAAGAAACTTCAAGTATGTATCTGGTACATTTTATTTTAATTTCGTGCTAATATATTTAATTATAAAACAATAAAAACATAACCCTTGTCAATCGAAATGAGACAACACTTTGTTTAGAGTGCTCGTATTCGCTAGTATATCCTCATTGTTAGACAATTCCTTTATAAAAATAAAATTTGATGTATATTAAAGTCAATTACTTTTTCAGTTATGTCTAAAAACACTTTGGAAATGTATTATGAAAATAATAAAAAATTGTGACAAACACTCGCATGATAGTTTAAAATTATTATTTGAAAACAGAGAATCATGCGTTCAGTCGTCCGTCCGCCTACTGAGATGTACACAAATCGCACGGAGTTCTATTGGTAATTTTAAGTATTTTAATACTGTGTGTCCAAGCAGTTAATTTTAGTTAATCCATAACCATAAGACGATGGCTGATACTGACATCCAAACTTCTTCTACTGGCGGTGCATCTCAAGCCCAATCGCCCAAAAAAGATAAAAAGGCGAAGAAACCCGCCACCAAACCTTCGCACCCACCAACAGCCGAAATGGTAACCAAAGCTATTAAGGAGCTGAAGGAGCGTGGTGGATCATCCCTACAAGCTATAAAGAAGTACATCGCTGCCAACTATAAAGTTGATGCTGAAAAGGTTTCTCCATTTATCAAGAAATATTTGAAATCTGCAGTTACCAATGGTTCTTTGGTACAAACAAAAGGAAAAGGTGCATCTGGTTCCTTTAAACTGGCTTCATCTACATCTGGTGTATCTAAACCAATTGCTAGTAAGAAGAAAGCAGTTAAGAAATCGCCAACTAAACGTGCTGCGTCTGCCGAAAAACCAAAAGTTGTAAAGAAGGCAGTCAAGAAACCTGCAACTGAAAAGAAAGTTGCTACACCTACCAAGGCTAAGAAAGCAGCTGCTAGTCCAAAGAAAGCCGCACCTAAACCGAAGACGCCTTCAAAAGCAAAGAAGTCCAACAAAGCTGGACCGACTAAGAAGCCTAAAGCACCAAAACCAAAAACCGTCAAATCACCCGCTAAAGCTAAGAAAGCTGCCCCTAAAAAGAAGTAAACTATTGCAGATAACGACATCTCTGTTAATTCAGAAACAACTAATTGGCCCTTTTCAGGGCCACTAATCTTTTTTGCAATTAAAAGAATTGGTCTCTTGAAAATGATTGGAGAGTTATACAGGCTTTTAGTTTCTGAGGCACGGTCTTTTCGTGTCCTAATACCTTTATTTAACAAATAAATTTGTCGAATTTCATTGTTGTCACAATAGTAACTTTTTGACGCCAAATCGAGTTATTAGGACATGAAAAAACCAGGTAATATTGCAGTGAAGTCTAGCTACTGTAATTTTCAATCAAATTTCATACTAACCATTGATTTATTATCGAGGTCAATCCAAGTTCCTAATACTGGTAACAAATGACAGTATAAGAATGTGAAAATTATAAGTTCAATCTGTATTAATTTATAATTAAATATCTGAGTTGTCTAGCACATGACTTTCTTATATAAAAGCACATTTATTTATTACTTGATATCGGTACCATATATAAAAACCAGTAAAAAAACAAAAAATGATCATTATGAGACTTTTCGGACCTGGGACTTTCACATTACGAACCAAGCCCTTATGCATTACCCTAACTAGGCCTTCCGATACAATGAGAAATATAACGGTTCTAGAATATCTCGCTTTTTAATTTTTTTTTTATGTAACTTGAAAGAAAAAGTTAAAACAAAATATATATGTTCATTTAATTCCGAACCAATGTTAAAGGATAAAAAAATGTAAATTGCGTCTTTTTCAAAATATTCTTAAAAAACAAAAATGTCCTTAGGTAACTACCACTTGAGGTGGTACTACATAAAAAAGATTTAATGTGTGACCCACAATTTTGTTCAAACCCTTAAAGACCCGAAAAGTCGTTTTTGAGTTACCGGGGGTACAGACAGACAGTCATCATGGCGCAAATTGTCAAAATGGATTCAGACACTCAACGTGTAAATCCATCTAAAAAATTGGTCAATAATAATTTATATTGGAAATATTTTTTGAAATTCAGTCTAAACAATAGAGTAGAGCTGGTAAAGGTAAAGTGACAATTAAAAAACATCGCATGTTTTTAATATTTGAGATTGTATAGAAAGCTATTTTTTTACTTGTTATTATAGTAATAATTAATTATAAAATATCTAGCCAAACATGACTTTCTTAAGCCTAATCCAGACCTACATACACTTGCCCGCAAACAAATGTTTGATGAAAAACATGTTTTCGCTTTCTTGACATTTTCAATAAGTTAAAACATAAGATCAAAATTTTATATAAGAATAAGAAAATATGACAAATTGTTTTCAAGATATTCCTAAAAAAACAACTTTATTACCTTCCAACTGTTTTGAGAAAACCACCAAGATTTGGAATTAATTTCTATTGCTAAGATACGCTGACAAGTTAAGATGTCTTCAGTAACACTGTTTAAAGAATATTATCGTTATAATTGGCATTCAATGCCCCCAGTGACAGCACTCTGGCCTATCGCGAATGATACTCATTTTTGATCAAATTACAAAAGTATTGACATAATTTCAGATCTACAGTATGTCGCCGGATTGAGTTCAGAAGAGAAAAATAATCTTTATTACTGATTTTACGACGAAAAGTCATTATTTATAAAAAATCCTGCTTGTCGAAAATCTTAGATCAGATGTACAGGGTGTAAAAAATTAAGAAAACATGAAAATGCTTTAAGAGAGAAGTACCAATATTTATAATTTTAGACAAAATGTTCATTAAACAAAGTTGTTTATAATCTAAAATAAAGCCTCAATACAAAATTTGAATTATAATTTTGCATGTATGTCCCCAGATTGTTGTTTGACAAGCTTTGTGGTGTGCATTATTTAAATTTGGAAAATGTTTAGTTCGTCGATGTCAAGCTTGTCTTGCTGCTGGAGGGGGAGTTTTTGAACATTTATTTAAGTAATTGTTAAATTAGTTCGTATTATTGCTGTGAAGTAATGGCTACCTTCCTTAATAAACACAAAAAAGAAATATTTTGAATGCTTGTACCTTGTACTCGTAAACGATTAGAAATCGGATATATGCTTATATGAAGAAAAATGTTTAAAATTGAATTTTCTACCCCATTTATTTTTGGCAGCTACTTATGAAACACCCTGTAAAATATCATTAGACCTAAATAGGTTGGTTATATGCATTCGTGAGACAATCTTTTTTTTAAATAAAAAATTGGTGGCTCTGAAAAGAACCGATTTTGTTTGCTGATTGCTGTTGTTGAATACAGAAAATATTTATTTGGAGCTGGTATATTTAGTGACAGCCTTCGTTCCTTCACTGACAGCGTGCTTCGCAAGTTCACCAGGTAAAAGTAGACGAACAGCTGTTTGAATTTCTCTGCTGGTTATCGTCGACCTTTTGTTGTAATGGGCCAAACGCGAAGCTTCAGCAGCAATTCTCTCGAAAATATCGTTAACAAAACTGTTCATGATACTCATGGCCTTACTGGAAACACCAGTATCGGGATGAACTTGCTTCAATACCTTGTAGATGTAGATAGCATAGCTCTCCTTCCTCCTGCGTTTCTTTTTTTTGTCGGTTTTAGAGATGTTTTTCTGGGCTTTACCAGCCTTTTTGGCAGCTTTACCGCTAGTTTTTGGTGGCATGTTGAACAATTTATATTTGACTTAACTTCAATTCAATGAAACTAAACACGTCTAATACAGTTAGAGTCAAACTAACGAATGAATAATTTCCATTTAGGAAGGGGTACTTATAGATACTAGGGTCCTGCGCATAGACCACGCCTCCTTAATATCTGAATTTGTATTGGTTACAGAACACATAGCGACATCGTGCATTGCCTATATATAGAGCAAGTTGCATATCCAACGCACCATTAAAAGTTCATATCCCGAGCTTGTGTCTTGTGTGTTTCAAAGTTTTCTGTACATCAAATAAAAAATGTCTGGTCGTGGAAAAGGTGGTAAAGTAAAGGGAAAGGCAAAGACCCGTTCAAGTCGTGCTGGGCTACAATTCCCTGTTGGACGTATCCATCGTCTGCTACGTAAAGGCAATTATGCAGAACGTGTAGGTGCTGGTGCTCCAGTATATTTGGCAGCAGTTATGGAGTATTTAGCTGCTGAAGTACTAGAGTTGGCTGGTAATGCTGCTCGAGACAACAAGAAAACCCGTATCATTCCTAGACATTTACAACTCGCCATCAGAAATGACGAAGAATTGAACAAATTGTTGTCTGGTGTGACAATAGCTCAGGGTGGTGTTTTGCCAAACATTCAAGCCGTACTATTGCCTAAAAAAACTGAAAAAAAAGCCTAAAGTTGATCAACACAAAACCGGCCCTTCTTAGGGCCACCACAGTTTTTATCAAAAAAGATGTACTTGTACATAATGTATTTCAATTTTTGGACTTGTCCGAGAATTACTGACGAATGAAATAATTTTGTTGAAAACTGATTTAAGCATATTTTATATTAAATTCTTTAAGAATGAACTAAATTAATTTACTAATGTAATATACAGGGTGTCTGTAAAAGGTCTTTACAAAATCCTACCACAAGTTTTTGGCTCAAATTAATTCGTTTGAACCAAACATACCTTACTCCAAAAGTTCTTCCTTACAGTTACATGATGTTAAAAAATATTTTTACAAATCATTTTTTAAGTATAGCTACAGAACGGTTTAAAGTAGAGTTTTGGTGGGTTAATAAGTCTTTAAGGCAGTTACAATGTGTTGGTATTACAACCAAAATAATATTGTTCCGTGACTTGCTTATAAGGAGGGACTCAGGGTTTTTTGGATATTTTGTGTAAGGTATTGATTTTTTTTTTACAAAATAAGAATATGGTAGATACGCTCAAGACACGTAAAAAAAGTATACTTGCTTGACTCAACTAAGATATTTAACTTTGAGAATTTTATTCATAGCATGGTTTCCTGCGATAAAATTGTTACTGTATTGAAAGCACGACACCTAATCTCACACTCTTATACTGATATCAAATACTCCTAATATTAATAAAATATCGAATATGGACAGTATATGGGTATTGGCTACGACTTTGGTATTTTTCAAAAATCAAATTTATATCCGTATCGTTTAAGCATATTGTGCTCGACGCATCAGATATTTTTAAATTTGTATTTAAAACGGATTTGTTCATTTAATACGTAAAAAAATAATAGTACCTACTAACAGGAAATGCTTTATAAACTTTTATCAATTCTTGAATAGAAGTGAAAACTTAAAAAATGTATAAACATCGAAAAGTATATTTCTTTTTTGATTAAAATTTGTGGTGGCCCTAATAAGGGCCGATTGTGTTGTTGATCAGTTTAGGCTTTTTTTTCAGTCTTCTTAGGCAAAAGCACGGCTTGAATGTTTGGCAAAACACCACCTTGAGCTATTGTTACACCAGATAACAATTTGTTCAATTCTTCGTCATTTCTGATGGCCAGTTGTAAATGTCTAGGAATGATACGAGTTTTCTTGTTGTCGCGAGCAGCATTACCAGCCAACTCTAGTACTTCAGCAGCTAAATACTCCATAACTGCTGCCAAATATACTGGAGCACCAGCACCTACACGTTCTGCATAATTGCCTTTACGTAGCAGACGATGGATACGTCCAACAGGGAATTGTAGCCCAGCACGACTTGAACGGGTCTTTGCCTTTCCCTTTACTTTACCACCTTTTCCACGACCAGACATTTTTTATTTGATGTACAGAAAACTTTGAAACACACAAGACACAAGCTCGGGGTATGAACTTTTAATGGTGCGTTGGATATGCAACTTGCTCTATATATAGGCAATGCACGATGTCGCTATGTGTTCTGTAACCAATACAAATTCAGATATTAAGGAGGCGTGGTCTATGCGCAGGACCCTAGTATCTATAAGTACCCCTTCCTAAATGGAAATTATTCATTCGTTAGTTTGACTCTAACTGTATTAGACGTGTTTAGTTTCATTGAATTGAAGTTAAGTCAAATATAAATTGTTCAACATGCCACCAAAAACTAGCGGTAAAGCTGCCAAAAAGGCTGGTAAAGCCCAGAAAAACATCTCTAAAACCGACAAAAAAAAGAAACGCAGGAGGAAGGAGAGCTATGCTATCTACATCTACAAGGTATTGAAGCAAGTTCATCCCGATACTGGTGTTTCCAGTAAGGCCATGAGTATCATGAACAGTTTTGTTAACGATATTTTCGAGAGAATTGCTGCTGAAGCTTCGCGTTTGGCCCATTACAACAAAAGGTCTACGATAACTAGCAGAGAAATTCAAACTGCTGTTCGTCTACTTTTACCTGGTGAACTTGCCAAGCACGCTGTTAGTGAAGGAACAAAAGCCGTCACTAAATATACCAGCTCCAAATAAATATTTTCTATATTCAACAACAGCAAACAAAATCGGTTCTTTTCAGAACCACCATATGCATATCACACAAAATTAAATGATATCGTTATAAAAACAGTAGAAAAACATCACATTTAAGAAATATGACAGTATTTCTTTTATTTATTACTTTACCAACAGTAATTAACGCTTGTTAACTGATTATCAGATTTAGATGTGCTATTTCCAATGTAAACTCAAATTATTGACGATTCTTTCTAAAGTTATGATGAAATGTTTAAAATTAAATTGACTATTTCATTCATCTGTCATTTAATGTTCATTAAGGAATGAAAAAAATTAATTTTAGTCATTTCCATGGTTACAAAAAAATTTCAGCGGATATTGTACTAGTTCTTTTGGTGATAATTTTAAACAAATGATTGTGTGGGACGTATCTGACACTTACCGAATATTATTAATTGTTGTTACAGTAACAATCATGAATGGCTCGATTGATAAATTACTTAATTTGCATAAAACGGGTTTGAGGGATTTGATTCATTAAATAGTCCTCCAAATACGATTCGTAGTCAATGTTATGCAGATCATTTTTGTGGTGGTGTCACTCATGTCAACTGCGCTTTCGAATTCGACTCGTGCAAGCACTCGTCCAACTCATATGCCAGCGCAGTTGACGTTCGTAAAACCACGACAAAAATAATCGGCATAACATTGACTACTTGTATTATTGGAGCTATTCTCTATCGAAAATGTTAGAAAACATTCTGTTAAATCTGTTATTTGACATTTCAACAATGTTTTATATTGTTCAAACGTCAAATAACATAGATTTAACAGAATGTTATCTAACATTTTCGATACAGAATAACACCATATAACTGATAATCGTAATATGGAAAATCTAGATTTTTTGAAAATGTGTTTGTTTTAAACTTAAAATAGCTACAGTTCTATAAGGGCCGGTTGTATAAAACTTTAATCTCGGTGTTAAATTTTTATCCTCCAAAATATCTATAGTGACAATTGTAATCAACAATCGTTTCTATGGCAGTTTATACTTTTTGGAGGATTATCTCGCGATTAAATTTTCATACAACCGGCCCTTAGAGTCTAGACTCTAGAGAGTGATAGACGTCATAGGAATATTTACTAAGGGACGCCCTTGTTTTGGCAAAATACATTACATTGCTACAACAATGAAAATCAGCGAACTTATTTGCCAAATCAAGTAATTAGAAGATGAAACAGACTGGGTCCTAAGAGGGTAAAAGGAAGTTTAGCATATACTAATTTCCAACAGATACATTCTTTTAGTTGCAAAAAAGATTAGTGGCCCTGAAAAGGGCCAATTAGTTTGATATCTGTGTTGATATCGTCAGTTCTGTTTCTGTTTACTTCTTTTTAGGAGCAGCTTTCTTAGCCTTAGCGGGTGATTTAGCGGTTTTTGGTTTTGGTGCTTTAGGCTTCTTAGTCGGTCCAGCTTTGTTGGACTTCTTTGCTTTTGAAGGCGTCTTCGGTTTAGGTGCGGCTTTCTTTGGACTAGCAGCTGCTTTCTTAGCCTTGGTAGGTGTAGCAACTTTCTTTTCAGTTGCAGGTTTCTTGACTGCCTTCTTTACAACTTTTGGTTTTTCGGCAGACGCAGCACGTTTAGTTGGCGATTTCTTAACTGCCTTCTTCTTACTAGCAATTGGTTTAGATGTACCAGATGTAGCTGAAGCTAGTTTAAATGACCCAGATGCACCTTTTCCTTTTGTTTGCACCAAAGCACCATTGGTAACTGCAGATTTCAAATATTTCTTGATAAATGGCGAAACCTTATCAGCATCAACTTTATAATTGGCAGCGATGTACTTCTTTATAGCTTGTAGAGATGATCCACCACGTTCTTTTAGCTCCGTAATAGCTTTGGTTACCATTTCGGCCGTTGGTGGATGGGAAGGTTTGGTGCTCGGCTTCTTTACTTTTTTTTCTTTTTTGGACGATTGAGCTTGAGATGCCCCAGCAGCAGAGGAAGTTTGGACGTCAGTATCAGCCATCGTCACAATTTTTTACAGCAACGTAAATTTAAATTGATAAAAGTAAAAAGAATTACTTAGAAACACGTCCGTAACGTAACAAAGTAACTAGTACTAATAAAATGTAAAATCAGGCCAACTCACTCTATCTCAATAGGCGGACGGACGACTGAATGCACAATTCTCTATTTTCATATTATAATTTCAATCTATGGCTCTAGTGTTGGTCGTAATTTTTTATTATTTTTACTCTAATTTCCCAAAGTGTTTTTAAACATAACTGCAAAATTAATTAACTTTAATATACTTCAAATTTTATTTATATAAAGGAATTAACTAACAATAAGGATGTGGTAGCAAATACGCGCACTTTAAACTAAGTGTTATCCTATTTCGATTGACAAAGGGTTCTTTTTTATTGTTTTATAATTAAATATATTAACATGAAATTAAAATAAAATGTATCAGGTACATGCCTGAAGTTTCTTTTTACTCTCAAAAGAACAAAAAAATAATTTTAGGCAAAGCATTCTTTAAAAATATGCATTTAAACGCCCTCTTGTCCATGTGATATAATAATACGAAAGTTATTATCTTACCGCTATACTATATTCAGAAAATATAAAAAAATTATTTTATGTATTAAAAACTAATTACAAAAACTTGTATATACTACGATTAGTAAATTTGTGTATTTTTTATAATAAATAAACAACACTCAATAAAGAGCTTCGTAAATGCATCATACATTTACCTTTCAAATTACTTAACAATTATTGGAGGGTATTTCTATTATCTATTATAAACCACTTTAGTAAATAAGCGGAGACAAATCCGAATACATTCAGGATATAACTGCGTCTTCGAATTAGTTCCAGATTTTTTAACTCCGCGAACGTTATTTTGTTTCATTTTTTTTATTTGAAATTTAAACGAATCTTTGCTTCGCTTTGTAAAAAGAATCTGGCAATTATGTTAAGTTTCTACGTCTCAGATCTATGGTAGTAGGAGATTGTTTCTTTTTTGCAAAGTATTTAAATTTTGGTTATTTTTGTATATTTTTATTGCTAAAAAGAAGAATGATCTATCTCAATTTTACAACATGCTAACATACCTTCTATGTACTATTCTTTCCAACCTTCTGAAATTTGAAATTAACTAAATTTTTTAGTCTACAGAGAAACAAAAACATCAAATTTTAAGGTTAGGATTCGTACTGAATTAAATATCCCTGCTCCGATCCCAGAATCTGTCGAACGTATTACGAACAATTCCAAAAGTAAACCAGTGTATTCCACGAACACCTAATTTTTGGACTTCTAGCTGGCTTTGGAGTGAGATTTTTTTCAACGTGAACGGCCAATTTTAAAGTGTGCATGCGATATCATTCTGAATGTGTTCAGGATCTGCTCCGAGTGCTCCGCAAAAATAGCTATTGTAGTATGTACTGTTAAAATAGTAGTAAGGTACACGAGTGATATGCGATTCTGTTAAGTTTTGTTTGAGAATAACAGGCGTAATTTCCTTTAAACAAAACTGTGTGAGACATAGATACTAAGATACTATAAATGAGACACTTTATGTATATCTTAATCTTCTGTAAGACATTCACTATTTTAAAAATCCAAAACTCAGATATTGTTTAATAATATTTACGTAAATAAGGAAAGTTTATACTGTCTGTCTTGACCTGCGGACACTGTATCAAAATTTTATTGCTTATTTTGTGGTGTCTAGCGATATTTTATACTCCTGTAATAATGCAGGTTTTGTAATTATCTATATCAAAGGAACAAGAAAAGTCTGATACTAGTAATCAATTTTTGTTTTGTAAAATATATGGTGGTTCTGAAAAGAACCGATTTTTTGTGGGAGTGTATTTAGGATAATTAACTTAAGCACGTTCTCCACGGATACGTCTGGCCAGTTGGATATCTTTCGGCATGATGGTTACACGTTTGGCATGAATAGCACACAAATTTGTATCTTCAAACAAACCAACCAAATAAGCTTCACTGGCTTCTTGCAGAGCCATAACAGCAGAACTTTGGAAACGTAAATCAGTTTTGAAATCTTGAGCAATTTCTCTGACTAAACGTTGGAATGGCAATTTACGGATTAGCAGTTCGGTACTTTTTTGATAACGACGAATTTCACGAAGAGCTACAGTACCAGGCCTGTAACGATGTGGCTTCTTCACACCTCCGGTAGCTGGTGCACTCTTCCTCGCAGCTTTAGTGGCCAATTGCTTACGAGGTGCCTTACCTCCCGTAGATTTTCTGGCAGTTTGCTTAGTACGAGCCATTACTATAATACTCTATGAAATAACTCTATAAGAACCAAGAATTATAATAGCTTGGGTGGGAAAAACGCACTTCTCTTATAGCAGTTGAGTTATAAACGCGGCAACGTGATTGGTTGAATAGTGGAATGTGGTAAGAGAGGGGATGTACTCTTATTATAAAACCAGCTTGCCTTTAAAACTTGATCAGTTTGAATTTGAACGGAGCGTCAGCGTCAGTGTTCCAATTGTATTCGCAAAGTGTTTTGAATAAATTTATATTGATCGAAATGACTGGTCGTGGTAAAGGAGGGAAAGGTTTAGGCAAAGGTGGCGCTAAGCGTCATCGTAAAGTATTGCGTGATAACATCCAGGGCATTACCAAGCCAGCTATTAGACGATTGGCTCGTCGTGGTGGAGTGAAACGTATATCTGGTCTGATCTACGAAGAGACTCGTGGTGTTCTTAAGGTGTTCCTTGAAAACGTTATCAGGGATGCTGTTACCTACACTGAACACGCAAAAAGGAAGACTGTAACCGCTATGGATGTTGTTTATGCCCTCAAACGCCAAGGACGTACTCTCTACGGCTTTGGAGGTTAAACACAACTGACTCATTCATAATTGACAATAAAAAAAGGCTCTTTTCAGAGCCACCACATTATTATCAAACAGAAATGGTTTCTTGTTATTATTTAGTAGTAGTCAGTAATAGTTATAAAAGAAAGTCTACCGCTTTCGTCCATTACTTACGCTTTCGATTAACTAGATTTTAAATCTTCAGAATTAAATTATATACTCTACGTTTAAGTATTAGCAATGTACGATGACGAGTTACGTTACGTTTTTCATTCTAAAATAAATTAATAAAAACAAATATTTACATCTAGCTTTGTCCCGGTGCGGTTCGCTGCCCCGGGTATAGATTTCTATAATATAGAGCAGTGGTCTCCAAAGTGGGGTACGCGAGTCGATACATGGGGCTACGACATGATTAAAATAATACTCAAAATAAAATATTAAAATACTGTGTAATTTTTTTCCTAGTAACGGTATTTAGCACAATAAATTTGTATTCAATTAGCGCGTACCCCCGCTATTTATTTTTTCTACCTTAGGGGTACGAGATCAAAAAAGTTTGGAAACCACTGATATAGAGAACAAACATGCACTTTAGCATAAATGAGATCACTTTAGTAACTGAGGGATAGATGGCGTCACATGTATATTATTATACTCTAATTATTATTACTGTATTATTACCCATTTTGGTAAACTTGGCGAATGTAGCTAACAGCGATTTTGGAAAAATTTTAAAATTACCTTATTAATTAAGATCTCCTGATTACGAAAGTACTAAAAATAAGCGGTTTGAAAACTTGAAACATCCAAAGTTTGGATGTGTAAATTAAGCACTTTTTTCAACTTTTATTCATTAAAAATGCACTCAGTAGACTCTATTGCACTAACTAATGATTAATCAAGCATTACATTTTAGTAAAAAATATTTATTTACTCTATTTCGGCACATTTATTTTGAAACACTAATCTAACCTTAAAGGATCGCTTGATTTCTTAGTAAGGGGAAGGGAAATTCCTTTGAGAGCAAAACAAGAAAAAAAAATGCTTTAAAAATAGTTTTCATCAATAATATTAAATGGTAATGATTAATTAATTAATAATTAGTGTAATAGGTACTAGTGAGTGGATTTTTAGTGAATAAAAGTTGATAAAAGTGCTGAATTTACACATCCAAACATTGGATGTTTTAAGTTTTCAAACTGCTATAACTTTGGAAATATTGGAGACCGCCGCTTATTTTTAGCATTTTCGTAATCAGGAGATCTTAATTAATAAGGTAATTTCAAAATCTCTGGTAGCTAGATTCGCCAAGTTTACCAAATAACTATTTGTTAAAATACATTCAAACTTTTTATTATGTATGATATGTAATTGACATATCATACATATTACATAATACAATTTATGTCAATGTCATTAGAGCAAATATTTCCCAAAAAAGTGAACTTCGGATTTTAATTCCCATGTCTACAGTAACTAGACTGATGAGTCTGTAAAATAAAAATAGTTCCGAAAAGAGCCATTTTACGACTGAAAAGAGTCCGTAAATTAGCTATTTTAGGGACCGTGTACAAAAAAAGTATAACTTCCAGTAAACTATAAACAGTTAAGTGCACGGGAGGGTTTTAAATGTAGAACAAGAATATTCTTTTTATAATAAAAAAATTTGGTTCTAATAAAAAGAATCGAAATACCGTCGTATTTCTTAAATGTGATGTCCTATTGTTTTTATAACGATGTCATTTCATTTTGTGTGATATGCATATGGTGGTTCTGAAAAGAACCGATTTTGTTGGCTGTTGTTGAATACAGGAAATATTTATTTGGAGCTGGTATATTTAGTGACGGCTTTTGTTCCTTCACTAACAGCGTGCTTGGCAAGTTCACCAGGTAAAAGCAGACGAACAGCTGTTTGAATTTCTCTGCTGGTTATCGTCGACCTTTTGTTGTAATGGGCCAAACGCGAAGCTTCAGCAGCAATTCTCTCGAAAATATCGTTGACAAAACTGTTCATGATACTCATGGCTTTACTGGAAACACCAGTATCGGGATGAACTTGCTTCAATACCTTGTAGATGTAGATAGCATAGCTCTCCTTCCTCCTGCGCTTCTTTTTCTTGTCGGTTTTAGAGATGTTTTTCTGGGCTTTACCAGCCTTTTTGGCAGCTTTACCGCTAGTTTTTGGTGGCATGTTGAACACTTTATATTTGACTTAACTTCAATTCAATGAAACTAAACACGTCTAATACAATTAGAGTCAAACTAACGAATGAATAATTTCCATTTAGGAAGGAGTACTTATAGATACTAGGGTCCTGCGCATAGACCACGCCTCAATAATATCTGAATTTGTATTGGTTACAGAACACATAGCGACATCGTGCATTGCCTATATATAGAGGACATTGCATATACAACGCACCATTAAAAGTTCATACCTCGAGCTTGTGTCTTGTGTGTTCCAAAGTTTTCTGTACATCAAATAAAAAATGTCTGGTCGTGGAAAAGGTGGTAAAGTAAAGGGAAAGGCAAAGACCCGTTCAAGTCGTGCTGGACTACAATTCCCTGTTGGACGTATCCATCGTCTGTTGCGTAAAGGCAATTATGCAGAACGTGTAGGTGCTGGTGCTCCAGTATATTTGGCAGCAGTTATGGAGTATTTAGCTGCTGAAGTACTAGAATTGGCTGGTAATGCTGCTCGAGACAACAAGAAAACCCGTATTATTCCTAGACATTTACAACTGGCCATCAGAAATGACGAAGAATTGAATAAATTGTTGTCTGGTGTAACAATAGCTCAAGGTGGTGTTTTGCCAAACATTCAAGCCGTGCTTTTGCCTAAGAAGACTGAAAAAAAAGCCTAAACTGATCAACAACACAATCGGCCCTTATTAGGGCCACCACAAATTTTAATCAGAAAAGAAATGTACTTTTCGATGTTTATACATTTTTTAAGTTTTCACTTCTATTCAAGAATTGATAAAAGTTTATAAAGCATTTCCTGTTAGTAGGTACTATTATTTTTTTAACAAACTAATTTACCCATTAATTTTTTACATATTACGTTTAAATGAACAAATCCGTTTTAAATACAAATTTAAAAATATCTGATGCGTCGTGCCCAATATTTTTATACGACACGGATATAAATTTGATTTTTGAAAAATACCGAAGTCGTAGCTAATACCCATGTGCTTTCCACATTCGATATTTTATTAATGTAAATTAATATTACGAGTATTTGATATCGGTACAAGAGCGTGAGGTTAGGTGTCTTGCTATCAATACAGTAACAATTTTATCTAAAAGATATGTATATTTCGACCTTGAGATATATCCTATTTATCCCTCTTATTTCAGATAATTGGGATCCGTAATCACAGTAAATGTCAAATAAATTAAATTGGTCACACTTTGACATGAGTGAAATATATTTTACAATGATAAGAAAGTTCTTTTTAAGTTTATGAATGGTCGTAGATGAAAGTTTGTGCACAACTGGTTGAATACATTACTATCATCACAATTATGTGACAATATTTCTACTGTTTTTATAACGATGTCATTTCATTTTGTGTGATATGCATATGGTGGTTCTGAAAAGAACCGATTTTGTTGGCTGTTGTTGAATATAGGAAATATTTATTTGGAGCTGGTATATTTAGTGACGGCTTTTGTTCCTTCACTAACAGCGTGCTTGGCAAGTTCACCAGGTAAAAGCAGACGAACAGCAGTTTGAATTTCCCTGCTTGTTATAGTTGATCTTTTATTGTAGTGAGCCAAACGTGAGGCTTCTGCAGCAATTCTTTCGAAAATGTCGTTGACAAAACTGTTCATGATGCTCATGGCTTTGCTAGAAACACCAGTATCGGGATGAACTTGCTTCAATACTTTATAGATATAAATGGCGTAGCTTTCCTTCCTCCTACGTTTCTTTTTCTTGTCGGTTTTTGAAATGTTCTTTTGGGCTTTACCCGCTTTCTTGGCAGCTTTACCACTTGCTTTTGGTGGCATATTGAAAGTTAAAGATACAAACTCAACACAATAACTATCTTGTGTTTACTGTTAAGTTGTGGAATGAAGACCGGCTATTTATAGATAGTCGGTAAGGCGCATAGGCCACGCCTTTTCTGTTTGCACAAATACTAGATTTGCATTGGTCCATTTAAACAAGTTTAATACCTATAAAAACAGCAAGCTTGTTTTTTTTAATTAAACTCATTCTCTCATTTAGAATTTAAATCTTACGAAGTACTTTACTCTCATATTCGTGAATTCGTGTTTATAGTTAATTTTACCAATCGAATTGAAATGTCTGGTCGTGGTAAAGGAGGTAAAGTAAAGGGAAAAGCTAAGACCCGTTCCAGTCGTGCTGGATTACAATTTCCAGTTGGTCGTATCCATCGTCTATTACGTATAGACAACTATGCTGAACGTGTAGGTGCTGGTGCTCCAGTATATTTGGCTGCTGTAATGGAGTACTTAGCTGCTGAAGTACTTGAATTGGCTGGAAATGCTGCTCGGGACAACAAGAAAACCCGTATTATTCCCAGGCACTTACAACTCGCCATCAGAAATGACGAAGAGTTGAACAAACTATCTGGTGTGACCATTGCTCAAGGTGGTGTCTTACCGAACATCCAAGCTGTACTGTTACCCAAAAAGACAGAAAAGAAGACGTAAATCTAAGTAATACATAGATTACCTTAAAAAATCGGTTCTTTTCAGAACCACCAAACATTTCAACAAAACTAATATTGTTTGTCTTTCGTATATCCGCGACCATGAGAAATATCGAATATCCCACTCATTTCAGGTTAGGTAATTTACAGCGACGAACCACTGAAATGGACATCTTCTTTTATTTAATTATCTTAAATTTAATTATTTTGTCACTTAATTTATTAAAAATAAAAAACACTTAACTAAAGTATTAGAAACATGAAATCGCTAATATTTTAGTAACCGTAGATTTGCTTACCCTTAAAAACTTTTACCATTTTTTTTAAATGTATATTATATGATTTGTTATAAATCACTTTAGTACAAAATATGTAAGATAACGACAACTGCATGTACTTCCTGCTAAGTTTTGTTTATAAGGATCGAAACTGAATTTTATACCAAATAACAACTTCCTCCGTAAATATTGTTACAGTGAAAGCAGGGAATTTAGTGAATGTCAGCAATTACTTGTTGCACCAGTAAATGTAATAATACTCATAACTATGTTTCATATTCACTAGTAAATGCTAGCTGTTACTAGTAGTAGTACATTCCCTAATAACCACTAGTAAAAGATGGAAAAAATTGCGGCTAGGTTGAATTTTCGATATGTTGTTACTGGTGGTCAGAAAGATAAAATCCCAAGTTGGCGTATCCCCAACTGTTTCGGAATCACCGCCACCTTGAAAAAATTTGGAAATCGTTTTATCTAGTTTCCTTTTAGTCGGAGGAAAAAAAGTTTAGAGCTCCAAATTTGCTACATTTTTTGTCTCAGGGTGAAGCCGAACTCTCTGTAGTGGGTTCCCAAAAAGATAGAGGGCGCCTAAGTTTCCAAAAACCAGTTTTTGCTAAGGATATAAATGAAGAAAAAGAAACGCTTCCGAACTTCTAAAATGAACATTTTTTTTTGAAATTTTGAGAGACAAAAAATGTTGCTAATATCGAGCTTTACAATTTTTGTCCACCGACCAATAGGAAATCAGATACATCGATTTTATAAATAACAAATGATAGATTGATTGTACAATTATTTTATAGCATAATTAACGGGAACTTGCGTGCACGTCACATTCTACTACGTTTAATTACTCATCTTTTAATTTGTTTTAAAACAAACCCGAACAAAAACAGCACCTAATCGATCGTCGATCATAAAAGTATAATGTAAAGGCACCAACATGAAAGACAGACCTGCGGAGAACCAAAAGATAAAAAAATTGATGACGTGCACGCACGTACTCGTAAATTTTACTATGTATGACATGTACCGCTTAGAAGCAGTGAATGCTAGTAATTACTAGTTAAAGTCCATTTTAATTTGCTTTATTCAACTTTTACTGACTAGAAACAAAAATCAGTAAATGTTAACTTTTACTAGTGGCAGCTGACATTCACTGACTAGTGATATTCCCCTTTCAGCCTTTCACTGTAACATATACATATAATAATATATATAGGTTGGATTCTTTCAACTAGTCCGTTTCGTCACAAATTTATTTCTGATCTGCAACGTACCCTGGTAAGCGTTCTTTATTCACAAAACGATTAAACGAGAAAGACAGTGGTAGGGAGTATAACATAGTTACCTAAAGCATTTGCGTCGTACGAAAATTAAAAAAAGAATCCAACTGTAAATAAAATGATAAAATAATAAATTCAAAAACATTTTATTAATGAAAAAATAATTTCTTTTTCGATTGCATAAACAATCTTAATCTGCTCTAAGACATTCAGTATTTTCAAAAATCTTAAACTCAGATACTATTTAATTAACAATATTTTACGTAAGTAAATGAGATTTCACTGTAGTGGTGTTTGCGGACTTTGTAATTAGAGTTTGGTGCTTATTTTATGTACGGAGTCAGGACAAAGGATATCCTCAGTCGTCAATTTAAAGATTCTAACACAACACAAGTGTATAGAATAGAGTGCCATGTTCGATAGGAACAGGTTTTCCCGTCCCCTATTTCTAAGTGAAACATAATAACGGTTTTCACAACTCCATACATATTCGGTTTTTATGGAAAGTATATTAAAATAGGTCACACAGTATAACTACTCAACTAAATAAAATCGTATACATACTAGGATCCAATTTTGCTTTGTAAAATATATGGTGGTTCTGAAAAGAACCGATTTTTTGTGGGAGCGTATTTAGGATAATTAACTAAGCACGTTCTCCGCGGATACGTCTGGCCAGTTGGATATCTTTCGGCATGATGGTTACACGTTTGGCATGAATAGCACACAAATTTGTATCTTCAAACAAACCAACCAAATAAGCTTCACTGGCTTCTTGCAAAGCCATAACCGCAGAACTTTGGAAACGCAAGTCAGTCTTGAAATCTTGAGCAATTTCTCTTACTAACCGTTGGAATGGCAATTTACGGATTAGAAGTTCTGTACTTTTTTGATAACGACGAATTTCTCGAAGAGCCACAGTACCAGGCCTGTAACGATGTGGCTTCTTTACACCTCCGGTAGCTGGTGCACTCTTCCTCGCAGCTTTAGTGGCCAATTGTTTACGAGGTGCCTTACCTCCCGTAGATTTTCTGGCAGTTTGCTTAGTACGAGCCATTACTACACTCTATGAAGTAACTCAACAAGAATCAAGAATTATGATAGCTTGGGTTGTAAAAACGCACTTCTCTTATAGCAGTTGGGTTATAAACGCAACAACGTGATTGGTTGAATAGTGGAATGTGGTAAGAGAGGGGATAAACTCTTATTATAAAACGAGCTCGCCCTCAAAACTTGGTCAGGTTGAATTTGAACGAAGCGTCCGCAAGAGTTCCAATTGTATTCGCTAAGTGTTTTGAATAAATTTATATTGATCGAAATGACTGGTCGTGGTAAAGGAGGAAAAGGTTTAGGCAAAGGTGGCGCTAAGCGTCATCGTAAAGTATTGCGTGATAATATCCAGGGCATTACCAAGCCGGCTATTAGACGATTGGCTCGTCGTGGTGGAGTGAAACGTATATCTGGTCTGATCTACGAAGAGACTCGTGGTGTTCTTAAGGTATTCCTTGAAAACGTCATCAGGGATGCTGTTACCTACACTGAACACGCAAAAAGGAAGACTGTAACCGCTATGGATGTTGTTTATGCCCTCAAACGCCAAGGACGTACTCTCTACGGCTTTGGAGGTTAAACACAACTGACTCATTCATAATTAACAATAAAAAAGGCTCTTTTCAGAGCCACCACATTATTATAAAAAAAAAAAGTTTCTTGTTATAATTTAATAGTAATATACATATAGAAAGCCTACCGCTATCGCCCAATAATTACGTTTTTCATTTTCAAACAAATTAACAAAATAGTATATTATAAACCAGGCGGAGAAAGCTCATATTATATCCGGGCATACATTTCACAGCAGAGGCGCTAGCCGAGGCAGTAGAATGTATGTGAGGCAATTAGTAGACTTGCGCCGCCGTGTATTATACACTATTTTTTTTTCAAGCTTTAAATTAGAATATTTCTTTGATATTTTGTAACATCATTTTTAGGTTAGGTTCAAATGACAGTTACACATTTCATTCTTTTTACTTTCTTATACGAAGTAATAAGAAATTATAGTAATCGCGATTTTTTTCGACTTCGAGATTTTGATGGATTTTCACGTTTTGAGGGCCTCTGAATCCATTTTCGCCATGATGTCTGCCTATGTGTGTCTGTGTGTATCCACGATAACTCAAAACCGACTTATCAGATTTGATTCAAGTTTCATAGTTAAAAGTTTGAACAAAATTGTGGGTGTCACATTAAATCTTTTTCATCTAGCACCAACACAAGTGGTACCTGAAGACATTTTTAGTTTTTTTAGGGATATCTTGAAAAATAAACAATTTACGAATTTTTTTTATTCTTTAACATTGATTTTGAACAAATTTAGTTTGAATTTTTTTTTTAAATTCCGTCAAAAAAATTTCAAAAAACGCGATATTATTAAAACACTTATATTTCTCATTGTGCGCGTTGAATCCGATAGCCGAGATAGACTAGTGACTAAAGGGACTTGACTGCCAAACAGAAGGTCGCGGGTTCGAATCCCAGAATGACCATTATTTTTTTTATTTTACTGGTTTCTATGGTAACGAAAACAATAATAATAAATAAATGTGATTTTATATTAATAACGTATTGAATGTCGACTGCATGTTATTATTTTCCAAAGATTAAAACTGTATCATGGTAATGTATAAGAAAGTCATGTGTTGGACACATCAGATATTTTAGGTTAGTTGCGCAGGTATCTGTCTGAATGAATTTACGATTCATAGAGGGAGACACTCTTCCCATGTTATTTCAATGCATTTATTTCAGCTCCGCCGGAAAAAAAATGATTTCCTTCAATATAAGGTTGTGAATAGTATATGTATTATCGAAATTATTATACGCTTGAAAAAAAAACAAATATTTTGCAACTCACTTTCTCATTTGGGAAACTCCCAAAAATTTTATTTACTTTACAATTTACATTGCTAATGTGCAATGTGTATTGGTACTTGATCCGCTGAAAGGTTGAAAAGTCTTCGTTTTGGAGGTACTATTTTAATGAATATCGGTATAAGACTGTCGCTGAAATACTCGCAAAGCCCACATAACATTACAATTCAAAGTATAATTTTCAGCAATTTATAAAATTTCGTTAAGAATTAAATACACGGGAGGGTTGTTTTAAATTAAAAAAAGCTTTCATAAGACAAGTATATTCTTTTTGTAATAAAAAAATTTGGTGGCTCTGAAAAGAACCGATTTTTTTATGTTGATGAAAAGTAATTCGTATTTATTTGGAACTGGTATATTTAGTGACAGCCTTCGTTCCTTCACTGACAGCGTGCTTGGCAAGTTCACCAGGTAAAAGCAGACGAACAGCTGTTTGAATTTCTCTGCTGGTAATTGTCGACCTTTTGTTGTAATGGGCCAAACGCGAAGCTTCAGCAGCAATTCTCTCGAAAATATCGTTGACAAAACTGTTCATGATACTCATGGCTTTACTGGAAACACCAGTATCGGGATGAACTTGCTTCAATACCTTGTAGATGTAGATAGCATAGCTCTCCTTCCTCCTGCGCTTCTTTTTCTTGTCGGTTTTAGAGATGTTTTTCTGGGCTTTACCAGCTTTTTTGGCAGCTTTACCGCTAGTTTTTGGTGGCATGGCGAACAAAACTATGTAACAAAATGCAGAATGTTAGACTAAGACTAAAGTTTTCTTGCTAAAATGAGGTTATTTATAGTTATTTAAGTCATGCGCATTGACCACGCCTATTAACTGAAATACGTATCCTTATTTCTCATTGGTCAAATAATACTGTATTGTATTACGCATTCCCTATAAATAGGATAAATTGGGAACACTTTTCATTCTGTTCTTTGAACTTTGAGCGTATAGTCAGTGTGTTCGTTACTTGTGTTGACAAATTAAATCATTGAAGATGTCTGGTCGTGGTAAAGGTGGTAAAGTAAAGGGGAAGGCAAAGACCCGTTCAAGTCGTGCTGGATTACAATTTCCAGTTGGTCGTATCCATCGTCTATTACGTAAAGGCAATTATGCTGAGCGTGTAGGTGCTGGTGCTCCCGTGTATTTGGCTGCTGTAATGGAGTACTTAGCTGCTGAAGTACTTGAATTGGCTGGAAATGCTGCTCGGGACAACAAGAAAACCCGTATCATTCCCAGGCATTTACAACTCGCCATCAGAAATGACGAAGAGTTGAACAAATTATTATCTGGTGTGACCATTGCTCAAGGTGGTGTGTTACCAAACATCCAAGCTGTATTGTTACCCAAAAAGACAGAAAAAAAGACGTAGATCTAAGTAATATACAAATTACTTAAAAAAATCGGTTCTTTTCAGAACCACCAAACATTTCAACAAAAAATATTATTCTTGTCTTAATTTTATTTTGTGCTCATTAGTATAATTATTACTTCTATAGGAACTAATAAAGAAAGTGCAGAAATCGTGATTTTTCGACTTTGAGATTTTGATAAATTTTCTAGTTTTTTATAGAATAAAATTTTAAATATATTTTGTATTATCATGTAATAAAAAGATTTCGGTTTAAACCGATTTACATAATTTTGATAATAGAATCCTAATTTTAAAGACTTGTTAGAGACAGACCATTTCCTAAAAAATATGCAACTTGTAATTATGAAATAAACAGTTTTAATTGTTTGTTTTTAGAAGCAAAAAAAAGTTACTACCTTCATGAAATGAACGATTCAATTAATATTATCTATTTACAAATCTTGGCGCTAAATTTTAAATATAGGAGCATTAGTTCAGCTGGTTGCCCACAGTATCGCTACTGCAAGTAGCATTTTAGAGCCCACTCTTTTTTTCCTTTCTCTATGGTAAAAACGATACACAATTATGAATCAGGTAAGCCAATATAAATGGCTGTAAGCAGAAAACTCACCAGAATTCAAACTGAAAAATATTGTCGTGAAAATACTATTTAATCCGGATATTTAGTTTTCTCTTTTTATATAGTAGTTTTAATAAAAACGCATTAATTACCATGTTTTGAACCTGTTAAAATTTAGTTCCATTAAATAATTGTGTCGGGTGCATCTACATGACAATAAGCGATTTCTAACCTAAAATTGTTCAACAATTTCGGATAAAATGTCCTTTTCAGTGTATTTAGGATCTGTTGGTGATTGTTTAAATGCCTTGAAACAAATCCTGCCTCAAAACTTATCATTGTCATCACCTCAAAAGGTTGATATGCTTAATACTGATACTTTCACACCGTTTCACTAAATAATACATATTTTTTATTTTAGATTGTCGCTATCTCCGTAACGGCGAGTGTGGCTGTTGTTGCAGTGTTGGCAAGATATTTGAAGCGCAATAAACGACAGGTAGATCTTGCAAAGCTTCGCCGAAATCATAATAATAAAAGAGCCAGAGCCTCTGGTCTTCGGAGTCCAAACGGCGGTAGGTGTTTATTCCAAAACTGCTCACAATCATTGATTGTATTTAATTAGTAAAGCAAGTAATGTTTATTTACTAACACCTATTTATAAGTATTATGTAAGAGCAATTTGGAAAGTCTTTCATATTGTAATGTTTCTATGATTTTGGTCTACAAAAATGTATTTTGGGTTGCCTATGATTAAATATGTACATGATACGTAAAACAATTCTAAAAATACAGTGCGATTCGAAAGAATCGTGTAATAGACGTCATAATTGTTAATTTTTTATGACGTCCTTAATAAATGGACATTTTTTGTACTAAAATAAAGAAACAAGGTGTCCTAAAGTCACTGGGGAGCTGTAATATATTATCTGCTTGCTGATCGATGCAAGATGTAGATTCTTATTAAATTCATTAAAAAACTTATGCAGTGGTTAAATTAAAATGTTTGTTTTGAAAAATTAAGGGCGTTCTGGTTAAGAGTGATATACAACTTACCTATATAATGGGATATCCTATAAGTATATTTTTGGATTATTCTACATTTAATTTTAGGTGTACAGTTTTTTGCAAAAAGAAATTTTGCAGATATGAAAAGTCTAAAACATATTTGATATCTTAGCAGTAGCTTATCGATCAGTTTCTAAAAAAATTAATCAGTAAAAGAGGAAAACCTATAGAAGTATGTTGATAGAGGTACTTATAATAGAATAAAATTTTATTTTTTAGATAATTAAAAGATCGATAACTTTATTCTTGTTAAAGAAAATATCTAAAATTTTACTTTTTCAAATGGAATCCTAACCCTCCTGTATTTCTATTGGGTATGTTTTATAAAGAATTCAATTCTCTATCTTTGTCATGCAGTAGGTAATATTTAAATCTAAACTTAATGTACAGGGTGTATCAGTTTTAATCGAGCAAACTTTAGTGGTACATTCTCCTGGTCGTCCTGAATCGGAAAAATGTATATTATATACCTCTATCTCGATTCCTAAGAAAGATACAGGGTGTTGAAGTTTACAAGAAAAAGTTATTTTTTTGCAATAATTTCCATAAAAAAGCTTGGATTCAAATAAAATTTAGCATGCCTGCCCTCCTCTCTAAGGACAATTTTATAAAGATATTTTCGATTTAAGGGGGCACCAGTGGCGTGTAATTCGATCACATGTCAATTATTTCAAAGAAAAAGTAACTTCAACACCCTTTCTTATGAATCGAGATAGATGTATATAATATACATTTTTCCGAATCAGGACGACTAGGAGAATGTACCATTAAAGTTTGCTCAATTAAAACTGATACACCCTGTATGTATATGTATATTGTAATAAATCTCTTAAGACCATTTTACCCGAAAAAAGTACATATCATCAAAGTGGAAGAAGATTACCTTACTTTTTTTGTAAGAATAATTAAAATTTGATGTTAAATTGAAAAAAATTAACATAAAAAAGTTGGAATACATTTTACCCCCGACCCTCTGGTTGCAGCGCACCTGGTTAAAATTTTTAAACGATTTTTGCATAATTAAATTTCAAATTTAATAGACATCTAGTGTACTAAATTTCATAATTCTACGTATTCCTGTTTCGGATATATTTATAAAAAAAAATTGTCAATGTGCTCCCATTGGGGGGTTGTACAGGGTGTCCCATTTTCGACACTTTTGTGGGGTATTGGCGTTATTATCAAAGATAGAGTGTTGCGGTTTTCACCTTCCTGTCCTACTTTTTTACGAAACGAAAGATTCCTGGTTCAAATTTGTCATGGCTCTCTTAGTTTTTAATCTACAGAGTGATTCTGAAAATCTTTGTTTTTTAGACACCCCTCGTATCTCCGTTATGCGTCTACTTATCAAAAAGGTGAAAACTGATCTTGATAGAGTCTTTTACGTAGAATTCAGTGGCGTAGGCAGTTTTTGTGTAAAAGGTTTAGTTTTTGAGATATTGCCCAAACTTGTTTTTTTAAATGGGACACCCTATATACTATTTTTTATATTGATTAAGCAAAATTTGGGCTTTCCAAAAATATATAATACTTAATATTTATTTTGAAAAACAAGCTCAAAATTCGATATTTTTAATAATTTTCTTTATTTATAACAGTAGGCTATGGCTAATTTTTTAGAAACAAATTTAAAATTTTCACAATGAGTAATTATTCTAAAGCTAAAGACTTCAAAAGATAATTTTAATGCATTATATAAAACATACCAACATATCATACTTCTCATAATTATCATAAACGGCCATTGTAATAAAAAATTAAAAGTAAAATAAAAACACCTACGTAAGAAAAATATTTCATCAATAATGAAAATCTGACAAATCTGTCAAATTTTGCATTTGTTTCTAATAAACTAGCCATGGCCTACTGTTATAAATAAAGAAAATTATTAAAAATATCGAATTTTGAGCTTGTTTTTTAAAATAAATATTAAGTATTATATATTTTTGGAAAGCCCAAATTTTGCTTAATCAATATAAAAAATAATATATAGGGTGTCATATTTAAAAAAACATAAGTTTGGGCAATATCTGAAAAACTAAACCTTTTACACAAAAACTGCCTACGCCACTGAATTCTACGTAAAAGACTCTATCAAGATCAGTTTTCACCTGTTTGATAAGTAGATGCATAACGGAGATACGAGGGGTGTCTAAAAAACAAAGATTTTGAGAATCACTCTGTAGATTAAAAACTAAGAGAGCCATGACAAATTTGACCCCGGAATCTTTCGTTTCGTAAAAAAGTAGGAAAGGAAGGTGAAAACCGCAACACTCTATCTTTGATAATAACGCCAATACCCCCTAAAAGTGTCGAAAATGGGACACCCTGTACATAGAAAGCATTTTTCAAACTATGTTTATGGGAACTTTATTCTTATTGTTTATTTTTACCATAGAATTTACTTTACATTATTCTAACTTTAATTTTTAGATTCAAAAAACATTTCTAGAAACTTCGGGACAACTCGGATATCTTCGTATCTAATTGGAAAATAAAAACATAATAACTTTATGTTTAGATATAAATATACACAGGCATATATTCAATGAGGAGGATGCCCCTGATGTCCCAAAAAACTGTTGCAATCAATTTTCAAGCAGAAGCTTGCGTCCGTGCTTTTTGGGGGTGGAGACCCATTGCTTGGATTCTGTTTTTGTCTCAGGATGTTAGTTGTGCACCCAACTCTCGTCGCTCGTCACAATTTGTGCCAAAAAGTCAGAATCAAAGTTTCCAAATGACTTTCCGAAATTTTATACTCTAATTTTAAGTTAAATACTCATTTTTCCTCACAATTCACTTTATAAAATGGAAACCAATTACCACTATTAACTCTGTAAAAATATTCTTTCATACAGTTGTTATATTTTTTATTTATCTTTTATCTTAGTAAAGAACCGTTTTTTAATGTAAGTAGGTAGATATTTATATAAGACAGTTTATATTTATTTTTGGTCCTACAATACGCAGTGTCTAAATAATCCAGATTTTTTCGGGTAAATATAATTTAAAACGAAAAAAAATTGTTATCTTCAACAGTTTTGGTTCTTTTTTACTAAATTCCCTTAAAAGATACTCAAAAAAATAGCTGAGTAACCCTTCCACAAGTACGCCACTGGATAATATTCTTTTTAATATAAGACCATGAGATAGTAGTTTACTTAAGACGTACTGATTCAGAAAATATCAGATCTCTGTGTTAAACCGTTTTCTCTAGAAATACCCAAAACATTTGGAAAAAGTATTTTCAACATCCCGTATTTTAGAAACGATGCTTTTTTGTACGTACCTCCATTTTTTGCACGATTAATTGGACTGTTAGTCGAAAAAACTATACAAACAATAATTTCATATACAGTTGGATTCTTTTAAGTTGTCCGATTCGTCACAAATTTCTGATCTGCATCGTAGGTACGCTGTAAAGCGTTTTTTGTTCACAAAACGATTAAACGAAGAAATGGAGTCGAATATAGTTGCCTAAAGCCTAAACAACGAACGAGGTTTATGCTTTATACGAAAATTAAATAAATTAAAACAATGACGAAACGGACACGTTAAAAGAGTCCAACTTTGTGTATATCGATAGTAAGCATAAGGAAAATTTGTATATATTTGTATATACTCGTACACTTACTATAATGTCAGAATGCAACATTTTCATTGGAGAAAATCTTTATTGATTGTTTTCCAGATCGGGGAAGTACAGCAAGCAGTACCGGCAGAAGAAGTGCTACTTTTAGTAACGTCTATGGAGAACGTTATACGCGACAAAGTTCCATTATTGTCAGTGAAAAAGCCTCAATAGCCTCAGGAAGCCTCCTCAGCGGTGGTATGACGATTCCGGAAGTACCTAATCATGTTACACCTCAGCAGCTAGGAGTCATGGGTAAGTCCACTTTTTTCATGTATGACTCTTATTTCAAATCAATTTTTACAAAAATATATCATCTGGTTGTTTGTTACTTGAATAGCCAAGAGAACATATCTGATGTGTTCAGCACATAACTTGTGGATTTAATTCTGATTTGAAAAAATCACTAGATTTTCTTATTTACTTAGTACTTATAAGAAAGTAAAAACTGAAAAACAAGCGAGCTAAACAAACTAACTAAAGTGTCTGAGTATTCGAAATGTGCCAATAAATTAGAATGTAGAGTAACATTGTTGCTATTAAAGAATTAAATCATAATTGGGAATGATGTGCTGCTATAAACAAGTGTACCACGTTATACATTCTATTGTGTGTCAAGGGCAGTTTAATAGGAGCCATATTCATTAAACTCTGACAAGTGTCCGTGTTGTAGCGATGAATTACAACACCAGAGCATGTAGTTTTCTTTAGGACAAAAAAAAATATCTACTTGTTGACTTACGAGGTATAATAATCTTAGGTGATGCACAGTATTTGTAAAAACCATTATTAAATATGATTATTACAAAAAAAGGGGTTTTAAGTTGTAACCAAGTAACTAAAGTTTAATTTCAAAATTTTATATGTACACTATTGGACAAAAGTAAAGCAACAACTATTAATTTTGAAATATGTGAACAGAAAATGAAACTTACATTTAAAAACATGAAAAATATGATGTAATTAGTTTTCTATAGTCAAAAACATTTGATCTGGAGATTTTATAATATTTCTTATTAAGTCTCGATAAAAAATTAAAACCAATTGTAGGAAAAAGGAGTCGGACAAAAGTAAAGCAACATTTCAATTTTATTGAACTAACTGAACACTGGCACATATGAAACAAGTTAACAATAAATATAATATTTTGTAATTTATTGCATATCCATTACTTGCAATAATTTGCACGCATCTTCTTAGCATCGACGAGATTAATTTTTGTATAACACTTTCCGGAGTATTCCTCCAAACATCGTTGATTTTGTCGATAAACGCCTGCTTGTTTCTAAATAATTCCGGAGTATTAGCAACTACAATGAAAGAGGACATCTAGAGATTGCACCAAAATCCGGACGACCACGGAAAACCACAATCCACACGGATAGATTAATTAAAAGAATTAGTCAGAATGACTCTTTCAAATCAGTTCCAAGTATTAAAGCAGAAATTGCGAGCCTAAATATTAGTTGCAGGACTATTCAAAGGAGGCTGGTAGCTGTAAAGCTGTTCAGTAGAAGATCTACAAAAAAACCTCTAATTTCAGCAAGAAACAGGGCCGCCCGACTTGCCTTTGTACATGCTCACTTGAATTGGACCGTGGACGACTGGGAAAAAAATTTTTTTTAGCCATGAAACCCGGTACACGATTTTTAATTCCGATGGAATGCGTCGTGAAGACGACCAGTAGGTCAGAGGTTTAATCCAAAGTTTGTTACACCAACCGTAAAGCATGACCATGGAAGCGTGTTCTTAGGGGGTTTTTTCTCATGGAATAGCGTCGGCCCCGTCCATTTCAATGATGGCGTCATGGATGGGCTTGCTTATAGGGACATTCTCCAAAACACAATGCTGCCTTATGCAGAATGGGAAATGCCCTTACACTTCATTTCCCAACATGAGAACGACCCAAAACGCAAATCACGCATAGTAACCGAGTAGCTAATAAGAGAACGTGTTCGAATTTTGGACTGGCCAGCCCAGTCACCTGACCTCAACCCAATAGAGAATCTGTGGGAAGAGGTCGAGAGACGAATTAGAACGGAATTATCTAGAAACAAGCGTTGATCGACAAAATCAGCGATGTTTGGAGGAATATTCCGGAAGGTGTTATACAAAAATTAATCTCCTCGATGCCAAGAAGATGCGTTAAAATTATTGCAAATAATGGGTATGCAATAAATTACTAAATATTATATTTATTGTTTACTTGTTTCATATGTGTCAGTGTTCAGTTAGTTCAATAAAATTTAAATGTTGCTTTACTTTTGTCCGGCTCCTTTTTCCCACAATTGGTTTTAATTTTTTATCGAGCTTAATAAGAAATATTATAAAAGTATGAATCTCCAGATCAAATGTTTTTGACTATAGAAAACTAATTACATCATATTTTTCATGTTTTTAAATGTAAGTTTCACTTTCTGTTCACATATTTCAAAATTAATAGTTGTTGCTTTACTTTTGTCCAGTAGTGTAGATTATGTAGAGCAGTAATTGTTTTTAAGATTTTTTTATGTATGTTAAATATTTCAAAATTGTTATAGTATACAGGATGTGTCACTGCGAAATGACAGTAGACATAACTCTATTACTGAATATAATTTTAATCTGAAAATTGGTACATATCACACATCCATTACACAAAGTGATCTCTTTAATGAAAATATTAGAAATTTACTAAGTATGTACATATTTCCGGTATAACCGGATAATACCTTAGTTATTTTAAGTGGAACATTTTATATATTATTAAATTTTTGTATTCTACGAGTACATTTAATTTTAGGTACAAAGTTACCAAGATCCTGCATCCTGCCTTCTTAAGGTATGGTATTCGAGAGAGGTCACATTGTGTAATGGTGTGCCACTTTTCAGGTTTAAATTTTATTCATTAATACAGTTATGTCTATATACTGTTCACTCGTCGTGAGACACCCTGTATACAAGATTGTCCATTACTACGAATTTGCTGAATAGTTTAGCTTAATAGATAGTGTTTTTTTTTGAGTTACGTTATTTTAGCTTTAAATGAACTACCCCGTGTATTAGCATTCTTAAAATCCTTATTAAATACATAGGGTGTTTCCGTTTTTTGTAGCAGGACTTTAACACTCGATAGAACTTTTAAAATTAATACAAAAACTTTATACAGGGTGTTTCCTAAAACATAGGTCGGCAAACGCTTAGTTTTCGAGATAGAGGGTGTTCAAACTAAATTTTAAAATACAATTTTTTTATATAGGTATTAAACATTTTTTAACGTAGGTATTGCATTAAAAATTGAACTTTATTGACTAGTCCGGTAAAGACTTTTTTGTCGATCATTTATTAAAGATCTAGTTAATGTAATAAAAGGAGTGTATTAATAACTCAGTTTAATGCATACATGCACATTAAAAACATTGTTGAGATTATGAGATTTGCTAGGTAACCAACAATATATTATATTATTGAAACATGCATTTGGAACTGACACCTGCCGAAATTAATTAATTATGTCAGTGGTATTTTGACTTATTGCATATTATGTCAGAATTTGGATTTTGCCATGGAACAAAATTAGATTATTTTCATTCTAATAAAGAGCGATCGACAAAAAAATATTGTAATCAACATGAGTGTTAATCGGCGATTAATAATCTCGACTCATTAACGCGCTCGCTGCGCTCACGCGTTAAAATCGTTTCGATTATTAATCGCTCTTATTAACACTCTTGTTTATTAAACTACTATTACAAGACACATTTTGTGTTGTTGTTTGTTTGTAACTACTTAAAAACATTAGTGTTTTAAAATTTCGATTTTTTACGATTTCCGGAAAAATTTAATACTAAACATGTCAGTAAAATGTCTCACTTGACTCGGAGCTTTTCTTGACTTTTATGTAAATAACTATTACTTAACGGTACAATTTCATTGCCATAATATTAGTAAAATATCTACGCTTTATCTTCCCCAGCAACTTGGATATTGACAATTTTGAAACACCCGTTATACATACATATGAAAATCACCTACGGTAGGTGAAACATACATATACCGTAAAGTTGGGTTACTTTGGTCCACTTTTGAACTTTAGATTGTAACAACTTTTAAACTAAATGTTATTAATTTTTGTTTTTGGTTGCATTTTATAGGTCTGTATTAGTACTTTCAACTTTGAAATTGACAAGAAGCTAAGAGCATTCTAAATATTTTTTTTTGTAAATAAAGGTGGCCAAAGACGGACGACCAAGTTAGGTTACTTTGGCCACACGTTGTCTTATTTAGAAAAGCATAGATACGCAAGAGCATAGGTGACTTGGGCCATAGGTATGATCGCCAAATAAGTTTGTAGTATTTTTTAGACATTTGGGCATAGAAATTAGTCAAATAGACATCCTTTTTATTTTTTATTATCTAGTTTTTTTATAAATAAAGTAACGAAATGCTTTATAATTGTTTTAATTGTAAATTTCAAAATAAAAACTACATTCTTTGATAAAAAAATAAAGGAACACATTCGAAAATGTAGTTTAGAATAGTTTAGGAATAATTTTCGATTTCCGGTATCTTGAAGAAACCCCTCTTGCATGGGATAGGTGTCTTTATGATCTGCAAAATCTCTTCTTCTGTGTACCAGATGACGTCGTCTGGCGTGGGCCATTTCCACTGAAGCAATCCACTTGGTGCAAGAGATTTTATTTTATATTCTTTTACATCTTCTTTAATTTCCATAACCTGTCCAGGATAAATCTTTTTTTCAAATAAAAACAAGACAAACTTCCCGATTTTGACTTCATGGTTTTCGTTACATCCAATTCTTGTCTTTTCTTGTGTATCTTCGTTTTCACTTTCAAGCTCATTCAAGTCATGCTCTTCCTCCGATTGAAGAAAAATGTTAACAGAGCTGTCAGAGTCACTGGAAATCGTTCTAGTTTTTTTGTTGTGGTATGATGAGGTATTTTCCTGAACACCACTAGGACCTCCAACTGGTTCTTTTTGAATGTCTCCGATTGAAATGCTCTTCCCAGCTATTACATTGACTTTCTTTTTCCTGGCTGTTTGTACTCCTGGATCGGGGAATCTTCTTTCTTCAAGTAGGTCAATGACGGAGGCACTGACATTTAATTGGACGTTGGAATCGAGATTATTATTTGTTGGTATTCGCTCCAATACTTTCATTCTGTTTAGAGGGTAAATTCCTGCTTTTTCGAATCCACTTCTTAAATTATTCCTGCCTGGTTCTAATAAGGCATCTGTCAATGATTTAAGCAGACGCGGAAAATCTGATTTTGGAATCGTGGTATTTGCTCCACTTAGTTTATAATTTATGATTTGCCTCCATTTCATTTTCAGCGGACGAAAATATGCAATATCAAGTGGCTGACTGATATGTGTGGTGTTAGGTGGTAAACAGATGAATTTTATTTCATGTTGGGAACAAAGGTCCAAAACATGCATACTTAGATGCGAAGAAAGGTTGTCGCCAATCACAACTTTGGGTCCCTCTAAACGCCTTAAAGCAGGAAGAAGTAGGTATTCAAACCAGTCTTCGAATATAGGGCTCTCAAACCACCCGCTTTTAGAGCGATTATAACGGGTTCCACCTGGTCCACTTTCCATTCAAGTATCATACATATTTTTAGCCTTATACACTACATAAGGGGGCAAAACTGTGCCTAAAGCATTTCCACAAAACATTACACTTGTAGATTGTTTGGACGAGTTTAGGATACGTTCAGGATATTTGCAACCCCTTTTGTGATGACTTTTTTATTGCCTGGGTCGTCGGATAAGTTGGACTCATCGTAGTTCCACATATTTATCGGTGGAATCCCCTCTAATTCTCTCTCTAAGTGGTCAAAATATGTATTTATGCCATCAGGGGAAACAGCAGCGCGAACAGATTTTATATTTGCGGCAAACCTTTGTGTCAGTACTGGATGTCTTTTTAAAAACAGTCTTACCCATTCAGCACCAGGAAGATTATCTGTAAATCTCCTTATAACCTATTAGATTTAGATTTGAAGTTTCTTTTACCAAGTCGCAAACAGGTTAAACACGTGGTGGCCAAAGTCGCACCAATAGTAACAAATTTTGTAGTGGGTGACTTTGGCCACCTTCTAGCGATAAAATCTGAAAATTTAAATTTGCGGCGATAACTCATAAAGTTTCCTAAAGGTTGTATGACAGCATATTTCCACATGAGAATCATATATACCGCCTCGTCATTCGACTACAAATAAAGTTTTTGAAGATAAAAATTGCTCGCTTTTCATAAATGTTTTTATTTTATTTTTTTCCGGAACTAAAAAACAAATTGCATGGTGTAAGTAATTTTGTTTTAGTCCAATATAATCTATATAAACAGTAAAAAATCACATTTGGCCAATAAGTATTATTATAACGTAATTGTGCATAAATAAAACAAATATTGAAAAATGGCCAAAGTCAACCCTGGTGGCTAAAGTCATCCAACTTTACGGTACTCACTATATTATAATGTTTGCATCGGCCGATATTCTTTGCAAAACTAATAGGAGAAAGCAGGAGCGGAATAAGGTACAAGCAAAGCAAGCAGTCGCTTGGGGCGCGAAAATTGACATCAACGAATATAAATAGTCTAGATTTCGATATTGATTTTAACATACTTTGTCTTAATGTCAATAAAGCTATATATACTTTAAGGAAAAAGACGCAGAATGTAGATGTAAAATTCCTTGATCCGCCCCTGAGAGAACCAGCAGGTTTAACTAATATTTGTAGTTAGTATAATGGTAAAATAAATTGAGATAACAGTTTCGACTTTAATTTTATTTAATATCTACACATACATCAGATTTACATTTAGAACAAGTTTACTTTTTACATATTCAGTCCAATTTGAGATACTTATATCTGCCAGAGCACTGCCAAACATTCTTACTATCTACATAAAATAGCAACGTTGAAGTAGCGGAGGAACAAGAAACTTTTACAAAACATTACAGTAATAATTTTTAATTTAATGATTTAATTATTATTTTTTATTAGAATAAGCGCTACTAAACCAGTGATACTTAATTAAAATGATTATTCCGAACTTTATAAGTAATATTTAAATTATTGACGTTTACATAATGTTTTTGTTTGCATTATTTTTGAACGTCTATAATAAATATTATCTAGTTGTCTTACTACTCGTTCCAAATTCAAATCATGCTTACGTTTAAAATTGAATCTTGGCCACAACTAAGTGTACATGTTGTATTTTAGAATGCATAAACATTTTCTAAAGCCTTTAATTCTAAATGGATAAATCTTCAACGATGTTTTCATGATAGAAAAATACTTTGTACTAGCCATAAATATGGAATGAATTACCTACTAATATTTCATTGAATTGCTATAGCTATAGCACGAACTTCAAAATATCATTTATAAATACAAGAAAGGTTTGTACCAGTACTGGTTTACAAAAAGCCATAAAATTTAGCAAAAATATATCCTCGCCGTGTTACATTCTGTACCTACATGCAAAATATACATCTTTCGCCAATGATACAGCTCCCTCTTGCGTAGGAATCCCCCAAAACTACATGCTAAAACAGACATGGACGTTACTTGTCGCAATAATTATATCACCATTGTCACTCTTGAGGCATTCTTTTCACTCGTCTTCACTTATATGTACAGTCTATTTACACACTTGAGAATTAGTACCAAAAATAATATAATGCTCAGGATAAGTCAAATCTTTTTTTTTGCGAAATTATTAGTATGACAAATTCATGGCATTTTTTTTACCACATGAATACATTTAGAGTTTAAGATAAGTTAGAACACTAATTTGACTTAACCTGATATTCACATTATTGTGTCCATAGAAATGGTGCAAGAAATAAGTTAGATTTTTGCACCGAATTTTGTTATACTGAATCTTATAGATAATGTATTATTCTGCATGAAATTGTTGATAGAAACTAGAACCGGTCCTGGTTTTGACGTCATGACGACCTGAGATCCCCTCAAGTTTGTTGTTCGTTTTTATTGTTGAATTTTGTCTAAATAATAGGGAAGTATAGTACTAGTGATTTTAAGAAAAAATTATCTGCACAATATCTATGAACACATTATTGTATTTACATACAAAATTTTTCAAATTCCACTATCAGACGTGATCAACGTACTTGTACAAATAACTTAAAAAATATAAAACATTAGCTGCCATCATAAAACTAACTACGTATAAATTATAATGAAGAAGAATTATTGGATATTAAAATTCCAACAAAAACAATGGTAAACTGCAATATAATAAAAGCACAAAATGTTACTCAGATGTTTAACTGAACAAAAAGTAAAACTTTGAACCAATTCACACTTTTAGATCGGCCATGGTCGGATCATTATTCATGTTCACTAAGCATGAATCGGCTTTACAGGGAAATTTTTCGAAAAGTTAAAATAACAATAAGTGGAACTCTAGAAAGTTTGATATTTTACCATGAAGTCATTGTTGTCTTAGTAATTTGAAAAATGTAGTCACAATCCAATTCGTCCAAGACTTCATCAAGATATTGGATATTTTCTAAAAATTTTGACAGCTTAAACGTGGAGTTGCGATTGCTATTCCATCTCGGTACATTTTCCTGTTAGTAGATTTAATTCATGACGTCAGATCATTATTAGAAGAATTGGACTGTGCAATGATATTCGAGGTCAAATAGACTTTACTGCTATTATTTGGCCGTATATTTTGATTATACAATTTTGACATGTGTTTATTTATCTTCTTTGCTTACTACTGCTAATTTCTTTCATTATATATCCGAACATTTGTGAAGAAATTTATGCTACCTGAGCCTTATTTTTACAGAATTAGTATTTAATTTTAAAAATAAAAATTTATACGCACACAGTCCAAAATAGCGATAAGTTTTTATACTGAGTAATTATAAAAGAATATAACATCGCAGTTGCATGTCCAAAAAATATTTTTTTGATTCTCAGAATGTACAATTCTTTCAGCTTTCTGCAGTACTCAAAAATAATTTTACTTTTTAATCAACTAATCATACATCAAGATTGCTATTTTATTACGGTTATTACCGGTCCATAATTTTTGCAAGGCGGCACAGTATTCTTACTTTCACAACCAACTGCGATGTTACATTCTTGACATTGTGCATACACTTTAACTAGTCTAACAAAAATGATGAGACGCACAGGAGAATACTGTTGGACATAGACGTAAACTGTTTACAAAGGACGACTCAAGATCATCATTTTTCTTACACTTGTTAACTTATACATGGATGGCATTTATAAAGCTAGATTAAAATTTTATTTTGTTGTAGCTTACTTAAATTTGTATTGAAATTAATTAACACGTTTTATCTAATTTATCCTTAACTTAATCTATCACTTGAACTAAGAATAGTAAACTGGAACATTGTAAGAAATTTCCAAGAACATCTAGAAGAAGTATGATATTTTTGGGATATGTGACCAAAGTATGATAGTGTTGTTTTTGAATAATTCTGTATAGAAGCGCGGCACACATTATATTTAACAAATAATCAGTCGCATTTCGTCATTCTCACTTCATAACCAATCTTCCTCTTCCACGTTGTACAGTTTATATTTACGTAAGTCGTCGAAGAACTGACGAAATTCCTAGTAATGCAGCCAAACTCATTGCAACAAAAGCCTCCGCGCTATTCGCCTTATAAGATTCGGAATCTTTTTTCTTCAAAGACAGCGGATCATCATCTTCTACGTTACCACCATCGGACTGCATACTATTGTTGTCGGATTTCTTGTGTTGTCCCACGTCCAACTCATTACCTTTCTTTCTAATAATAACAACTTCCGGTGTGGCGATTGGGGTAACTTCCTGTGTAGTTGAAGTGGTTTTAGTGGTGGTGCTCGTGGTGGTTGTTGAAGTGGTGGTAGTGGTTGTCGTGGTGGTTGTAGGCACGTGACTGTTGTTATGCAGGAAATAAACAGGACCAAATTGGGCCACTACGTTGAGCATGTGGTACTCTCGTTTATTGTCTCGAATGATTGTTTCCTTTTTCTCGTTGTCTCTGTAGAAAGAGACAACGGTGGCGATGTAGGGTACATCGGATTCAGTGTAGTTCCCGATTAAAGTCACATTAACAGCGGTGCCTTGCTCGAGGATTTTTTCGATTGGTGCCAAATCAACCCGTTCGGAAGTATTTGAAATTGCCCAAGCTCCTTTCGCTTGTTCACCATTTGATAAATGTATACTGAAAGGAAGGCCTGTAAGAAGACCATGTCCTTTTCCCCAGAATATGGAATAAGTGTAATTGTAACTAATGACACTGTCGACTCGCTGCGGGTTTTCCTCTTCATTTTTCAACGTGGCTTGTCCCAATACCATTGGTTTCTTTACGTGTCGAGGTCTACCGAACTTCAAAGATTTCAATTCATAACGAATAGGCTCAGTTTCTACTAGAATCTCCCCTTCCTCAAACTCAATCTCGTTGTCGTTTTGGTCCACCAGAGTAAATGTCCCAAGGTTATCACTTGGATTAAACTTACCAATGTAATATGTTAGTGAACCTTCTTTATTGTGGCTCTTTGCAGCTCTTCTAGCTATGAAATTACGAAGGATATTCTCGCCACTTGTCACAGCCCCTTGTGATATAAACGTGTATTTGTTCTTGTGCACCCAACTTAGTCTGGCACTTCCTTCTATATTGATAAGTACATCGAATTGTTTGAATTCTATAACTTTTTTGTACAGAGACACGACGCATACTGGTTTTTTTGGTCGAAGTTGGCCAGATACCCATATGCTGTTAATTCTTGCTCTACAAACGTACACAGGTTTACTGGAAACGCTGTTTATCTCATCCTCTGTATCTTTTTGTTCAGCTGAAAGAAAATTATAGGAAAACAAAATAAATTTCAAGTAATTTCAGTAATGTAGGTAGGTAACTGATTTAAGTAAGGCTGCAAATAGTTTACATACGTTCCATGATTTGGTACGCAGCCACAACAGCATTTTCCAATAAGGATTCTTCATTGCCATCATTTGGTATCCATTGTAATGTGGTCGATGTAACGAGTTGATTCAAATTTTCAGCCAAGATATGAACGGAGGGTTCCGCTTGCACCCTTGTAAGCAGTATATTTATACCCACGACTAGCAGTGTGTATATTCGTAACATTTTAGACCTGAAACAAAACTAAAAATTAGCACATTATCGCTGAATTCAGAAATATTAAAGTCTAGTTAAGGGGGTATTTGAGTTTGTATTTTGTGTACAAAATCATGTTATCTTTCATAATAAATTATTGATGGTAATATCTAAATAAATTCAAATCTAGAAAAAGAAATATCCGAAATTCGGTTCGAACTCTTAACATCTGCGTATCCCTGTCCAGCAGTTGCCTCTAATAATTACGGCATACTCCAAACTGGATTCAATCAGCGCATAATAAGCAGTTTTAGAGTATCTATAAGAAAACAGAATGCTTACACATAGTCACATTTTAATCATTTTGAGCAAAATGAATTTTATTGTTTGAAATGCTGATCGTTCTTTCGAAGTATACGTTATTTTAACTGCTTATTTGCAGTGACTATGAGCTTTTTTGAAAAGTTTCATTGCTCTAGTTCATAATACTCGTTTCGTTAACAGCCACACAATGACAGGGTTTACTCGATTTGGCTAAAAATGTGACTTTGATCGTTTTTCCCGTGTATCCTTCACATGCTTTTCGCAATTTAATCCGGTGTTGAAATCTAAAGGAGGAAAATATTGACAGACACTCTTCTTACTAATAATAATAATTTAGTGTGAGACGTTTTTCTTTTTTATTATTGCGAATAGGGGAAAACATTTCCCCATTCCAAGTGTTGGCATTTTCTTGCAGTAAATGACTCAACAATTCGACACTTGTATTACAATGACCCATTAATTCTGGCTTTCCAGGATGAGTCAGTTAATTTTCTTTTAATTTCGGTTATTTTTTACAAAACATAAATTACCTATAAAGATATGCTGAATAGTTCAGTCACGCTTCCACAAGTATACCATCGGACAATATTGTTTTTGTTATAAAACGATCAGATTGTAGGTTAATTAAAGACTTATTAACCCAGAAAATTTCAAACCTCTATCTCAAACCGTTCTACTATATATCAGGTGTGTCATGAGTTCTTTATAGTTGTAGTTGAAACGAGATTTACAATTTTTCATCAAATTAGAAATTGTCATTGTCGTGAAGCGTCATTTCATTCATAAACGACTCTTCGACGCCAACTTTGAGGTGAAATTTTAATGAACACCCGATATAAATTTATCACTGTGTAACATTGCCTTATTATTGCAACTCTAAAAGATATTCACTTAAAGTAATTTGCGTAGCGGCCGTGGCCGGCGGGCGAAAGAAAAACACTATTTTTCATCACAAAATCTTATAAAGTAGAAAAAAAAACTAGCAAAATTATCTCATATGTTTGTAATTTATTATTAAATACTTGTAATAAAATTCAAACGTGAAAACTTATTTTTTTCAAATATTTCATCTGAAAAAATCAAGTTTTTACTGTTTGAAAATTGTAATATTAACAGAGATATAAAAATATGAAAATATCTGCTAAAGTATTCGGTTTATGTATAAGAAATAGTTAATGAAAGGGTAGAACATTTTATTCTCTTCAGGGTAGCATAACAATCAAGAAAATAAAGTTACCCAAGTTTTAATTTTATAAAAATTAACGCTTAATTTTAAACACCGTTTATGAAATAATTTTAGTGTATTTTAAATATTCTATAGACTTTTCATTTTTTATTAGTAATTTAGTTTTTAGAACCTGGAAAATTCGGGAACTACATAACTTCAATTTTTTTTAAATAAAAGTCGAAAATACTCGTGTTCCGTTAACTTTAAGAAGACACCTTTGTATCTATTAAATGTAGAATTTAAAATTTTAATAATATACAGGGTGACTCGGGAGGAACGGACCAAACTCCCGGAGTGTATTGTACACATGACAATAATGTAAAAAAACTCAAATGTTGTTATTCGGTTTTTATTTTATTTTTCAAGGTATAACGTCATAACAAAAAGTTTTTCCTTAGAATATTATTACGTATTTTCTTTGATAAAGTGTTACAAAGTGCCACACACTTATTCAAATCAATATTCAAGTCAATGGCGGTATTTTTGAAGATTTACTAAATACACAATGCTTAAAACCATGTGCGTGAAGAATTTTATTATGATGTCATACCTGGAAAACATAAAAATCGGATAACAACATTTGAGTTTTTTTACATTATTTTCATGTGTACAGGGTGGGGCATTTTTGATGTCTTTTGGGGGTTACACCTATTTCCACACTAGATAGAAAAAAAGTAATATCGATTTTAATTATAAATTTAATGCCGCTAACCAGATTCAGATATTTCTTGCCATTTTAGAGATATAAGTCAAATTTGACATTTCGACGATTTCGATGAAGCGTCATAACTTCTTTATTTATGAATATTTTTAAAAACTGTAAAAACATTATTGGTCCAGTTTTTTATGTAGATTACGAATTATGAAATCAAATTTTTCCAAGGCTACTAGATTTTGCTACAGAACCCAAACATGTTTTTTTAAATGGAAACCATAGTTGGCTTTGATCTCATTTTAAAGATCTTTTTTTTGCTTTCCGAATATATAAACATTTATATATTTATCTCAAAAAATAACTGAGTTTTTGATGATTTTCACTTTATGTCACAAATCTAGTGTGCCATGACTGAAATAAAATAAAATCAATAAACAAAAACTAGCAATAAGCAATTCTGAAAAAACTTAAACTTTAATAGAAAAAAAAAATTTAACATATTTACAAATAATTTTCAAATTGCCTTCCATTATGTTCAATGCATAAATTGCACCACTTTTCAACAGCTTTAATTGCATTTATATCAACAGGGGTAATTTTCCTAAAAGCTTTCTCAACATTGTTCATTAATTTATTATTCGTCCACTGAATTAGATGCCTTTTTATAATGTTTCATTTTTAATAAATCCCCAAAGGAAAAAAATTAACGGTGTCATGTCTAGAGATCTGGCAGGCCACGGTATCGGATCATATAATTTCTAAACCACCTGTTAGGAAATTCCAACTTGATGAAATTTCTAGTAATTTGTGCATTATTGGATGACGTCTCTCTGGATAAATAACTAAATATAATTCTGTAGCTTATTTGGCATTATATCTGGATAAAATTGTATACGATTCCAGGATATCGTATTTTTCAAAATTTGTGTAATTCTGCATTATTATTGATTTTAACTTTACACAAATATTAATTTTATTGACATTTGCTTACTGTAGCATTTGTTTATTTTATTTTATCTCAGTCATGGCACACTAGATTTGTGACATAAAGAGAAAATCATCAAAAACTCGGTTATTTTTTGAGATAAATATATAAATGTATAAATATATTCGGAAAGCAAAAAAAAAAGATCTTTAAAATGAGATCAAAGCCAACTATGGTATCCATTTAAAAAAACATATGTTTGGGTTCTGTAGCAAAATCTAGCAGCACTGGAAAAATATGATTTCATAATTCGTAATCTACATAAAAAACTGGACAAATAATGTTTTTACAGTTTTTAAAAATATTCATAAATAAAGAAGTTATGACGCTTCATCGAAATCGTCGATATCTCTAAAATGGCAAGAGATATCTGAATCTGGTTAGCGGCATTACATTTGTAATTAAAATCGGTCCCATGAGTGCGATATTAAATTTTTTCTATCTAGTGTGGAAATAGGTGTAACCCCCAAAAGACATCAAAAATGCCCCACCCTGTACAATACACTCGTGGAGTTTGGTCCGTTTCTCCCGACTCACCCTGTATAGTGTATTATATCGAAGTTGTGTCTACTTCCGACATAACCGGAGTACTAGACAGTCCCCAATATTTTCATTAAAAAGAGTCACTTTGTATAATGGATACGAGTATGTGTCAATTAAACATTAACAAATACCCTTTGAGGGTTACACCAATACTGCCCTGGGCAGCGATTTGAGTGGGACATTTTAAAATTTACCTCACATTTTCAAATCTCACCATAAGAAAAATCAGTAGTGAGTACTAACTTTTAATAATACAATAAAATAATCTTCTTAGGTTTTTTAGTTAGGCAACACTTATTTTTTAACAAATTCGTTATTTGTGTTTTCTTAATTATATGGTGAACAAGTGGATAAAATAAGATAAAATAGAAGAACAGAATATTGAGTAATTAGCCTTTAAAAAGCAACACAGAAAAGCAAATATTAAATTTCACTGTGGGACAGTCTGGAGTGTTTGTGATCCAATTTGAACCCGACCTTCTTGACCTGTAATAAATAAACCAGAGACCACAAAAATTTCTTCTTGGCTCACATTTATTATTTTGACTTTTTACTAGAAATTCTTCTTTATGAAAATGAATATTGTATCATTAGCACTATCATTCTAAAAGTTTCTAACAATTATTAACGACAGACACCCTTTACGTTGAGTCATATAGCCCGGATATTTAAGTGGTATAGGAAAAGGTAGCTGAAATATGAAATTTTGATTTGTCGGTGCACGTGCAGTCTGATGGTATCGATGCAGTCCAGACAGTTAATTGACCAAAGGCCCGTAAGGGTTGGGCTACAACCCTATGTAAAACCATTCCGAAAGATTATAAGTATATTTCCCCTTTTAAAATTAATAAAATTAAAAACAATTCTTGATAATGATAGTATCATTGCAACATTTCCATTTCCTCTTAAAAGGTTCATTTTTTTGGTAAATATTTGCAGACGAAACTTGTGCCTGATTCTAGCACCTTTTACTTGCTATCTGAATCTCACATAAAATCTTAGATAAGGGCAACTTGCATCATGAATGCAATAAAGTACACACAGACACGCTTCTGATATTAAAGAAAGTTCATTGAGACGGACGGGGTGAACTATGAACTCTTTCTAAAGTGTCTAGTATCTCACTTTACCAACTTAAGTATAAGAGCAGTGTTATTGCTTTACATTGCGGGGATTTGACACTCTTTCTGAGAAGTTTTGCGATTCTTTAGTATGTTAAGGAGTTAAGGAGTCGGTGCATGTTATATGAAGCTCTGTATGTGTGGAATAAATCAACAATATGAGAGGACGTTGACTTTACAATTCTAGATCATTTTTAATGTACTGGGTGCTACAGTGCATTTGTTCATAGATTAAGTCACGTTTAGTATTAGTCTGTGTTAATAAAATAAATAATATATTTTTTTATTCTTCAATATTTGTTTAGAATTAAATTTTGGACATGCTTTGTTCTAACTTTTCTCTGAAATCACTAAGTATATTTTTTGTTAAATGAATTTGTAAAATTAAACTTTACATAGTCAAATATCATAATTACAAAGATTTAAATAGAAACTAAAATATTTCATTATTCCGATATGTTTTATTTAAATTTTCAGAAAGCAGAATTTATTAACCTAATTCTACAACTTAAGTTGGGTTATGTTAGGTTAGGTTGCTGTCGAGGTGTAGACTAGTGCGTCCAGATTCATATTCAAAGAGGTTTTCTCTGTCGCAAATTAATAATATTAAAGACAAAATTGTAATTAATTTGAAAACTGGATTATTAATCTACACTTATTTCTTAGATTTCTCCAAAAAAATACGTGCTCGAAGTACTTAGCATCTAAATACATATAAAAGTTTCCATTAAATTAAAAATAACAAGTCAAATTATCGCGACTTTGGTCCAAAAACTTTAATATGTTTCTGTGAATTGTGAAACTTAATATTTTATTATGGAAAGTAAATGAATATTTTGAAATAATTTATTGTAGTATTCATCTTTATATAATTTTAGCTAATTTCAAAATCGCAGCGTTTTCCTTAAGCTTAAATGTCAGACAAGAAATAGTTTTTCTAACGTAGAAAATGTTTACACAATAAAATGCGATGGCCTTTAACTTGAACTTATCGCCTTTGGAGCGTACTTTTTTATCAATGCCATATAGTTTAGCGTGTCTAAGTACGCCGCACACTAATATGAGTAAATAAATTTTTCATTTGGTGGTGTTTTTCACTTTACGCCCATCAACACCAAATATTTGTGTTGCATCATTCACAGAAACGGTTATGACTGTGATAAAAGTTTAACACAAAAAAACTTGAATGGATTGAAGAGTGTGGCCAGGTTGAAACTAATTTACATACTAAATTTGAATTTTAAGCAGTCAGGTGTCTTAGTTACATAAAATTGTATAACCAAACAGAAGTTGTCAAATGGTACTGTGGTTTTATTGTAGTGCTATTATGTAAATTAAGTTGACGTTGGATAGAGATTTTTAAAAATAGAAATGACAATTTGGAATATTATTTATTTGGTGCTATTGAATAAATAATATAAAATATATTTAGTATGTAGTTCTTATGATAAGAGAATAAGAGTCTAAATTTCACACATACGTAAATAAATAACGGTTACAAACTTTTAGGTTTAGGTAAATAATGGACTCATATTTACGAGTTTCGATTCTAAAATATTTGAGATGAATACAGCATGTTTTTTTCGTTAGGTATTTCTAGAAGTAGAAAAAATATTCCGGATAAAAAGTTCAAAACATATGAAACCACATCAGGTTTAACTAGAGATACAGGGTGAGTATAAATTAGGAAAAGAGGAAAATAGTTCAAGAGAGACCTATAACTCTCTTTTTTTACTTACAGTAAAAATCTTATAAGAAAAAGTTGATTTATAGTTGAAAATAAGTCTAGATAAAAAAATTAAACTCGAAATCCGGAAAATTTTTTATATTCTAAATCTAAACACAAAAAAAAATTATAAAATGCTATTCATACTGCATAAGCGTTCGAATAATATTTGTAGTTTTTTTATGAATTGACTGTTTTTATTTGCAATTAGGTTAGGTTAGGTATTGATAAAATAAAAACTGAAGTTCCTAATTTGGTTCTCAAATTTATATTTTCACTTAATTTTTTAATTACAGATAATTTTTTATTATAACATTTTTGTTGAAAGTAAAAAATAGTTTTCTGTTGAACCAGTTTCATTTTTTTTGCACTCATGCATACCCTGAATATTTATAGACAAATTTGGTTTTCAGAGGCAGAATTTTTTATCAAAAATAACGACGCCCTGAATAAATTTGTAACAGTTATTCTATTACACCATGTATATTTAATAAAATATAATTCACAGCTAATTTCCATAATGTAATCAACCACAGGAATGTTTTTGTTGCGGAGATTTATGTATTTTATTACTTATAGTTGAACTACATTTTATTACTGTCATTATTATTATTTATTATGATATAACATATAATGGAACAATAATAATAGAAGTTCATACTATAGAAAAAATTTTAATTATTCGCGTGCTTCCATAGCGTAACGTAAAATTGTGTATTAAAATTTATGGTTTTAAACGCCAAAAAATTAATGTCCTTAAAGTAGGAAGAGCAAAGTCAGCAGAATCATAAATTGACACATAGACAATTAAAAGCTAATTAAGTGCCTTAACTAGAAATTAAAGGCTCCGGCCATTTTTTCAAAAATTGATGTTCTGCTACCTTAAAGTTAAGTGAGCAGAACATCAGCGAAAAAATTGTTTAAACAATAAAATAACTTTTTTGTTTAGACAGTATTAAAGGCTCTTTAAAGGCTTTCGGGCTGCTCTGATTAGAAATTAAATGCTCTTCGGGCGATTTGGAAGCAATATCGTGAAATGAGAGGGGCTAATTATCATATTTCAGTAAAACAAATTCTAGAATCTGAACGAAAACTCAAAATGATCAACCTTCTCAAACTCCAATCAGCTAGCTATCAAAGGTCAGCTTTTCCTGAAGAAATTTTCAGAATCGTGCGAGGAATTAAATCCTGACGACCAAGGATTCGTGTCTATTGATTTTGAAAATGACAATGATCTCATTGTTGGGGAAATTGAATGTTTGATATATTCTACAGAAATATCTGAAAATGATAACATGGTTTCGATTTATACATATAGCCGGTTATGTAACTCGCAAAATTGTGAGTAAATTAAATTGTACTGAAATATGATGATAATAATTAGCTCCTCTCATTTCACGATATTGCCTCCAAATCGCCCGAAGAGTATTTAATTTCTAATTAGAGCAGTCAAAAGCCTTTAAAGAGCCTTTAATTACTGCCTAAACAAAAAAGCTATTATATTGTTTAAACAACTTTTTTTTCATGTTCTGCCAACTTTTTGTCCAAGTCGCGAAATTGTTGATTTTCACGAGTAATACGAAGAGCATTTAATTTCTAATCAGAGCAGTCCGAAAGCCTTTAATGAGCTTTTAATTACTGTCTAAACAAAAAAGCTATTTTATTGTTTAAACAATTTTTTTGTTCATGTTCTGCCAACTTTTTGTCCAAGTTAGGGCAGTCCGAAAGCCTTTAAAGAGCCTTTAATTACTGTATAAGTGTATAAACAAAAAATTTATTTTATTGTTTAAACAATTTTTTCGCTCATGTTCTGCTCACTTAATTTTAAGGTAGCAGAACATAAATTTTTGAAAAAATGGCCGGAGCCTTTAATTTCTAATTAGGGCACTTAATTAGCCTTTAATGAGCCTTTAATTGTCCATGTGTCAATTTATGATTCTGCTGACTTTGCTCTTCCTACTATAAGGACATAAAAAATTATTAGAAATATTTTTGCGAATTATCTAACGTACAATGCAAAAAAAGATCATACACATCGGATAAACGGTTAAGAAAAAATCTAACATCAAACTTACTGTAAATTTTAGGTGGTGGGTTAATTTTGCGGCCTAGTGTACTATAAAACTATAAAAGAAATTTGTCGTATTGTCATAATTATAAATTCTAAGCTATTTCTTGAAGTAAAATGTATTGATACTCGTACCTCTCAAGGATATTAAATTTTTGTATCCGGTTGAGGTTTGATTTTATAGAAACTTTTTGTCATTTACATCAATATTGCAGTCAATCCATATAATTTTATAAATTTTTTCCTTTATGAACAACAATATAATTGTCAATATCCGCCTGATGGCGCCAAGAATTTCTAATGCTGCTAGCTTTCTCTGCGAGATCAGTTTTTTTATTACTTCGTAGATACGTTTGAGGATTACATCTTATTTGAAATTTATTATAATTTGAAAAATATGACTAATATTTAAATTTGTGGTTAACCCTGCACAAATGTAGATATATTAATAACAGTCAATGCATCGTCATTGGGTTTTAGTTTCGTGTCAAAAGTCAAAATACTACTTTGCTATTATCGCAATCCAACTAGCTTATCAAAATGTATTATGCGTGAGAAAATGTTAAAATTAAAATAAATATACTTTCGTTAGAAAATCCAGTTATGTATTAAGTAAGAGGTTTTAAAATTTACAACTATAATCAGTTCAGAGCGAATATAATTTTGCGTTTAAATATATTTAAAAAACAAACAACAGTTTAAAGTCTAATGAAAATGGTAACATAATTACTACTTACTAGCTTACTACTACAATAACGTAATTGTTTTGACCTCGCTACTACCGGATAAAATAAGAACGGAAATCTTACTGTAAAGAATTCGATATTATTTTTATATTACATGTACACATTCTTCTGGCGCATGCAATAATGACGCCTAATTAAACGCCTTACATAAAAAAGACACCAGGGAACTGAGACGGAGATTATAATGTAGATTAACAAAAAATGTAGACTTGCATATTTTGCACAATCGCTTTTAATTTAAGGAATATTTTAATTAGTTTTAATATAACGCAATTATATGGTTGTTTTGTTGCTTCTTCAAGTTATTTTGTTTACCACAAAATTTTTACACTATCTGTCTGTTTATGATAGTAAGTGGCAAAAGCTATTAACCTATTTAGGTTTTACCAAATTTTAGTTAAAAATTTTACTATTTGCCAGTAATTTCGAAATTTAATGTTTCAGATGATATCTTTATGTGAAATTGGTGCAAGTGCAAGTTTAAAACTACATACTTACATTAATTATTGTAAACTGTGTTTACGCATTAAAACACGAACTTTTCCACGTTTATTAAATAGATTGCACAAATTGGGTAAAACAGTTTTCTTTATTTAAAAATAGTATATGTAATTGTAAGTAGTTAAATCATCCGTTTTTACAATTTTTTAATAATTATGATGCATGAATTATGAGTAATATGCGTCCCTCTCTCTTTCTCTCTCAAGGGAGGAAAATGGGATATAGAGACGGAGATAGTGTGACGACATGTCTACTAAAAACAATCATGTAGAACAAAAATTAAAAACGGATGATTATAATAAAGAGAACTTTTTATTTTTCAACAATAATAATTATTACGGGAGGAAAGTAATGTTTACCGGTCGAGGACGAGTTTGCGCCTGAGAGATAGCGAGGAAACTAATGAAGTCTCTATACGAATTACGAATTCTCATAAAATTGGCACTACATATTTTGAAAATACGTCGAGTTTCTCCGGTTTGCGGTTTGTTGTATTGTTACGATTTCGTTTTGTGGAATAGATCATACCTAATTAATAAGCAACAGTGTAACGTCACTATTACAATAATTACATAACATAATTCTAAAGTAAACTTGTAATTATATCTGTATTCTGCATTACTAAAAATCATAGCTAAATGCATAATGATCGGCACTGAACTTTGCGGACAGACAGTTTCTTAACGATTTCTTAGTTACTAAAATGGTGATAATGTAATGAGGCGACGCATATGCAGCAAGCACATGAATTCTTGTCTATGAATTAATGCTCGAAGAGGCTTGGATGAAAATACGAAGGCCGATAGTCACGTATGGTAATTACAAATCATCAACGTGTATGTGGGTGTGTGACTAGTATTTTAATTATTACCATGAGAAATAGTTTATGTTTACAAGAAATAAATTCAAGCCAAAACTGCATGCATGGATAACAGAAAGAAAATATTGTTTTCAATTTTAACTATAATTGAAAGTACCTATGTATGTACACCTCGTGTAACGGAACTCACGGTTTTATAAAAAAAAAAATAAAAGATTGAAACCGATTATCACGCATTAGCTTAATTTGCTTTCTCTGTAATTTGATGCCTGTAGTAAAGGAAGATAATAAAATGAGAGACAGAAGGTACTTGCAAAAACAAACAGATCCTTGTTAGGTAATTTGATTCCATTTAATAAAGCAGCACAAACTTTTATACAAGATGCATGTAAACCAAATCTTTTTTCAAAATTGGAACAAATACTTTTGCAAATTTGTCTTTACTATATTGTGATTCTCTAGGTTTTTTATACCTTTTTTTAATATTTTTGGGGGCAACTAATACACTCAAAGGTATAACATTTTTAAATTTATTTCTATTCTAAAATCAATGTTATGGTCCATTTTACGCATCGCCAATTTACAGCCATTTCGCATACCTATTCCATATTCTATAATTACTACAGACAAATAATTTTGTAATTTTATAGTTCTAGCTATTGTAGTAGACCTTTCCAAAAGTAAGAGATAGACAATGTGCGGAAGGGTTCTGCGGTTATAATATGTATACGGTTTGGTCGATTATTGTCATATCTGCCTGGTCAAAAGCAAATTTAGAAGTGGGTCAATTAAAATTTTCTTGGTTGTGATCTTTACCTTTTGAACTCTAAAGATAATATTAATTCAGGTTTATTATACATATTTTTAAATGCAAGCCGATGCACTTACAATATTTTTCATTTTGACATCTCATTCTCATTATACAAAATCATTTCTTACTCTTACTCAGACACAGGGTGTTGAAAATGGTGTTTTTATTCACACTGTAACTCAGTAAGGAGATATTACCAATTTTTTTATTTTTTTATTACGCTGTAATTCAATATTCCCGAATTTACAGGGTGATTCAAAAGTAGTTAAAAACGTAAATATATAAACTGATAACTTTGGTCATTTAAAAAAAATTACTTCCCTAAAAATATATGGCAAAAAACCTAAGGCACCCTCTCAAAAGTACGTCAATGAACCATATTACCTTTGTCGTAATACCATAGACTATAGGTTACTAAAATACGAGTCCTAACAACTAAATGTTCGGACAAAGGTAAATTTGATTGTCTTTTTTCCATACGCGCAAAAGTTATCTAAATTAACTTCCATAATATTGATGGTTTTTTCTGTTATAATGCCAACATTTAGTTACATAAAAACGTAAATTTCGTAAAAATCCGCTCGACGGTTCCAAAACTGTGGCACTTTAACCCAGCAGGATGGGAAAATTGTAGAAACAAAGAATTATTATTTTCAAAACGTTGGATCTAGTAGTCGGATTTTGATGAAATTTACTTTATTGCAAAGCTGGATGTTGGTTTTCTTTACAAAAAAGTTACACAAGTTTTTATTTGGTGGTTTTAGGCATTTATCGGAGCTTCAAAGTTGCACCTTTAAAAATGATAAAATTTTCTAGTAACTGTTTTAAAGAATCACAGTTTTGAAACCGCTGGTTGGATTTGTGTCAAAAAACATTTAAATCAAAGCTCAATAATCGTACTATATTGAAAAAATCCTGAAATGTTAATATAATTTTTTTTTGGCATTTTTTTCGATTCCACAGTTCACTTTTCAAAAAATGTGTTTTTTTGAGGGTGCTACCTACATTAAAATAATCACAGTTTTGGAACCACTGGTTGGATTTTGGTAAAATTTACTTTATTGCAAAGCTGAATGTTGGTTTTATGTACAAAAAAATCCCCAAGTCTTTATTTGGTGATTTTAGGCATATTTCGTAGCTTTAAAATTGCACTTGAAAAATGTGACGTAATTTTCTAACGACTGTTTTTAAAAAATCACAGGTTTGGAACTTGGGGAAAACGACATAAATGTGCTTTCATTGCCCTCATCCAGTCCGGACTTAAATGTCATTGAAACTCTTTGGCATAAAATTAAACGTATTCTACGCAATAATCCACCAAGAACCATTGGGGACTTAAAGACCAAAATAGAAGACATTTGGGACAGTTTCACGCCAGAATTGTACCAAAATTTGATAAATACAATGTGTGCTAGAATACAGGCAGCTATTAAAGCAAAAGGAGACGTAACCTCTTATTAATGGTCCTAAATTAAAAATTATCCCAACATTTAGTTGCAAATTCATTTTGTAAAGTTTGCTAATTATTAAGGTTAAAATATTGTTAAATCCAATAAATAAATTTGTTCCATGCATAATATTGTTATTAAGGCTTTATCTTATTATATTGTTAGGTGTTTACTAATTATTTGCGTAAAATTTCCAGTTCTCCTTTCATACTTCAAAAATATACTTTTGTCCGAACATTTATAGTTGTTAGGGCTCGTACTAACTAATCTATCATATTTCAGATCTCTGTCTTAAAACGTTATGAAGATATACCTACTCAAAAAATTTATTGAAAAATTTACACCCTGTATCTCACAAATGAAGTCTGTGACATATTTTTGTTTTAAATTTCTTATGATTGGCCCAAACATTTAGTTTAAGTATAGTTTTATTTTAAAGATTCCAGAAAAGTTGATGAATTGCCTTTTATGAACTTACTACTTCTTCCATTAGTACCATTGGCAGCTAATTGAAAACTGTACTTTTCTACGTTTAGGGTTTAGGGGCCCTGTACACAGCTAGATGATAAAATAACGTTTATAAATCTCAGCAATACAATTATGCGATTTAGCTTTAGATATACCTACTCCACCAAATTAATGAAGTAATCTTATTACCGGCCCAGTAAGCCTTATTGCGTGACCTTCTGTGATATGCGGCGTTTGCACCGGCATTATAGTTGCCATGCCAACTCCCCCATTCTATACTATTACCAACCATGTGCTTCTGGAGTTTCCCCAGTCTGGCTCCACAGCCTAGCACCCACAATTATCATAAATTCAAGGAAACTTCAGAAGAACAAAAAATTATTGCGTAAGAGTTTGGTGCCGGAAGCGGAGTCGGTTGTTAGCAGTAGTAATCGAAGTACGTTAGATACTACTATTAAGTTTTATAGCACTATTATAACGAAAATAGAATAGTATTTAAATACTTTATTGATGCTTTGGTAAAAGCACTGTATTTTAATAATGTCTCAGTAATATGTTATTTTGGTTTAAGTCGAAATTTCCACACATTTTTGTCATATATTACTATTAGATATTGCTAGTGTTAAGAAAAAAAGGACGCAAACATTTACAGTTCAGACGATAGCAACCTCTCGCTTGCCCGCTCGAGAGAGCGTTCGTTGTGCGCATGCGCTCGCTCGAATTTGAATGAGAATCAAACATGCATGCGCATTAGCGCCCATTTCCAGATGCTCTTTCTCTCTTTTATTACAAGCGTCCAACTTATAGCGAAGGATACGATGCTAGCAATATCAGTATTACATAATTATATGGTTTTTCGCCTTCAAAATCAAAATTATTTTCTTGTTCCGTTTATCAAAGAACTGGTTCAAAAATTGCAATAAAGATTAGTCATCCGTTTCATCCGGCAACTCATTAAGACTACATAATAATTTATAAGGATTTGCAGAACATTATAACGGGATTGAGGCTTTATAGAGGATATGCGTACTTTAGCCGAGCTACAATTTAAAATTGTTCTTTTAAATGTAAATAATGCTTCAGTCAATTGGTACATATTACTTGATAACCATAACCTGAACGTAATTACATAAATTATCTTCCTCCGGCCTTGAGATTCTTTTATTCTAGGCCATTCCATAAATCATTAGACAAAGAGGTGACTGTTGTGAAGTGAGTAATAAACAAAATTATAAAATCATTAGCGCGAGCCAATTATGTTTGTATCAAAGCTCAAAGCGCCCACTATAGTCTTAAATAGGCATTTGGTTTTGGAACAAATTATTTTTCAACCCTCATGATGGAATGGCAACGCTTGATTCAGTTAGAGATAAAGGTATAAAGAGGCTTACCATCATTTGGATGTTTGCCACAGATTAGAAAATAATCAATTAGAAATTGAATTAATATAAATACATTAATATTAATTAAATCTGCAACTAGTGTAAATTCATAAGCAATTGAGCAATAATTACAGCTTTAGATTAAACTAGTTTAGACACAAAAAAACACTTTCAATTTCATGCGAAAATATATTGCACGCCATATCCTTATTGAATATGAACCAAAAGCTCAAAATCGTCTAAAAACAAATCTCCAAGTTCTAAAGAGACACCCTTTATGTCTTTGGAACTTGTACCTTTATTGCAGGCCCATTATATAGAGTTTTTCTATTAAAATTAATAAAAAAGCTTAAAAATTAGTTACTTATGTAATAAGTGCATAATGTAGTATTTTTTTTCACGAATGGAATGAAATAATAAAGTAACTTTACACACTCATTGAATGATATACCTACTATTCCACTTTTTTACTACATATGTTTGAAACATTATATGGTATTTTTTATAAAAGCTCCTGCATCGCCCTAAAATACAAATCCACTTGTAAATTTAAAAAAATAAAAAGTGATATACCTGATATATGCAATTTAATGACTCAAATCGTACAGTTATAGTTTACTGCATGAATCTTGTGAATAATTAAAAGTACATAAACGTAATAATTCGCCGTCTTCATTTTATTATTATATTTTATCAACATCAATTATAGTGGTATTCCATGGTCATGGAAATAATCAATATCCGCTATAAAATATAAGTGACTAATTATGCTACAATATTATAAATAACTTCCGCAGAAGTCGATTTATTTGTTGAATTTGAAAAAAGATATGGTTTCCCCGCATTTCTACCATATTATATTGTACACAAGACCAATGGTCATTACCTCATGTAATTACGTATGTATGTTTTTCATATTTCTACGTAAGTGCCCACACTTATTTTGCAGCGTGTTTTTTTCATGCATTTATTGAATTTTGGGAACCAACCTTATTGGTTGAAATCATGAAATGTCTGATAACCTGATAACTGAAAAAGGCAACCAAAAGTCTTAACTCCTTTTGAGATGAATATTTATGATTATAACATATCCTGTCCCAGAACTAAATAGTAATTTGTATAACTAGCCTTGAAACTAGAGTTTTGCGAGTGCGAGTAGGGTTTGCGAGCAGAGGCCGTAGGCCGAGGCCCGCAACTACGAGTACTCGCAAAACAGTTTCAAGGCGTGTAATACACACTATTTTTTGTGCCGAAGTTTATTTAAATAAATAAAATTTACAAAATATTTGATAAATATTAGGTATTAGGGATTTTTTTTTTATTGGTAACACGCGATACTTAAAATTGACACTGACAGTAGTAGCCGAATAACAGAAATAATAATCCGTTTCTATGGAAAATACAAATTTTCTTTATGATTTCAATGATGCCAATCGATAAACTAAAAAGTCCTAGTTTTTGCCGGTCTAGCCCGGCAAAACATGAGTTTCCAGCCGATTTATACGAATGCAAAATGACTAATGCCAACTTGAGGCACAAAAACATATTTGGAGTGAAATTTTGAAAGAAAAAATTTCGGGGGTCGTTTAGGATTCGAATGGTAAGCGATTTATTTGAGCAGTCACAAGAGAAAGGTAGGAAGTAGGTATGCTTTTATATTTCAAATGAAATGTCAAAATTTTAATTTATTTTTTCAAACTATTTTTAGGTTTGTAGATATTTAGGGTGTTCGCGCGAAGTGACTCACTATTGCTAACTTCGTTATTATTGGAGCTACAAAGTCGGTTAAATTAGCAAACTAGTAGCATTTTTTCCGCTGATCACAATGGTGAAAACAAAAAAACAATTGACGACATGGTTTTCAAGATATTGAAAAAATAACATTTTTTTAAACGGAACACCCTATATATTTTTGCGAAAATCGATGGTAAATTAAATTCGATACAAAAAATGTCCTCATCTTTTTTTGATAATAATTTAAAATAAGCGAGTTATTTTAAAAAAAAGTTTGCAATTCTTTAAAATCAAGTAGCCATAAAACGGAATATAATTTATTAAAACCAATCATAATTTTGAATTTAAGCAAGTTGAAAAATACTTGAAAGAATTACGGAAATATTGAAAATTTACAAAAAAAAATAACTCGCTTATTTTAAATAATTGTCAAAAAAGCATAAGAAAATTCTTTGTTTAGAATTTAAATTATCATCGATTTTTGCAAAAATATATAGGGTGTTCCATTTAAAAAATGTTCTTTTTGTGAATATCTCGAAAACCAGATGACCAATTGTTTTTCTGTTTCCACCATTATAATCAGCGGAAAAAATGCTACTAGTTTGCTAATTTAACCGACTTTGTAGCTCCAATAATAATGAAGTTAGCAATAGTGAGCCACTTCGCGCGAACACCCTGTATAAAATGTTCCATGATAATGAAAACTCACGAAAATTTACTTAATTTAGTGATTTAATTAAGAACATTTCGAAAACGATCACAAATTTGAAATTTTGGAATATACACATATTTTCATAAAAAAAAATTTTTCATCTCTTAAGAAAACCATTAAAATTTTCATGCATAGAGTAGGTCACGGAAAAATGGTTATTTTCATATAATATGTATAAGAGTAGAAAAAAAATTTTTTTTTACACTTTAAATATCATCTTTTTTATAGTCTGTATGTTTTGGTAATCCGAATATAGTCTGGCAATTTTATGTTCAGATTATTCAGATATTTAGTGCTATTTTGAGACTGCTCTAAATAGGCATTAATTTTGGCGGGAAATTATCAAAGTCATTAAAATTTCGTAAGACAACAGACAGTTAACACTTAACACCAAACTATAAAATTTACAGATTGTCCAGTTTTCATACACACATGTTTTTGTTGTAAATAGTTATTTATGGTTCAATAAAATTTTAATTAGGTCGTAGATTACAAATATGACATAATCATTTGAAAATTTCAATTAATCGTATATTTATTTCATTAACGCATGGACCTACTTTCAATAAATTTTTTTAACAGTTTTAAGAAATAAGAACATAAAAAGCATTAATTTAGTATATTCCATATAAATGTATAAAATGTATGCAATATTTATGTATCACGATAAACGCATAAAACTTTTAGTTTTTATTTAAATTAGGTGGCATTTCATTTGAAAGTAAAAGGACATCAGCATAATGTGGTTAGATTGATTGCTATTTATGTAAACGTATAATTTGCATATCTGAAAACTAGATTTATAAATACAGTTTTTGACGCGTGAATAGTTTTAAGGTACCTGTAAAGGTGGGCTTATGCAGATAGGAGTAATTATTAAGTTATTCGTAGGAGTCTTAGTTCATTATCGCTTTAATTTATGGTAGCGCTGTTAAGGATTATAAAATTACAATTTATACCGAAACCTAATTGTAAATACGTCTATTAATTATTTCATATTTACAAATTAAAATTTCTCAAAAGTCAATCCATTCCCATATTATTGCTATACTTACATGAAACTCTAGGGATTTTCGTTTAATTATTATTAAACTGGAGTTAATTTACCATTAAGAGATAGAATGTTTACCACCACTGACTGCATCGATTTAAGTTAAAAGCGAAACGAATAAAGGGATGCATAGAAAATGTGAATTCAACTCCCTCTTGCGCCTTTGAATAAATAAATCGTGTGGCAAACACCGGAAGGTCGAGATGTTATATTAGATGCTGAGGGTGAGGGGAGTGATGACTCAGTTTTTCCTCTATTCCATACCTGAAGTGATTTCGCTGAAGCGAAAGGGCACAAGGGCCAAATACATATTAAATTGCAACATTTATATAGGGTGTTCCAGTGTTTTGTAGCAGCGCACTTTAACACTTGATAAAAGATTCTTTTTTAAGAAGAAAAGTTCGTTGTGAGATACAGGGTGTTAAAAATCAAATTTCCAAAATATTTTTTGGATTAGCTCCAAAATTTGATAGGATAGTTAGTGTTTTGGCAAATAATACATCTAAGGTATTACGACAAAGATAATATGGTGCATTCGCGTATAATATGGATAAAAATATTTACTATCGTTTTATAAATGCCACCTTGAGATACTCGTAGCTTTGAATTAATAAAATCACGCGGTCTATTAATTACTAACTGTGCTTAAACCGAAACAATGTGTTTGATTAATTGAAATGAATTCGACAGGAGATTGAATTTTAAGCAGCTGATTTAAAGAGAACCACGAAAAGCTGTTGACCTTCAATGGAATCAGTGGTGGACGGGCGCTAACCTAAAAGAACCGAATGAGGTACATTGGTGACGGTACCAGCTACATCGGTTTACCTGCTAATTTTGGATATTGAAAGATCTGGTTGATAATATCAGTTGATTTTTGTCAATCCTTCATGAGAAAATTTAGAAAAAATAAAATAGTAAACTGCATATTTCAAAAATTGTCGAATTGTATTTTAAAATCATAAAATGTCTCGCTGCAATCGATCTGATTGAGATTTGGTACGGAATTCTTAAACTTTTCAATGTTCAATTGAGTTAAGAAAAATACAGGTTTTCCTAATTAGGCTAGAAAAACAAAACAAGAGAAAATTTATAAAAACAATAATTGTGCAATTTCATTTGGTTTTTTTCTTATTTCCTTGGCAATAAAAAATCATTTCAATGTATTAAAAGAAACTTGATTATTTGAGTATTTCACATAAAAAATATTCAGTTAGAATCCATTTATAAACATCATCACTGAACTTTCGTTAGCATTTAAACGTGTAGAATTTAAATAGAAGATGATAAGATACCATTTGAAATTTCCGGTGTAACACTTAGGTATATCCAAAATCAGGATGGGCTAGTTCAACCCTGTGGGAAGGAACAAAATTCGAGGATATTGAATTACCCACTACTATCATCCATCAGACTAAAAGTCGATATTACGGAAATACCTGAGAACTGGTGGTGGTCTTTTAAAATTGACAGATGTTCCGAAATCGCTACAGCCTTTCACCTATAAACTCGGTTGCCGGTCCGATGGAATATCACGCTTGATCTAAAATCCAATCTAACAATAACCCAATAAGCAGCAGGCGTTTAGAGTAAAATCTTCGAGAGATTCAGTGATCAATACAAGCTTTCGTAGAATCACGTGAGCGTCCAATTTAGTATTAACAAATTTTTGTTGTTTTACTGCATCGACAGTTAACTTCCATGTAAAAAAACAATGTGCACAGTTGACTGATGAAATATAAAGATGCTAGTTAGTCTGATGGTAACAAGTTCAATGGCCATGTTCAAGAGTGCACCGTGTGCACCTCGCCAACGTCTTACTTCAACGGTTACGTTGTCCTTGCCCCTGAACTTCATCTATCATAAGTCAGCGCGGCGAACAGGCTAAACGCACAATTCATGGAGTGGCTTGCCATATCCGGAAAAATCTTAATTAAATCAATCAGAACACATGCTTTCATGCTTATAAGGACATCGATCGCAATGCGGTAATGAACTTTACCGAATCGTATGCTTCATCAGCGACCTACTGGCCACTTTTACCTGTTATTCGAACAGATTGTGGTTATTGATGCCGCAGTTTGAAGGTTCGTGAAAATCAATAAATAGAATTTCCATTCGTAACAGTTAAGATTTTAATAGGGTTGGAAAAAAATCAAATTTTTTATTTGACTAATTTCAGACTGAACTTGTGGAAAAATCTAGGACTGTATTTAATAAATGGCCTGATGATCGTTGCACAAAAACGAAACATTGCACAATAAAAAATTTAATAGTAATTGCAATTTCTTATTATTTGTATATTTAGACAGAATAAGATGATAAAAAGGTTACTACTTAGCACACTATCGAAATTTTTGACGTAAGGGTAATTAATAATGATAAGGATTAATATCTATTAGAATTGAACAAACTATAGTTAAACAAAAAACAGAATAGAAGAACTCTACTATTGCTGCGCCAATTTATTCCATCTCTTCATACCAAGCATCATAGCAATAATTTTTTCACCTCATTGTGGCAGAGCTCACAAAATTCTCAATTGTTCTAGGTTTATAGACCACCACTGCATACCCTTACTCACTACTGACTCAATCATATAAATCACATACACAACTTTCTAACTAACTGCCTTGACTTGGCTCTACAAGCCATTTTATTCATTTATCAATAATAGTTCATAATATAATGTTGGAGATGATGTCAGCCAGCCAATGCAATTGTACAATGCACAGTTTACTCTCTTCAAGTTAATGTATTTAAATTAATTCAATGAAACCGAGTTAATACACCAGAGGAGCAACATTTGTCAACTAATATAGGTTTGGGTGTTGTTGTCCAAGTCTATCTAAATAGAATTTCTTTGTCACCCCGAGCTAATAAGGGTGTGTATTTCCGAGCATTGTATCCACAACAAAGGAACATTTTTACCTTTAAATCTTGACAGGATTTTATAGTTATAGTCTACCTACGGAAAGGAATATTTCTTGCTTACAATTAGAGAAGTGGAGATGTGTACAGGATGGGCAGAATATATCCGCTGGCGAGTCGGTTGTTTTTTACTTTCTTATACGTAGTATAAGGAAGTATTGTAATCGTGATTTTTTTCGACTTCGAGATTTTGATGGATTTACACGTTTTGAGGGCCCCTGAATCCATTCTGACCATTTTCGCCATGATGTCTGTCTGTCTGTGTGTCTGTCTGTCTGTCTGTCTGTCTGTATCCACCATAACTCAAAAACGAGTTATCGGATTTGATTCAAATTTCATATTTAAGAGTTTGAACAAATTTGTGGGTGCCACATTCAATGTTTTTCATCTAGCACCAAAACAAGTGACAGTTACCCGATGACATTTTTAGGTTTTTTAGGAATATCTTGAAAAATAAACAATTTACGAGATTTTTTTATTCTTTAACATTGATTTAGAATTAAATTTTGAACAAATTTTGTTTGAACCATTTTTTTAAATTCCGTCAAAAAAATTTCAAAAAAATGAGATATTCTTAAAACACTTATATTTCTCATAGTGCGCCTTGAATCCGACTAGTAGATAGACGAGTGAGTTTGGGACTTGCCTGCCAAACGGCAGGTCGCCGGTTCGAATCCCAGAAGAACCATTATTTTTTATTTTTTTGTATTTTACTGGTTTCTATGGTACCGAAAACAATAATAATAAATAAATAAATGTGATTTTATACAGGGTGATTCAAAATTCGATGTAGATATTTTAAGGACGTATTGTTGGGATCAAAATAAGACTTTTTTTTCAAATAAACATGTGTCCTAAAATGCACCCCCTCCGAGCTACAGCCACTGTAAGTTGCGTAAAAAAAACGATTATTTAAAATTGTGACCACAATAACGGATCAAATCTTCTGAAAATTGGCATGCCCCCCTTTTTTCAGCCACTCTATTTATTTTTTGCTTCAAAAATTATGTAAACCCAGTTTTGGGGAAGGTTGGAGGGGGTGCATTTTAGGACACATGTTTATTTAAAAAAAAAAAAGTGTTATTTTGATCCCAACAATCGGGGTGATTCTATAACATTTTAATGACCGTGACTATGTAACCACTGTGGTTGTTGCTACGGTACGACGTTTTTGATTGGTAATTATCATAGCAACAACCACAGTAGTTAATAAACACGGTGGTTAGAAACTTACAGAATCGCACCGAATACGTACTTAAAATATCTACATCGAATTTTTTTATTCTTTCAAAAAAATAAAACACTTGTTTTTGTCATAAAATTCGGTTACAATGAGTGGGATAAGGACAGATTTATGCGTATTGCAATAAGTGCGACAGAGACTATTTGAAAATTGCTGGAAACCCTCAAAATTAAACACGATTTTTACAAGAAATTTAACTTAATTTCTTTAGGAATCGTCGAGGGAAACGTAATTGTGGTACTATCTGTATAAGAAAGTCATGTGTTGGACACATCAGATATTTTGAATAATCTCTTATTTTTATTTATTCACTTTGTATAAGAATAAAAAAATATTTTAGATTTTATTGATATGGGGTTCTCCAGAAGATCAATCTCGTTTTCACTAGTTAATAGTTGAAAATATCTGAGGTGTTTAACACACGTATTTCTTATACGATACGGATATAAACTGCTGGCCAATTGAACCGTACCAAGCAAATTTTTAGGTTGAATTTAAAGTCAAATATTTTGAAAAATAGAAAAGATATCAACAAGCGGTTTTCAGGATTTCAGAAATAATTTAATTGAGAAAACGATAGTGTTACCCGATTTTTTTACTCTGAAGTACATTACTATCTACAGGGTATGAAAGAAAATCTTCTTTTTTTTTGTCAAGTTTTATAACTACTGTGATGCCACAAAATTTATTTTATATTTTTTTGATTTAGATTTTTTTAGTCCTTACTTAATGGGAAAACAACTTGTTTCTCAAAATTTTGATATCCCAGTTATTTTATAAGATACCGAATTTTTGCTGAAAATTTGATTTTTTCTTTGTTTTTTGTCGTTCGGCCGTATTGTGTTTTGTAAGAACCAATCTCTGTAGTTGATTATAATACCTTATGAATGGCTTTCTTATAAAAAGTACACTTTTTGTACTTTCATTAATTTATTGCTAACCAGTGGCTTATCAAAAATCGGTACTAGTTCGCTAATTGGTAAATTTTTTAATTCATTTTTTGAGGCGATTTTCTTAATGGAATAGAATGGAATTTAGTTAGTTTATGTTCACCATTGGTTTAAGTGACTTATATCCTTGAAACGGGTTTTTCACTTTTTCAAAAATTTGCTTATATTCGTGTATACCGGGTGGCTACGAAATCGTTTTACACCATTTTATTACATTTAACTGTATTAATTTGAAATTAGGCATGGTTTGATTGTTGCCAGGAATAATCATTTTGACGTTTAAAACAATCTGATGACACTTTCGGTTTCAACGGAAGGGCCACCTACTAACTTTCAAAATTTTTTAAAACAACCCTGTATATTTTTTTCCGTAAGAATTAGATTCTACTTAAAATTACCTTTTTATCGACATATCACATGATGACATTTACTTTCAAAATGGCAGCATAATTATTATTGCAAAAACCTGTTCAACAATATTAAATTTAATAAAAAATTCGGAACCTTATAAAATAAGAGGGATATAAAAATTTTGAGAAATTGTTTTTTTCCTCATTAACCAGGGACTAAAAAAATCGACATCACAAAAATATAAAAAAAAATTTGTGGAATTCCGGTAACTATAAAGTTTGAGAAAAAAAAAGACGACTTTCTTTCATATCCTGTAGATAGTAACGTACTTCAAAGTAAAAAAATCGGGTCACACTATTGCTTTCGCAATAAAATTATCTCTTGAATCCTGAAAACCTCATGTTAATATCTTCTCTGCTTTTCAAAATATTTAACTTTAAATTCAACCTAAAAATTCGCTTGGTACGTTTCAATTGGCCAGCAATTTAGTTCTGGTCTTTGGAAAGTAATGAAGCGAATTAATTTGATAATTATTTTATATTTTATACCTACAGACAGATATGGTGAAATTAGCCAGAATGGACTCCTGGGCCCTCAAACGTGATACAAATCTCGAAGTCGAAAAAATGTATGTACTTCCTTATTACTTCGTATAAGAAAGTAAAAATAGTGTTTGCAACTCGTAGGAAGGGTTATTTTGCATTCATGTAAAAAGTATACCTTCTAGTATTAGTTGCATAAATCTAAAACCTAATTACTGTTTACAATTTGAACCGTACGACCGTATGTATAATTATTACATTAAATAAATTGTAGATTTGTGTTGAAAGCTATTAACTTTTTAATTACATTGTGTAAAATAATAAATGAATATCTACATACTTATTTAGTTATTTTTGCATATAAGAAAGTATGTAGTGATATTTTCTGTGACAAATCAATGATGCAATAGCGCATATTTTCCTTTGACTACTCGATTTTGGCGCCAATAAATCTATGCACGTTTCACTCCGACTCTGGAAATACGTTGTCGGTTAAATGGGGGCAAGGTTTATCTACGTTGGGCTTTTAGCAATCAATAATTGTAGTCGAAACTTATATTTCAGTTCCAATGGATATTTGAACAGACCTAAAGCGATTTGGGTTTCAGTCATAACAAAAACAAACCATGAATCATTTTTTACAATTTTGCATGACCTTAAAATGAAATACATATTGAAATTTGCTTTGATAGATTAGGGCATCAGATTACAATCTTTCAACTTGTATTTTCAATTGGATATATTTTTCTAGAAATCTAAACTGTTGGCCAATTGAAACGTACCAAGCGAATTTTTAGGTTGAATTTAAAGTCAAATATTTTGAAAATGAGTAAAGATATCAACATGAGGTTTTCGGGATTCAACAGATAATATAATTGAGAAAACAATAGTGTGTCCCGATTTTTTTACGTATGAAAGAAAGTCGTCTTTTTTTCTCAAACTTTATACCTACTGAGATTCCACAAAAAATGTTTTATATTTTTTTTATGTCCATTTTTTTAATCATTGGTTAATGAGGAACAAACCAATTTCTCAAAATGTTTATATCCCTCTTATTTTATAAGATACCGACTTTTTTATTAAATTAAATATTGTTGAACAGGTTCTTGCGGTAATAAGTATGCTGCCATTTTGAAAGCAAATGTGATCATGTGATACGTCGATAAAAAGGTAATTTTAAGTAGAATCTAATTAATGCAGAAAAAAATGTACAGGGTTGTTTTAAAACATTTTGAAAGTTAGTAGGTGGCCCTTAGGGTGAAACCGGAAGTGTCATCAGATTGTTTTAAACGTCAAAATGATTATTCCTGTCAACAATCAAACCATGCCAAATTTCAAATTAATACAGTTAAATGTAACAAAATGGTGGGGCTTGTAAAACGATTTCGTAGCCACCCGGTATACACGGATATGAGCAAATTTTTGAAAAAGTGAAAAACTCGTTTCGAGGATATAAGTCACTTAAACCAATGGTGAACATAAACTAACTAAATTCCTTTTTATTCCATTAAGAAAATACCCTCAAAAAATGAATTAAAAAAATTTACCAATTAGCGAACGTGTACCGGTTTTTGATAAGCCACTGGTTACCAATAAATTAATGAAAGTACAAAAAATGTACTTTTTATAAGAAAGCCATTCATAAGGTATTATAATCAACTACAGAGATTGGTTCTTACAAAACACAATACGCCCGACCGACAAAAAACAAAGAAAAGATCAAGTTTTCAGCAAAAATTCGGTATCTTATAAAATAACAGGGATATCAAAAATTTGAGAAACCGATTTTTTCCCCATTAACTAAGGTCTAAAAAAATCTACATCAAAAAAATATTTAATAAATTTTGTGGAATCTCGGTAGTTATAAAATTTGAGAAAAAAAGACGACTCTCTTTCTTACCCTGTAGATAGTCACGTACTTCAAAGTAAAAAAATCGGGTAACACTATCGTTTTCTCAATTAAATTATCTCTGAAATCCTGAAAACCTCATGTTGATATCTTTTCTATTTTTCAAAATATTTGACTTTAAATTGAACCTAAAAATTCGCTTGGTACGTTTCAATTGGCCAACAGTTTAGATATTTGAATTAGATTCACAACTACAGTTCATTTTTTTAGTAGAATTGGAAATAAAATTCTTTGGCGGGAAATGTAAAATACATTTGATTGGCTCTTTTCCGATTTAAGTCATTTAGCAGCAAATCAAATTAATTGCCCGATTCCATAAACGTCAAATAAAATAATTATCATTCTTATTCGCTGACATTTAATACAGCAGTTAACCAATAGTACCCTGTAAAATTCATTTAATTTTATTCCAATTTATTTTAAATTTCCCGCCAAATATATTTCTAAGTCACACCATTTTAATAAAACAGATACAATTATCTTTTGTTGGTTTCTAAAAACTTATCGTTTTATAATTCATTACGTCGCAGTAACAATAATTTTTAAAGGCTCACTGTTAACTTCAACTGTTAAGTTAGTCTCTACAATACAGCTTAGGTGATCCACTATTCCAGTAACATAAATTTTAGATCCGTGTTGTGAAGTTCTAATTAATTGCTTAATAGGTTATTCAATAGCCAGTCTAGGAACAACGCGCTTTAGTAGATTTTGGGGATAATTATAAAGTCTTCAAAATTGATACAAATTTACGAGTCCAATTTTCAATTAAAATATAATGTGATGAAAAATAAAGCATGAAAATGTTTTATGTAATCTATAGAAAACAATAGGAGTATTAAATATACCTAAGTAAGTTAATTATTTTTATAAAAATAATACAAATTCTCACCTCGAAATCCTGATATACATAATAAGGTCCAGTTTTTCAATCGATTTTCTTACATGGTTAAGATAATGGTAACCAAGACAACACTAACTATCCATGGATTGAAAAACTGCCTCTAAAGTTGTATAAAATTTTATTCGCAGAATAATCCACAAAAAAGAATAACTATGTATAGAAACAATTGTTACTACCTCTAGTTATTTTTGAAGATTACAAACAACCAGATTATGGCTTTTTACAACTGGTTCTAAGATTCTGATTGATAAGAATAAGAAACTGATTTAAAATAAAAAATAAAAGTATGCAGTAAGTATGCAGAGGATGCAATTATTACTCACATTATATTGTTGACACCTCTACTTAATTAAGCGTACAATTAAGTACGAGAGTAGAAACCAAGATGACGTAATGTTCCGGAAACTATCTTAACTAGGTACTTGTACAAATCGAGTCATTGCAAGAAAGTCGATGTTTTTCTAGTGTACATTCATGTATCACTTTGACAGTTATGTAATAATGTTCGATCATCATATTCTTTTCTGTTTTTGTGGGCGGTGTATTATACACTTATGATGCGTTTAATAATTTACTTTGAGGTGAATTATAGTTTGTTTCTGAGAAATTCTATAACTGGACACAAAACAATCATTTCAATATTATTGTTATTATTAATTACTGTTATCTTAAAAAAATTAATCAGCATCATAACAAAATTAATTTTTAAGTGATTATCGCGTATTAATGAAGGAAAAAGATAAAATCTTTCCGGAAAATATATTCGTGAATAACACTAATAACTAATAAAATTGTCGGAAGATGACGTGTCTTTCTTGAGATGACTTTTGTCCTGCATGAATCAGAACCTCGCAATTTTATACAACATCAGCGGAGGGATTTTGCATAATATTCTGACACAAAAATCTTTATACAATTATTATGTTGACGTTGAAGCTCCAACCATTTTTAAACGAGACGTTCGCAAAAAGTACATTGTACGAGGCTAGAGATTCACTGAAATGGCAAAAATTTTCAAAAAGGCGATTGTGACTGACAAATACTATTAATAAATTAAAGTAAAGTTGTTATACAGGGTGTCCCCAGATTAATGTGTAAATGACAAAAAAAATCTAAGTTGAAATGTGATGTTTATTAGAAAGTAATTGGATATACGTATATATTAAAAAAATCAAGTGGACCTCGACTGGGTCCAAAACGTATTTTCTGTATAGATAAAGTGCCTTTTTCGTGAGACATGAAAAAATTTTACTTGTGAAAACATTTAGTTTATACTTTTTTTTGTCAAATCAACTCTTTTCCATAAAAAAATATTGCAAACTACGATTAAGAAAAATTATGAAGATAAAAGTATCTACTACTTAATTATTAGTTTACTGTCAGATGTGCCACATTTTTTCATTTATTAGAATATAAAAATTTGTCTGGGTTGTAACCCATTAACTAGATATTTGAGTCTATTTATGTCGTATTTGGTTCTTGTACCAATTATATTACGTCATCGACAAATGAAGTAAATATGTCAACTTCCTGTAAGGTTGTAATATAATACAGTACAGGGTGATACGATACTATGGTTGGACCCTTGCAAGTACACATTATTTTATCGTTGAAGTTTAAAATTTTGGTATAATTAAATAGTTCTCTTCCTAATATAATTGGGTTTTATGTAGATACATGAAAGTTTGCATTATAATAGAATTTTTCTCATACCTGCACGAAAATGGCCACTTTATTTGCGGGAAATGCGGGTAGAAAGTCGTCTTTTTACGGTAGTCGCGGAACATAAAGAGTGGGGGTAACATTTCTCACTTGGGAAGCCATTCCCTCCCTGATATGCGGGAGTTATTTGTGTTTTTTATGGTTGTCAAGGTGATTTGCTCACTGCACAGTGTCAAGCAAAAATGTCAGTGTTATGCTGTTATAATTTGTTGGCACGTTTCACGCAAAAGAAGTGGCCATTTTCGTACAGGTATGAGAAAAAATAGAGTATGCTACACGGGAGGAATTGATTCTGCATTTTTCGCAATTTTCACACTCATCAGAATCTCTTAATTCCTACATTGTTGCATAAACTACTATTTTTCATCTTAGGGTCAGTTTCTTGTGTCTAGGTTAATTTTATTTCATGAGTAAAAGTCTTAGAAAAAGACTCAAAGATGCTGACACTTTACTAATTGCTTTTTTTACTTTGATAATTTAAAAAAATATGCCCTTTTTTGGTAATTACAATCGCTTACTGATGGTCTTAATTAGCTCACTTTACGTATTCGTATCCTCCATTTAAAAAAAAAAAATAAAAAATATTTTGTACAATATGCCCCAAATTTTTTGGTGGCTAATGACAAATTATACATACAGAGTCCAGACATCATTGTGAAAATAGTGAATGTCGTAAGTCGTATAAATCGGTCAAGTCTGTGGAAATCAATACAATACTTCCAAAAATTCCAAATACTAATACTATTAAGTTTCTGTTGAAATTGAATCTTTTTCACACCAAATCGGAATTAACATAATTTGAAGAAGAAAATGGAAGGCGATACGTAGGATGAACTTGTTTATTTATCATGTTGCTCTGTGAGGCATACATGACTTTCCTTATACCGATTAATATTTATGTTGATAAAATAGAAATATATAATATGAACTAAAATATTAGTAGGTAACACTTCAATACAATATTTTTTGGTAATCAAACTAAACAGTTCAAATTTGCACAAAATACAACTAAGAGGTTGCTTGACTAAAGACAGTCACTGGAGGAGTAGAAGAGACATATGTATATTACGTAGTTTGGAAAGTGAAACTCATAGAGGTAGACAATTTAAATTTGCCCAAAATACAACTAAGAGGTTACTTAATTAAGACAGTCACTGGAATACAAGTTTATGCTTCATCAAATAAAAGCAGGGACGAATGACGATCAAAAGTTCTGAGTTAATATTCCAAAAATTACAGGAAGGTTCTAAGTCCTATAGTTTGGATACTAATAGAGCTAGACAGCTCAAATTACAAATAAAAGTTCTTTTGAAAGTTCGTGTTTGAAAAGTACAGTTCCAGTTAATTATATCCAGAATTTCATGTTTTTTAAATTAAATTTAAAAAAATCCTTATTTTACAACCACATAACTGCCTTCAACTTCGGATTGATAACACTCCAATAACATTATTTTTATATTCACGAGGTAATTTTTCGTAACAATTCTGAACTTTTTTAGATCTATACTAATTAATCGTATAGTAATTGTTACATATGTAAAAGGATGGTTGTGTGCATTTATATAAAGAAGAGACCTTGAAGAGATTAAAAATCTAGTAAAATATCGCTAAACTTTAGTGCTGTTTCAATATTTTTAAAAGTCAACAATAATTCATTCCATATCCCATATTGTACTATATTTTCAGTAGTGGAAACATTTCCCCACCAGTATTGTAAATAAAATTATACGAATTTTAATACTTTTTAAAAGACCAGTCAAATTTGCAAAGTGTAGTCTAGCTACATTTGTTGATTTACATATTTTTTAAAAAAGTGTGAAATTAAGTATAATATAACCAAAATTTTTGTATTTTTTTCATATTATAACAAAGGCTAAAATTTTGGGAATTAAAAAAAAATCTGCACAATTATTCCAATAGCCCGAACTAATATTATAGTAATGTCAACTGAACTACAATAATTATGTTACCAAGTTCGTATTTCTTTGTTTGTTATTCAGTTAACAAGTGAAATATGCTGGTGTTTTTTGCCAAACAAACAATTTACAAGAAATGTGACTTGATTAACAAAGATATATGGCTTTGCATTCTCAACTCGCATAAAGTTTAAACTAACATTGTGTACATGAAATGATACCATTTACAAATTTATCACTAGCGCCGGCTTATCTTTTGCCGTAAATGCACAGACATCAATACATCCTTATTAGGATAATTGATAGAATTATATCCCACATTTAATGATTGGCTAACGGGATACACATCACATTCTATCATTTTTAGTTTTTACCACCAGATTACCCATTTACTTAAGTCAAAGTTCAAACTATTGTTTTGTGTGATGCTTCCATGCTTGCACGGTTTTAATTAAGACTGAAATGTTAATTGGAATTCAAACACTTGTAATGTTCTTTCACGTGTGAATGTCATTTAGCGTCCAACCTACATGGCAGTGTGTGAAAACTGTAATATAGTTATTGTTATAGTAACACATTGCGCCCAGTGACTTTTTTTAGCACAAGATTGGACGTACTTTAGTTTTTACGACCACTCTGGTAATGAGAAAATATAGAAAGGAATTGTAATTTTTATTATTAATATGCAATTTTATGCATACATATTTTTAGTCCAGAAAATAGTGTAAACACCGAAAGATTAAAAACATCAAATTTTTGTTATACATTGCTTTATGTACGACTGCATTATAAATAAGTACTGTTTATGACGTACTTTTGCGTGCGTAAAGTAACTTTTTATAAACTAGTGTATAATGGCACTTTTTACTATTATTGTAAAATATCAATATATCAGCTGTCAATGTCACAATAAATACTGTCAGAATTAATTTATTACTGTCATTTATAATTTTTCTAAATAATTAAAAGGTAATTTTCGCAGTTGAACATAAAGTTTTGTATGGAACTCGTATATAATCTGACTTTATTGACTCGTCCTATTTATTAGCCTCGCTCGCAAGCTCGCTCTGCCATAAAACAGACTCGTCAATAAAGTCATAAATTATATACTTGTTGCATAATAGATATTTATTTTATTAGGAGTATAAGCGAAACTTTTATGTGACGAAGTATGGAGGTGTAAGCGCCGAGCGGAGCGAGGAGAATTAACTCCATACGGAGTCACATGAAAGTGCTTATACTCCGAATAAAATACAATATTTTATTTTCAAATGGAATCATTCTAATCGTAATATGACAATCAATTTAATAAGTAATTTTGCAACTGTCATGCAACTGTCATACATTTTTACAGATAATGATATAACTTATACTCCGCCGGAGTATAAGTGCTACTTATACGCCGCTCAAGAGTGGTGTCATAGAAATGAAACTTATACCTTGCCTACTCAGTCTTATAACACCATGTTATATGCCGTTTGAAAATAAACTACTATTATTGAGGTGTAAGTACAGACTACAGTTAATTTGAGGATATTACTTTTTGGGGGGCTTCAAAAGTTGTTGACAGCCAATTTTTCTATTTTAATTCTAAAAATATTGACGAAGCGCTAAAAGCTCTTCAATAATTAATTATTTCTCTTTAATTCACAAGTCACGAATTGATCAAAAGAATAATTAGCTAGCTTTCTACGACAAATACTTAAAGAGACCGATTTTCACTATTTTACATAAGAAATCCCACTTTTTATATTCTGCCCAACTATTTCATTTATAATATCATTGAGGAACCATAATTAAACACTAAATGATTTTTAACGTGCCTTCAATATTTTCTGGCTAAATAAATTAAAATGGAAAAACTACAAAAGCTGTTAATAACTTTTGAGGCTCCAAAAAATGTAACGCCTCCAAATGAGCTGCGTTCTTTTTACGCCCCAATATAAAGCATTTTATTGTTTAATATTTCCGGCGACTGGTCTGTATGTATATGTTCATAATAATTAAAAATTATAGAAACGAACCTCGAAACGAACAGATTTTGAATGTAGTAAAATTGTATTTTTTAACAAAAATGATTTATGAACCTTCATAAGGCTCGATCTTTCAATATAATTATTGTTTTTTAGAAATAAGCTATTGGGCAGTCTAACTTTAGATTGAAATACCCGCCTATGTCAATAAAATGGTTATTCTGATGGTTTATGATTTTGGTAATTAACATTTTCATATTTACCGATCATGAAATTGTGAACTAGGTAAAAAAAATGAGAAAAAACTGAAGTAATTCACTTAAACCTGCATAAAAACAATATAAACGATTTCTTCGGTTACTATTTATAACAATAACCTTCAAAGTAAGAAGCATTTTATAATGTGGTTAAATTTTTATGGCTCCGGTAATCTTTTAGTAAAAGGCAAATTTTTATTTTGAGCCTATTCTATTTTATTTTTTAGAAGAGTGAAGAAAAAAATTAGATTTTTTTGAAAAGGATGAAAATAAAAGTCTTGCTGATTTGAAATTTGTCATACCATACTTTTAAATTCTAAACTACATCTTAAAGTAACATTTTTCGATATCTTTTATGAAACCGGTACTTTGCCTTTTGGATACAGTCGAGGCCCAACTGATTTTTTTATAATAAAAATATAACTACCTATCATAAATTGTTTTTTTTGTCATTTATACCTATCCTGGGACACTCTGTATAACATTAAATTAATCATTGACATGTCGGTTTTAAATATTTAACTCTGTTTCTGCAGAGGTGGGTATAACTGTAATCGAGTAAATTTTAAAATACTCAATCATGAAAATAAAATACCTTTGTGGTTATCTTTAAAAACTCCCACAGTGCGATCACCTTTATTATGAATTTTATATTAAAGGTGAAATTTGTTTGTCTCGTCTGTGTCTATGGCTTACAATTAGTAGTGAGATTCTGTTTCAATGTTCAAACGAATTGACCGATGAAAATTGAATATTGTGGCATGGTCACAATTTATAACTTTTTTTGTTAATCCTTGGTATTTTGCCCATCACTGAACATTTTGGGATCAGGAAAATAAGCTTTTCCTGACTTGCACATCACGAAAACAAACATGCCATTATAAAAAAAATCGGCTTTTTTAAACTTAATCATGCGATTTCAGAAAAAATACATACAATACAAAAGTGTCTTTGCAGAATATGCTGAGGCTGACTGGTCCTGTAAGCATCACTTTTCTGACGTTTATGTAAATAACTATTTCGGTACACACTATACAATGCATACGATAAAATGAAGGAAAACTGTTGAAAAATATGAAATTATGACGTCTTACTTCATGAAATAGTTATTTTTAATATGGACCAAAAATCGTAATATCAACAAAGTTAATTAGCAAAACGTAACACAATTCTAGAAAAATATGTATTCACAATTAAAATGATTCATAGATAAAAAAAAATTTCATATAAAAATAACGGAATCATCAAAGTTGTGCAATCTGTTTAAAATTTTGTATAAGGCCAGAAATTTACATCCTCAGCAACTTCCTTGTAGACACTTTTCTGTATTACGAATGGAAAATGTGATTTATCTGAATAAAAATTAGTTTTTGCTTAACGGTCAAGGCCGACTTGATTTGAAATTCTTTTCCGACCGCAGCAACTTTTGTTACAACAATTGTTGCTATGGTAAAAAGCTTCACTTACAGTTATTTTGGTTTAAAAAAATAATTGTGCTACAATTGGGCCGAGAATTGGGCATAAATCCTGAAATATTAAATAGAAATTTAACAATTTATAGTCGATGACAACTCTTGTAACTTCAATTCTTAGGACACACTGTAGGTTTTCAAATAATTTACATTTATTTTAGTAATGATCTATTGCGCGAAATGGAACAAAAAAGCTAAAACTGCAGGTTTTTTCTAATGTTAAAGGATACATATATCTTCATGATGATTTCTAGAAGATTTCAAAATCACTTTAATTAATAAAATAAAATTAATGAGTTATAGATGTAGAACTATTTCAAACTAGGTACTTATGAATAGAGTCTTTTTGTTCGGAAATTGGGTAACAACTTCCGGTGTTACATTTTATAACTAGACCAAAAGTCCAGATATGATCAAAATTGTTGTCTATACCGTAAAACGTATAAACATAACTGTTTTTGTCATTACACACAAAATACTCTTTTAAATGGTTTAGTACCACAAGCTGGAACAAAACTGGCACTTTCTTTACAAAAAATACGACACAAAAATTTCATAACAATCAGTAAATTTGAATTTTTTATAAGTAGAATTTTTTACATAATTTATAACAGTCAAGATGTGATGTAATTAAATACACATTATATTTTTGGGAATAAATCAAAACAAAGTTGCAACATTTTTAAATGGATTTTATTTAAATTCCTACCTGTTTTTTTAAATGTCCTATGTATTTAAATCCAGTGATATTCCTAGTAAAAACAAACTTCCAAATGCAAATACCTAAGAGAGCACTGTAGCTGAAGATATTTTATGCATAAAACAATGTGGTATATGGGTAAACACTGCACTGTCACTTAACGATTTTCTGCGGATAAGGACAACAACATAAAAAGGACGAAAACTAATACTCTCCGTCGGAGAAGCGAACGACAAATGGCGTTACCCCGCGCATTTTGCCGGCTTTACGATTAGGCCATCGACGGTGTTCGGAATAGACAAGTGGGGGTGCGTATAAGCTCTGCGATTGGACCCCGGAACATAACCATAAGGTCTCCGGTCGATGTAGGTTTGATTTGATCTACCGGTGTTTTATACCGGGTCATATCAAAACTCTTGGTCAAAATATCTTCAAAGTTGTTTTGTGTAGTAGAGTAGGTACGCTGGAATAATAATGATACTATTATATTATCTTCATCCCATTTCATGTTTGTATTTAGTCTTTACCGTTGCCGCTCTTACATCCTCCAGCAGTCTTCTGGGTCTACCCTTTCCCTTAGGTTTCTTTTTGCTAACTCTGACTTCAAAAACCTCTCTGACTATGTTCTTTTCTGTCATTCTTTTTACGTAACCAAACCATCTTAGTTGTCCTTCTATTTTTTCTTCTATTGGTCTCAGTTTTAAATGTTCCCTATGGGTGGTATTTCTATTTGGTCCATCTTTGTTTTATTTTCGATTCTTCTTAGTATTCGTCTCTGTTTCTCCATCATTGTCCATGTTTCTGCGCCATAACTGAGTATTAGGTGTTACTACTTTTTTAAATACTTGCATTTTAATTTTTTTCGGTACTTATTTATCTTTTTCTCAGGAACGTGTTTTTGATAGTACATATTAAACAGTTTTCCTCCTGCTGCTATTCGTTCTTTTATTTCGTCCTTCTGATAGCAGATACTGAGCCTAGGTATTTAAATTTTGAAACTTGTTCTAAGTTTTCTTCCCTTATATGTACTTTATGTTTATATTTTCATTTTAATATTCTACAATGCTTTCTTGTAAACAATGAACTCCTTATACATCCTTGTTTGACACTTAGAGTCGTTTTAAATATGTTTGATCTTTCTTCTTTCTTTTGTCTGTATACAAACTTTGTATTTCTTTTATTATGACTTCTGATGTTCCCCTATTTGTTATAGTTGCCCCATTATGTACTCTTCTTTTAAATTTTATTCGGTCAAATGCCTTCTTCATGTATCAGGTCTATGAAGCAACAGCGTATGTTTTTGTCTTCTCTTGTAGCTTTTTCTCTTAATTGCCTCATAATAAACATTGCGTCGTTTACGCCTCTATTAGGTCGGAATATAAATTGATATTTTTATATCTGTGCTAAACATTACAATTTTTAATAGTGAAAACTTAATTTTTTCAGAGGAAACAGCTCGTACATTTCTATTTTCGTTGTTGAGAATTATATTTTCTACATACTCGTATTTTAATAAGTATTCCTTATTCCTTATAAGTAAACTTAATACCTTTGCAGATATTTAAAAAAAAATCTCTTATGCAATATCCTACATTATTTTCTAAAGCACAGAATTCCGCATAACAAATAAAAATAATTCACAAAAATCTTCAGTTTAGGAATAAGGAACACTTATTTAATGAAAAATGAAGGGAATTTAATTATCTACAACGTAGAATAGAAATGTATTGGGTGTTCTATTTGAAAAAGGTAAGATTTCGTAGTTCGAAGATCGTAATATTTAACAGAGATAAAAATATAAAAGTATCTACAAATATGTATATTAAATTTAGGTATGGGCGGGAATAAAAATATTGTTGTCAATATGATCTGCCAAAAATATCCTGAGAAAATGTAAGTAACCATTAGCAGTCAAATTTTCGTCATAAAATTTGGGCCAATGATTGTGTCTCCCAATAAACCAACCCACTATGAAGAATAAAATTTATCGCACCACACCAGCCGACATTGATGAACTACGAAGAAATATACAGATAGAGTTGTGTTTGGATGTGGAAGGTGGACCATTTAAGCATTTATTATAATTTTGTATTTTTTTCTTTTCATTTTCTTTGGTTTCGGTTTTGTTCTAATGCGAAGAAGAAATTTCTATCAAAAGCTCTCGGTTGCATGTTTTTTACTTGCAATTGGATAAAATGTAGTAGAAACGTAAACGACCAGACTTTAATTTAAGGCGACCTGTTAAAAATTTGTTTCAATAAAAAATGATAATTTTATTTCCAAAGCACCCTTCGAAAAAACAAATAATTTGGAATTCCCGCCAAAATATAAAACTAAATTATCATGTTATATACCGGGTGATCATTTCAGTTTCATCAGTTATCCATGGAAATGTAAGTCATGACTTTGATTAGCTCACACAAACAAACAAAACAAATTAATTGAAATGTCAAGTTTATGAACTGTCAGTAGTAAATAATAAATAGTGAACTAATCAAAGTCATGACATCAATTTCCATGGATAACTAGAGCTGAAATTGAAATGATCACCCGGTACATTATCGTAAACAAGGAAAAAAGCTGTATTCAAAAACTTTTAAATCCAATATGGCGGACCATAAGAAAAAATAAAGTTGACTACTGTTTCTCTGCCATCTTAGATGCCATGGCAAATGCAATGATATATTCGAATTTCTCGTAGAAAAGTGCGTTAAGAATGTATTAGTTAAAAATATGGAACTTTATGGGTTTTTAATTTAAAAACTAAAAACGAAAATTACAATTTTTTGTTTTTCTACAATAACTTCAAAATTAAAAACGATATTTTAAATTTCTCTTCGGATTATTGATCAGCGTATGAATGCACAACTTTGTCCTAATTGAACCGACTTTTAATTTGTTAAGATAAGCGAAATCCCCATGATGTCTGTCGAAAAACGGGCACCCTGTATATTATTGTATTTTAAAATTTTACCCGAATTTGAGATATACAGTTACTAAAGACCTATGCTCTTAAACTTAGTGGTATTGGAAGTTTTCGTATTGTTACAAAAAAAAATTGCAAATACTGAGTCCCTAAACAATATTGATATCTTAACAGTAGATTAACATCCATCAAAATCACGAAGTCGAAAAAATCACGATTACTACAGGGGGATTTTTAATTAACTTGTCCTTTTCGTCATCGTTTTAATTTTTTTTATTTTCGTCGTTTAGGCCTAAGCGCCTAAGGCAACCATTTATATTCAACGCCCTATAGCACTGTGCTTTCTTGTTTAATCGTTGTAGATCAGAAATAAATTTGTGACGAAACGGACAAGTTAAAAGAATCCAAGTGTATACTTCTTTATTACATCGTATAAGAAAGTAAAAAGTATGTACAAAATCTGGGTTACCCTGGGTGAACTTAACAAAAATGTAATATACTGACAAATCGACCTCGACAAATTCTGTTAAAATAATTTAACATAATCTTTAACTGATAAAGTTAATGACACATTTCCAGTAAATAAATACATATAATTTACAATATTTAGTTATTGAGCGGTATTTGTAATATGAGACCGATAAGTTCGTAGAACTGTAAAGGGGTTATTCATTTTATATTGACCACCCCTTGTTTTTTTATTATTTTAGGAGATACAAAAGTTGTATAAAGTATTTAGATGTAATATTACTTACAATAAATTTTATTAATTCAAAGAGTGTTTGTTAAATGTATACAGGGTGTATCACGACGAGTTGACAGTAGACATAACTCTATTACTAAACACAATTGAATTCTAAAAATTGGTACACACCCATTATACAATGTGCTCTATTTAATGAAAATATTGTCACCTTTCTGGTACTTCCGGTTATACCGGAAGTAGCCACAAACTTTGTTATTTTAAATGGAACACCCTGTATATTTTTGAATTTTTAGATGCCACACTTCATTTTAGACATAAAAGTATAAAGGTTGTATGATCCTAACATTCACGGTATTATAATTATTTACACTTTTTCATTTTTTTTTACAAAAACATAGGTGTAAATAAAAATTCAAATCTTGACAATGACACGTTTTTTCCAAAATTTTTTTCTTGTGTTTGAGGTAGGAATATACAAGAAATAAGCTGATGTAGTTTTGGAAAAATTGCTATATGGTGGTTGTCCGTTCATTTTTAAAAACTTGAATCAATGATAACTTATTTTTTTTAAATGGAACACCCTATATATTTCTTGATTTTCGAATTGTACAATTAATTCGAGACATAAAAGTATGAAGGTTGTAGGTCTTAAAATTAACGGTATTATAATTAATTACGTTTTTTAAAAATTAATGGTCTATCACAAGCACCTTGTATAAAATACGTTTTTTAAAACCATATTACCATGTTTCTTGTACATTTCTGCGTCCACTAAAATTTGGTTTGTTTTTTGAAAGAACGTGTCATTAATAAAATATGAAAATGTTTGACTCTAAGTTTTTGTATGAAAATATCTGATGTGCCCAACACATGACTTTCTTATACGGATAGTATCACAGTAATTACTTTTCCTAAATAAAAATAAGTTAAATTTCTTGTAAAAATAATTTTGAGGGTTTCCAGCAATTTTCAAATAGTCTCTGTCGCACTTATTGCAATACGCATAAATCTGTCCTTGTCCCACTCATTACTACCAGATTTTAGGACAAATAAATAACAGAATACTTATCAAAATTCCACAGTGCGAAAAATGCTTGATATCTTTGAATTTGCTGTAGCTAAACTTTGAAGATTTATAAAATACTTCTCAGTTTTGGTCAACGTTTCACTCAAACAAACTGTACAGTGCACAATAATCCTTCTCATCAAAATATTTCGATCTTTTGCCTTTGACAATTGTTTGACTAACAATCTCTTCTTCTTCTTCGTACTTGGATTGCAAAGCAATGTCAAGTTTTTGGTGTTTGGCGATATAGCCACTCTCACCAGGATTGGATTAATTGGTTTTCCCTTTTTAAATTTTTATAACTTTATTCGAGCTCTTCGTGTATTTATAGAATCTTTAGTATAAAAACAAATAGATTTCTGTAATGTAAACAACAGCCACTCAGAGATAGATGGCAACACTATATAAATATATAAATAATTTATAATTATTAAAAAACGGCGCAAAATAAAACACTTTTGTTACTTTGTCGACACGTCTAAAAATTGAAAGAGAATTCACAAAAAATTTGGCGTCGATATCTTTAATGTAGATTTGCATGCATAATACAATTTCACGACTTTATTGTATATATTAGAAAAAATTTTAATCGAGTTGCCATGATATCCAAAACATAAAACCGTAGCCGTTGTAGCCGTCGATCTTTTCAAATAGTAATGCTACAATCGATTTCCTCAACGGTATAGATTTCTGTATGTAAACAACATGTACTTTGTAAATCAGAGATAGATGGCGCCACTATATAAATAAAAATTTTTGACGGAATTTCAAAAAAAGTTTCAAACAAAATTTGTTCAAAATTTAATTCTAAATCAATGTTAAAGAATAAAAAAATGTCGTAAATTGTTTATTTTTCAAGATATTCCTAAAAAACCTAAAAATGTCTTCAGGTAAGTACCACTTGTGTTGGTGCTAGATGAAAAAGATTTAATGTGGCACCCACAATTTTGTTCAAACTCTTAAATATGAAATTTGAATCAAATCCGTTAAGTCGTTTTTGAGTTATCGTGGATACAGACAGACACACAGACAGACACACAGACAGACATCATGGCGAAAATGGTCAAAATGGATTCAGGGGCCCTCAAAACGTGTAAATCCATCAAAATCTCGAAGTCGAAAAAAATCACGATTACAATACTTCCTTATACTACGTATAAGAAAGTAAAAATTGGAAGAAACATAATTACTTAATTAAAATAAATAGAATGAATAAATAAAAATAAAAAATATTAAATTAAATATAATAAAAACAAATTTTAGTGGACGTAGAAATGTACAAGAAACATGGTAATATGGTTTTGAAAAACTTATTTTATATCTACAGGGTGTTTATGGTTGATCGTTAATTTTTAAAAACCTTGAAAATTGGAAAAAACGTAATTAATTATATAATCGTTAATTTTAAGACTTTACAACCTTAATACTTTTATGTCTCGAATCAAGTGTAGAATTCGAAAATGTGGAAATATATAGGGTGTTCCATTTAAAAAAATAAAGTTATCATTGATCAAAGTTTTTAAAAATTAACGGACAACCACCAACACCCTGTATAAAGCAAGTTTTCCAAAACTATATCAGCTTATTGCTTGTATATTCCTACTTCAAACGTAAGAAAAAAACTTTGGAAAAAATGTGTCATTGTCAAGATTCGAATTTTTATTTACATCTATGTTTTTGTAAAAAAAAAATGAAAAAGTGTAAATAATTATAATACCGTTAATGTTAGGACCATACAACCTTAATACTTTTATGTCTAAAATGAAGTGTAGAATCTAAAAACTTAAAAATATACAGGGTGTTCCATTTAAAATAACAAAGTTTGTGTCTACTTCCGGTATAACCGGAAGTACCAGAAAGCTGGCAATATTTTCGTTAAGTAGAGCACATTGTATAATGGGCGTCTACCAATTTTTAGAACCAAATTGTGTTTAGTAATAGAGTTATGTCTACTGTCAACTCGTCGTGACACACCCTGTATATATTTTATATAATGCATAAAATTAATGCTCAATAAAATTCTAATTAATGTCGTCATATGTAGGTTGAAGCCATGCACATTACTTTTACAATTTTCTAAAAATTCTAGTATACATATTTTCAATTTTGAAATTGCAACTTATTTTTTCAGGTATTGAAGCATTAGAAACATGTATAAGTTACTGGGAAGATGCTTTGGCAGCCTACAGATCTAAAGACAGTGTTGGTCCTTTAGCTGTGCTCAGTCCTGAAGAAGCAGGATTTTGTAGAGATCTTCAGCAGCTACTTGAATTAGCTCTTGAGTTACAAGACAATTCTGAAGTGCTCTTCCTAGATGAACGATCCGTTCTATTTAAATCAGGTGGTAAAAATGGCATGGACACAGATTTATCAGGCGGTGAAAGTTTTGCATCTGCCCAGGATCAGGTAAATAGACATAATACTTAAATTCATGATTTACATATCTGTATACTTTACGGTTTTAAGGTGGCGGATTTGCGAGAATTTGAGGAATTTGTTGATTACTTTCCGGATTTAGAGGCATACCCTCTATACCAAATGGCTTTACGTCAGCTGGAAAACGGAGGAATCCCTTACAGAACACTACGCACTGAAGTAGTCAAATGCGGCTCAGATGGTGAATATCTGGCCAAACTTCACTGCCTTCGTTTGGCGTTCCAACATCTTTTGCGTGATCATATAAATTACATTTGGTTTGCCGATGCTGGTCGGCAAATTTTAGCAGATTTGCTTTTGTATGCAGACAAAGATCCCAAAGATTTCCTGATAGGTTACGAGGAAATGTTAAAGTATATTCAAGATGTAAAAAACTGGAGAGAGTTGGAGGAGGAGCTGAGCACAAAGGGCGTTAAAGCTTTAACTTTTTATGATATAGTTTTGGATTTTATATTAATGGATGCATTTGAGGACTTGGACAGTCCTCCTTCGTCAGTGATGGCTGTTATACAGAACCGATGGTTGTCTAATGGGTTCAAAGAAACTGCTTTGACAACGGCGGTTTGGTCCGTGCTGAAGGCCAAGAGAAGGAAATTGAAATTTCCTGCAGGTTTTATGGCACATTTTTATACGTTATCCGAACAACTATCGCCACTTTTAGCTTGGGGTTTCTTAGGATCTGATGAACTGTTGAAGGACACTTGTGTTTATTTTAAGGAACAAGTTATGGGGTTTTTAGCTGATATTTTTAATTTTCAGAAATGTAAATATACGACAGTCGAAGAGCTCGCAAATAATATTATACAAAACCTTAAAATTAGAGTTGAAAATATTTGCCAAAGGTTAAGTGCTCAGTCTTAGAAGTCGATATTTAAGTACCTACTTAGTTAAAATATAAAATAATTGTAAGTGTCTAGTAATTGATTGTAAAAATGTACTAATTAGGTTATGTATGACTTTTTACCAATATGTTTTAGTTTCCATTCCTTTACGATATTCTGTATAATATACAGGGTGTTTCAACTCAAAGTGGACAACGTAATAGAGGTTGTAGATCTCATCGAGACTAACACTTTTTTCAAATTATTATTTTTTATTTGAGCTTTTGTTTTCGAGTTATGGACCTTCTTTTGTTTTTACATAAACCTCGTTATCTTTATTATTTATGGCCGGATTTTAAAAAATTAAAGTTTTTTGAAATTGTCAGTTTGATATCAACAATTTTTGAGTTAAAATTAAAAAAAAATATATCTACAAACAAAATGGCGACCAATTTTCTTTGGAGCAGACTTAGAGCTATCCAAGTTTTAAAAAGAAAACTGGTCGTCATTTTGTTTGTTGATATTTTTTGAAAAAATGTTTAACGCAATAATTGTAGATATCAAACTGACAATTTCAAAAAACTTTAATTTTTTAAAATCCGGCCATAAATAATGAAGATAAAGAGGTTTGTGTAAAAACAAAAGAAGGTCGATAACTCGAAAACAAAAGCTCAAATAAAAAATAATAATTTGAAAAAAGTGTTAGTCTCGATGAGATCTACAACCTCTATTACGTTGTCCACTTTGAGTTTAAACTGTATATATGAAAGATTGCCAAATATGCCGTATTATGAATAATGTGTTTACCTGCTCTGTGCTCTATATTTTGTGGGTGGTCCAGAAAAAGCTCGTACAACTCGCAAACAAACAATATTTAGTGTAATTCCAAATATGTACCAAATTCCTACGAAAATAAATTGCACCATGTAATTAATTCATTTTTTGTACCTCCGGCTTGTCCAAAAGTTACTCCAATTTCTTGTACAAGCGGCCAATTTTTACGTCATATTGCCGACATTCAGGTTATTCCAAAAATGTATCATAAGCTTAAGTTTGGACTGAAAATTTACCTGAAAAAATTCCTCAAAATTGCATTATTTTTTTTCTGATTTCAAAAGCAAACATAATTTTTTCTCGACATCCGTACTATTTCAACATTATGCGGGATACTTGAATTTGAATTGAACCACAGTAAAAAACGCAATTTTCGAGGTATTTCTCAGGTCTAATAACTTTTTTGGAATCGTGTGAATGCCGGGAGATTCTAATAAAGCGGCATGGTTGTATTTATAACAAGAAAGTTAATGTAACTTTCGGTAAGACCGTAAGTCAAACAAATGAAGTGATTGCATAAAATAGAATGCATTTTTAGGAACTTTTCTGTTTGGGGTTATATTTGAAATATTTTTACTTTTCGAGTTATAAGCTTGCGACACTTTTCATAGACTACCCAGTAGATCTGGCAAATCATTTAAGGCAAATTTCTTCACTCTTTTATTTAAAAGAAAAATATTTATTTTATAAAGCGTGTTTTTGTAAGTTTTATTTAAAATAAAATTATACTGCTGATTATTTCAATTTTGTTTTTGAGGATTATTTTGCAGTCTATGTCGTAGGCTAATTTTAAAATCAGACGCATTATAATATGCTTGGTAGCCCATAGTTCTAATCTTATTCATGTTCGTTAATGAAACGTATAAAAAATCACTTTTGGACAAGCCACCCCCATCTTGAAAATAAGGATATCTCGAAACTCGTCACTTTCTTCGAAAAAGGTATCGAGAGCAATTTCGCACATTTTTTGTGTATAAAATTTTTCATATTTCCTATTGCTTAAATAATATAGCAGCACAAAGTGTAAAAAAGGGGTGTGTTGAATTTTTTTGCAATAACAATGAAATTGTCACTACGAAAACTAAAAAAAATTTAACCACATTCATAAACTATGATAAAAATTAGATAAAATTCGATTTCCCCCTTTGTACTGCTATATTATTTAAACAATAAGAGATATGAAAAAATATTATACACAAAAAATGTGCGGAATTTAATTCTCTGTAAACTTGCTGTCGATCACTTTTTCGATAAAAGTGACGAGTTCCGAGATATCCTCAAAAGTAAAACTCACTGTTATTTTCAAGATGGCAGAGATGATACGCGGATGGTTGATCGTCGAAAACTTAACTTCATCAAAATCAACCATTTGATTTTATGAATAAAACTGTCTACTTCAAAAAAGTTTATTTAAAAATCATTTCACTACAATAATGGGCTTAACATTTGTTAAAATTCAAAATTCTGTTCAATCAAGAACTAATAATTCCGAGTTAAATATTTACAATATTTGTCAATTCCATGTTGCATTGGCCGCACCAATACAATCATCGAAGAAGCAACAACTTATTAATAAATATTTTACTTGAAAAGACAAGACAAGTCCAGACAAAGCTTTGTGAAAAATAATAATAAAAATTTAAAAATATCTTAAGAAAAACAGTTAATGGTAAAATAAATAGTGATAATAAAACAAATCTATTTCTTCATTGGTGTATCTTGCAACATCAGACACTGATTCTGTATTTTTAAGGACAAGTTCTGTCGCAAATCACTTTTATGCGAATTTATGTTGTGCTTGAGTATTGTTGGTGTAGCAAGACTTGAAGTATCTACTCTCAGACGATTATACAGTTTTATTGCTCCTTCTGTTTTGGGCGTCATGTGAACAGTTTTGGCCAAATTATTTTTTAGTGTACTTTTTCTCAGATCGTATCTTTGGTCCAAAACTGGTGAAACAGTCATCACATTACCATTGCTAACAAAATTACTTGGTGATAAATCATTTGCAGAACAGTTCTTTTTTTTATCAACTTCCTGATGCTTGATGTTATTTTCTAAGTTGTTTAGATTTTCGTTTATTTCTTCAAATCTGTGACTCATTTCTGTCACTGTTCTGTATAGTAAGTCTCTAATACGATTGATGCTACTGCGAATCTCATCTTCTGGCATAGTTGAGGTGTTTTTACGTTCAGGTTTCTTGATGCTTTGAATTTTGGTGTTTTCAAGTAGACTACAAACGGACAATAATGGTGATTGCAAGTTATTCGTTGCATTTTCACACTGCCTCTCCAAATCACGGAATTCCTCATCATTAGAAGTGTGCGAGAGTGGTGTGCGTTGCTTAGTTGTACTGCAAATGAGTTTTCGTTCAGTATGTGGAGTTGACGGTGATTTAAAGGGACAAGCGCCTAGAACTGAAAGTTGTCTAACCGTCTTCTTGGCAGATCCGCTGCGCGTTATAAACGGAGGAGGTTTTTGAAATAGCTCCTTGCGAACTGGATTTTTGTTATCCACTTTTCGTCTCTTATTATACGGTTCTGAAAAATACAGAACATGGTTTTAGTTAAATAAATAAAAATTTTAAAAATTACAAAATGATAAAATATTGAAATTTGAAAATGGTGGTCCTATGTCCGAGTTTTCTGTAATATTTTTGCAACTGTTTGAGGTAGATTCATGAAATTTTGAGCTTTTATAATTCTCCAGATATTTCTTTTTCCAATTTTCAAAAATTTTGTCAGAGGCGTCACATGGACGTTGGGTAAATTATGCTCCATATTTTTTGTATGGATAATTTTTAAATTTTTTATATTAAATTATGAAACTTGGTTTATTTTTACACAAAAAAGGTAGTCTCAATCGATCTTTGTATCTTGAACCGTTTTCGAGTAAAATCGTTTTTAAAAATTAAAAAAAATCAATTATTTTTATTAGTAGGTATAGTTTTTATGGACGTGATTTTTTCAAAACGATTTTACTCGAAAACGGTTCAAGATACAAAGATCGACTGAGACTACCTTTATTGTGTAAAAATAAACCAAGTTTCAAAATTTGATATAAAAAATTTAAAAATTATCCATAGAAAAAATATGGGGCACAATATACCCAGCAACCACCCTGTATGTGACGCCCCTGGCAAAATTTCTGAAAAATGAAAAAATAAATATGTGGCAAATTATAAAAGCTTCAAACTCACTAAATTTCATGAATCTACCTCAAACAGTTGCAAAGATATTACAGGAAACTCCTCTTTGGGCTCCCCATTTCGGGGGTGCTAGCCTCCTTATGAAGCATTTTGCCCACCAATTTTCCCTGTATACAGGGTGTCCCGGAAAAAGTGGGAAATCTCTCGGATTCAGATAGGGCATGAAAAAATAAGATGACAAGTTCCTATAAAATTTTTTCCTAAAACATCAGCATTAATTTCAGCTCAAACATCGACAGTTGTTAAAATAATCAACTTTTCATTTAATTTTTTGTTTAATTTAGGTATTAATAAGTTTTTTGTTGTATTATTTTTAAAATTAAAAAATATGTTGACAAATAACAGGATTTGTTTTTTATAAGCCGACTTTATTTTATAGAATAAGATTTATTTTAATATTTGAAGGAAAACTCAGCCTACTGTTAAAAATATTACAAAATTTGTTTGTTGTTTTTCATGGCCTACTTACAAAAATTTTGGCTGTTTTTTTGAAAATTGTCATTTTCGAGTTTAATATAGAAAATTATTACAGAGTGTTTTATATTTTTGTAAAGCTTAAAACAAGCTGGGTCCAACTAGTGAAAAACATACATTTAAAATAACATAAGTTTAGTAAATATCTCGAAAATTATCGCTTCTAAGAAAAAACTGAGTGCGCCACTGGATTCTACGTAAAAATCTGTATAAGATGCAGTTTTGACCTTTCCAATATCTTCAGCCGCTCCCAAGATACGAGGTATGCCCTAAAAGTGCAAATTTTCAATTTCGCCCTGTATCTCAAAAACGAAGGGGGCTATGAAAAAACCGTTGACGGCACCTTTCGTTTCACAAAAAAGTAGCAACGTGTCGCGAAAAGTGCATCTCTCTATCTCTACTAGTAAGCGAGATACCCCGCAATTACATCGAAATCTGGACACTCTCACACCCTGTACATTCAAATTAGCAAAAATAGGGGAAATAAATCCCAAAAACTTGCCCTTTTGGGAAAGTGGTGGGTTTCAATATTCTGTGGCGTCCCCCAATATGATTAGAGCCTGGCACCCCTAAAAGCTATTATTTTTACTAATGTAATTTAATTTAAAAACAACAAAGAAAGAGACATACTTTTCGACAAAATGCGTAGTTAAGCCGCAAATCGCAAAAAACAAATGCACTCTTAAATCCAAGATGGCGAAAAAACCTCCCGAGGGATGAAGTCTAAAACTTGGATTTAAACTTACAGTTGTGGGCTCCAACTGCCCACAAAGTTTCATCCTGCCCTCTTCGATTGCGAACTAAAGCATTGGACCTTGGATAGATTGCTTGAGCTATATCCATTCTATTCTTGTAATTTGATAACCACTGTATATAAGCGATTTTTCGCGTGATACCGGTTATTCCATCTTGGTTTGATTCAGTTTTATCCCTGCTTCAAAATTTTCTATTTAAACAAGGACAGGAATAGAGACCGCTTCTAACCTTGCTCGCGAGCAGGGTAAGTAGCGGTATGATAATGATGACGTCTCATGACGTCATATCACTTCCCCTCCGATTAGTGGGGCTGACTAGTTTCTCGCAAAAATAGGCTATTCCAGTGAACGGTTATAATTTTATGTAACCGGTATGACGCGAAAAATCGCTTTATAAGAAAAAATGGTAAATACATTTTTTGTGCAGAATTTTTGTATAGAGGCTAAAATTGCAAAATCGTGACCGTTTTGCGGTAAAATGCGGAAAACAACGAATATACATCTTGAGGGTGGCTTTTAGGGGTGCCAGGCTCTAATAAAATTGGGGGACATCACAGAATATTGAAACCCACCACTTTCCGCGTCGGATCCCAAAAGGGCAAGTTTTTCGATTTATTTCCCTTAATAGCCCATTTTTCGTCTAATTTGAATGTACAGGGTGGTCCAGTTACGGTGTCCTCGTTATTTTCTCAGAAACTATTGGACCCATGAAAAAAAGTTTTATATAGAAGTTGTACAGTCTATAGCATTCTACATTTTTGAAAAAATAATACTTATACAGGGTGAGTCATTTTCATGTGGCGATATAAAGTTGCCTTTTTTTAAATGGAACACCCTGTGTTTTACCCCAAATTATGATTTCTCATCCAATTTACGATAAAAAATATATAAAACTTAATATGCCTATTATTGATAGTTTCCAAGATATTCGAGAAAATATTTTGAAAAATAATATTGTATTATGTGGGTGTGTCAGAGCAAGCTATTTTATTTGTTTCAATTTCAAAAATACTCAACCAAAACATATTCTTTATTTAGTTAGTTTATAATAAAAAATAAAATATTTAAAAAAATTAACTATTTTCCAATGCCTACTTGACAGAGCATTATTATTAGCTTCTAGGTCTACTCTAAAAAATAATACTTCTTTGTCAAATACTATGACTTTTTCTCACATATGATATCAATTTAAAGTTTACTTGATATTTAAGACCAGAAATAAAATTTTCTAGCTAAAAAATAGAACTAACATTGCTCATATAAACAGGCAGATATCATAGTATTTCTAGATATTTTCTCGAATATCTTGGAAACTATCAATAATAGGCATATTAAACCTTATATATTTTTTATCGTAGATTGGACGAGAAATCATAATTTTGGGTAAAATACAGGGTGTTCCATTTAAAAAAATGAAACTTTATATCGCCACATGAAAATGACGCACCCTGTATAAATAAATTTATTTAAAAAATGTAGCATGCTATAGACTGTACAACTTCTATATACAACTTCTTTTCCTGTGCCTAATTGTTTCTGAGATAATAACGAGGACACCGTAACTGGACCACCCTGTACCTACTATAAAACTTACCATCAAAATCACTGTTGCTTATTCGAAGAGGCTCTAACGGTTTTTTTCCACGCGAAGAAAAAGCCTTTTTTTCCAAAGAAGGTTTTTTCTCATCCGAAGGATTTAGAAATTTCCTGTTAGGCAAAATAATACTTTTGCCATTTTCATCAATTCCTAGAAAAAAAGTAAAATAGATTATATTTTACTTTATATTATTATGTTTAATAATACTGTACCAAATCCAGACAATCGTTTATTTTTAGAAGTACTCATTTTACACTTATTTTGTTGCAATCAAATGAAAACGGTTTTAAAAACTGTTATATACGAAACATTCATGAAATTCTAACTTGTAACGGTTGTCAAAGTCAAATACCATAGAGACATTAGTTTCAAATATTCAAAATTCCATAAGAATACTAAATATCCCTAGACATGTTAGGTAAAGTAAGTTTGGTTGCCTAACTTTCAGTAATTTTTAACTTTAATTTAAATGCTATGAATTTTTATGTGGAAAGCTATTAATATATAAGCAAGTAAATCTAAATTCCATTTTTTAATCGACGTACAAATATTTCAACTGCGAATTATTGCCATTACTATTAGTGCGCTACCTAGTGAACTTTTCCACCATTGCACTACATCTATAATAATTAGTACTCTAACTCTATGGGCTTGGTAATTTTATGTTGTTAAAATGGCGAGTTCATCAAGGTTAGTTTTATTTTATCTTATAAATTTCCGTATTCATTAACTACTAACTAATTGTAAACTTATAAAACATAATAATTTTGTTGTTCAGGTATGACACAAATAGGGTTTGTTGTAACTCACATCCAGATGCCCCACTAATTGAAGATTATAGAGCTGGCGATCAAATTTGTTCCGAATGTGGATTAGTAGTTGGTGACAGGTAAAAGTATTTGCTGCTATTAAGCATTTATGTTTCTTATAAGTAATTTAGAGTTATAGATGTTGGATCAGAATGGAGAACATTCAGCAACGAAAAAAATGGAGTAGATCCCTCACGTGTTGGTGGGCCAGAAAATCCACTACTAAATGGATCAGATTTGACCACAATGATTGGGCCAGGGCGAGGTAATAATCGATGTAAAACACTTATAGAAATGTTCTAATTTTATTAATTTTTAGGTGATGCAAGTTTTGATTCCTTTGGTGTGTCTAGATATCAGAATCGACGTACCATGAATAGTTCCGATCGTGCTCTTATTAATGCTTTTAAGGAAATTAATGCAATGGCAGACCGTATTAACCTGCCCAGAACTATTGTGGACAGAGCCAACAACTTATTTAAACAAGTCCACGATGGACGTAATTTAAGAGGTAAGCTAAAAATTGAGTGAATACTACGGAACTGGAATCGCAAGGTATTTTTGTGGAAAAATTAGCTAAAGTGTACGGGAGAACCACAACAATTACACTAGTTTACAAAATCGAAAAAATTTTATGTCCACCATATCTCACTCTGATTTTCCCATGTATTTTGGCCCACTAAGCATGAAAATCACACTTAAATTTTTTTCCATGGAAGCGTTTTCGAGATATGAATTTTCGAAATTTTTTTTTCATTTTTCTGAGTTTATTCGACGTTTTTGAGTATATATCGAGATCTAATTGGCCGATTTGGCCAAACAAGCACTCAAATTACAGGTAACTGAGCCTTCTACAATTTTCATTATATAGTTTTGAGATCGGCCTAGTAGTTCAGATGCTAGCGATTTTAATAAGTTGAAAAAGTCTGGTTTTTTGGTAAAAATCGATGTCGAAAATTCACATATCGTCCTAGGAAAAATAGAAATCGCAAAGATAAGTTTAGTTTAAATTTTTTTTACGAGAAGCTGACACTTTTACGAAAAAAAGAAGCTGCTATTGATGAAAATCCATGGACAAATGGCTAAGTTATGTATTTTTCAGTGGAAGACCAAGATTCAGCTTTTTGACGATTTTCACGTTTTTTTTTTCGTTTTATTGAATCAGTTGAAATTCAACATATTGATAGTTACCATTTTGTTATAATAGGTGAAATTGGGTAACATTCCAAAGTAATTCAGATAACTTTGTTGTAGCGCATCAGTAAATTTGCGTACATTTTTTTGGACTATAAATTCACCTCACACATTGCAGAAATCGTTTGGGTTGTTTACACAAATACATACTCGAACTCTCGACTTCTTTTAGAACTCATTTCACAAATTTTTTTATGAACTAAATAAAACGTTGATAAAAATACCGGGTTTCAATGACTCGGTATAATAATATCTCCTTGTTTATATCCTTTGTTCAACTAATTAGGTTTTACAGGCGAGATGCCACAGTACCAACATAATAACAAAATAATTGACGATCGCGGAGTTATGATCTAAAATTTCAAATTTTACATAATAATTTCCTGATTGTCAATTGTTTTCTAACCCGGTATTTTTATCATCAAAGTTATCTGAATTACTTTGGAATGTTACCGAATCTCACCTATTATAACAAAATTAGTAACTAGCAATATGTTGAATTTCAACTGATTCACCAAAAGGAAAAAAAAGTGAAAATCGTCAAAAAATTGAATTTTGGTCTTCCATTGAAAAATACATAACTTCACAATTTGTCCATGGATTTTCATCAATAGCAGTTTGTTTTTTTCGTAAAAGTATTAGCTTCACGCAAAAATATTTGAACTAAACTTATCTTTGCGATTTCTACTTTTCCCAGGACGATATGTGAATTTTCAACATCGATTTTTGCCAAAAAACGCGACTTTTTCATATTATTAAAATCGCTAGCATCTGAACTACTGGGCCGATCTCTAAACTATGTAATGAAAATTGTAGAAGGCTCAGTTACCTGTAATTTGAGTGCTTGCTTGGCCAAATCGGCCAATTAGATCTCGATATATACTCAAAAAATTCGAAAATTCATATCTCGAAAATGCTTCCATGAAAAAAATTTGAGATATGGTGGGCAAAATGGCTGTATACTAGTGTTAAGCAACGAAATTTTCAGGTCGTTCCAATGATGCAATTGCCTCTGCTTGTTTGTACATAGCTTGTAGACAGGAGGGAGTCCCACGTACATTCAAAGAAATTTGTGCTGTAAGTAAGATAAGCAAGCGGGAAATTGGCAGGTGTTTTAAATTAATACTCAAAGCCCTTGAAACATCTGTTGATCTCATAACAACAGGCGATTTTATGTCGCGGTTTTGTTCCAATCTTGGTTTGCCTAACATGGTGCAAAGAGCTGCCACTCATATTGCTAGAAAAGCTGTTGAATTAGACATAGTTCCTGGTCGTTCGCCTATATCAGTGGCGGCAGCTGCTATCTACATGGCATCTCAGGTATATTTTGTAATTATTTCTGAAGACAATCTTAATGATGTTGGTTATTGCTTAGGCCTCTGAAGATAAGAGGAGCCAGAAGGAAATTGGAGATATTGCTGGTGTCGCTGATGTGACTATAAGACAATCTTACAAACTGTTATATCCACACGCAGCAAATCTTTTCCCAGAAGATTTCAAATTTGCAACACCCATTGACCAATTACCACAAATGTAAACTTAATTAGCGTAAGTAAAGGTAAATTTTGTTTAAATCGGTTTTAGAAGTTAGACCATATTTTAATGTTATCAAGTATAGTTAATGGAAACCTTATTTTTTTATGATATTTATATGTACAAGATGTAAATTTGTAAAGTTTTCATGAATGAAATGTTTTTTTATAAAACTAAGTTGTTTATTTTCTTAAATACAAAGGTACATCTGCCTCAACATCCCCCTTATTATTTCCTTCCATATTCGCTATCATTTGATTCACTTCCTCAACAGCTTCCATATCAATATCCAAATCTGACGCATAACTTGATGACTCTTCATCCGAACTATCGACCAATATTTCGGGAAGTGCGATTTGAATTGTATCATTGGCATTTACTTGCTCCACCACTTCTTCATCTAGCAAATTTAACATTAATACGCAAGCATTTAGACATTTCAAAGGCAAACAAAATTTCATGTGTTACCTACTCATAGACACTTACCATCATCACCTAAATCAATCGTATCAAGTATTGTTAATTCATCGGATTCTCCTTTTTTAAGAGCTAATTTTCCTCCACTAGTTGTTTCTTCACTTGCTTCTTGCCGTCTAATACTGTCATTCAACAATTCTTTTTGTACGTTTTGTAGCACATATTTATTTACAATTTCACGGCATTGTTCGGTAAAATTGTCAGGAAGCCAACCATTCTTCACATCGTATTTAGCACCTGCTGGTACTTTTGGTAATCTTGATAGCATTTCTTGAATTTCCGGTATTAAAACATCGCAGTACTGAAAGGGTTATATTATAATGTAAAAACTACCTACTGAAATGGGAGTATTAAAAATCCAATAAATTTGAAAAAGAAAATGTTAATTTACTTTACATGTAAGAAATTTATTAATTTTAGGTTTATAGAGGGTGTTCCATGATAGACACGAATTATTTTTAGGTATGATTCTTAATTACATTGTGTATTGTCCGGTATAATTTTTTTGTCTCTAATCCGGGTTTTTAAATTTTTTTTTCTATATAAAGTCATTGCAGGAACTTTTTTTTAACAAATTTAATAAGTACTCCGAGTAGACATAGTTTATGTTCAAAATGGAAATTAACTTATCGATTCAAAATAAACCAATCTTTCATCATATATCAATTTTTTAACTATTTTCAATACTAGTTTTCAAAATAAATTAAATGAAACGTGAACATAATGATTTATTTTTCAAATTCCAAATTTGAACACTAATAATTCTTTAAGGGTTAACACTATCAAAAAAATTAAATACTTTCGATACCAAAACCAAATCATATCAGCTACAAATTTTATGTATAATTTTTTTTCGATAATCAAATAGTTTAGCAGACTGGCTTCTTTTTATTCAACAGTGTTTTACTTTTCAGTCTACAATTTTCAACATGCAAGAGATGATTGCTCGAAAACTAACCTGGGTTGGGGATAAAAAAATTATACAGGACAATGCAGAATTTGTTCAAGAATCACACCTAAAAATATTTCGTGGCTATCCTGGTACACCCTGTATAAAAAACAGAAAAAAGATTCATTTTCCACTAATAATAATTTAATTTTTGTAGAAAAGGAATATACTTATAATTATTATACAGGGTGTATCAGTTTTAATCGAGCAAACTTTAATGGTACATTCTCCTAGTGGTCCTGATTCGGAAAAATGTGTATTATATACATCTATCTCGATTCCTAAGAAAGATACAGGGTGTTGAAGTTTACAAGAAAAAATTATTTTTTGCAATAACTTCTATAAAAAAGCTTGGATTCAAACAAAATTTTGCATGGCTGCCCTCCTCTCTAAGGAGAATTTTATGAAGATATTATCGATTTTGGGGAGGAACCAGTGGCGTGCAATTCGGCCACATCTCAATTATTTCAAAAAAAAGCATGCCACTGTAATTTTTAAGAAATATTTTTTTGTGTATTGAATTCCTTGTTCAATTTGGAGTAAACTTTGCTTTTACAGAACAAAAATTGCAGTTTTAGTTCCAGAGATAATTAGTTTTTTCGAAACTTGAAATTAGTCACAAATCAAATAGGGAATTTATTAAAAAACAAAAAGTAACAAAAAATATTTATGAAATTACAGCAACTGTTCAAAATGCAACCCGCCAGCCTCGATGCATTTCTGACAACGACGAACTAATGAATTAACAGCATCTGTCATCATTCCCGAATTTTTTAGTAATTTCAAGTTAGCACGTCTTTGGGAAAAAATTAATTATCTCTGGAACTAAAACTTCAATTTTTGTTCTGTAAAAGCAAATTTCACTCCAAATTGAACAAGGAATTCCATAGATAAAAAATATTTTATTTAAATTACAGTGGCATACTTTTTTCTTTGAAATAATTGAGATGTGACCGAATTGCACGCCACTGGTGTCTCCCCAAAATCGAAAATACCTTCATAAAATTGTCCTTAAAGAGGAGGGTAGACATGCAAAATTTTGTTTGAATCCAAGCTTTTTTATGGAAGTTGTTGCAAAAAAATAATTTTTTCTTGTAAACTTAAACACCCTGTATCTTTCTTAGGAATCGAGATAGAGGTATATAATATACATTTGTCCGATTTAGGACGACCAGGAGAATGTACCATTAAAGTTTGCTCGATTAAAACTGATACACCCTGTATAATAATTATAATATAAAATAATACATATAATTATGTGTGTACTGAAATATGATACGCATTTTAGCCTTATTTTTTACTTCTAACACCCACTCAAAATATTTTAAGAAATCAGGTAACTGGACATCAAATAAATATTTTTATTTATGAGCTTCTAAAACACTACTTATTAATCACTTACTTGGTAAAACATTTGTCTGGCTGTAGGAATACTCGTGGGTCTAAGAACAAAATTCCTCTCTTCTATGGTATCCTTTTTACTAATAATTAACTTGTCTAGAGATATTTTTTGTTGTTCTGACGGTTCTGAATAAAATATCGAACGACATGAGTAACTTCTTTTAGCCATCACTTTAATTGTGCCTGTAATTATAATATTTCCCATTTAAAATCTTGTGGAATAGAATTAAATTTTGTTTACCTTCAGTAGGGATCCTATAGTCTAAAGTTTGGTATAGGCGGGAGGCAAACTCCTTTTGTGGATTGTAACCATACCGAATCCAGCACATTCGCCAAGGTCCCTTTACACAAAAATAGGCAACCGATGGCAAAAGTAACTTAGCGGTAGTATAATTAAAAGTTGTTGTTTTATAGATGATGGCATTTAAGGTCCATATGGGTTTTTCGTTGAATAGCTAGAAATATTTTTTTTTAAACATGCTTAATAAGAATAATACATAAATTCTTTTTAAACTAATTTTCCTAATCAGTTCAATAGTTGCAAATAAAAATGTTGGGTATAACTGCGTTCTTAGTGCTGGCAATATATTAGTATGTTGTGCACTTTTTACACACTTCCGGATGACTGTAACTTAAAATACATACCTTCTGCAATTCAGCATGCCTTTCCAATAATCCACGTTCTTTCAATAACTCCATTACATAAGTGTACGGTTGAATTGGAACCGTTACGTTATGTTTTTGGAAATTAACAAATATAGATATTTGTCTTGTTGAAATACATTTAGTGGGTTTTTGACTTGCGGTTTGAATGGAATTTGTGATCTCAGGTCTAATAGTTCCATATTTTTCACCTGTATTCAGGTACAATCGATTATTAGATGAGTCAAAGCGGGCATAACTGGATGGTGTAAAACAAAGTGGCATTGAAGCATTTTCAGGTTTACTGAAACAACAAATATCATGAAATTTTCTAAAATAAACATATGCGAGGTAGGCTCTTTAGTCCCTTTATTTGATACGAAAATAAGAGCTTGCTTTACAAAAGGTCGAGCTGTTTTAATTTTTTCATGTTTTAGAGTTTGGATTGAAAAAATGGTAAGTTAAATAGCTACAGAGCAGTGGTGCAAAGTGCAACTGATTTCTAAAAATAACAACACTCCGCTCTAAGCTCATTACATAATATCTGTTACCAATTGATTTTCACATCACGTAAAAGGTTCATATGAAAATATGAAGATATACAGGCTTCTCACTACAGGGATCTCAGAAACGGTAAGAGATACAGCTTTGGTTAAATTGGGACAAAGTTGCGTAATATGGTGGCCAATAATAAGCCGTTTAGAAATCGAAAATATCTTTTGTAGTTCTGGAGATTTTTTTAAAAAACCAAATTTTTGCCTTTTCGTTTTTATTGTTTTCTGCTCTTATTTTTCAAGATATCGAAAAACTAAAAGCACTTTGTCGTGGACACTTTTTGTGCTTTATAAAATGACGTTAAAATTTTCCTCATGTGACGTTTTGTTTTTCCGCTGACGTCATCAACTCCATTTTTTTAAATACGGTCCATTATCTGTTTTTGTCGTTTTAAGTAGCATTTTTTGTGTTCTAGAAAATGGCGTTTACATTTTTTCCATACGACGTTTCGTTCTTGTGCAATCATCTTCAGATCATTTTTTAAATACGGTCCTGGATTTTTTTTACAATTTCATTAGTATTTTTCCTCACTTCCTCATATCCACACATTTTGGTAAACTTTAATAATAATAAATTTTCTTTTATAATAAATCAAACTAACCTATTATTTATTGTTAGTAGTAATAATAAGAACAATGGAAGTAATTTTTTTAAATAATTTTATAAAATAAACACTTATGAAATCGTCAATACTGATGATCGGCTGTACAATGAAAAAAAATATTGATGAAATTGTAAAAATAATCCAGTGCCGTAGGCATTCAAAAAATGATCCGATGATTACACAAGAACGAAACGTCGTATGGAAAAAATTTAAACGCCATTTCATAGAGCATAAAAAATGCTACTTAAAACGATGAAAAAAAAAACAGGGCCGTATTTAAAAAAATTGAGTTGATGACGTCAGCGGAAAAACGAAACGTCGCATGAGGAAAATTTTAACGTCATTTTATAAAGCACAAAAAGTGTCCATGGCAAAGTGTTTTTGGTTTTTCGATATCTTGAAAAGTAAGAGCAGAAAAAAATAAAAACGAAAAGGCAAAAATTTGGTTTTTTCAAAAAATTTCCAGAATTACAAAAGATATTTTCGATTTCTTAACGGCTTATTATTGGCCACCATATTACGCAACTTTGCCCCAATTTAACCAAAGCTGTATCTCTTACCGTTTCTGAGATCCCTGTAGTGAGAAGCGAATTTGAAACAGCCTGTACAGTGTATTTCACTTTTCATCTATGTCTTATCCCGATTGATTTCAAATTTTATCAATAAAAAGACCAAAAACGAATTGTCCACATTCTTTTCCTTAGCATTGATTTAGAATTAAATTTTGAACATATTTTTGTAATTATGACAAACTTTTTTTTAGCGAAAGGCCCGAATACGGCTTCTGATAAAATTATCATCGCTGATTATTTCCTAATTGGTACAAATACCCAATGATATAAAATAACCCAATTTCAATATAAAATTATAATAATTAATTTGTCTTAATATTAATAAAATATAATTGACTACGGTTTCAGTATTATAATATCATAGGATCTTTGCTCATCCATCAAATTCCTTAAATTGTGTTCCATTTAACCGATTATCAATCCCTTATACTTTCCAATATACCAATGGTTGGCAACAAAAAATTCACTACCCTGTATACTTACTCGTGATATAAATAAGTAATACATCTAGATTAGCGTTCTAAAAATTTGTAGTTTCAAATACTTACTGTAGCCATTCTATGTTTGGCAAATTATCTGGGAAAATTTGCTCATGAAGATAGATTACATCTGAATCTTCACATTCGGGCATATTAGCTAGCAGTGGTAAATACTGGAAATCACACAATCCTGGAAAATACAAAAATTCATTAAGGATGTGGAAAATAGATAGAACAAAGTTAAATGAATATACAGGGCTAGTCACGAGAGGGTTATTTCTGAACAAAATTAGAAAGCAACCAAAAATACAATTTACAACGACTGCTAGCTTTCTCATTTTTTAAAAATGGAATATTGGATCTAAAATTGCCGGTCTTGCCATTTGATTCTGTTCCAGTTCTGTCACTTTAACGTTTTAAGACTGAAAAATCAATCTTGTAGATGATGTATTCTTATACAAACGATGAAAAAACAGACATGTTCCTCATCTACGGGGAGTGTAGGAAAAATGCTACTGCCGCTGCAGACCTTTATATGCAAAGGTACCCAGCACGAAGACATCCAGTTCCTGAGACATTTAAGAATCTTGAACATCAACTACGTCAAAACTGGCCTCCAATGAAAAGATATCGTCAGAGGACAGCTACCGGACAAGAAAATGAAATTGCTGTACTTGAAGCGATAGAAGAAAATCCTCACGTTAGTCAGACTGCATTGGCAAGACAAATAGGTATTAGTCAGTCTTCAGTTGGACGTATTCTTCGAGAAAAAAAATTCCACCCATACCATTTGACCCTGGTACAGGAATTAAAGCCGACAGATTTTCTTAAAAGAGTTCAATTTTGCCGTTTTATGCAAGAAAAGCTGAATGCAGATAATAATTTCATAAACAAAGTATTGTTCTCCGATGAGGCTAGATTTAGCAATAATGGGGCCGTAAACAGGCATAACTACCATTATTATAGTCAAGTGAATCCGCGATGGATTCGCGAAACACACTTTCAGAATATCTTTTCGGTAAATGTTTGGTGTGGCATACTAAATGAGCAAATTATTGGACCCCATTTTTTTGAAGGAAATTTGAATGGACAAATGTACCTTAATTTTCTACAGATGGAACTGGCCCCGTTATTAGAAACTGTGGACTTAAATACCAGGCAGCATCTTTGGTTTCAACAAGATGGTGCCCCACCGCACTACCATAGAATTGTGAGAGACTATTTGGATGCAAATTTTAGAGGCAGGTGGATAGGACGAGGATCGAACAATATTTGGCCACCCAGAAGTCCCGATTTGACTCCATTAGATTTTTTTCCTCTGGGGGGTGTTGAAAGAAAAAGTGTATAAAACTCCAGTGCTTACAATAGAACAGTTAAAAGACAGAATTCGCCAAGAATGCATGGCTATAACACCCGAAACATTACGGCGTGTTCAGCGATCGCTTTTTAATCGTATTGAAGTTTGTGTACATCGCAATGGGGCACATTTTGAACAATTTTTTCGGTAGATAATTTAAATATGTTATGTTTTGCTTTATTGTATTGTCATTTTAAGAAATTGTCACTTTTACGTTTTTTTCCAAAATTTCAAATCACTTTGATCCGACTTATTAATCAAATAAAAAATAATATCAAGTGATCAGATTAATTAGTATTTTGGGTTGCGTTCTAATTTTGGTCAGAAATAAACCACTCATGACTAGCCCTGCCCTGTATTTATACATGCATGGGACGCAAGAGAATATAAGTAGATCGACAATTAGAGAAGCTGAGAGAGCCATTAAAATGGCAAAAGTCTGAAAAGCATCAGGGCCAGATGAAATCCCAAGAGAGATTCCAAAAATACTAGGAGATACTCGTAGACCTCCACAGGAAACTTAGATAATACGTACGATTAAATTTGTAGTTTATAGTTGTTATTCCTACAATATCATAATCAGATTGCTGTAATTCGTTAATTTTTGAGCTGGTTGGATTTCCACTGGAAGGCTTCTTTCGAATTTTTAACAATATTCCTGAATTTGAATCCTGATCAGCTACACAAGCTTTATTTATTGGATTTTTAGGATGAAATCTCAGTTCTAATTTAGTTTTATTTTCATAAACGGCCTGCAAAGAAAAGTACAATCAATAAAAAATCATTTTGGATAGTAAACAAAACTAAAATTATTACCTACATCCTCTTTCAAAAATGATCAAATTAAGAAATAATCTGACGAAGTATTTTTGCACCTACCTTTTGGATGCCTTTTATTCCGCCTAATGTATCAATTGCTCTTTCAACGTTTTTCACTTCGCCTGGATAATCAATTCTGACCAGCTTTTTTAAACCCTTGAAAACACGTCCTGGTTGATCGTTGTGGGGGAGAAATTGTCGCGTGCCTTGATTATCTGATTGTTTATTCTTCTCAAACAGTCTCTGTATGTTGGTTCCACTATGTCTTTTACCAGACATTTTGATTATTTGTTTTCACTTTTTAATGGTTAAATTGTGAAAACTATACATATAAAAGTTAGGTTATGTTACATACGTATAGAAGAATTCTGTATGCAAACAGTCACTGTTCAATTAATAAATATTAATTAGGTACTCCATACATACCTTGAACACTTTTATCGAAGGTAAAAACACTAAAATATTATATTAATGTTATTAATTTAATTGTAAGGTTAATTGCTCAATTTTTTAATTTTATTCATGGCTACCAACACAAATTTAGAAACGTGAAGTTAGCGTCCTAGATAAATTAAAGTAGTTAGCGTTCGCTTAAAGTGCTGACCACAGAGTTTTAATGCTGTAGAGCGGTATCTTCTATACATTACCTTGTGATTTTGCGATCAACGCCCTCTTTTTCAAATTGTGATTTTTACTTTCTTATAAGTAATAAGAAAGTATAGTAATCGTGTTTTTTTACGATTTTGATGGATTTACACGTTTTGAGGAATATCTTGAAAAATAAACAATTTACGAGATTTTTTTATTCTTTAACATTGATTTAGAATTAAATTTTGAACAAATTTTGTTTGAACTTTTTTTTGAAATTTCGCCAAAAAAATTTGAAAAAAACGAGATAGACTAGTGACGTTCTGACTTAGCTGCCAAACGGAAGGTCGCGGGTTCGAATCCCAGAAAGACTATTTTTTTTTGTATTTTACTGGTTTCCATGGTAGCGAAAACAATAATAATAAATAAATGTGATTTAATATTAATAACGTATTAAAGGTCGACTACATGTGATTATTGGCTACCCTTTCAGTATTTTCCAAAGATTAAAACTGTATCATGGCAATGTATAAGAAAGTCATGTGTTGGACACATCAGATATTTAAAAGCATGCAATGAAAAGGATATTGGAAAAATTAGAACTTGTATAATAAAATCATGTACTGGACACATCAGACATTTTTATTTATAAAAATACGCACTTTATAAATAACAAAAAGTTGGTAAAAATTTATAAAATCATTTATTCAGTGCCTTTTGTATCTTTTTCAACTTTTTCTGTCGATTCCCTCCCAATTTCCTCTTGAAAGGTTTATTTTTTCGTTCATGGTTTCGTACTTTCGCCCTTACGATCTTCTTAATATCTTTTCTGAGACTGCCAAATTCCACCGAATTCATTATTTTGCATTTCATTTTTTCTAGGAACTCCAGTCCCTCTAAAAAGTACAGAAAATTTTCATTAAAAATTCAAACTACAAAAAACAACGCCAAAACTTTTATTACAGTTTGTTGCTAGTTTGTGAAGAGTGGTCACGTGGCCTTTCTTTGCGGATATATTTAATATTTTAAATAAAACAAAACCGACTTTTTATTAAAAGTATCGTCAAATTCTATTAAGAAAAGAATTGTTTGTTATGCCACTTTACGCCTACGTGTTAATTTCGATCAAAATCGGACATTTTTTTTTCCAATTTTTTAAAAAAATTTCGGATATTGTACAACGAGAATGGAATGAGCCATTTCTCATGAGTATGAAGGTTTGTAATACGAACTGAAGGCGAGTGCCACAATTCATATGAGTTTCAACCTCTAGTATCCACACCAAATATTTTTGAAGCACCCTGTACCTACAGTGTGTTCCATTAACAAATACAGCCTTTGTATGTTACAAAATAATTTTAATGCATGCACTGCAAATACAAATTTTATTAATGAAATTGTCTGATATTCTGAATAATAAAATAATAAATATACTATCTGTCATCGCTGGAACACCCTCTACAGTGGTTAATAGAAGGCCTCGCAAAAAACGAGTTTTTTGTGAAATGGTAATTAATTAATGAAAGATGAAAGAGATCATCCTACAATTTGAAATAATCCTCTCATGGTTACATAACTTTTGTTTGGACTTCAGCAAAAAATCCAAAATAAAAAAATCTGTGATACACAGGATGTGATTTGATTTGACTTGGAGGATAACCGCAGAAATGTCAAACCGGACTAACAAACTGAAAGACTAATTATTATTATTATATAAATTATTTATAAAAGCGTTGTTACAGTAGAAAAAGGCACAAGTAGGATATTTGTCAGTAAAATTAAATTTAAGTTGTAGCTTACTTTCTTAAGTATAACTCTAATATTACTTAAAATTTTCTTATAGTGAACTAGACTAGATGATCACATTTCGATGATCAAAAAGGAAAAAGTATACGAGATTTAAAAAATAATTTCGGATCCATTACAGTAACTTTTTCGATATAGGTGAAAATGACGGTAATATTTCTTACAAATATTTTTCTACATTTCTTTATTGATACTTGTCTTTTTCGTATTTTGACTAATAAAATAATAATGAGGTAATTGCTGCACATTTTTTTTAAGTGTTGCCTACCTTGTAATCTGTAGTCATCATTCGAAAAAAAGAATGGTTCGTTCCAAACTTTCTGCTTGAGTTCTAACTTTGTGGCTGTTTTGGTTACAGTGTCGGGAATATTGGTAGTTTCATCTTCATCGTCAGATGAATCATATTTAAAAGGATTGGCTTCTCCCGCAAAACCATTAAGTGATTTAATTTTTTTTGCAGGTCGCTCCATGTTAGCTTCTACCTCATTCTCCACATTGTCACTGTAATTATGTTTACTGAACGTGTTTAGCAAACTGAAATTTGCCTTGCTCTGCAGTGCCTCTTTGATATCATTAGCAACTTCATAAAATTTTTCTTCCGTAACGTGAGGTTCCTCAGGATTCTGCTCAATTTTGTTATTGTTTTCTTCAGTATCTGTGCGTTTTCGTTTTTTCTTCTTTTCAGTAGGAGTTGTGGTACCATTAACTTCATACTTGGTATGTTCCGGATTTGATGGATCATACCTGATCATGCCCATATGACTGTAAAATGAACACAATTAAATAAAAATAAGAAAAGAAAATTAAAAACGAACTTTTTTTCTTTGTGTAGTGGTCTTATCTTTTTACCCAACACTTCTTCCAATATCTCTAATTCTTTTCGTTTTTCTTCATCTAAATCATTGGTTTGTAATGGTAGCTCCTTAGTCTCACTATCGCCTTCCAAAAATCGTTCATCAAGGGCAAATCTTTTATCATTTTTATATTTCATTTGCAAATCCAACAACTAAAACAGTTAGTTTTTCGTAATGTGATTGATTGTTTACATTCTTAAATATTTTTGGTTTTTGCCCTATTTTGTAGTTACCTTTTGCCCACTTTTTCCTTGGAACGGCTCCCTTACATCAAAATTACTGTTGAAGTTTTCTAGTTCAGGGTCATCGTCTTCCTCAGCGAACAAAGATTTCTTTTTCTGATTTTGATTGTTGGTTTTCGGTGCTTCTTCAAAGAATGTTTTCTTATTGTTATCCTGAAAACACATAAAGAACAATCAGGAATATATAAATAATAAATCAGGGTTAACTAAAGTTAATCTTAAATAGTTATTTATACAACAACAAAATAGTTTAAAAACGGGGAACTTTCTTCACGATTGTTCATTGTTAATGAAAAAAAAATATTTCATCTAAATATTTCTTTTTTTTTTGTTGTGTTTCAATAATAGTTACATATGGTCTCTGGCACAAAATGCTTTCCATATAGGATTTTTTAAATTTTTGGATTAAATTCATATAAACTACCACCACCAACAAAGTAGTTGCACCTTTGCTATCGTAAAACTTCTCTTGAAGAAATTAACCCAGAAAGCTGCCCTGATTACCGTTGAGAGTATTATTCCAGTGGCGTACAATATAGCACCCCTGCACAGTAGTGCTCTTGTGTTTATGTTTATTGATTCACTGTATTTCAGACATGTTCAAAATTTTTATTTCGTTTTCTATTTAAAAAAATAAGTAAATTTCAAGTAGATACATATTTTATTTAATTACAAATAAATTATTAATTTTCTTGAGCACTTAATTGTAAAGCAACTATCAAATAGGATGTAGTTGTACCCAGTAAAGTACAAAGTTTAGTTTTATTAATTGAAAAGAACCCAGCAGCAGTTATACGTGTATCTTTATATTTGGCACAATTTGCCAAAATTAATACAGCCTGTTTTATTTCCACATTCAAATGTATATCTTCTAAAATTGCACAGCAATTACTGCAGATTTGTTGGGCATTCTTTATTACAGCATCGGATATAAACACTATTAATAGTGAATTCCCCTTAAAATTTTTTTTTTCAAATTATGCAATTTTATTTGTTTTGACTCACTCACCATTGATAATAATCCTACTAAGATATTTAATATTAAAAAATTTATTTGAAGAGGATAAATACTGTGTACTAAACACATCAACATTTGCACAGGTGAAAAAATGAGATTTAGAAGTAATTGAATTCCAAAAATATTATTAAAAATGTTCACGCTTTTATTTAAAATTCTATTTAATCGTAAAATATAGTATACACTTTGAAGTTCTACTTCAATGTTTGAGTTTTTCGTATTTATTTTTTTTAGCATTAAATTGATACTTTTGTAACCTTTGTTCAAGCAGTACATAATGTTAAACATTAAACATGACGAAACATAACCAACATAATAATGAAAAAGTATTATTATTAACGCGATACTGAAATTCATACCAAATTTATAAAAGTAAACACACTGAAATATATACAGGACAAAATACATAACAGTTCCAATTATAAATTGGATTATAATAAAATTACAGCATGTTATGCCGTTTTCCGCATATTGTACTTTTAATTTAACAAAATATAAGCACGTTTTTAATAATTTTCCCCAATGTTTCGTTCGTCTTGTACTGGCTAAAACTGCGGCACTAGTAATTGCCACAGATAATCCATCCGATAAAAAGAACAGAAACATTCTTGTTTTACTCATATCGACAAAGAATTCATTAATGTCACCCAATAGTTTATAAGAATAAAACAACAACAATAATGCAGTTGTTAATACAAAAAAGGTGTAAATTAGTCGCTTTTTTGTGATTTTCTCACACTGATTAATTTTAAAATTATATTTTGGGGTTAAAGCTAAGCAATAACCCACGTAATATATAAATTGAAAATACGTAGATGTTTTTGAAGACATTGTGCATCTGACAACTGATTATTATAGTTTTTAAGTAATTAATATTAATTGATGTACTTCACGAAAGAATTTAGTAAATAATTTTTTTTCAGTTAATAAATTACTCAATTACTTATCCAGTCAAACGTTACAGAATATGGTACGCTAATATTTTATTTGAATGAGTTATTTTAGTTTTTTTTACAGGCTGTTTTACTTATTTGCAGCAGGACTTTAACAGTTGATTTTTTAACGAAGAAAAGTTCCTATAAATTTTGGTTGCAGAACACTTCGCTTGATACATGGTGTTAAAATGGTTTTTCAATACATTTTTTGAACATATCTCCAGAACGGTTTAATATAAAAATCTGAAATTTGGCAGTTTTTAAGTAAATCACATTATGAAAGATTAGGTCAAAATAAAAGAAATACATATTTGATTTGCTTTAATCCAACTGTTTATTAGAAAATTAATTTTATATCTTCTTAAATTTTGGAACCATTTTTTATCACCCTGTAAATTGAAAAATATTCAGGTCCAGAGTAACATTAGTACAGGAATATTAGATCAAATATAAGACAATCTGTGATAAAATTTTCAAGGAGTCGACCCTAAATATAAAAAATTACTTTTGGACACACCATCCACCTCTCATTTTCCGACATCTTGAAAATAAGAGTTTTACTTTTGAGGATATCTCGGAACACGTAACTTTTTTTGAAAAAGTGACCGAGAGCAATTTTGCATAGAATAAAATTCCGCACATTTTTTGTTCCACCTTGCGCTGCTGCATTGTATAAACAATAAGAAATAAGAGATATGAAAAAATTTTATAAACAAAAAATGTGCGGAAAGAAAAAGATGAATTCCGAGACATCCTCCAAAAATCAAACTGTCTCTTATTTTCAAGATACCTGAGAATGAGACGGGAATGGCTTGTCCAAAAGTGGGTCTACCTCCCCTTCAGTCGCATAGCTAATTCTAGGACCAAAAGTAAACATACATTGCTAATAAACTAAAATGCTTTTCAAATTACAAGAGTTATAGAAAAAACAATTTTTAAATACTTTTTCTGTCAATATACGTGTAGATGAAATGGTTGAAACGAGCTCTCTTATGTGAAGTGGACCTTTTGTATGTTTGAGAAAAAAATTCAGATAATTTTATTCAAAAATAAAGACAATGGCCTGTAAAATATGTTACAACTAGGGCAAATGTACCTACACAGTACGTAAAAATGAAAACAGAACAAGTAAACGCTAAGATAAAAAAATTGTGGATTGCGAGTTAAGGATAATCTAGATTATATTACTGCAAAGCTTTCATGGTCTGTCTAATTATTACTTGAGTTTGTCTCTTTTAAGATATATTAGAGATAAATCGTACTTACCACGTCAGCCAAAGCAGCTTGGATAAACATCTTTTGTGTTTGATAACCTTTCTTCATTTTGTTTAAAGATTCCAGTCTTTTCAAATTAGCTTCAGATTGATTTTTAACAGATGTATTTTTTTGTTTACTTATTACAACAATAGGACTATTACCAACAGATGGTATGGTTAAAGAACCTTTATTTAGGACTATTCCTTTATTGTTTTTAATTATAATATTGCTGTAATCTGTTGAATCATTGTCTGTCATCAATGTGGTTGCTTCAATAGGTTTCTTTACTTCCTCTACAACTGGGAGGTTTTCATCGTCATCCACTTTTGACTCATATTTTATCTGCTTTTCAACCTTCTTTTTACTTCGTTTAATAGGCGACGGTTCTTTCACTACATTAGAAACACGGTTATCTTCATTACATTCTTTCTGCTCGACCACAGGGGTTTTTACATCTTTTTTATTTTCTTCGCGTTCCCGTTTTAGTCGATCCAGAAAGCTTTCTTTGGCAAGCTGGAGCTCCACGTGTTGTCCATGCCACTCATTGTTGCGAAAATCCGTGAAACCTAAATGATTGCGTATAAATCTACAGAACTCTCATATTATCTTACTTACATTTCTGCAAAGCAGCCTCGTCAATAACCAAATTAATATAGGCGAAAAACAAGGACTTATGTCTGGCACCCAAATCCTTGCGTTCTTTTATATCAATTGATTTTACGTTGCCATACTCTTGAAATAAGGTCTGAATTTCATCTTTAGTTGCTGTTTCTGGTAACTCATTGATAAATATACGTTTTTGTTCTTTCATTTTGAAAATGTGTTTTATATAAACTTTGGCATAAGTTAGGTTAGATCTGATGGACTGAAGTTAGACTCAAGCAGGCGGTTTCTAGTGCTTAAAGTCACACAACATTCAAATGTTCCGACTGTCCTACAATTCATTAGTTTGAGTTCTTAGTATTTCGAATCCTTTACATTACATTTATTATTAACTATTTAATATAAATATTAACATGATAACATGTATTAATTAAAATGTCAATTAAGTACAAAAATAGTTTTTGACAAATTAATTAATATACATTCTATTTTTATTGCGAGTCTATGGGTTATTAATTGTTGCCAACTGAGTACTGACAATCCAAAACATTTATGACAAGAAATCCAAAATGTTCCTAGTTTCACTGAAGTTTCCTCTCCCGTCATTTGTTTTTATCAATTTACCAAAGGGAAAGGCATAGAATACCTGTCGGCGCCGTTATACGTCCCGCTTAACAAACAAACAAGTGTAAAGTGGAAAAGTGCTGCTGCTGCGGATTGATGGTTACACAAAACGCAAGAAACAAATAAAACGTTATCGAAAACTGATTAACGAATAATATCAGTTCCGTTGCAAAAAAGTTTATCCGAAGAAAATTTAATTAACGTATAAATTAAACTTTTTATTGGATTTGTGTTAAAAATAATATAAAAGCAGTTAGTACCTAGCTACATATTTACAATGGGACGCACTAGATCTACTTCCACATCAAGCACGAGTAGTTCAAGCTCTCGATACAAGCGTGGCAGAAGGCGTCATGGAAAGAAATCCCACAGAAATTCAGAAGCAAGTGATATACAGATATTTAACCAAGATAAACCGAGTCCCAGTACCACGAGAAGCAGTTACACGCCACCTCCGCCAAAATCGTTAGACAACGTAACTACTCGTAGATTGGAAAGGGTAGTGGAAAAATTAATAGGAAACCAAAGCAAATCTAGACTAATGAATACAACTTTTATAAAACCAGAATGTATATCTGAGTTTTATCCAGGAAACCCGAACCTCAGCTCCGCCAAGTGGATCGAGAAAATCGAACAGTTGGCCTTAATAAATAATTGGGATGATGCAACTATGGTTTTCCACATGCAAAGCCGTCTGGTGGATTTGGCTCGAAAATGGTATGATAATTTGCCAACATACCAAATGTGTTGGGACGAATGGAATGAGTTACTGCTCAAAACGTTTCCGGAACACCAAGATTTCGCAGCAACTCTGCGAAAAGTGATCAACAGATACAAAATTCCAAACGAAACTTGGGAACAATATTACTTTGACAAAATGGAGTTACTCAGCGCATGTGAAATCGATGGTAAAAAGTCAGTGTCGTGTCTTATAGATGGGATAAAAGATCCCAGTATTCAGGCAGGTGCACATGCCGGCAGGTATGTCACACCAGATTCCTTGTATGCAGAATACCTTTCAGCATTGAGATCCGGTTTCGTTACCAAATGTAGAACGAAGTAAGTCAAGAGTATTTTCTCGTTTGGGTCCAAGCGAAAATCGTGAAAATGAACCGCCTATGAAGAAGTTCAAACATTTTAACAAAAATGAACAACGTTGTTATGGTGTAGTTATGTAGGCAGATTTAGCTGCAGCTGTAAGTTTTCTCTAAGCCGCTGTAAATAAACAGTCCATATATGCAAGATTTAGTAGATTTAGCTGTAGTGCGCATTGAGTTGATGTTCATACCTAGACAAAACCAAAAATAAAATCCCTAAAAAGTCACTAGATTTAGCTGTAAAAGTTGAAGTTGACGAACTATTACATCTACACTACATCTACAGCTAAATCTGCATAAACGGTTCCATTGTTTAACACATATTCAAGTTTTTACAGCTACAGCTAAAGTTACAGCTACAGCTAAATCTGTCTGCATAACTACACCATTATTACAATTGCAAGGGTAAGTGTCATTTTTCTAATATGTGTCCGAAACCTAAGATCGAATGCACAAGTTGTAAACGTTTGGGTCACCTGGCTAAAGATTGTCGCAGAAATTTTGTAAAAAATCAAGTGGCTGAACCATCTAGGGATGCACATGACAAAAATTATTTTTTTGAATGTTGGGTCAACGGACAACCATCTCGTGCATACATAGATTCAGGATGTGGAGCAGTTCTAATAAAAGAAACGGATGCCACGACACTACGTGTAAACTATACGCCCAGTACCTTGGCAGTGACTGAGTATGGGGGATCTAAAGTGAATGTCATTGGAAAAGTTGAAGTGGAAATTAAGGTGGACCAGGCACAGAGTCGTGTGAAAGCCCCAATTGTTCCAAATAGTGCATAGGCTGTACCCATCATGATTGGACAAACTTTTCTAAACCAGCCCAACGTTTTAATATTAATTATCACCGGAAAAACAGTTCAAATGTTGCCTTCGGATACTGATTTAAGAAATGTTTTCAATGAAGGGCCTAAGAAAATACCACTATGGGCTAAGGACAATACTGTTATTCCACCTAGGACAGTTATGCTGGTTGGTACTACTTCACGAGGTTCTGATTACGAAAATGTGTATATTCAAGGCGGGTTACGAGCAAAGCCGGGCCAGGAATAATTATCGATGAATGCATTACAAATGTACAAAATGGTTTCGTATCAATTACCAATTTGTCTTCGCAGGAAGTTGAGGTACATACAAATCAAGTTTTAGCTCGTGGTATTGGGTGTTTGGAAGATGTATCATTACCATATGTAAAAACTTTACGGCAGCAGACATACCTTATAATATTCGTCTTTCACCCGAACAAATCCAAAAGTTGGTAAAAACAATCAACAAATATAGATGCTGTTTTGCACAGTCCACTAGCGATGTACTAAAGATGCCTATTGATCTCAATGATAATACCCCAGTAGTTTATCGCCCTTACCGACTGTCTCACAATGAACGGAAAGTTGTGGGTACAATTGTTGAGGATTTATTAAATAACGGAATTATACGAGAATCAAATTCCCCGTATTCAAGTCCGATTCTCCTAGTCAAAAAGAAAAATGGCGAGCAGCGTATGTGCGTTGATTATCACAAGCTGAATTCAAAGACAATTAAAGACAGATTTCCACTCCCACGTGTAGATGATTTTCTAGAAAAATTAAAGGGCAGCAAATTTTTCACTAGTTTAGATCTTGCTACTGGATATCATCAGATTCAAATGGAGGAATCTTCTATTTCCAAAACTGCTTTCGTAACGCCGATGGGCATTTTGAATATATACGCAGGCATGGTCTTTCAAATGCCCCTGCGGTTTTCCAGAGAACAATAAAGTTCTGGGAAAACTACGAAATGGACAGGTTTTGGCATATATGGATGATGTGTTATTGCCCTCAAAGGATTTTGAACTTGGACTTGCTAGCCTAATAAATGTTTTCGAATCATTCAAGGGAGCAGGTCTCACCCTACGTTTGTCGAAATGTCAGTTTTTCATGGAAAGACTCGAGTATCTAGGTCATGAAATTAGTGGCGAAGGAATTCAACCAGGTTCTGGAAAAATCGATGCCGTAAGAAAGTTTCCTGCACCTATCGACGCTCATACCATCCGCCAATTTTTAGGATTAGCTGGCTATTTTCGGAAATACGTAAAGGACTTTGCTACGTTTGCTAGACCTTTGACGGCCTTAACGAAAAAGGACGCTAAATTTGAGTGGGGTGACGAACAACGTAAAGCCTTTGCAACTCTAAAGGAAAAACTGGTATCTCGACCAGTGTTAGCCATCTACGATCCCGAACTGAAAATTGAAGTCCACATAGACGCGTCAAAATGGGGTATTGGTGGTATTCTTCTTCAAGAGCAAACAGAAAGAGGAACAACAGTACCACTCTTACGAATTAGAAACTATGGCCGTGGTCAAGTCGTTGAAACAGTTTCGAGTATATCAAATTGGCATTCATTTTAAAGTGGTCACCGATTGTAATGCCACTAGGACAACATTAAATAAAAGAGACCTAAGTAATACCCAGAATTGGTAGGTGGTGGCTGATGATCCAAGAATACACGTTTTATGTCGAATATCGTCAGCGATTTTCCGAGTGCTATCACTGCAGTGAATACAGTAAATATCAGTCAGGAAGACTGGGTTTTAAGTGCTCAGATGACGGACGACAGATGCAAATTATTGGTGGAAACGTTAAAAAAATCACCAACGGATCGTGAGATATATGAAAATTACTGTTTGGAAAATCATAGGCTATACAAAATTACGACAAATGGAAAAAAAGGAGTAGTCCCCAAAACAGCTCGAAGACAAGTTGTGTTCCATTTCCATCATGGAAATGGTCACATGTCCATGGAAAAGACACTATCTCCCATTTCAAAGTTGTACTGGTTTCCAGGGATGCCCAGATATATAAGTTGTTGGTGATGGCGCTGAAGTGCTATCATTGCGGTGGAAGTGTTGGTCGTTACGACGAATATATACAGTGTAAAAATGATGTTTCGCACCTGTATCATCTGAAATGTATTGGTATAACGGTGGAAAACTTTACTTTTCTGAAAGAAAATGGAAAAATCAAGATATGGACCTGTAAAAATTGCAACAATGATGAAGGGGTGGAAACTGCTAGAATGCGCACACTCTCTGCGGATTCCATAGTACCTAAGGAATTTGAAGACATACCGCCAATTTTTCAAGACCGAATAATGTCCCTGATTGAGAAAGCTATTGATAAAAGCTTGCAACATGCACTAAATGGAATTCTAAGTGATTTCAAAACCGAAGTCTGTAATCTAAAACTTGAAAACAACAACTTACGTAAGGAAATTCGTAAACTGTCAAGTAACTCCTTAAAAGTGTCAGATATGAACACAACAACCAGAAATGGGGAACCACAAATGTCACTAAACTTTGCTGAGGCCGTAACGAAGAATGTTTCACAACACACTCAAGTATCTGGACCAGTCTCCGTGCCAGATAAAAGCAAAGGGGCTATTCCGAAGGTTCAAACAAGATCTCGCGTCCCAAATTTTAATCCATCTAGGGCAAATAATATAAATACGGTAAATACATCAGCTGATGCCCATAGGTTGCCAGATCGTAGTTTGGATAACAATAGAGAGGACACGTACACTCAAGTCATAAGGAAGAGGAACACAAGTAAAAATAACACAATACGTGGAACAGCTACTACAACAGATCCCCTTGAAGCACCTAGATATGCACACTTTCATGTTTTCGGACTAAGTACTAACATGACTTCGGAAAATCTGGAGACTGTCTTAACACAAAAAAAGTTTTTAAATGCCAAATGTGAAAAACTGACATCAAAAAGACCTAGCGAATACTCATCTTTTAAAGTATCTGTAAATCACAATCAAGAAGAAGAATTCTTAAAACCAGAAAACTGGCCAGCCGTTTTTTATTTTTTTTGGAAAGGAAAACGAAAACTATCAACTAAAACTAGATAGTAAAATAGACAACAATGTCAAATCCCACCAGAAATATAAAATTGCGCACCAAAATGCGCGATCTATTGGAAATAGTCTTCTTGAACTAGAGGAATTAGCCACATCACAACAGTGTCAGATGCTAATAGTAAGCGAACATTGGAAGAGCGAGGATGAGTTATCTGCATATGTTATACCTGGATATCGGATTGTGACTTCCTTCTGTCGCCAAAAAGGTGCACACGGAGGGGTTGCAGTATATTGTAGGAGTGATGTAGGCTGCAAGCCACGGACTGATTATAACAATTTGTCAAGTTTATATAATTTTGAGTGTTGTGCGGTGGAACTGATGGATATTAAACTGAGGACCATTGTTATCGGCATATATAGGGCTCCATCTGGCGATCTCGATCTGTTTTTCAGTCTGCTAGGTCTACTTCTGGATAAATTATTCAATGAAAAAGCTTTTTTTGCAATTATGGGCGATTTCAATATAGACATGAATGGACCTGGCAGGCGGAGAACTGAGCTGGAGAACTTACTGCATTCCTACAACGTAGATATTTTAATTACAGAATATACTCGCATAACACATAAAAGTAAATCTGTTATCGACAATATTTTTACTAACATTCAGCAATCACAGGCAAATGTAATTCATTCTCATATATCTGATCATACGGCACAGAGTATTACCTTCTGTGTCAATGAAACTACTCATCAGGCTTCATGCAGCACTGGGTATTCAAGAAATTTTTCAAAAGATAATGTAAACAATTTTATTTTAGCTATATGTAATGAAAATTGGAGTCTTTTGCGTGGTTTCAGTGACGGAGAAGTGGACAATCAATGGGAATATTTTGTTAAAACTTATAAATATCACTTTGAGCGCTCTTTTCCGATAGAACGACGGAAGGTCAAAAATATTAAATATAAAAAAGCAAGTTATTTCGATGACCCGATTATTTTGAATTTGAAACAGAATCTTGATGTTTCATTATTACTCTCTCAAAGAAATCCAGAATACAAGGAACTCCATAAAAAATGTAAAGCACAATATAATCAAGCATTAATGAATTGTAAATCTAAACAGTTTCAAAACATCATAGAAAATGCGTCAAATAAAAACAAGATTATGTGGGACATCGTGAACGAAAATAGTAACTTAAATAAGAAACGTAGAGGTAATGAACTTGCTTATGGTGTAAATTTAGAAACTGTTGCTAATAATTTTAATGACTTTTTCTTTCTGTAACACATAACATAAAAAAAAACATCACTAATATCTCTAAATCAAGTTTAACTGGGAATGAAAAATCAATGTTTCTTTTTGAAGTCACAGAGCAGGAAATTCTAATTGCGAGTAAAAAACTGAAATCTAAGTACAGTTTCGGTCACGATGAAATTCCTTCTGCTATTGTTAAAGGCACAATTCAATATGTGGTGGAACCGTTGAGGTATATTATGAATAACTCATTCAGGTGTGGCATTTATCCTAGACAACTCAAAAAGGCAATAATAGTTCCCATTTTCAAAAAAGGGGACCCCGCTGATATTAATAATTACAGACCTATAAGTCTTCTAACATCATTTTCTAAAATTTTTGAAATAATCATGTCTAAACGAATATTGAGCTTTTTCAACAAACACAAGTTATTTAATTCTTCTCAACACGGATACCTAAAAAACAAAAATACTACGACTGCTATTTTTGAGTTTACTCAGTCGATTCTTTCTGCATTTGAAGGCAGGGATGCTGCCTTGGGGATTTTCCTGGATCTGTCGAAGGCCTTTGATTGTGTGAGCCATAATATATTGCTGTATAAATTGGAAAAATATGGTGTTAGAGATAACGTTCTGGATTGGTTTAGAACATATCTCTCGGATCGCACACAACAAGTGCTCATTCAAAATAAAACTGATAAAGTTTTGTCGGATGAACAGACCAACTTACATGGGGTACCACAGGGCAGCATTTTGGGACCGCTGTTGTTCATAATATACCTCAACGATCTTAGTAGTGTGGTTAGTCCCTTAGTAAGTAAACTAGTACACTATGCAGATGACACCAGCATTTTAATTCATGATGCTGGTTTGCTGGTTTAACAACAAAAATGTCTCAGATTTTACCTGGAATTGAGAGGTGGTTATTGGAAAACGAACTTCTATTGAATATTAATAAAACGGAACTTTCAATTTTTTCTCACATAAACAATTTTAGCAACAACCGAATAATTTATAATAACAATAATATGAAAGTTTCCCAATCCATAATAAGGCTCGGTATTCACATAGATAGCAATCTAAATTGGTATTCACACATTAAAAATATTAGCAATAAATTAAAATCAGTCATCTACAGTTTCAGAGTACTAAGATCTATCCTAAATCTGCACACATTAAAAATTCTCTACTATGCTAACTTTCAGTCTCATTTAACTTTTGGATTGGTATTGTGGGGAAACAGCAACCATACCATTGATATTTTTGTCCTACAAAAAATGGCACTGCGCACCTTACTAAAAATACCGTACAAAACAACTTGCAGAGGAATTTTTAGGGCGAATAATATTCAGACTGTATATGCTCTGTATATTATGGAATGTTTATTTTTCATCTATAGAAATCCGCACTATTTTCTGGATTTCAGAAAGAGCTGCGCATACCCTACAAGAAATATAAATTATATTTATCCAAAACATGATCTAACAATAACGGAAAAGAGTTGCTCATATATGTGCATAAAACTTTTTAATGCTCTTCCGATTTCGTATCAAAAATTATCGGAATTTAAACAATTTAAAGAAAAAATTTCTAAATATTTATTAAAATTAGAACCATACTCTATTAAAGAATTTATAGAATCATGTAAGCAAATTAATGATTTAAGCTAATAAAAAGATTACTAACGTTGTGATACTTGCTAGTGTACATCATTAACATATTTTGACGTTGTTTCGATCTACTTGTTTTATACCTTTGTTATTCTCATGTATGTAACTTGTCCTCTCGAAAATAAATTATCTATCTATCTATCTATCTATCTATATTATAAAGAAGTTTATATCTTACTGTCTGGAGTGTCTCTATAACAAACAACCAGGTGGAAGACAAGCTGGATTGTTACATCCTATAAAAAAAATTTCCGAACCATTTGACACTCTCCACATCGATCATTTGGGACCTTTTGTAAAGTCCAAAAAGAAAAATTCGTATTTGATTGTCATTGTTGACGCTTTCACTAAATTTGTTTTTATGAAAGCTGTGCCGACAACCAAAACCCATCCTTTGATAACGTTTCTGGATAGTCTCATCGAAAACTTTGGTGTGCCAAGGAGAATAATTTCTGATCGAGGCACCTGTTATACAAGTAAACAATTTAGAGAATATTGTTAATGACGAAATATCAAACATGTGCTAAACGCTTCGCTTTCTGCATCAGTCGACGATGAAGAAAGGTGGGACGATATGGTGTCAAAAGTTCGGTGGGGACTGAATTCTACGATGAATTCGTCCACGGGAAAATCACCCTACGAAGTAGGGTTCTGGCTAACGAAATTGCCTTAGAGCCATCTCGAAGCGAAAACCTGCAAACTACCAGATAAAAAGTTCAAAGACTCCTTGACGAAGTACATGCCAAACGAAAGGCTCATTACGATGCGCATCGATACGTTGGTAAAATATACCAGGTTGGAGAACAAGTATTAATACGAACTTCTGTCTCGAGTAATCAGGGTCAAAGCAGGAAGCTGCTTCCCAAGTATAGTGGCCCATACGTGATTACCAAAGTTCTGGATCATGATCGATATGTGTCCAAGATGTTGAAGTAACGTTACTGATTGAGAGAGCTCTCGACTCGATAGATAAAATATTATATAGGCAGACGTTGTCTATTCTAAATTAGGATTGTAAGTTGGTTAACCGGTTAATTTGAATATTGGTTTTGTTTTGTCATATGTACTCGTACACATGGAAGTTTCATTTAATTCTTGTAGGAAATAGGAGGCGGATTTCGAGTTCAAGGAATACCCTGTTATTTGTTTGTTACAGGACTATTAGCCAAATTTTTGAGTTCCCGTGTGTAATGTGTGTTTTTTTGACAGGGCTCCCAAAGAGACGTGGCTTTCGGTAGCCTGGCCGACTGTTATTTATAAATTTTTGAAGTCTATGGTTGCAGCGAACTTCATTGAGAAGCGAACAATATTGGCTGGCGTCCTAAAAACCAAGCGTTGAGTTATGTTAATTTGTTAACTCATGTGTTAACTACTCCTTTTATAATTTCTGTTCAATTAAATTTGTGATATTAAAATAAACCCTTTTTAAATCAACTATATTTATCATTAATAATATCAAACTGGTAAAACATGTAGATAGTGAATTAGTTTAATGTCTTTTGAGGTCGTTTCAATTTTCTGTGCCGGTTGCCACCTAATTTAGAATTAAAAGGTTTGTTATTTCTTCATGGTTTCGTACTTTAGCCCTTACTATCTTCTTAATATATTGTCTAAGTTTTCCAAATTCTATTGCATTAATCCTTGTCCATTTCTGTTGTTGTATGAAATCCAGTCCCTCTAAAAAATTACAAAAATTTTTCATTAACAATTCAAACAACAAGAAACTTGGTGTCATATGGACAAAACTTATATTAGATTTTTGAAAATATGACTTTGGTATTGTGGTAGAAAATGTGTATATGGGGTTGCGTTGACCTTGCTTTGTGACCGTGGGGATGGCGGACCGGAAGATACTACATGAAGTGGAGTCTCGGTCGAGAGGCCCAGTCTCGAAAAAGGGTTGACGGCCAGACCTCATGACTGTGACCCGAAAAAGCTGCTTGTGCCGGCTGCCCAATCCACCGATGTTCCGACCATCGAGGAGGTAACGGATGCGACTTACAACTTACAACATAGAGTATGAGGGAGAGGTATGCGTGAGCTATCTCGACAAAAAATTCTAAACGGTGCAAAGGAAACTTTGCTAACACAAGACCTCATGGCAAAACTGCTTGGGGCTATTTAATTGCACAATTGTGGCTGAACAGATGTACAGGGTGTCCCATTTTTGACACTTTTAGGGAGTATTGGAGTTATTATCAAAGATAGAGTGTTGCTGTTTTCACCTTCCTTTCCTACTTTTTTACGAAACGAAAGATTGCGGTATTAAATTTGTCATGGCTCTCTTAGTTTTTAATCTACAGAGTGATTCTGAAAATTTTTGTTTTTTAGACACCCCTCGTATTTCCGTTATGCGTCTACTTATCAAAAAGTTAAAAACTGATCTTGATAGAGTATTTTACGTAGGATTCAGTGGCGTAGGCAGTTTTTGTCCAAAAGGTTTAGTTTTTGAAATATTGCCCAAATTTATGTTTTTTTAAATGGGACACCCTATATAAATATTATTTTTTATATTGATTAATCAAAATTTGGGCTTTCCAAAACTATACAGGGTGTTCGCGCGAAGTGGCTCACTATTGCTAACTTCGTTATTATTGGAGCTACAAAGTCGGTTAAATTAGCAAACTAGTAGCATTTTTTCCGCTGATTACAATGGTGAAAACAGAAAAACAATTGACCATCTGGTTTTCAAGATATTCAAAAAAATAACTTTTTTTTAAATGGAACACCATAATTATTTTTGCAGAAATCGATGACAAATTAAATTCTGTACAAAAAATGTCCTTCATTTTTTTTAATTAATATTTAAAATAAGCGAGTTATTTTGAAAAAAGTTTGCAATTCTTTAAAATCAAGTAGTTCCTAAAAGTGTCGAAAATGGGACACCCTGTACAACTAGGCAGAAAATTTATGGGAGAGAGTCCGCTTAAGCGACCTCGACAAAACTTATCAGACAGCGAAAATCGCATGTATTTCGCTGTCTGATCCATACAACGTTGCATCACAACACAACATAACACAACACATCAGAGAAATGTGTTCCCGGCTTTAGTGGTTGTGGTGTACTTTTAGGGTATACAGTGAGTTTTTTTATCTCCAACATGGTAAAATCTTTAACTCGTGTTAATGGTTTTTCTACTGCGAATTTCAAAATGATTTTTGGCACACTATTAGTTTGCATCTTTTTTTACATGTTCTAGTAGTTTTTAAAATGTAAAATGTAAAATTAATTTATTTAAAAGGGAAAATAATTACATAATTTTAGCTCGTTTTCACATTAAAATTTATTAAGTTAGGAGGCTTTGTCCACTAACAATAGAGTCATCCGGTCAAAAAATGAAAACGCTTAAAAACCTGCTTAATGTAATCTAGAGGTAAAAAAAATTGTAGAATTTTTTTTATACTAAAAAAGTTTATCCTGACCCCAAAATTTCAAATTGAAAAATAGTTGATTTTACAACAAGACATGATGAAGATACCGTTTTTTTTTCGTGAGGTGAGAATTGTACGCGAGCTGTGTAGCAACAAGTGAGGCAATCTCACGAACGAAAAAAAAAAACGTATTTCATGTCGAGTAGTAAATACTATTTTTTCTACGATTCTGTAATTTATAAATTGGATTAGAAACTACAAATTTTTTTTAAATTATTTAAGGTGACAGTTTTCAAGTGAAACGTCAAAATTATATTTTAGTTTTTATTTTAACTATTTTAAGCTTTGTAATTAAAATATTCCATGGAAAGTGAATGAATTAATATTGAAAATGTATGTAAAGTTATTGCATATAGTGTTTTCATTAAAAAAATCACGAAGAAAATCATAAATTTGAAATTTTGATACTTTCTCTCTATGTACAATAAGTTTCGGCTTTGTCCGCCATACGACCATTGATCGTCCAGTGTGACCTGAGACTCGTATGGTGTTGCCAGAGGAAGATCCAAGCATAATGAGAGTGTACGAGTAGTTAAGGCACCTGAGCTCTTTGTCATCGAAGAGTTTGATGGTCCGGTGGTGCACAAGAAGTTTTATTTTTGTCAGTTCCAAATGCATGTTTTAATAATATTATGATATATTGTTGGTTGCCTAATAACTCAACAATGTTTTTAACAGGCATACATGCATTAATAGTGGTCATTAACGCCCTCCTATCAATACATTAACTATTAAACTCTTTAATAAACGATCGACGGAAAATGAACATTCTTCGAACTTGTCGTAGAAAATTTCGGATCCATTACAATAACTTTTTTCGATATAGACGAAAATGACGGTAATATTTCTTACAAAGACTTTTTCGAAATTTCGGTATGGATTTTTTGTCGTATTTTGTGTAATAGAATAATAATGCAGGGTGGAGCAGCGAATTTTCGGACACTGGATTATTTGCTGCACAACTTTTTTATAATAAGCGATGCTTACCTTGTTATCTGTAGTCATCATTGGAAAAAAAGAATGGTTCGTTCCAAAGCTTCTGCTTGAGTTCGAACTTTGTTACTGTTTTGGTTACAGTGTCGGGGATGTTGGTAGTTTCGTCTTCATCATCAGATGAATCATATTTAAAAGGATTGGCTTCTCCCGCAAAACCATTAAGTGATTTTTTTTTTTTTGCAGGTGGCTTCATGTTTGGTTCTACTTCATTCTCCACATTGTCACTATAATTATGTTTACTAAATGTGTTTAGCAAACAGAAATTTGCCCTGCTCTGCAGTGCTTCTTTGATATCATTAACAACTTCATAAAAATTTTCTTCAGAAACGTGAGGTTCCTCTCTGGATTCTGCTCAATTTTGTTATTGTTTTCTTCAGTATCTGTGCGTTTTCGTTTTTTCTTCTTCTCAGTATGAGTCGTGGTACCATTAACTTCATACTTGGTATGTTCCGGATTTGATGGATCATACCTGATCATGCCCATATGACTATAAAATGAATTCAATTAAGTAAAAGGAAGAAGAAAAGAAAATTAAAAACGAACCTTTTTTCTTTTTGTAGTGGTCTTATCTTCTTACCCAACACTTCTTCCAATATCTCTAATTCTTTTCGTTTTTCTTCATCTAAATCATTGGTTTGTCATGGTAGCTCCTTAGTCTCACTATCGCCTTCCAAAAATCTTTCATCAAGTGCAAATCTTTTATCATTTTTATATTTCATTTGCAAATCCAACAACTAAAACGATTAGTTTTTCGTAATGTGATTGATTGTTTACATTCTTAAATATTTTTGGTTTTAGCCCTATTTTGTAGTTACCTTTTGCCCACTTTTTCCTTGGAACTGCTCCCTTACATCAAAATTACTGTTGAAGTTTTCTAGTTCACGGTCATCGTCTTCCTCAACGAACAAAGATTTCTTTTTCTGATTTTGATTGTTGGTTTTCGGTGCTTCTTCGAAGAATGTTTTCTTATGGTTATCCTGAAAACATATAAAGAACAATGAGGAATATATAAATAATAAATCAGGGTTAACTAAAGTTAATCCTAAACAGTTATTTATACAACAACAAAATAGATAAAAAGGGGAACTTTCTTCACGACTGTTCTTTAAAAAAATCAGCGTTCATTGTTAATAAAAAAAAATTATTTAATCCAAATATTTCTTTTTTTGTTGTTGTGTTTCAATAATAGTTACATATGGTCTCTGGCATAAAATGCTTACCATATAAGTTTTTTAAAATTTTTGGATTAAATTCATATAAACTACCAACACCAACAATGTAGTTGCACCTTTGCTATCGTAAAACTTCTCTTGAAGAAATTGACCCAGAAAGCTGCCCTGATTACCGTTGAGAGTATTATTCCAGTGGCCTACAATATAGTACTCCTGCACAGTAGTGCTCTTGTGTCTATGTTTATTGATTCACTTTATTTCATACATGTCCAAAATTTTTATTTCGTTTTCTATTTAAAAATATCTGATGTGCCCAACACATGACTTTCTTATACTTACGGATAGTATCACAATAATTACTTTTCCTAAAGAAATTAAGTTAAATTTCTTGTAAAAATTTTGAGGGTTTCCAGCAATTTTCAAATAGTCTCTGTCGCACTTATTGCAATACGCATAAATCTGTCCTTGTCCCACTCATTACTGCCAGATTTTAGGACAAATAAATAACAGAATACTTATGAAAATTCCACAGTGCGAAAAATGCTTGATATCTTTGAATTTGCTGTAGCTAAACTTTAAAGATTTATAAAATACTTCTCAGTTTTGGTCAACGTTTCACTCAAACAAACTGTGCAGTGCACAATAATCCTTCTCATCAAAATATTTCGATCTTTTGCCTTTGACAGCTGTTTGACTAACAATCTCTTCTTCTTCTTCGTACTTGGATTGCAAAGCAATGTCAAGTTTTTGGTGTTTGGCGATATAGCCACTCTCACCAGGATTGGATTAATTGGTTTTCACTTTTTAAATTTTTATAACTTTATTCGAGCTCTTCGTGTGTTTAATGCAAATAGAATCTTTAGTATAAAAACAAATAGATTTCTGTAATGTAAACAACAGCCACTCAGAGATAGATGGCAACACTATATAAATATGTAAATAATTTATAATTATTAAAAAACGGCGCAAAATAAAACACTTTTGTTACTTTGTCGACACGTCTAAAAATTGAAAGAGCATTCACAAAAAATTTGGCGTCGATATCTTTAATGTAGATTTGCATGCATAATACAATTTCACGACTTTATTGTATATATTAGAAAAAATTTTAATCGAGTTGCCATGATATCCAAAACATAAAACCGTAGCCGTTGTAGCCGTCGATCTTTTCAAATAGTAATGCTACAATCGATTTCCTCAACGGTATAGATTTCTGTATGTAAACAACATGTACTTTGTAAATCAGAGATAGATGGCGCCACTATATAAATAAAAATTTTTGACGGAATTTCAAAAAAAGTTTCAAACAAAATTTGTTCAAAATTTAATTCTAAATCAATGTTAAAGAATAAAAAAATGTCGTAAATTGTTTATTTTTCAAGATATTTCTAAAAAACCTAAAAATGTCTTCAGGTAAGTACCACTTGTGTTGGTGCTAGATGAAAAAGATTTAATGTGGCACCCACAATTTTGTTCAAACTCTTAAATATGAAATTTGAATCAAATCCGTTAAGTCGTTTTTGAGTTATCGTGGATACAGACAGACACACAGACACACAGACAGACATCATGGCGAAAATGGTCAAAATGGATTCAGGGGCCCTCAAAACGGGTAAATCCATCAAAATCTCGAAGTCGAAAAAAATCACGATTACAATACTTCCTTATACTACGTATAAGAAAGTAAAAATAAGAAGTAAATTTCAAGTAGATACATATTTTATTTAATTACAAATAAATTTATTAATTTTCTTGAGCACTTAATTGTAAAGCAACTATCAAATAGGATGTAGTTGTACCCAATAAAGTACACAGTGTAGTTTTATTAATTGAAAAGAACCCAGCTGCAGTTATACGTGTATCTTTATATTTGGTACAATTTGCCAAAATTAATACAGCCTGTTTTATTTCCACATTCAAATGTATATCTTCCAAAATTGCATAGCAATTACTGCAGATTTTTTGGACATTCTTTATTACAGCATCGGATATAAACACTATTAATAGTGAATTCCCCTTAAAATTTTTTTTTTCAAATTATGCAATTTTATTTGTTTTGACTCACTCACCATTGATAATAATCCTACTAAGATATTTAATATTAAAAAATTTATTTGAAGAGGATAAATACTGTGTATTAAACACATCAACATTTGCACAGGTGGAAAAATGAGATTTAGAAGTAATTGAATTCCAAAAATATTATTAAAAATGTTCACGCTTTTATTTAAAATTCTATTTAATCGTAAAATATAGTATACACTTTGAAGTTCTACTTCAATGTTTGAGTTTTTCGTATTTATTTTTTTCAGCATTAAATTGACACTTTTGTAACCGTTGTTCAAGCAGTACATAATGTTAAACATTAAACATGACGAAACATAACCAACATAATAATGAAAAAGTATTATAATTAACGCGATACTGAAATTCATACCAAATTTATAAAAGTAAACACACTGAAATATATACAGGACAAAATACATAACAGTTCCAATTATAAATTGGATTATAATAAAATTACAGCATGTTATGCCGTTTTCCGCATATTGTACTTTTAATTTAACAAAATATAAGCACGTTTTTAATAATTTTCCCCAATGTTTCGTTCGTCTTGTACTGGCTAAAACTGCGGCACTAGTAATTGCCACAGATAATCCATCCGATAAAAAGAACAGAAACATTCTTGTTTTACTCATATCGACAAAGAACTCATTAATGTCACCCAATAGTTTATAAGAATAAAACAACAACAATAATGCAGTTGTTAATACAAAAAAGGTGTAAATTAGTCGCTTTTTTGTGATTTTGTCACACTGATTAATTTTAAAATTATATTTTGGGGTTAAAGCTAAGCAATAACCCACGTAATATATAAATTGAAAATACGTAGATGTTTTTGAAGACATTGTGCACCTGACAACTGATTATTATACTTTTTAAGTAATTAATATTGATTGATGTACTTCACGAAAGAATTTAGTAAATATTTTTTTTTCAGTTAATAAATTACTCAATTACTTATCCAGTCAAACGTTACAGAATATGGTACGCTAATATTTTATTTGAATGAGTTATTTTAGTTTTTTTTACAGGCTGTTTTACTTATTTGCAGCCGGACTTTAACAGTTGATTTATTAACGAAGAAAAGTTCCTATAAATTTTGGTTGCAGAACACTTCGCTTGATACATGGTGTTAAAATGGTTTTTCAATACATTTTTTGAACATATCTCCAGAACAGTTTAATATAAAAATCTGAAATTTGGCAGTTTTTAAGTAAATCACATTATGAAAGATTAGGTCAAAATAAAAGAAATACATATTTGATTTGCTTTAACCCAACTGTTTATTAGAAAATTAATTTTATATCTTTTTATATTTTGGAACCATTTTTTATCACCCTGTAAATTGAAAAATATTCAGGTCCAGAGTAACATTAGTACAGGAATATTAGATCAAATATAAGACAATCTGTGATAAAATTTTCAAGGAGTCGACCCTAAATATAAAAAATTACTTTTGGACAAACCATCCACCTCTCATTTTCCGACATCTTGAAAATAAGAGTTTTACTTTTGAGGATATCTCGGAACACGTCACTTTTTTTGAAAAAATGACCGAGAGCAATTTTGCATAGAATAAAATTCCGCACATTTTTTGTTCCACCTTGCGCTGCTGCATTGTATAAACAATAAGAAATAAGAGATATGAAAAAATTTTATAAACAAAAAATGTGCGGAAAGAAAAAAATGAATTCCGAGATATCCTCCAAAAATCAAACTGTCTCTTATTTTCAAGATACCTGAGAATGAGACGGGAATGGCTTGTCCAAAAGTGGGTCAACCTCCCCTTCAGTAGCATAGCTAATTCTAGGACCAAAAGTAAACATACATTGCTAATAAACTAAAATGCTTTTCAAATTACAAGAGTTATAGAAAAAACAATTTTTAAATACTTTTTCTGTCAATATACGTGTAGATGAAATGGTTGAAACGAGCTCTCTTATGTGAAGTGGACCTTTTGTATGTTTGAGAAAAAAATTCAGATAATTTTATTCAAAAATAAAGACAATGGCCTGTAAAATATGTTACAACTAGGGCAAATGTACCTACACAGTACGTAAAAATGAAAACAGAACAAGTAAACGCTAAGATAAAAAAATTGTGGATTGCGAGTTAAGGATAATCTAGATTATATTACTGTATGATAGCAAAGCTTTCATGGTCTGTCTAATTATTACTTGAGTTTGTCTCTTTTAAGATATATTAGAGATAAATCGTACTTACCACGTCAGCCAAAGCAGCTTGGATAAACATCTTTTGTGTTTGATAACCTTTCTTCATTTTGTTTAAAGATTCCAGTCTTTTCAAATTAGCTTCAGATTGATTTTTAACAGATGTATTTTTTTGTTTACTTATTACAACAATAGGACTATTACCAACAGATGGTATGGTTAAAGAACCTTTATTTAGGACTTTTCCTTTATTGTTTTTAATTATAATATTGCTGTAATCTGTTGAATCATTGTCTGTCATCAATGTGGTTGCTTCAATAGGTTTCTTTACTTCCTCTACAACTGGGAGGTTTTCATCGTCATCCACTTTTGACTCATATTTTATCTGATTTTCAACCTTCTTTTTACTTCGTTTAATAGGCGACGGTTCTTTCACTACATTAGAAACACGGTTATCTTCATTACATTCTTTCTGCTCGACCACAGGGGTTTTTACATCTTTTTTATTTTCTTCGCGTTCCCGTTTTAGTCGATCCAGAAAGCTTTCTTTGGCAAGCTGGAGCTCCACGTGTTGTCCATGCCACTCATTGTTGCGAAAATCCGTGAAACCTAAATGATTGCGTATAAATCTACAGAACTCTCATATTATCTTACTTACATTTCTGCAAAGCAGCCTCGTCAATAACCAAATTAATATAGGCGAAAAACAAGGACTTATGTCTGGCACCCAAATCCTTGCGTTCTTTTATATCAATTGATTTTACGTTGCCATACTCTTGAAATAAGGTCTGAATTTCATCTTTAGTTGCTGTTTCTGGTAACTCATTGATAAAAATACGTTTTTGTTCTTTCATTTTGAAAATGTGTTTTATATAAACTTTGGCATAAGTTAGGTTAGATCTGATGGACTGAAGTTAGACTCAAGCAGGCGGTTTCTAGTACTTAAAGTCACACAACATTCAAATGTTCCGACCACAAAACATTCAAGAGGTTCCGACTGTCCTACAATTCATTAGTTTGAGTTCTTAGTATTTCGAATCCTTTACATTACATTTATTATTAACTATTTAATATAAATATTAACATGATAACATGTATTAATTAAAATGTCAATTAAGTACAAAAATAGTTTTTGACAAATTAATTAATATACATTCTATTTTTATTGCGAGTCTATGGGTTATTAATTGTTGCCAACTGAGTACTGACAATCCAAAACATTTATGACAAGAAATCCAAAATGTTCCTAGTTTCACTGAAGTTTCCTCTCCCGTCATTTGTTTTTATCAATTTACCAAAGGGAAAGGGGTGAGGTGCGAAAACAAGAAATACGATGGCACTGTCAAGAATATCGTACAATCGTTTGACGGTCAGCGGTGTAAAGTATTGTAGAAGTATTCTATCTAATATGGAAGGAATGGTAAATGTTATCATATTGTTATGTCATACATGTTATAATATTCAACATTTCATTTAAGGCCAATTGCACCTGTAAACAGGTCAGACGTAAATCTGACAGTGGCAAAGAAGTTGGGTTCCGTATGGAAAAGGACACATTTGGTGAATTAAAAGTACCATCTGACAGATATTATGGGGCTCAAACTGTCAGGTCCACAATTAATTTTCCAATTGGGGGTGACGTAGAGAGAATGCCGGTGAGTAAAAAATTTTTTTCACGTTTTGCGGTTTCAATTTTTGTATTTATTATTTTATTATAGTTATTTTGATAATGATGTTGTAATACTTCACCTTTTAAACTTTGAGTATAGCAGATTTTAAAATTATTGTGTAAATTATTATTTTATTCTAACTACGATAAATTTGTCTTCTAGTAATATTGTTTTATCATTTTTATCGAGGAAGTTACAGGAAAAAAATGTGTTGTATATTTTATGTAACATTAATTATGTAAGTGCACCTTTCACCTGCACGATTTTTCTCACAACCGGTTTTTTATTTAGATTTTAAAAGCAAACTCGTTAATATAAGATCTGCGAATTTGAATCGAGGTAGAAAAAATTACACTTCTTGAAACCAAAACATTAGTAATTCTTATAAGTATTTCACTTTTGGCAGATGACTTTAAGGGGACCGAAGAATCTATTAAAGGGGCTGGGGAAATCCCACTTTTCCGGCACCGATTTCTCTAAAACTAGTAATCTTATCAACGAGATTTTTTTGGTTTTGTTTATTATGCATTACTCTACATTGAAAGTTCATTTGAAGTCATTACAATAATAGGAAGAATGTCTGGTCTTGTTTGAACCTAGATACATTTTTCTCTTAAACTTACAACAAAAGTTAGCTTTGTAAATATTTTTCGCAACCCAGACTTTTTTAAAACTTCAGAAGGTTCACTTATTTCATAATATTTGTTACTGTACTTAAATGCTATGAAAACGTACCGAAAGTACGATGTACGCTATAAATTCTAGGTCAAGTCTATTTTATATGCTAGTTCCGTTTAAATACCAATTAATTTATGTATAATGTGCAATGTATTGTATTTACTTCGTATAATTTTTCAGTTCATGAAATAAATAGACGTATCTTTTATTTGGATTTTTTTCCAATTCAAGAAGTACCTATGTTAATATTCTCCGAAAGAATTCAAAAGTAATGCAAAGTTGAGATAATTTGGAGGTTCGAAACATACTTAGAATTTGCAAAAAAGTATTTATAGGAGAATACACAATATTTTTAGACCAATTTATCTGTATCGAAAAGTTCTTCCTTATTAAGATAAGACGATGATTTTCTTAATTCATTTTTTGTGTAATTTTCTTTGATAATTTTATTCATAGTAATTTCGACCAATCATAATGCAGTATTGGACCAACCTACATGGTTTTCCAGCGATAAAATTTCGATAAAATTAATTGTAGGTTTTCCATAGTAACAATATAAATAACAAAATTTGTATAAGAATTAATTTGTAATTATATATTATTATGATCTGTTACTTACATTAATATGAAATAAAATACACTGTTGTGTACATTCATAAAATTATCTTAACGAATATAATACGTGCTTTGGATTTTCCGATGGTTAAATTCCTCAAACTTCCTGCACAACAACAAATCGTGTCAGTTTGACAGAAAATACCTCGTGCTTCGCACTCGGTATTTTTAGACTGTCAAACTGACACTCTTTGTTGCTGTGCAACAAGTTATCGTAATTTAACCGGAAAATCCAAAGCACTTATTATATTACTATTGAAAAAATACAATTGAATTTCCGAAAAGTTGCGCTTAATTACAAACTCCCTGTATGTGTAAATTCTACTTTATACACATTTCATTTTATAATATTACTAAGAACTCTTTTGAAACATAGTACAGTACAAATATAGTACAGTAAATAGGAACCAAAAAGGCCTCAAATAGACTTTTTTTACTCTACAGCCAATTTTTGCAGAATCTTGTAGAGGGTCACCTTGTAAGTTTAAAAACTGAGTTTTTTTATTCATAGACCCCGTCGTTCCTTCACCGGTCCTTAATTAAAGCTTGCATTTTTTATTTATTTCCTTAGATTTACAAAAAAAAGCGTCAGTACGAAGTTGAAAAATGTTTCCTGCAACTTTTCTTTTCAAATTTTTTTCATACTGTCAATATTTAATTATTCAACAAATAAATTGAAAATTTTGGGTAAATTTTTCTCTACTTACTACTACTACTACTTACTACTTACTACTCTACCTCGGTGGTGGCGTGGAAAAGAGTTTTATAGAAATAAATAAATGTAAATTGGTACAAATGAGATCCTATTTTTATTTGATTATATGGTCTAGCTAAAAAAAGTCACTATATAATAGTATATTATACTACGACGCTATAATGAAAGCTATTATTCCTGAGGATGAAAATTACAACTCGAGCGAGCGAGTGTTGTAACATCCGAGGGAATAATAGCCATTATAGCGAGTTGTATACTATACTTTATCTACGACGAAAATCCATCTTCAATATCACTTTCCACATTTTCCATTATAAAATGACACAACACGTACAACACTATCAGTATTTTGACAATTATTTATTTACACTGACATTTTGTTTGTCATGTTTGTCACAAATATAATACATATATTATATATTAGTTGTAGATAAAAAATATTAGAAACAAAATTACCTTGAAATATACCGTTAAGGAAATATTTCAAGAAACAGAAAATTTTCCAACTTATTTGTTGAATAATTAAATATAGACAGTATCAAAAAAAATTGAAAAGAAAAGTTTTAGGAAATATTTTTCTCTACAACTTTGTACTGACGCTTTTTTTCTGAAATCTATTAGAAAAGACGTTATTCAATAAATTTAAAAAAATCACCGCTTAATTAAGGGATGGTGAAGGAACGACGGGATCTACTAATACAAAAACTCAGTTTTAAACTTACTACTCTATAGTCCAGAAAAAAATATAGAGAGGTAATTTTTAGCTGAGGCAATTTGCTATAAAAACTTATTCAGGAGTTTTTTTGTAGGGGCAATCGTTCACGAGATATAGCATTTCAAAAACTAAGAACGTAGTGGACTTACTTCACTACGAAGAATAACGACTGATCTTAGGATATGGAAGTTGGATAATGAATTATTATTTAATATGTATATTTAGGGCGTTTTTTATTTATTTGTGCATTTATTGCATTTATTTGGGCATTTATGATACAGTAATTAACTTTCTTCTGTTTCGGTGAGGGATTGTCCGTCACCAAAGTTTGGACGAGGAAATGCGATGGATCGATGTCGTTATCGATCTCCTCGTTATCAATATTAAAATTTTCCATGTTCATACATGTTTGGCCATTACATTGGCTACTAACTACAAAACAGTTCAATTCAAGTTTTTATAGCAAATTGCATCAGCTAAAAATTACCTCTCTATATTTTTTTCAATAAAGGTCGCCGTTCTCGAGATATTTGCAAAAAACTGTTTGTCGCGACCTTTGACTTCGAGTAACTCAGATAGCAGCCATCAAATCGATGGGGAACTTTCACACATTATAGAGGGCTATAATACTAAGGTGCATGCAAAAATTCAACCTGTAACAATTTTTTTGTGCCTCAGGTTGGCATTAGTCATTTTGCATTCGTATAAATCGGCTGGAAACTCATGTTTTGCCGGGCTAGACCGGCAAAAACTAGGAATTTTTAGTTTATCGATTGGCATCATTGAAATCATAAAGAAAATTTGTATTTTCCATAGAAACGGATTATTATTTCTGTCATTCGGCTACTACTGTCAGTGTCAATTTTAAGTATCGCGTGTTACCAATATAAAAAAAATGGAACGATTTTACAATACCGGACGTATTAGCTATTAAATTGAAATTTTTTAAAATGATGAATAAAAGCTCTACGAATACGAATATGAAATTATTTTTGCGCGCACGAAGCTACTTTTCAGAAAAAAAAAATTAAAAAAGTTGATTATTTGAACTTACCGGGCGATGTTGGCCAATCAAAAACTTGTTATGACGACCGCGCATGCGAACATTCCATCATTGATGGAACCACACAAACGAACAATGAAACACTGTTGCCACTTTTCTGCACTCCTAACCAAAACTATGATTTTGTACTATTAGTTACATAAAACTAACCTCAAAAAACAACCTAACAGCCTCCGGCCTTCACTTTTAATATTATGTAAGTGAAACCAACCTCAAATAACAACCTAACCGCCTCCGGCCTTAATATTTTAATAAGGAGAATCCTCTTCCCAATCCAAATGACACAGATCAATGTGAACTAAAAATATCGCTACTGTTAATATCTGAACAATGAAACAAGCACAATTAATTGGGAACTGAAACGACCGATGGGGGCGCTGCAGTCGGAAGCTTGAAAGAGAGTCGCTTTCAAGGTCGCACAAATATTTACACATGTTTATATGAACGGTGTCGAGATTTAACGCAAGTTTTTTAATTTTTGTGTGTGATTCTTTTATTTGTGTTTTTACAATAAGTAAATTACCACAATTAAACTCAGTTTAATCGAATTATTTCGGTCCTAGATGCATCAGAACTTGAGCAATTTAACAGAAGGTAAGTAATAAAACTATTTGCAAGGTTAGGTTTATTTTTCCTCTTATTATTTTATTTTATGGAAAAAGCAATTAATTTAGTTAAAGTTGGAAGAAGGGAAAATGTAACAACAAATCATTTAATAGACATACATGTATATTTGGATGTTATCAAACATCTTCGTTGGCAAAAATATCATGGCGTTTGCAATTGTTAATACATACTATCAATTTTATTTTTCTGGTCTTTTTGGTTTGCTTTCTGTTTCAGGCACGATATAAAACACTTGGATCACATATCTGGTACTGATATGAAATGCACATGGTCGAAAAAGAAAGTTGTTTTGGAAAAATATGAGCCAATTTCCCTCCGTGAAACTCCTTGTTATAAAAAGAAAATAAATAACAAATAAATGAAAACTAAGTTGTCAATTTCTTTTCCCTTTGCTGTTACAACTTACAACCATTAACACAACAAAAAACTTTGCAGTTCATCCAGAGAAAAGTCTCTGGTTCATACCGGTTTTAAACACAACAGGCGGCCCTTTTTGCTCTCCGTTACACATTACACTGTAATAATAAACATATAACAAGTATGTAACACTAATTATGTGTGCCTTATCTGCAATATTTGAAACAAATCTTAACGTTTTATTAGTTATCATATTTAACAAGAAAATTAACTTTGTGCAGCCTGCTATACTTCACATGTTGAAATGTCAAAGTGACTCTCTTTCACGAGGGGAAAATTTGTACCGCCAGGTGGCGTATTCTATATTTCAGTTCCCAATAGCACAACACACTAACACAGTCGAAATCTACTAATACAATCAGTAAAATGGCAACGATGGAATATTATAAATGTGCTTGTGTTGACTGCAAGTTTCTGATTGGCTAACATCGCCCGCTAAATTCAAATAATCAACTTTTTTAATTATTTTTTTTTCTGAAAAGTAGCTTCGTGCGCGCAAAAATAATTTTATATTCGTATTCGTAGAGCTTTTATTCATCATTTTAAAAAATTTCAATTTTATCGCTAATACGTCCGGTATTGTAAAATCGTACCAAAAATAGTGTGTATTACACGCCTTGAAACTGTTTTGCGAGTACTCGTAGTTGCGGGCCTCGGCCTACGGCCTCTGCTCGCAAACCCTACTCGCACTCGCAAAACTCTAGTTTCAAGGCTAGTTATACAAATTACTATTTTCCAGGTTAAAGTCTATTTTTCCTGGACTATCTACAAGATTCAGCAAAAATTGGCTGTAGCGTAAAATTTGTATATTTCATTAGAAGTCTGGAAATAAGGATTTTTCCGTGCGCGCGTTACAAATTCTCATGCAAGCACGGAAAATCCATTTCTGGATGTGTATATATATATATATATATATATATATATATATATATATATATATATATATAATCGTTAAACCTTAGTATACCCGAAGGTGTTAAGGATAAAAGTATAAATATTCAATTATAAACAAAGTCTCTCCATTTTTTCTTGTTCTGTGCCATGATTTTTCCTTCTGTCCACGTCTTGGTTTTCTTCTTCAAATTCTCAGCAATAACCTCATTCCACTTCTTTCTTGGTCTGCCTCTTTTCTGTTTTTGGATTGACTTTGCTTCCCATATCTTTTTTGTTTGCCTATTATTCCCCATTCTTACCAAATGACCAAACCATCGTAATTGTTTTCTCTCTATGCTGTCCATTACAGGTTCTACTTCTAGTTCTTCTCTTATTATGTTGTTTCTTATTTTATCTCTTTTTGTGATGCCCTTAATGCCTCTTAGGTATTTCATCTCGATGGCTTGTATTTTGCTTTTCTGTTGCTTCGAGAGTGTCCAACTTTCGCATCCGTAGGTTAAAATGGGTTTGACTATTGATTTGAATACTGTCAACTTCGTTTTCTTTGATATCTCTTTTTTCCAGATGAATGTTTTGTTGAGTGAATAATACAATTTTGTTGCATTTTCTATTCTACTATTAATGTCAGCTTCGTTCTTTCCATCTTTTTGTATTGTTATTCCAAGGTATTTAAAACTGTTTGTTTGTTCAATTGTTTTGTTATTTAAATTTATTGTTGCTTCTGTGTCGTTCTTGCCTATTACCATTATTTTCGTTTTGTCTATATTAATCTTTAGGTTTCTTTGGTTAAGTGCTTTATTCCATATCTCTAAATTTCGTTGTAGCTCATTTTCACTTTTAACGCATAACATTAAGTCGTCCGCGAACGTACATTGAGTTATATATACTGGTTCCATATTCCAATATCCAACACACAGTTTTTTAGTTTTATCTTTTACTTCTTTTATCACGTCGTCTAATATTATGTTGAATAGTGTTGGGCTTAGTACTCCGCCTTGTCGTAGTCCTTCTTTTGTTATGAACTCTTCGGATTCATTGTTGTTCGTCCTGACATAATTTCTTGTATGTCTGTATATACTTGCGATGTTCTTTCTTAAATTTTTGTTCACTCTTCTTTTTTCCAGACTGCTCCATATCATTTTTCTTGGTACGCTGTTGAATGCCTTCTCTAGATCTGAGAAAGCCAGGTATATGTTGTTCGTGTAGTTTTTTTCCATCATTTGTTTTATAGCGAATATATGATCCTGGACTCCCCGTCCTTTTCTGAAACCGCACTGTGACTCGTCCATTTCTGGTTCTATTTGTTCCTTTAGTCTGTGTTCTAATAGTCTTTCGTACAATTTGGCTACGTTACTTAACAAGGTTATTCCTCTGTAATTGTTGCAGTCACGATTATTGTTTTTTTTATGAATGGGTATAATTATGCCTACCTCCCAGTCTGCAGGTATTTGGTTTTCATTTGAAACTTTGTTAAGGAGATTTGTTAACGTTGCAATTCCGTTGTTTCCTAGGTTCAACAGCATTTCGGGAGTTATTCCATCGTGGCCTGCTGCTTTGCCTCTTTTTAACAGTTTTATTGCGTTTGATACTTCCTCTTCTGTGAAGTTTTGTTGGTCGGTGTGTTCTTCTAGTTCGGCAACGTTATCTTGTTCCTCTGTATCTAGTGCTTGTGTCGTATTTAGTATGTTGTCGAAATGTTCTTTCCATCGTGCCAGTATTTCTTCCATGTCCGTTAGTGTTTTTCCGTCTTTGGTTGATATATATGTCTGCTTGTGTTGTTTGCCTTTCCTGAGGGTTTTTAGCATCTTGTAGAAGAGCTTCTGATTGCCGTGGCTGTCTTTTTCCATTTTTTCGCCAAACTCTTCCCAAGTCTTTTGTTTTGCTTTGTTAACTATTTCCTTTACTTTTAATCTTTGGATTTTGTATTCGGTGTAATTCTCATTGTTTCTGTTTCTTAAGTATTTTTGCCATAGCTTCTTTTTTGTTTTAATTTCTACCTTTATTTCCTCATTCCACCAGTTTGTCTTCTTTCTGTTTTTGTCATTTATAGTTGTTCCACATGTTTCTCTTGCTATTTTTACTTTCTTATACGTAGTATAAGGAAGTATAGTAATCGTGATTTTTTTCGACTTCGAGATTTTGATGGATTTACACGTTTTGAGGGCCTCTGAATCCATTTTGACCATTTTCGCCATGATGTCTGTGTGTCTGTATCCACCATAACTCAAAAACGAGTTATCGGATTTGATTCAAATTTCATATTTAAGAGTTTGAACAAATTTGTGGGTGCCACATTCAATGTTTTTCATCTAGCACCAAAACAAGTAACAGTTACCTGATGACATTTTTAGGTTTTTTAGGAATATCTTGAAAAATAAACAATTTACGACAATTTTTTATTCTTAGACATTGATTTAGAATTAAATTTTGAACAAATTTTGTTTGAACTTTTTTTTGAAATTCCGTCAAAATTTTTTAAATTATTTAAATTATTTTTCATGTAGTAGCGCCATCTATCTCTCATTTACAAAAGTACAATATATAAATTACAGAAATCTATACCGTTGAGGAAATCGATTGTATTATTAGTATTATTTGAAAAGATCGACGGCTACGGCATCATTGTGGTGGCGAAACTACCACCGGTTGTTACGCGGTCGTTGATTTGTGTTTTTTGTGTCATATTGTAATATGTACAGTTAATAGGAGTAGCTAATAGGAGCAAAGTATTCCGTGTACTCTTCTTATCCAGAACAAATACCAGTTCTAGCACAAGTCGCCGTGGCGCACTGGGTAGAGAATCTGCCTAGTAATCCACACGGTGCTGGTTCGATTCCATAGGTTTCCCTTCTTTTTTTTATTTTAATTAAATGCTTTATTTATTCGGAGCGATTATAAGTCACGGACCAGATTAGGTTGTTTTGTATAGGTTTTTTTTCCTTTAAATAATAGCATAAATCGGTACCATAAGATGATGCCGGAATAACCCTTGCCCTTACATGTGACTTTGAATTTGATGGAATACTTTGCTGCGATTAGCCTCTCGTGACATTTCATGTAAACTATTGCAAGGGTGGTTAAAGTTACAACAAATTTAATTGTATACCCAGGATTAGGATGTGACGAAAAATTGAAATTAACAACAAAATTAGATGTGGAGGCAACAGTTTTTTCGGATCTATTTAAAAATTACATTATCAAAATTATTGAAAACTAAATCAATTTTAAAAAAGTTTTTAAAATGATTGTAACTTTATACTTCGTTTCAAGAGACCTTGCAGTGGTGGGTGGGACTTAGCAAGTCCTATTCACAAAACTTAATGTAGCCAAAAGATTATGATTATGAATTGTGAATTGCCTATTACCAGGCGTTATAAATATTTACTTCATTACTTTTAAAAATATCTGATGTGCCCAACACATGACTTTCTTATACATTGTCATTATATAGTTTGTATATTTGGAAAATACTGAAGGGGTAGCCAATAATCATATGCAGTCGACGTTCAATACGTTATTAATATAAAATCATATTTATTTATTTATTACTAACTGTCCCCCGCGGGCTTCGCTCCACGATAGTTTTCTATTTTGCGCCGTTTTTTCAATAATATTTAATTGTATTACAATATATCAATATACCGGGTGCCCGTTTTCAAACCTGAACATAAGGATTTAACATTATTGTGGTGAATTCTTGCTCGCCAATTCAGCCTAGAAAATATATTTTTTTATCAGTGGAATGAGAAACTTATTGCGCGTCAAATGATATCAAAAACTACATTATTTTCATCGATTTTTATTGAAAAATATTAATTTAAAATTTGAATGTCGACTGCATATGATTATTGGCTACCCCTTCAGTATTTTCCAAATATTAAAACTGTATAATGGCAATGTATAAGAAAGTCATGTGTTGGGCACATCAGATATTTAATATTGTATTCTTGAAGTATATTCACAGTTTTTTTAGATCAATGTTATCAAGGTTTATTTTGTTTGCACTTAATTCCATTTCGGTTAGTTCTGTATATTGTTTTGCTATTATGTTTTCCCTTAACTTATATGTTCTTATTGTTCTCTTCACTTTATTGTTTTTCTTATTGATCATATTCGCTCCTTTTTGTGGTGTTTTTATTCTTATTTTTGACATCACTAGGTAGTGGTCCGTGTATAATTCTGCTCCTCTTCTTACTCTGGTATCTAGTATTTGACTTATATTACTTTCATTTATGATCACATAATCTATTATTGATTTTTCGTTCCTACTTATTACTTCCCTCGTATACTTATGAATATCTTTGTGTTTAAAGTATGTATTTGATATTACTAGATTGTTGATTAAGTAAAAGTCAATTAGTCTTTTTCCATTATTGTTTTTTACATCTTCTCCATATTTTCCAATTGTCCCTCCCGTTTCTTCGTCTTTTTTCCCTACCCTGGCATTAAAGTCTCCTATCAGTAACAATCTGCCCTTTACCGTATCGTATTCTTCTGTCAGTTGTTCCCAAAACTCCTCTTTTATTTGTGTTCTCTCATCTTCGCCAGGTCCATATACTATCATTATTGTTGTTTTGTTTTTTTCGTCTATTTCCATTTCTATTTTTAACATGTTTTTGTTGATTGCAGTCCATTGTTTTAAGTATTTCATATTTGAGTGTTTTATTATGCATCCAACTCCTTCTCTTGCTCTTTGTTTTTGGTCTACGCCACTGTATATTAAGATGTTTCCTTTCTCTAACATTTTTTCTCCTTTTCCTTTCATTTTTGTTTCCGTTATTCCTAATATATCTAGGTTTGTCTTACTAAACTCCTCCTCCTGGATGTGTAATGAACAATATTTTTGTATGTTACTGGTTTATTATATGTACTTATCTGAAAACAACGCAAAAAGATTAGAAGTAAATTTAGAACATTTTATTTTCAAAGTAATAATAATACATCGTAAAAACAGTACCAAACACGATTAACATTTCCATAGATTTATTTATTATCGGCAATGTTTTATTTTCTGTCAGTTATTTCATATTTAGCGCACGGAAAAAAATTGGAGATCGGAAAAAGTTTCCCGTGCATTGTTCTGACAATGTCACCTTTAAATCATTGCAAAAACAGATGAAAACAAGGTGTTTTCAAATAATTATCCAATTTTTCCATCGCGTATCGTAAAATTCCACATTACGATACAAATATCGTACAATGTTTTATCTACTTTCATAATTAATACAATTATTTTTGTGTTTATACATGTTTCGTAACTGGACAGCCAAAATTAACTGTCGTATGTAAAATCGAATTCTAATCAACAATTCATCAAAGAATAACTTTTTTCAGATCTATTGATTTTTACTTTCTTATACGTAGTATAAGGAAGTATTGTAATCGTGATTTTTTTCGACTTCGAGATTTTGATGGATTTACACGTTTTGAGGGCCCCTGAATCCATTTTGACCATTTTCGCCATGATGTCTGTCTGTGTGTGTGTGTGTGTCTGTCTGTATCCACGATAACTCAAAAACGACTTACCGGATTTGATTCAAATTTCATATTTAAGACTTTGAACAAAATTGTGGGTGCCACATTAAATCTTTTTCGTCTAGCGCCAACACAAGTGGTACTTACCTGATGACATTTTTCGGTTTTTTAGGAATATCTTGAAAAATAAACAATTTACGACATTTTTTTATTCTTAGACATTGATTTAGAATTAAATTTTGAACAAATTTTGTTTGAACTTTTTTTTGAAATTCCGTCAAAAATTTTTAATTATTTTTCATATAATAGCGCCATCTATCACTCAGGTGCAAAAGTACTTTATATAAATTACAGAAATCTATACCGTTGAGGAAATCGATTGTAGCAATATTATTATTTGAAAAGATCGACGGCTACGGCAGCATTGTGGTGGCGAAACTACCACCGGTTGTAACGCGGTTGTTGATTTGTGTTTTTTGTGTCATATTGTAATATGTACAGTTAATAGGAGTAACTAATAGCAGCAAAGTATTCAGTGTACTCTTCTTATCCAGAACAAATACCACTTCTAGCACAAGCCGCCATGGCGCAGTGGGTAGAGAATATGCCTAGTAATCTACACGGTGCTGGTTCGATTCCATAGATTTCCCTTCTTTTTTTTACTTTCTTATTATTCATATAGTAGCGCCATCTATCACTCAGTTGCAAAAGTACTTTATATAAATTACAGAAATCTATACCGTTGAGGAAATCGATTGTAGCAATATTATTATTTGAAAAGATCGACGGCTACGGCAGCATTGTGGTGGCGAAACTACCACCGGTTGTTACGCGGTCGTTGATTTGTGTTTTTTGTGTCATATTGTAATATGTACAGTTAATAGGAGTAGTTAATAGCAGCAAAGTATTCAGTGTACTCTTCTTATCCAGAACAAATACCACCTCTAGCACAAGTCGCCGTGGCACAGTGGGTAGAGAATCTGCCTAGTAATCTACACGGTGCTGGTTCGATTCCATAGATTTCCCTTTTTTTTTAATTTTAATTAAATGCTTTATTTATTCGGAGCGGTTATAAGTCACGGACCAGGTTAGGTTGTTTTGTATAGTTTTTTTTTCCTTTAAATAATAGCATAAATCGGTACCATAAGATGATGCCGGAATAACCATTGCCCTTACACGTGACCTTGAATTTGATGGAATACTTTGCTGTGATTAGCCTCTCGTCAGTTAATTTCACAGAAATTAGGTTATTTTTTATCATGAGTCGTTCAGTAAGTTTTGGCATTTTGATTTTTGGCGACGGATGCAAATAAGTACTTAATTTGTCAATTTGACAGTAAACGTCAATCAAATAAAGGCATTGTAACACAGGGCATCAGGGAAATATTAGGTGTAGTTTAACTTAATTTCTTTAGGAAAAGTAATTGAGGTATTATCCGTATAAGAAAGTCATGTGTTGGACACATCAGATATTTTTTTCAGATAGGTATGTAGATTAGCAGATAGAATTTTAAATTCAGTACATATTATTCAAAACACTGTAAATTTTGCAATTCACTTGTTTTGCGTTGCAGGCGTGCATCAATGTAAATTGTGGCATTTTTGAAAATCTATAGTTTTTTTATCTTGTAATAACTTGTTTTAATCACTACAAAGTGTCGAATAAAATAATAAAGTATTTTTTTCTTAACTGAGTATTTCCTAAACGAAGCCCGATCTGAAAAATAGTATATACTATAAGGCCGGCCGCACACCAAAGAAACATGAAACAGGAAACAAATACATATACCTATTTCATAAAATAACAACACATTTTATGAAATAGGTATATGTATTTGTTTCCTGTTTCATGTTTTATGTTTCATGTTTCTTTGGTGTGCGGCCGGCCTAAGAGAAGAAAGTGACCCTTTTCCACTGAGTAGAAAAGTTGTATAAAATATAATTCTACGAGAGTGGAAAAGACACTTTCTTCTCGAGTGGTGTATACTATTTTTTCTACTGCTTTATTCCGAAATGTGCTAAACTTATATTTACTAAAAAAGCTAAGAATTTATCAAGAAAAATTAGTATATAAGCTTGATCGTATCCTTAGAAACACTGCAAACAAAAATTAATTAAATATTTTGCAATCGCTGTCAAATCTGTCAACGTTGTCAACTTGTGATTTAAATTATTATAAAAAGTATTTATTTGTCTATGTTTTAGAAAAAGATTTACTAAAATGGAATATACAGTGACGCAGAAAATAGTAGTGATGTAGGCAAGGACATTGAAGAGGCCGCAAATGCAGCAACTTTGAATTTGCTAACTATCAAATTTTTTACTTTCCTCTGTAGAGACGAAAATTTTTGATTACACCACTCATTTTTGTAAATGTCAACTTTCATCTTTCAAATATCTATAGTAATAGCCTACTTTCAAACAAGGCAGTAGAAAAAAAAATTGTTTGTTTTATGTTTAGAATTCGATTTTACATACGATATTTAATAATTTAATTTGCAAAATTCAGTCATTACGACATTAAAAAAATTATGTGATATATTACACAATGGCGATAAGTTAAATTCAAGAAATATTATGTTAAAATCGTGATGTCCCCAGATTGACTGCAATTTGGGAGTAAATGACAAACAAAATTAGGAACGAAAATTTTGTACTCACAGATTTTCAAGGAAGTCCTATCGAATGATCGCAATTACAAAAAATCCAAATTCCGGTTTCTGCCAATGAGTACCGTATAGATGAAATAAACCAAAAAATATTGGATATTTTTTTCATATTTCAAGATTAAATCCTGCTTATTTACCTTCAATATAATCTTTAGTGTTTTCGCAAAATTTGCGAAAGATCATCAGCCTGCTTAGTTCAATATAAATTCAATACAAAATGAACGAATTTGCAAAAATCGAAATTCCATTTAAATTACTGTTTTAGTTGGGTTTCTTTTAACTGAATCTACAAATACGAAAGTGATACTCAAAAATTTTTTCTCCGCTAAAGTCAATACACCTACAGGAAACTCAATTGTAGAAAACTAATTTTATGCCTTTTATTATAATTTTTTCAGTCGGTTAGCTTATCTTATCCACTGCTGCAACATGCAATAATTTACATTTAGTTATGGGTAATGAAAATAAAGCGAGTTCATTTAAAGTGGCTATTTTTATTGTATGCATGTTTTAATTTAAAAAGAAATTATTATTTACAGTTTCACTATGTTCTGGTATATTAAAGAAACGTGAAACTAAAAAGTAAACCCGCTACAAAGATATATTTAAATGTCTTATAGACCAACGGTCGGCAACCTTTTTACTTTCTTATACGTAGTATAAGGAAGTATTGTAATCGTGATTTTTTTCGACTTCGAGATTTTGATGGATTTACACGTTTTGAGGGCCCCTGAATCCATTTTGACCATTTTCGCCATGATGTCTGTCTGTGTGTCTGTCTGTATCCACCATAACTCAAAAACGAGTTATCGGATTTGATTCAAATTTCATATTTAAGAGTTTGAACAAAATTGTGGGTGCCACATTCAATGTTTTTCATCTAGCACCAAAACAAGTGACAGTTACCTGAAGACATTTTTAGGTTTTTTAAGAATATCTTGAAAAATAAACAATTTATGAGATTTTTTTATTCTTTAATATTGATTTAGAATTGAATTTTGAACAAATTTTGTTTGAACTTTTTTTTGAAATTCCGTCAAAAAAATTTCAAAAAAAATAGATATTCTTAAAACACTTTATATTTCTCATAGCGCGCGTTGATAGTTGAATCCGATGGTCGAGGTAGACCATGTGTTTCATTATATGGCTGCCAAACAGAGGGTCCCGGGTTCGAATCCCAGAAGGACCGGTCCATTAGTTTTTTTTTATTTTACTGGTTTCTATGGTACCGAAAACAATAATAATGAATAAATAAATGTAATTTTTGTCGATCGTTTATTAAAGATCTAGTTAATGTAATAAAAGGAGTGTATTAATAACTCAGTTTAATGCATACATGCACATTAAAAACATTGTTGAGATTATGAGATTTGCTAGGTAACCAACAATATATTATATTATTGAAACATGCATTTGGAACTGACATTTGCCGAAATTAATTAATTATGTCAGTGGTATTTTGACAGAATTTGGATTTTGCCATGGAACAAAATTAGATTATTTTCATTTTAATAAAGAGCGATCGACAAAAAAATATTGTAATCAACATGAGTGTTAATCGGCGATTAATAATCTCGACTCATTAACGCGCTCGCTGCGCTCACGCGTTAAAATCGTTTCGATTATTAATCGCTCTTATTAACACTCTTGTTTATTAAACTACTATTTCATAACGTGAGATTTTTTTAAGTGAGTAATAGGTCAAAAATCTAAAATAAAACACATTTTTGTCGTAAAATTCGGTTATAATGAGTGGGACAAGGACAGATTTATGCGTATTGCAATAAGTGCGACAGAGACTATTTGAAAATTGCTGGAAACCTTCAAAATTTTTACAAGAAATTTAACTTAATTTCTTTAGGAAAAGTAATTATTGTGATACTATCCGTAAGTATAAGAAAGTCATGTGTTGGGCACATCAGATATTTTATCTTGCGATCCATAAAATACGGTGAAAAATCATGCGACCCATGGTCAAGCTTATGTACAAGAAACTGTCTACCCTTTTTTAAGGTCGACACTTTTCGTGTAAAAGAATTAGTATAGCTGTATGAATGTACAGGGTGATTCTTTTATCTGGGGAAATGCGTTTTTCTCGTAAACGATTGAAGGGAATTAAATTTTGAAAAATGTGTTATATACCTACTGGCTGTCACTCAAAATTAGGATAGAAATATAGACTTTAACATGCATGACGCTAGGCGCCGCGACGCTTCAAAAAAAAATTTCCAGCAACATACCACTTTTATTATATCATTGGAAAGGTCTTTTAATTTTGAGTCTTTTTTCTACAAACCAATTTTTTTTAATCTTTTTTTTTACTTTCTTATATAATAAGAAAGTATAGTAATCGTGATTTTTTTCGATTTCGAGATTTTGATGGATTTACACGTTTTGAGGGCCCCTGAATCCATTTTGACCATTTTCGCCATGATGTCTATCTGTGTATCTGTGTGTCCGTGTGTCTGTGTGTCTGTGTGTCTATGTGTCTGTCTGTGTGTCTGTCTGTATCCACCATAACTCAAAAACGAGTTATCGGATTTGATTCAAATTTCATATTTAAGAGTTTGAACAAAATTTTGGGTGCCACATTCAATGTTTTTCATCTAGCACCAAAACAAGTGACAGTTACCTGAAGACATTTTTAGGTTTTTTAAGAATATCTTGAAAAATAAACAATTTATGAGATTTTTTTATTCTTTAACATTGATTTAGAATTGAATTTTGAACAAATTTTGTTTGAACTTTTTTTTGAAATTCCGTCAAAAAAATTTCAAAAAACGAGATATTCCTAAAACACTTTATATTTCTCATAGCGCGCTTTGATAGTTGAATCCGAGGGTCGAAAAGTAATTATTGTGATACTATACGTATAAGAAAGTCATGTGTTGGGCACATCAGATATTTTTAAGTTATGATCCAATTTAAATTATTTCTGTTCTAACTAAATTTTAAAATATTTTTAACAGTAGGCCGAGTTTTCCCTCAAATATTAAAGTAAATCTTATTATATAAAATAAAGTAGGCTTAGAAAAAACAAAACCTGTTATTTGTCAACATATTACAACAACAAAAATTATATTAATACCTAAATTAAACAAAAAATTGTGTCTCTTCAGATTAGAAGACATTTGTGGCTTAAACTAGATGGGGCTCCTTGTCATAATGACGCTATTGTGTGGAATTATTTAAATATAGAATATGAAGACAGGTGATGGATAGGAACCTACGGGCTAGTAGAATTTCCTCCTAGGTCCCCAGACTTAACACCTCTCGATTTTTTCTTGTAGGGAACTCTTCAAAATAAAGTTAACAAAAGAAGGCCTAATAATATAGATCATTTAAAGGAAAAGAATGTCGATGCCTGTGCTGAAATTAATGCTAATGTTTTAAGAAAAGTCACATATAATGAAATAAGAAAACGTTATAATTTATGTTTAGATAACAATGGTACCTACGCATATTGAACAATTGTTAAAATAATCAACTTTTTCATTAAATTTAATTAATTAGTTTTTTGTTGTTGTAATATGTTGATAAATAACAGGTTTTATTTTTTCTAAGCCTACTTTATTTTATATACTTAATAAGATTTACTTTAGTATTTGAGGAAAAACTCGGCCTACTGTTAAAAATAGTTCAAAATTTAGTTAGAACAGAAATAATTTAAATTGGATCATAACTTTTTAAAAAATAACAATAAAAAAAAAGATTTTTTGAAAAAAGACTCAAAATTAAAAGACCTTTCCAATGATATAATAAAAGTGGTATGTTGCTGGAAAATTTTTTTTGAAGCGTCGCGGCGCCTAGCGTCATGCATATTAAAGTCTATATTTCTATCCTAATTTTGAGTGACAGCCAGTAGGTATATAACACATTTTTCAAAATTTAATTCCCTTCAATCGTTTACGAGAAAAACGCATTTCCCCAGATAAAAGAATCACCCTGTACAAAGGAAGATGTTTTTCCACGACACATTTTTGACCCAATGGTTGCCGACCCCTGCTATACACTCATGCCAAATTTAAAGTTATTTGTCAGTTAATAATAATAATTGAATGACATAAATAGATTATTACAATTTAAAAAAATATGATGAAATATTTATTAATTAATGGTGAATTACTGGGATGTGTTCTGTGCTTTGTTTGAATTGTCACGGTCTTGATTGCAAGTTTTCCACTTTTATCGAAGAGTGAAATTTAAAGTTGCAGTGTTTTATTTTGCATCCGCATAATATGACAAAAAGAGCGTTCCATCGATGTATAAAATCTTAGTTAGCACAAATTTGGAGCACTTTTTAACAGTAAATTAACTAAATTTGTATGAATTTTCTTATCAGTTAATTCGCCTTCATTGGAATATTTTATCATCTCGGTGAATAAATAAAAACTAAAATTTTGTAGGTACTTTCTCATCTATTTTATAAAATATAATATGTATTGTAGAAAAATCAAGCAAATTACTAATTGCTAATTATTATTAAAAGGAATTACATTTTTTTTAACCATCTGGCAATATTATGTAAATTGTAAATTAGTAAACGGCTTTTGTTATTTAACTTATAAACTACGTTATCTTATTAAAATAATAGCTAGTAACAGTCTGCTCATAATGTATTAAATATTTTTATTCATAAAATAATTACGCAAATTGTTTGTTTTCTATTTTTAACTAATATGATGTCATAAGCCAATTGTTATAGGACATAAGTTAAAAAAAATATCTGATGTGACCAGAACATGACTTTCTTATACATATTAATAGTTTTTTCTTGCTGAAGTCTATCCTAATTTTAAGGACACTTAGTCTTCCTCTTTTTTAGAGAATAAAATTTGTTTCATTAGACTGTAAATATGTAATTTGGCCTTTATGTACTAAGTTTTTTAACATGTTGTAATCTTTTTATTTCAGTATCCAGTAATAACTGCTATGGGTATCCTAAAGAAAGCAGCAGCAATCGTCAACAAAGACTACGGCTTAGACCCGAAAATATCCGATGCTATTTCTAAAGCAGCCGATGAAGTAATTTCTGGAAAATTGTACCACGACCATTTTCCATTGGTAATATGGCAAACAGGCTCTGGCACCCAAACAAACATGAATACCAACGAAGTAATTAGCAACCGTGCCATTGAAATCCTTGGTGGTAAATTAGGATCTAAAGATCCAGTTCATCCCAATGATCACGTGAATAAAAGCCAGAGCAGTAATGACACGTACCCCACGGCCATGCATATAGCCGTGGCTATGGAGTTAGAGCACACACTAATGCCTGGTTTAAAAATGCTTTGTGAAGGCCTCAACAAGAAAGCAGAGGAATTTGAAAAGATTATCAAAATTGGTCGTACTCACACTCAGGATGCCGTACCATTGACTTTGGGTCAAGAATTCAGTGGATATGTTACACAAATATGTTTTGGTATGGATAGAGTGAGAGCTACATACCCTAGATTGCACATGTTGGCTTTGGGTGGGACGGCTGTTGGTACCGGTTTGAATACCAGAAAGGGTTTTGCTGAAAAATGTGCTGCGGAAATTTCTAAGTTGACTGGTTTGCCATTTATAACACATCCAAACAAGTTTGAGGCATTGGCTACCAAGGATACCATGGTCGAGGTTTCTGGAGCTCTGAATGTGATCGCCTGTTCCATTATGAAGATTGCTAATGACATAAGGTGAGTTGTTTATAGTTTATCTGTTCTCTGATTCAGTTCAGAATAATGATGGCGATTCAAAAACATGTTGAGTATAATTTAAAATTTAACATTTGAGAACTTATACCTGGAAAGTAATTCATTAAGTAAGATTTTTGGATTTTTTTGGCAGGAGTATTATTTTGGTAAAATATAATGTAAATCCTTGGAAAAAATATAAAACAAAAATCAAATTATTAAATTTTTTTAGAAAAACTCCAACTTCGGTCTTTCTATAATAGTCAACTGGACAAAAATCGAGTGATTCTGTGGACTATTACAATTTTTTTAAACGATCTCGTCTAAATTTTTGTACGATTTTTGAAATCCTTTAAAAGAATATAAAACAAAACACAATCAAGTTGCTATTTTTTTTAGAATGACCTCAATTTTGGGCTTTCTAGTCAACTAGACAAAAATAGGATGAGTTTGTGGACTATTACACATTTTTCAAACAATCTAGTCTGAATTTGTATACAATTTTTTGAAATACTTGAAAAAATATAAAATAAAACACAATCAAATTTCTGATTTTATTTGAGAAAAACTCCAATTTCGGGGTTTCTAAAATAGACAACTGGACAAAAAGCGAGTGATTCTGTGGACTATTACAATTTTTTTAAACGATCTCGTCTAAATTTTTTTACGATTTTTTTAAATCCTTGAAAAAATATAAAACAAAACACAATCAAGTTGCTGATTTTTGTTAGTAAAACCCCGACTTCGGACTTTCTGAAATAGTCAACTAGACAAAAATCGGGTGATGCTATGGGATTTTATGATTTTTTTTAAATTTTCCTTCAGAATTTTTAGTCATTCATTTCAATCTTCTGCAAAAATTATAAAACAAACGATAGTCGCAGTGCTTAGTATTCATTAATAAAATGTTGACAGTTGGGTTTGTAAAATGGTCAAGTAGATAAAAATCGGGTGATTCTGTGAGCTGTTACAAATTTTTCAAATACAAATCGGTACTGAATTTTTGTACAATTTTTGAAATCCTGGATAAAAATATAAAACAAAACACAATCACGTTACTGATTTTTCTTAGAAAAACCCAACTTCGGGCTTTCTGAAATAGTCAACTAGACAAAAATCGGGTGATTCTATGGGATTTTATAATTTTTTCAAGTTTCCCTTCAGAATTTTTAGTCATTCATTTCAATCTTCTGCAAAAATTATGAAACAAACGATAGTCGCAGTGCTTAGTATTCATTTATAAAATGTTGACAGTTGGGTTTGTAAAATGGTCAAGTAGATAAAAATCGGGTGATTCTGTGAGCTGTTACAAATTTTTCAAATACAAATCGATACTGAATTTTTGTACAATTTTTTAAATCCTGGATAAAAATATAAAACAAAACACAATCACGTTACTGATTTTTCTTAGAAAAACCCAACTTTGGGCTTTCTGAAATAGTCAACTAGACAAAAATCGGGTGATTCTATGGGATTTTATAATTTTTTCAAGTTTCCCTTCAGAATTTTTAGTCATTCATTTCAATCTTCTGCAAAAATTATGAAACAAACGATAGTCGCAGTGCTTAGTATTCATTTATAAAATGTTGACAGTTGGGTTTGTAAAATGGTCAAGTAGATAAAAATCGGGTGATTCTGTGAGCTGTTACAAATTTTTCAAATACAAATCGATACTGAATTTTTGTACAATTTTTGAAATCCTGGATAAAAATATAAAACAAAACACAATCACGTTACTGATTTTTCTTAGAAAAACCCAACTTTGGGCTTTCTGAAATAGTCAACTAGACAAAAATCGGGTGATTCTATGGGATTTTATAATTTTTTCAAGTTTCCCTTCAGAATTTTTAGTCATTCATTTCAATCTTCTGCAAAAATTATAAAACAAACGATAGTCGGAGTGCTTAGTATTCATTTATAAAATGTTGACAGTTGGCTTTGTAAAATGGTCAAGTAGATAAAAATCGGGTGATTCTATGACCTGTTACAAATTTTTCAAATACAAATCGATACTGAATTTTTGTACAATTTTTGAAATCCTGGATAAAAATATAAAACAAAACACAATCACGTTACTGATTTTTCTTAGAAAAACCCAACTTTGGGCTTTCTGAAATAGTCAACTAGACAAAAATCGGGTGATTCTATGGGATTTTATAATTTTTTCAAGTTTCCCTTCAGAATTTTTAGTCATTCATTTCAATCTTCTGCAAAAATTATGAAACAAACGATAGTCGCAGTGCTTAGTATTCATTTATAAAATGTTGACAGTTGGGTTTGTAAAATGGTCAAGTAGATAAAAATCGGGTGATTCTGTGAGCTGTTACAAATTTTTCAAATACAAATCGATACTGAATTTTTGTACAATTTTTGAAATCCTGGATAAAAATATAAAACAAAACACAATCACGTTACTGATTTTTCTTAGAAAAACCCAACTTTGGGCTTTCTGAAATAGTCAACTAGACAAAAATCGGGTGATTCTATGGGATTTTATAATTTTTTCAAGTTTCCCTTCAGAATTTTTAGTCATTCATTTCAATCTTCTGCAAAAATTATAAAACAAACGATAGTCGGAGTGCTTAGTATTCATTTATAAAATGTTGACAGTTGGCTTTGTAAAATGGTCAAGTAGATAAAAATCGGGTGATTCTATGACCTGTTACAAATTTTTCAAATACAAATCGATACTGAATTTTTGTACAATTTTTGAAATCCTGGATAAAAATATAAAACAAAACACAATCACGTTACTGATTTTTCTTAGAAAAACCCAACTTTGGGCTTTCTGAAATAGTCAACTAGACAAAAATCGGGTGATTCTATGGGATTTTATAATTTTTTCAAGTTTCCCTTCAGAATTTTTAGTCATTCATTTCAATCTTCTGCAAAAATTATGAAACAAACGATAGTCGCAGTGCTTAGTATTCATTTATAAAATGTTGACAGTTGGGTTTGTAAAATGGTCAAGTAGATAAAAATCGGGTGATTCTGTGAGCTATTACAAATTTTTCAAATACAAATCTATACTGAATTTTTGTACGATTTTATGAAATCCTTGAAAAAAATATAAAACAAAACACAATCACGTTACTGATTTTTCTTAGAAAAACTCAACTTCGGGCTTTCTGAAATAGTCAACTAGACAAAAGTCGGGTGATTCTATGGGATTTTATGATTTTTTAAAGTTGCCCTTCAGAATTTTTAGTCATTCATTTCAATCTTCTGTAAAAATTATAAAACAAACGATAGTCGCAGTGCTTAGTATTCATTTATAAAATGTTGACAGTTAGGTTTGTAAAATGGTCAAGTAGATAAAAATCGGGTGATACTGTGAGTTGTTACAAATTTTTCTAATGATCTTAAATTTTTTTGTATATTGACAATGAAAGTCGACTTTTTAACGGAAATTCGTAAAGAAAGTTACGCTGTTGTGAACACTTTTATTGAACATGCTTTTATTTTGACATTTTATTTATTATAGAAAAGCCATTATTAATTATTAAACTTATTAAGATGTAAATTTGTAACAAATTAATTAAAATAGTAACTGTTTTTATTAGAGAGAAAAGTTGTATAAATTCAGGCAACTTAAACATCATCAGATATCCGCCTTTTTCCATTTCGAGAATATTTTTTGTTCTAACTCGTATTTCTTTTGCTTAAAGGTTTTTGGCGTCTGGTCCAAGATGTGGATTGGGCGAGTTGTCCCTCCCTGAAAATGAGCCCGGTAGCTCAATCATGCCTGGCAAAGTGAATCCCACTCAGTGCGAAGCCATCACCATGGTAGCAGCTCAAGTAATGGGTAACCATGTGGCTTGCACCATTGGTGGATCTAATGGCCATTTCGAATTGAACGTCTTTAAGCCAATGATTGTCTCGAATGTATTAAGATCTATTAGGTTACTGGGTGATAGTTGCAAGTGCTTTACTACAAACTGCGTAAACGGAATTGTTGCAAATACCGAAAGAATTGACCAGTTACTGCACGACAGTCTTATGTTGGTTACCGCTCTCAATCCACATATTGGTTATGATAAAGCTGCACAAATTGCCAAGACAGCTCACAAGGAAAAATCTACCTTGAAGAAAACTGCTGTTAAATTGGGTATACTTACTGAACAACAGTTTGATGAATGGGTCAAACCAGAAGAAATGCTTGGGCCCAAGTAATTTATAAACGTTTTTTGTTTTGTTCATTTAAGTTTCAGATGTTATTATGATTTTTTAACTAAACTGTTGAGTAATTTTACTTATTTAAAATGATTTTTATTGTAAAATTAAAAAATACAAACAAAAGTTTTAAATTAATACACGTCCTGTATATCCCTTATGGATTCCGAAATGATATTGCGGTTCTTAATTTGAACAAAAATGGAACAAAATAGTTCAAGAGAAACGTAGCTTTATTCTGCACTTAAGAAAAATATAAGAACCTCTTCGCCTGATGGGTATAACAATAGTACTTGGACTATAATAATTGGCAAAAGGAGGAAATTTGCCGTCTTAGTACGATTTAGTTGGTGAAGCAGAGCATCCCGTTTTTTACTAACAGAATTTTTTTTTGGTAGGTATCAAGTATTTTTATTACATTTAATATTGTTTACATATAAGTAAAAGCACAATACTTATTATTGTCAACGCCATCCTTGTGTGATCAAAAAAGAAGTAAATCACTCTTATGGTGTTCATCCGTATGTCTTTCATCAAACTTAAAAAATATACTCTTATGGTTGGCCTCGGATTAATGTAATCTACAGGCAAATATTTCTCGGCACTTTAGCTCTATAGCCTTATATTGTATTTCGAGTGGGTGGGAATGTTTGCAAAGGTAGAGTGTCAGCTGTGGCTTTTTGTCCACGCCGGGAATAACCAAACGCTGCTAAAATAATATGAATAGCCGCCTCCACCGTTCTCGCCACATCACGTTGATCCCCAATACTTGGATTCACTTCAACTAAATCCATAGCCCCAAGTCTTCCAGTTTTGTAAATTGTTTCCATTATGTGTATTCCTTCCCTTAGCGTCAAACCGCCTCTTACTGATGTACCAGTACTGGGCGCTTCCAAGGAATCTAATGAGTCTATGTCGTAACTCACATGTATAGATCGATTTCTATCTGGATCTACACGATCTAACGCCATGTTAACAACCGTGTTGATTCCAAAGTTCTCCACATCTTCCATACCAAACGCAGTAATTCCCAGTTTGTCTATTACCAATCTTTCGTATGCGTCCACTGATCTTAAACCTATGTAGGCAACATTCCTGATGGATATGACAGGTTTTTGCCAGTCCATACCGGGAAGATAAGGCCAGTAATCGGACAGTTCTGTAGCTAATAGAGCCAGTGGCATCCCATGGATATTACCAGTTGACGAAGTTTTATTGGTGTTCAGGTCTGCATGAGCGTCTATCCATAAGACACACACATTCTCCTTTTTCGCCTTAATATGACCATCAACCGTTCCTACCCCTGTAAGAAAGGAGGTTTTGAGATTTTTTGGTAGAAAACAAAAAAAAAACAAAGATATAGATTCCACACATTATACCATAAAAATATGAACAATTTATTCTCAAAAAGGAAGTGTCGAATACAATTATTTTTATGCCATAGAGAATAGAAAAACCGACTTTTTCAGTTTTTTTTTCGTGATAATTACGTAATGAAAACAAATTCCACAGTTTGAAGGACAGACTTTTGAATGTCATCAAATTTTGTCCGAGTCTCTATCTCTTATAGTTTCTAAGATCCCAACAGTTTAAGCTTAGAAAAAAATATATTCCACCTGGTATCCATTTTTTAGAGAATTGAAAAAGTGGCAGAAGGTTAAACCGCTTGATCAGTCTCGCATCCATCCAACGATAAAAAAAAGGATTCCAACAACTGGGTATTACCACGGTAGGTCTCTGCACTTAGTAAATAAAGTAGAAAAATTTTTAATGGAAAAAGAAGTAAACTGTTGAAATCTTTAAATACCTACTGGAAGATGCTTTTGATGACACCTCATTAACGTCTCTGAAGAAAGGGCCATTAAGCAATCCACAATTAAGTGGATAGAATCAATGCTTAAAGGCCGAAATTCTTCCAAACTGTGAATATTTAGGTATAAAACGAAAAATGGTTTATTTTAAAATTGAAAAAAAAATTATAACTAAAAAAATTATAGAATAAAATAAGGCTATTTCTGAAACTAATAAATATATTATACATTTTTGTTTTTAGATTTTTTTAAACATTATTTTGTGCACCTTGTCTGTCATACCTTTATTCCAATGTTGACACCAGCAGCATAAAGTATAGATCAATAATAAAAATGACCACTTAATATTAATACAAAAATATACAGGGTGTCCCAGTTTATATCGTCAGGATTTCACCAGTCGATAGTTTATCGAAAATTAAAGGTGTGGTTTGTCTAATAAACTATGGTAGAATTTTGCTTCCTTTTTGATGTACAGGGCATTAAAGAAAATAAATTATTTTAAATAATTTGCTATAAATCAATAATAAAAAAGTTAGCCTTCTGAAATTTTTTCATAGATTTTTTTTTTATATTCTCTATTCATAGTGGTTGCAATTATTTTATTTAGAACATAGAGGCGTGCGTACGGGACTTTTCAAAAATACTTTATTTAATAAAACGTACACCACTGTTTTTTTTACAGCGCCAATATGCAGAGAGTATTTTCCATTCAATTTAGAAACTTTTTTTGTATCTTATAATTTTTTGATAACTTAACTCAAAATAACCTAATAGTACAATAAATAGGGAGAAAAAAAGGCCTCAAATAGACTTTTTTACCCTACAGCCAATTTTTGTAGAATCCTGTCGAGGGTCACCCTGAAAGTTTAAAACCTAAGTTTTTGAATTCGTAGACCCCGCCGTTCCTTCACCAGCCCTCCAGGGTTGGATTTTTTTGTTTATTGAATAACTTCTTTCCAATTAAATTTTGGAAAAAAAGAGTCAGTACAAAGTTGTAAAGAAGAATATTTCCTACAACTTATGTTTTAACTTTTGTTTGATATTGTCGATATTTAAAAAATTATTCAACAAATAGGTTGAAAATTTTGGGGAAAGAGTAGTAAGTAGTACCTAACTAGAGGATAATTTTACAAAAATGTTCAACTTATTTGTTGAATAACTTTTTAAATATTGACAATATCAAAAAAATGTTAAAAGGAAAGTTGTACGAAATATTTTTCTCTACAACTTTGTAGTGACTCTTTTTTCGGAAATCTAATAGGGTAGAAGCTATTTAATAAATAAGAAAAAAAAGTTATCAAGAAATTGTAAGATACAAAAAAGTTTCTAAATTGAATGGAAAATACTCTTTGCGTATTGGTGCTGCAAAAAAAAACAGTGGCGTACGTTTTATTAAATAAAGTATTTTTGTAAAAATCCCGTACGCACGCCTCTGTGTTCTAAATAAAATAATCGCAACCACTATTAATAGAGAATACAAAAAAAAGATCTACGCAAAATTTCAGAAGGCTAACTTTTTTTTATTATTGATTTATAGCAAATAATTATTTAAAATAATTTATTTTCTTTAATGAAGCAAAATTCGACCATAGTTTATTAGACAAACCACTTTTAATTTTCGATGAACTATCGACTGGTGAAATCCTGACGATATAAACTGGGACACCCTGTAGATGCAGTTTTTATAAATAAATCGGCGTATGATGTACTTACCAATTGAATGGTCACCTCCCAGTGTAAGGCACATTCTGCCATCCCCGATGATTTTTTCCACGTTTCGTGATAATTCTTCATTACAACCGGCTACATGTGCATATTCTTTCATGTTTGCTACTTGTGTAGCATCAATCATTTCACTTATTTTATATGAAATGTCACCATAGTCTTTAACATCTAGTTTTTCATCTGAAACAAATTATCACCAAGAAAAATAGTTTAGTTTTCAATTTCAAAATCCAGGGTGTCAAAGTTAAGGGAAAATAAACTGCTGGCCAATTGAAACGAACCAAGCGAATTTTTAGGTTGAATTTAAAGTCAAATATTTTGAAAAGGAGAAAAGTATCAACATGAGGTTTTCAGGATTCAAGAGATAATTTAATTGCGAAAACAATAGTGTGACCTGATTTATTTACTTTGAAGTACGTTACTATCTACATGGTATGAAAGAAAGTCGTCTTTTTTCTCTCAAACTATACCTACCGGAATTCCAAAAAATTTTTTTTATATTTTTTTGATGTCGATTTTTTAATCTCTGGTTAATGAGGAAAAAACCAATTTCTCAAAATTTTTATATCCCTCTTACCGAATTTTTTATTAAATTTAATATTGTTGAATAGGTTTTTGCAATAATAATTATGCTGCCATTTTGAAAGCAAATGTCATCATGTGATATGTCGACAAAAAGGTAATTTTAAGTAGAATCTAATTCTTATGGAAAAAATATACAGGGTTGTTTTAAAAAATTTTGAAAGTTAGTAGGTGGCCCTTCCGGTGAAACCGGACGTGTCATCACATTGTTTTAAACGTCAAAATGATTATTCCTTTCAACAATCAAACCATGCCAAATTTCAAATTAATACAGTTAAATGTAACAAAATGGTGGGGGTTGTAAAACGATTTCGTAGCCACCCGGTATACACGAATATGAGCAAATTTTTGAAAAAGTGAAAAACCCGTTTCGAGGATATTAGTCACCTAAACCAATGGTGAACATAAACCAACTAAATTCCATTCTATTCCATTAAGAAAATAGCCTCAAAAAATGAATTAAAAATTTTACCAATTACCGAACGTGTACCGATTTTTGATAAGCCACTGGTTACCAATAAATTACTGAAAGTACAAAAAGTGTACTTTTTATAAGAAAACCATTCATAAGGTATTATAATCAACTACAGAGATTGGTTCTTACAAAACACAATACGGCCGAACGACAAAAAACAAAGAAAAAATCAAATTTTCAACAAAAATTCAGTATCTTATAAAATAACAGGGATATCAAAATTTTGAGAAACAGGTTGTTTTCCCATTAAGTAAGAACTAAAAAAATCGACATCAAAAAAATATAAAATTTTTTTTTGTGGAATCACGGTAATAAAATTTGACAAAAAAAGAAGACTTTCTTTCATACCCTGTAGATAGTAATGTACTTCAAAGTAAAAAAATCGGGTAACACTATCGTTTTCTCAATTCAATTATTTCTGAAATACTGAAAACCGCATGTCGATATCTTTTCTATTTTTAAAAATATTTGACTTTAAATTCAACCTAAAAATTCGCTTGGTACGTTTCAATTGGCCAGCAGTTTAGGAAAATTTCGAAAATCTTAGATTCAATGGTAATAGTTTTATCAAAATGAGTTCGGGTATATTTGGGTCCTTTAGATGGATTTTTTTTTCACAGGAATAACCAAAAAAATTTGGTTTATCGCGGATATACAGACATCATCGTGATATTGTCAGAATGGATTCAGGGGCCCTCAAAAAGTGTAAATCCATCAAAATCTCCAAGTCGAAGAAATCACGATTACTATACCTACTTTCTTATTAATTCGCATAAGAAAGTAAAAATTATACAGGACAATGCAGAATGTAGTCAAAAATCATACCTAAAAATATTTCGTATTTCTCCTGGGACACCCTGTATAGTTCATTATTACTTCGTATAACAACGCGCACTATGAGAAATATAAGTGTTTTAAGAATATCTCGTTTTTTTGAAATTTTTTTGACGAAATTTAAAAAAAAAGTTCAAACAAAATTTGTTCAAAATTCAATTCTAAATCAATGTTAAAGAATAAAAAAGTAAAAATTAAATATTTAAAATATGAGATCAAAACCAACTATGGTTTACATTTAAAAAAATATTTTTTGATTATTCATAATCTATTTGCATAAGAGAACTAACTTCAATGGTATTGTTTTAGTTTTTAAAAATATTCTTAAATACAGAAGTTATGACGCTTCGCTTCTATGAAATTGCCAAAATCAGTTTTTTCTGATATTACTAATTAATAATATAAACAATTACTTACGAATTTCCTGGAGTTGCCTAATAAGTCCAGCATCTCTTATAACTTTGGGACCATTTGCAACGCCCACCTTCGGTTGTCCTTTATCAAAAGGCACTCCCAGCACACCAATTTTTGTAAGATTTTTCGTATGCACATGTTTTTTTAACACGTGGAAAATGTTTCTTGTTATCAATTTACTGAACATTTTTTAAAAATATTGCTCGCTTTGTTGTGATCCTTGTGAACTAAACTGAATTATCTTACGATATTTTTGTAACCTTTAGGGGTATATTTAAGAACTGTTATCATAGTTTAGATAATGTACATTGAAAATTGCCTATCACAATATTAGTGAATATACAGTATGTATTTGAGTTTGATTAAAAATTATCATTTTGAGTTAGATACTTACGTAGATGATATATGATTCTGTCGTAAATACTTTGAATATTCTTTATCATCAATTTTATTAATCAGTTAGAGTTAATGACATTTTAAGTGAGAGATAAAAGTTGTGTTTTTATTTTTACGTACCTAATTAGATGTATTATTAGAGAATATTTACTTTAATATAGTATTATTTGTTATAGTTAGGTACCTACTGTTGGTCTGTTTCCATTAATAACGAAAACATACCGGGTGTCGAATGGTTTTCAATTTTTCAGGCATTTTATAATGGGAGAGAGTCTGCGGTACCGATCAATATTACTATAGGTTGCAGATATATTATACAGGGTGGGCTAAAATTTAATCGAAAAACTTACGACAATGACAGAACACTTTTAATATAAATAATATACGAGTATAACAAACTTACTGCTGAAATTGCTTAGTTTTCGAGATAGAGGACGTAAAAATTTTAATTTATTTACAATTTTATATAGGTACATATCTTCATTAAATAATTCAGATATTTTTATGAAATTTGGAAGGTAAATATTGGGTACCTTAATACACTTGCTAACATTGTTTTCAACTTATGTTAACTAGAGGAGTAACGAGGAGGGACCCTAAAGACATTTTTACAAACAAAACTGTATCTACACCATTGACTTAAACTATATTTTCTTTTCTTTTCGAAATCTACTATCACTAATGAAGATTATAGTGAAGTGTTGAGAATAGTTGAGTTAACGCAAATCAAATAAGTATACCTTTTTTACGTGTCTTCAGCGTATCTATCATAATTCTTATTATTTTGTAAAAAAAATCGAACCCCTACAAAAAATGTTCAAAAAAAACTCAAGACCTACCCTATAAGTACGCCACTGAACAATATTATTTTAATTGTAATACCAACACATTATAGCTTCCTTATAGACTTATTAACCTACCAAATTTCAGATCTCTACTTTAAACCGTTCTGTAGATATACTTAAAATTAAAAATGATTTGGAAATATATTTTTTAACGCCCTGTAACTCAGTAAGGAAGAACTTTTGAATTGAGGTATGTTTGGTTCAAACAACTTATTTTGAGTCCAAAAACTTAGCTTTTTGTACAGACCTTTCAGTGACACCCTGAATTAGCAAAAAAAGTGTCTTGATGCGATTGGTCTATTAGTCCTTCAGCTAGGGGTCAAAAGGTAGGAAGTAAAAGTGGGATGAGACGACGCAGTGTTTTCTGAAGGTTTTTTGGTCGCTGATTCCGAATCCGTGCGTCGTTTTTCAATAAAATGGTGTAAACAAAAGTTATTAACAATTTATTGTTTAAAACGCAATAACTCGAAAAGTATAGATTTTACCGAGCATTTTACCACAAAAAGTTTCAAACAAAAGTTGTTCAAAATAAAAAGACTCTCCGAAAAGGTCATATGATATTTTGTCATAAAGTCGCACGGACAAAAGTTATTAACAATTCATTATTTAAATGTTTAAAACGCAATAATTCGAAAAGTATACATTTTACCAAAAAAAGTTTTAAACAAAAGTTGTGCAAAATAAAAAGACTCTCCGAAAAGGTCATATGGTATTTTGTCATAAAGTCGCTCGAACAAATGTTATTAACAATTTATTGTTTAAAACGGAACAAACCAAAAAGCATACATTTTAGGAGAGTCTTTTTATTTTGCATAACTTTTGTTTGAAACTTTTTTTTGTAAAATGTACACTTTTCGAGTTATTGCATTTTAAACAATAAATTGTTAATAACTTTTGTCCGCGCAACTTTATGACAAAATACCATATGAGCTTTTCGGAGAGTCTTTTTATTTTGAACAACTTTCGTTTGAAATTTTTTTTGTGTAAAATGTATACTTTTCGTTTTCGAGTTAATTTAAACATTTAAACAATAAATTGTTAATAACTTTTGTCCGTGCGACTTTATGACAAAATACCATATGAACTTTTCGGAGAGTCTTTTTATTTTGAACAACTTTTGTTTGAAACTTCTTTTGGTAAAATGCTCGGTAAAATCTATACTTTTCGAGTTATTGGGTTTTAAACAATAAATTGTTAATAACTTTTGTTTGCACCACTTTATTGAAAAACGACGCACGGATTCGGATTCAGCGACCAAAAAACCTTCAGAAAACACTGCGTCGTCTCATCCCGCTTTTACTTCCTACCTTTTGACCCCTAGCTGAAGGACTATATTGATTAACTTAATTGTTCGATAAATACTGTTCATAAACAAATTAAAAATTTATTTAGGAACCAATATTTAGTAATAAATGCACCCTTCACTCACTATAGCACAAAAAATATTGACACAAGAAAAATTTGTTTAAACAAAAACTATAGGGAATTTTAGGCTCTACAATTTTTGTTGAAAATTTTTATAATACAGGGAAACTTATAGGATTTATATCATAAGGCGCTCATTAGAAAAAATGGACCTGATACTTCAAAAATGAAACGTCGAAAAGAAAATTAATAACCAAAAATTGTAATTTTTAGTTTTCCAGGAGACTGTTTAAGATAATTTAAATAGAGAAGTAATTACATAAATGGTTCGCCATTTAAATATTGGGTTAGCAAAAAAAACAGCTATTAAATCATCTGGACATCATACTAAGTTTTTAGCGGCAGTAAAAAAATATCGGGCTCAATACGTGGATAACAAACTAATTAAATTGTATCAGCAAGTAAAATTATCTTTAGTCAACTTAATATTTATGCGCATTCTAAATAAATAGTCATGAAACAAAGTTATTACTTGATCAGCAATTAAATAATATCCATGAGCTATAATGTTTATGTGTTTGCATTGCCTTGCCCTATTAGGTAGCTATAGACACAGTACAGAAAAGTGGTAGTGTTACAGCTTGCCAAAATGTTATTGAATCTGACTTACGATTTGACTCTTTCTTACTTATATTGCTGCAAATGTATTTAATTAGCTATAGAAATAACTTTAGAGCTGCCTAATATGACATTATTTGCTGATCAATCTTGCTATACTTGCTGACCGCAAGGGGCGGCTCAACTGACTTTATTTGCCGGCAGAAAACATTTTAGAGCTGATCAAAACCTCAATATTATGCTGACCGTTTAAATGAGTGCCATTTAAATATGTCTTCGGATTATTATTGACCACTAAATCTAGCAACTTCTTCAACTATAAACCTATGGTCTATTTATCATAGTAAGTGAGATTGAATGCTGGAAAAGGAATTTTAGCCACCCTGTTTCATCCAATTTTAATAGACATATTTCATAGTTAAAAAGGTATTAGATTTTGGTATAGACTCAAAGTTTCCTACGTATGGGCTTGGAGGCACTATATTTTTTTTGTAGATATAATTGGTATAATTAAAACAGATTATTTGAACCATTTTCAAGGCTCATTAACGTAAAATTTGTATAAAAAATGGGATATTTGAAGTAAAACAGTTTATGAAAGAACTGAACATTTAATACATTAAAAAATAAATACAGATATAATTCATACGGTCATAGCAAGATTGTAAAATCCGGATTATTTTTTACATTTTTATAAAACAAAAACAGACTGCGTTTAGATTGCAAAACGGTTATTTATACACGTTTACTAGAATGAAACAGGGACATCTAACAATATTTTATAAAATGACTGATAATATAAAAAATATTAAAATAAATGGACTACAAGCTCTAACTGAGACTAATTTATTAAATTAGAAAGACTTAAAACAGTCTCGGTTGATTTTAAAATTAGTACCGCAGTAACTTATATTACATAAATGCGAAAGAATTTTAAAATCTGTTAAATAGTTCATTTAAATTCAAAATGCCTTTTTCAACTATTATATCATAATTTATAATGAAAAAAATTTTTCAATGTTGGCGAGTTTCACGAAATGTAATATTTACATTCATAAATCATAATATGCACATTCTTGAATTAACAATAATGTACAGGGTGTCCGTTTTCGAGAAAACGAATAATAAACGAATTCATGTTTTATTAAGTCATTAAAAAAAGAGTCTCATTCCGAAAAAAAAATCAAAATTTTTTATAGGAACTTATCGTCTTATTTTTTCATGCCCTATCTGAATCCGAGATTTCCCACTTTTTCCACAAAACAGTATCAAAAATATGATGTTATAAACTGAGTAGATACAAATTTTGTCATTACTTGTTCAAAAATAAAACTACAAAGTTCGACTTAATGAGATTAGTACCTGTGAGAACTAATTGCCAATTAGGAAATTCGAGACCAAGTTTAACGATTCAACGGAAAATATTAGAAATCGAATTTCCGATTTCGAAACACCACAGAAAATTTAGTGGTAATGTTAAAGCTTTGATCAAAACTACGTTAATTTGGGGTTTAGTAAAGAACTATAGAATTGTAATTGAATTTGCTAATTGTAACTAAAATTTAGAAACTTGCCTGGTAACATTTTACATTTATATAACTTGGTCGTATTGTTAGAACTGACATGAATGTGAGAAAGTGTGAATGGTAATAAATTATATAAATTTCAAACATAACCCGTGGTAAATCAACATCTGTAACATCACTATAAATGCCTTATTTATCTTGCTATTCATTAGCATTATTCTCTAAGCATTAATTAACAGAACAATATACTAATTACGTTGTAACTTTGGAATACATAATCACTTTTGTATTAAACTTCATCCTCATTCAGTAGCATATTTGGAATGCCGTTGTTAATTGGAAATACTCTTCCCGTTTCAGGACAAACTAGTTCACCATTTATAATATCTACTTCAACTAGAAGATGATGAAGTTTCTTTAATATACTCTGATCATTCTCCGCTTGTTTAAGATCAAGTTCTTTTGGTAAATCTTCAAGTTGTCCTATGCTCTCAGCCGTATTATAAAGAACCTCCCAATCTATTCGTGGAATCATTTTCGCTATAAAATCAGGATCGAAATTTACTTCACATACTTTCAGATCTACGACCTAAAACAATTTACAAAAGAAGTAAGAATTTTAACCTCAAAACAACAATTAACTTACGTTTAGGCCTAGAGGGTATCCTACATTTACACCTTTTAAACACTTCGAGGTAAGCAAATTGTGAGTGAGCAATTTCATTATTGACAATTAAAGGATTTACTTGTATAGTTTTAATTGGAATAATTTCTATTTTGACGTTAAATTAAATACGCAAACATGCGGTACAAAGATAATGAACTTGGCTACACATTATTCGACAGCTAGCGCCCCTGGCTAAAAGCCATTTCACACAACTCAAATTACTTGTAGCCAACTGTCTAAAAAAACATTTTTCAAATTTGTCAAGAAAATATTTTGCCTTCCTAAATTTTCTATATTATACGAAAATGTTTCATTTAATTCATTACTCTCTACTTATACCGACTTTTTAAAAAATTTTTACTTATTGAGCTCATTTAAAAATGTATACACCAGTTTATTGCATAATAAAAGTTCTACAAAAAAGGCAGGAATGATTTTTTCCGTAGAATTGTCTACCTATAAACGCGCTGTCTTGACTCAAATCTCTTCATCTCCTTATTTTTTAACTTTGACGGATCATAACTGTAGTAATATTAATGCTACGTCAAAAAATTATTAATAAAAATTATAGTAAATTGCATTCTATACAAAATTGTCCTGAAATATTTTTTTATAGGATCAACCGTAAACTAGAAATTTTGAGAAAAGTGTTACACCTTTATTTTCAAGAGTTATTTTAAATTTGCCGCCATGCAACGGGAACTGATCGATGATCGATGCACCATTTCTCTATAAAAGTCTAAGATATAATTTAGGTATAACGTATAATAATAAATGCAATAAAAATACAATAAAAGCGTAATTTTAAATTAAGTAATGCAGAACTGGTATAAATAATAACAATACAAGACATATTTTGACTAATGAGACGCCATTTCCGGTAGTAACGTTTGCATTGCAGTGAACAAGTCACAAATATCGCAAAACCGAAAACCCCAAGTGACGCTTAGTTCGCCATTTTGGTGTTTTTAGTAATATTTTAAATTTTTGGTAATATTTGGTGTTTTGGTGGGTGAGATGGAAAAGGAAGAAGTTGTAGACGAAGAGTGTGAACAGTCGGAAATAAATGTTATTCCTGTGCAACTTGTAGAAACATATAATAGTGTAAGTCTTTCGTCGCCTACAAACAGTTCAAATATTGTTAGAGGGAAATATTACAAACAAACTTATCGCCCGGCTTGGGAACAAATGCCGGATTTCAAAGGTAGGTAAACAGTTCACCTAATTTGAAATAAAGTTACTGAATTATTTCTTCGGGTGCAGGTTGGTTAAGAGGAGTTGAAGGAGAACCTACAAGGGCATATTGCACCTATTGTCAAAAAACGTTACATGCCCACCGTTTAAGTTTACTAAAACATACTTGTACCATTCGTCATCTGAAAGCATCACAAGTTTTTGCTGCAAAAAAGGTAATTAGTTTTTCTGTAAGTAATTTATTACAATGCATATTTCATTTCGAGTAAAACACAGTTTAAATCGGATTGTGTACGTGATATTCTTGTGAATTTGTACCTGAAATATTAAGTATTCATAGAAGATTTACCGCCATCATAATTTTTAATCCAATTTACAATACATATATGTACTACAAAATAATTTGACTTTTGAATTGCTTATCAACATAGAACATGGCTCAAAACATGAAACATCAGTCAGTTCAACAAGTACAAGACGATGGAGATTTAAATCAGGAGGAACTAGATGAAAACGAAGCCATTATTGAATACGCAGAAGCTTGTGAGATTGACGAAGAAGAACACGATACAGAACATGACGATGAAGATGATGGTGAATCTTTTTCAACGGAAATGCATCATGTGCAGTTTCCAAAGGTAACTGGAAGTTTTTCACTAGATATTTCATTATTTTCGCGTAATAAAAAATAATATATACAGGGTGGCTGAAATTCCGTTTCCAGCTTGGGGATCTCGCTTATTATAATAGATAGACCATAGGTTTAAATTTGGCAAAGTTGTTAAATTTAGTGCTCAGTAATAATCCTAAGACAAATTTGAATTATCTTGAACGGTCTTCTGAAAAAGTGAAAAAAACTGAAAATTACAATTTTTGAAAATCGCCCATAACTTTTTTATTTCTGGACATTTTTCTAATCTGTAAAAACATTCTCAAAGCAACTTTTTATGCTCTATCGATCAGTGATCGTCGTTTCTTTAAACATCGATTCGTTTTTGTTTTTTGAACGCCTACTTCAGTTTTTCTTAAGGGCGCACTTTCTACTTTTCACATCATCGGATAGTACATTTTTTTCCAAATTCATCGATGTGCTACACATGGTATTCAGATTTAATTTTAATTGTAAAAATTTAAAAAATGTATCCAATACAATCAAGCGGCCCAAACTCGCTTAGTTTGTATTGTTACCATGGTAATTTATAAACAATTTCAAAATTTAAGAAATTTGAGGTCTGGCACAAGTGACAAATTGCAATAATTATTATTAATCATAATCTGTGAACTAAAATTATGTTTTCGAATAATGAAAAGACTGATATTATGCGTGTATTTTTTATTCATAACATAAAAACTCTCTCCTAAAAACACAGTGTTATGCCGAAACTTATTCTGAATGAAGACAAAAATCTTCGAGATTATTTTCTACACTGGACAACAATTTAATGGAATTTGGAGCCTTTAAGAAATCTAAACAAATATGAAAGCCGAATAACATATGACAATAAGCAATATGCTATATCAAATTAAATTTAAAGTAGATGTTCAAATAAATGCCCGTCTTCTCTAATACACAACCGCAAACGTTTCCGTACTCCACTGTCTAAACTTCGCGCTTTCGTTCTACGTGGAATATTACGCATCACTCCCAAAACGGCATTCCTCAGCTCTTCGACATTGTTATAATAAGTGTTTTTAAAAATTTTATTTTTGGCGTATCCCCAAAGAAAAAAATCTAAGGGGTTCTAGCTGGCCAATGGACGTGCCCATGGATTCCGATCCATTGTTCAGGGAAAAGTTCATTAAAGCGTTCTCTAATAATCTGCGCATTATGCGCTGGAGCCCCATCCTGATGCCACCATATTTGCTGTGGTTGATTCAGTGGGACATTCTCCAAATATTCCATCAAATCTTGGTTTATAAAGTCAATGTAAAGTTGAGCGGTTAGAGTCCCTTCGAAAATATGAGGACCAATAACCCTTTCCCCCCATAAACCTACTCAGACATTGATACCAAATCGGTACTGTGGTCTTGCTTCTCTATAGGTACGGGGATTTTCTCTGGCTCAATAATGTTCATTATGACGATTAAACATGCCCAAGTTGGTGAATGAACATTCATCCATCCAAATAATATTTTTCAGAAAATCCTCGTTACTTTGGTATTTATCAAGAAGCCACTCGCAAAATTGGAGTCTGTGAACTTCGTCTCCGGGTCTCAATGTCTGTGTCACATGGATTTTAAATGGTTTAAATCCTTCCTCCTTAGAACTGTTTGAATCTAATATCGAGGTAATTCCAAATTATGACTCAGTTCTCTTGTCGAGATACCAGGATTCTCGTTCACCTAAATGGTTGAAATTGCATAATTCTATCAAAGCCAGTGTTTAGATATTTACCGCGGCTAAAATATTTTCTTTGTTTTCTTCTGTAATTCGGCTTCCATATTTTGTTTTGGGTTTTTCAAAGGCCCCAAATTCCATTAAATTGTTGTCCAGTGTATAAAATAATCTAGAAGATGGTTGTCTTCTTTCAGGATATGTTTCTGCGTATCGTTGTGTCGAATTTAGGCTGCTTGATTTGAGATGATTGCTGTATTGGACACATTTTTTAAATTCTAACAATTAAAATTAAATCTGAATACCATGTATAGCACATCGATGAATTTGGAAAAAAATATACTATCCAATGATGTATAAAGTAGAAAGTACGTCCATAAGAAAAACGGAAGTTGGCGTTTAAAAAACAAAAACGAATCGATGTTTAAAGAAACGACGATCACTGATTGATAGAGCATAAAAAGTTGCTTTGAGAATGTTTTTACAGATTTGAAAAATATTCAGAAATAAAAAAGTTATGGGCGATTTTCAAAAATTGTAATTTTCAGTTTTTTTCACTTTTTCAGAAGATCGTTCAAGATAATTCAAATTTGTCTTAGGATTATTACTGAGCTCTAAATTTAGCAACTTTGCCAAATTTAAACCTATGGTCTATCTATTATAATAAGCGTGATCCCCATGCTGGAAACGGAATTTCAGCCACCCTGTATATGCCCACATTTCAATTTATATCATTTGTATTTGAGAACGTAATAATTATTTATATTCCAATACTTCTTTTTTTCAGTCACAGAGTCGTCAACAATCTCAAACAATTCATAAAGCACCAATTTCAACTCATGTAATAGACTCGACGAAAGGAACACCCGTTGCCGGTCTTCAAGTCAGTTTGTACAAGTTGATAGATGGTAGATGGACTTATATCAACGAGGGAGTAACCTGTCCCTCGGGTAAATGTTCACATTTTCTGGAGAGAGCAGACTTTACTCCTGGTCGTTACAAACTTCATTTTGACGTGGACAGATATTTTGAATCGAAAAAGCAAGAGTATTTGTATCCATTTATTGAGGTAATAACTATTCTATTCACTCGATTATTATTTATAAATTTTTCTTAATATTTTCAGATCGTTTTTGATAGCAACAATTACTCAGATCACTATCACATCCCTATTTTGTTGGGTCCGTTCGGTTATACCACGTATCGTGGATCGTAATTTTTTATATTAGTGTGTTATTATTAGAGCATAAAAGTTAGTAAGTGCTGGTTCTTTTATTTATAGCTACAGACAAATGATTTGTCAAGTGTAGCCTTATACAAAGAAACAGTATGGAAATAAAATTCGAAAAATTAACAACTTTTCTCCTTTTAATATTGTAAGTAATTTAAAATGTGCATGAAGCAATATTCTTTTTAAATCACTGTAAATATTAATGCTTTCGGTTAATAAAAATGCCTTTGCATTCAATACCCTCTACAGATCTACATTATCAGACCTGATAGTAATTTTAATTCATTAGAGTAAATCATTATCATAGATTATTAAACATTGTAAATAAATAGCTGGTGTCTATCTTAACCATTTGCTGGATGTAGGAGCTTACGTCTGGTGTGGAATGCGAAGGCATATTGAATTGATTAATGAGGCAACTTACACCGTTAGTAACAGTTAAATAAAGGTGTGTTCCGTAAATGAAATATTTTTGTTTTGGTTATGGAAAGTTTTATCATAACTATTTGACATTGTTGAAAGCCTGTTTGGTTATCAAACCATTTAATAATATTTAGAAAGTTACGAAACACGTCTTAAATCAGTTGTAAATTATTGATTAGTGTTTTATAAGTAGTACATTGTTACTGAGAAAAGGTTTAAACATTTTTAAAATAAATAATTTTATTTTTAAAAACAAACATGTTTAGTATTTGAAATACCTAATTGTTGCTGCTTTGATTTATCGACGTAGCCCAAAAATAACTATCAGTGAATCTTTTACATACCATGGTCTAACAGTATACAATTTTGAATAAAAATTGCATATTTTATGATTTACGTAATTGTCCTATTGCACTTTTTGGGAGGATCAACCAGAAACGACAAATTTCGAAAAAGTTTACATTAAAGTCTACCCTTCTACTAAATTAAACTCCGTATTGACTGTACTAAAGGATGTACCAAAATTTCAAATAACCCTGTATACTACAAAAAATTAATATACCCTTTGACTGAACAAGAAATATTTTGAGTCCCCTTTTAGAAACAGATCATGGCGGATGGATTGAAATGAAACCACTTTTTAATAAAAACAACTTTAACAAAAATTAATTCAACGGTGTACCTATGTATGAACACTAAATATGATATTTTAAAATAGGTAACTTTCAAATTGAATTTTCCATTTATGACTAGTAGATTCCAATCTCATACATTGGTTTATTTACTATAAGTCTGTCGAAACCCAACCTAGTCAAGTCGATTGTTTGGAAACCACCATCTAAAATTAGTTCTGCTATCGCTCGTCCAACAGCTGGTGATTGTTGAATTCCTGAAAAAGTAAAATAAATCAAAGTAATGAATATTTAGGGACACTTTCTCCGTACAGCACAAAACGAATCTATACTTTCGGCCCGATTGTAAATCAAGCGATTTGACATATTCTTTACAAGCCTGAAAATACATATGTGAACTAATTTTAAAAATTGACAGCAGAAAAAATTACTGACAGCGATACATACATTCTACAGAGAAAGTTGCTAGTTCTGCGAATGCCAATTTTCCTGTATCTTGATTATTTTAATTAAAGTTTAATATTATAAATAATGCAGCATTTAATAAAATATACATTTTCAGATTTTCCGTTGTAATTTTTTACTTTGAGTGTACCAGTAGAGCAACTGCAGCTCTAAACACACTCACTCAAAACTGTTTTAAGCTTGGTCGGACTGTACACTGTGTCCCAAATTGCTTGTAATTGCAGGGTATCTCTGTAATTTGTAAAGATAGAACTTTGCGGTTTTCGCATGTTGCTTGTAAACATTTCTTTATCCCCGATTTTCAAGGCCAACTAAATTTTACTCTCTTATACGAAGTATACTGGAAATATTGCGAGGAAAATACAATTTTTGGATTGTCTGTTTAATTTAGAGAAAATAGTTACTCTCGACAAATTTCAATTTAAGGTTTCGTTTTTGGGATATTTGAGTTTGAAGGTTTGGAAACAATATCAAATGCTATGCTGAATTAAAGAAAATTTCGGTTGGGTCTGAAAAATCCGGAAAATTGCCATCAAGTCTCGGCAGCGATTAATTCCGTGGCTAAAAGAGCTTGAAAATGTATCAAAGCCTATTTTGAGAACTTATTCAAAATTTTCTTTAATTCACCATAGCATTTGATGTTGTGTTTCCAAACTTTCAGACTCAAATATCTCAAAAGCGAAACGTTAAATAAAAAATTTTCAAGAGTAACTATTTCCTCTAAATTGAACAGACAATCCAAAAATTAATGACGTTTAAGCTGGACCACCCTGTATTTCTCATAGTGCGCGTTGAATCCGAAATCCGACAGCCGAGATAGACTAGTGACTAAAGGGACTTGACTGCCAAACGGAAGGTCGCGGGTTCGAATCCCAGAAGGACCATTATTTTTTTTTATTTTACTGGTTTCTATGGTAACGACTACAATAATAATGAATAAATGTGATTTTATATTAAAACGTATTGAATGTCGACTGCATGTGATTATTGGCTACCCCTTCAGTATTTTCCAAAGATTAAAACTGTATCATGGTAATGTATAAGAAAGTCATGTGTTGGACACATCAGATATTTTTGATTTATAATTGGGTTTTTTGCTGTTTTAGGGCATTTATGAAATTTGAAAGTGCCTACTGTTTACATCATTTTAATGAGAAAAAATAGACACATTTAATGAGACTAAAAAATACAGGGTGTTCCATTTAAAAAAGACCTAGTTTGGGTCATATCTCTTAAACGATGCAAATCAATTTTTTTTCGACTACGCCACTGGATTCTACGCAAAAATATCTATCTAGATTTGGGACACACTGTAGAGTGCATAAACTTTTAAATTGTTGGAAAAAAACAGTGATTGTTTCACTTACCATGTCCACTAAATCCTGTTGCTAAATATAAATTAGTGTAGTACGGATGAGGTCCAATGATACCGTTTTCATCAAAACAATTATACTCATAAAATCCACCCCAGGCACTTTGAACCTATAAAAATATAACATACAGTGACCGACAAACAGTGTGCACCAAATGCGATTTTTTTTTATTTTTAGAATTATCAAATATATAAAAAAATTTAGTCATTCGTTACTGTTGGTATTTAAAAAACTACTAAATTCACAAACCTTAATAGCGTTAAATGCAGGTACTCTATGCGCTAAAGCAGGCCAAACTTTGTTATCAAAGAACAGATGATCTACATCTAAATTATCTGTTGATGGTTCCTCCTCTAGTGATGGTCCCAAACCACAAATGAACGATCCACCCAATCCATCTCGTCTAAAGTACGCCCCCGAGTGGTCGATAGTCAGTGGTGTGTTTATACCCGGTGGTTCGCCTTGGCAGTCAAATCGGTACACGTAACGTTTCCTAAAAATGCATAGACAATATAAGAGTTTGTAGAATTTTCACAAAGTAGTTTCTACCTTTTTTCAATTGGTAAAGGCACTGAAAGCATTCCGGTTCCGGTGCCTATACGTGCCATTTGTGCCACTTCTTGTGAATCGGCACCGGCTGCTAGTACACACACGGAAAAATTTATAGATTTGTGTTCGCCATTTGGTAGTTTAACCTGAAACCAAATCCAAACCACATCTGATATTTTATTGATTTATTTGATATTTTATATCGGGTGTTTTCATATCAATTCGGAAATATTCGTGATAGCGATTCAACAATATTGAGGTGTACGGAAAAGACGCTCGGAAAATGTTTTGGACACCCTGTAGCGAGGCTTTTAAAAAGATCGAAGGGCTGATTCTCGACTGACTTATTATAATACAAGTCCTAAATAATTTCGTTTCTCGAGATCTTGAGATACATACAAGTTTGAATGTTTTGTATTAATTTATTTAGAGTTTACAGAACGCTTTAATGTATTTTATTGAAATATAGCATACATATGTAGTATTTAGTTAAAACTGTGTGAAGTGGACTAGACAATATTTTCACCATATTTTGTTGAAACAACAAAGCATAAGCTCATCACATTATTTTATTCTATTACTGTTCGAGGATTACAGTATAATTTCAAAACTAATTCCTTACATTGCGATGACATTGATATTAAAATAGTGTAATGTAATTTTTATACTCAAACATTTAAACATATTTTGTAGTGACGGTAAATGGATTTTTGTAAAAATAGTCTGTGTTTAAAAACTTTAAGTCAGTTAACACCCCTGCAAATACTACATAAATTTCTAAACAATGTGAAACAATGCTATCTGTATAAATGAACAAATATTTTTCTGATACGACCAAGTGTTCAGTCAGGCGTTTACAGCATGTTCTTAAAACTTTTCGAAATGAACTCCGATATTTCGACTGTTACGGATAACAAAAATATTTGTGTAAACAACACTTTTAATTTGGGTCAAGCATTAACGATTTAAAAAATATACTTGCTGTAGTTTAAGTTGACGTTCCGGATTAAGTTCACAAATGATATTTACATATTGAAAATTGTGCATTCCATGAAACCTTTAAAATCATTCTGAAAGTTTTAGAAAGCTATACAGGGGCTCAAAAATTTGGAGAAACATACAACATACATCGTTAGTATAATCAGTTATTCCAAGACGCGTGCGCATGCTCTAAAACTTCACACTTACAACTTACAAGTCCATTTTTTGAATAGAGAAAATTGAAAGTAAAAATATTTTGTGGAAAATTTAAAATACACAAAAGTAAAAAGAGCCGATCAAATTAATGTGTATAACCCCTTGTCAAATATTTTTACTTCTCTCGACCAAAAAAAGTCAGGGTATTAGCGGACGACAAATGTAAATTGGGCCATTTATTGCCAGTTTCGCCTGTTGAAGACGCCACACTTCGAGCGATAAATACAGAACACCATGATAATTTCATCTAGGGTGAATATTGGGTAATAACCTACATAGCGTAAGATCTCATTATTTAAAATATGTATTTTCTAGTTTTTTATTTATTATGAAATTAATTGGAAAACGGACCAAAGTCTTATATTACTTCTTCAGTTAAGAAAGGAGGTGATCAAATGTAAGTGAGCATTTCTTACAAAAATGCCAATATAAATGGTTCAGTCTCCTATTCAATTTTATACAAGTTTGTCATTTCAATATTTTAATTTTGTAAAAATAAAAAAGTAATAATTTATACAGTGACCGACAGAAAGTGTGCTCCAAATGGGAACAAAAATTTTTTGTCTACAGAGCGACAGAGTCCAAATTTGGCATTCGTGGATAACTTTTAAGTACAAACAACTTTTCCTAATAAAGTTTCTTTCTACAGTGCAAAATAAGGGTACTTTATTCTTGAGTAAATTTGAAATTTTCACCTCCCCCTCGTATAGACGCAATTTTTACAGGTTTTGTTTAAGGACATGCAGAACCTTTCCACAGTAAAGTAAATTTGGTAATTCTAAAGATAAAAAAAATTTTTGACGGACCCAATTAACAGCTGCAAAAAATTTTGAAAAGCGAAATATTCCGCCATCTTGAAAATAAGGGTGACCAGTTCTTCGCCTCTGTTAGTGATCAGATAATTATATAAATATATAATATATACAGGGTGTTTGACGGTAAATGGTAACACCTTAATAACTTTTTGATACTTCGGTAAAATAAAAAAAAATTTTTTTGTTTGTACAACTCGCAATTCTCTTTTAACGAGTAAAATTTTTTTTACCAAGAGTGAAAACCTAGCCTACTACGATAAAAAATAAACCGAAAAAATTTAAAAAACGTATTAGGCATTTTTTTTATAAAAATTTTAGCAACAAAAATTTTTCGGGGTTAGCTCAAAACCCCAAATCCCAATTTTGGCTGAAAACATTTTGCAGGGAATATAATTCTCCACATTTTAATTTTCAAACATTTTCATCTAATATTATGGATGTACGTAATGCAAACGACATTTTACACAGACATTCGTTAATTTTCATTTCATTATTTGCATGTTTTTGTTATAAAACGGATAACAACTGCACAAGTGCGCTGGGCAACCGGACTATTTTTATTTTAAATAAAAAACTGAATAAAATAATAAAAATAATCGAATCGTAAGTATATCATAATAAACCAATAACCATCAGCAGAATATGCTACATAACACCGAAAACTTTATTTTTAAATTCTCAAACAACTGAAAAACAAACTTTAAATAGATTAAGTCAATAATTAAATAAGCAAGATATTCTAATTTTTCTTCAATTTTTTCTGAGCACCTCCAAAGAAATTTTTTGACTGTTGTACGAAAATTGTTCATTTGCAAACACGGATTTATTGACAAATTTTACTTCTTTTGGTGTAAGATAAACGGTAATTTTAAAACTTTATACTACACGCGCTAAATTATTCTTAAATGCTACTTACAATAACTTCATTTATAGCTTGATACGAGGCCTCTGTACTGCCCTCAACTATAACATTAGTAGTTTCCGTAAATGCGAAATCCACAGCCTCTCCATTTATATACTGAACTCCCAGTTTCATGGCACCATGTTTCAACAGACTTAACAACGCCCAGGGATCAAACCAGCCTTCCTTCTCCAAACCTAGACAACCTAGTGCCACATCCGATACATTCATCCAAGGAAACCTAAACAGAAACATGTATAAGAAGAGCAAATCGGTAATATAGTGTTACAGTTGTTACACCTACCGCTCCTTCAATTGATTTTTAGTTAACACTGTATTCACAGCACCTAGTTCTATTTGTAATTTGGAGTTATCTTGTAATTGTTCTGCACCCTCTTCGCTTGCTAAAATTAAGTATCCATGGGGAGTGAAGTGGACGTCTGCTTCTTTACCGAAGCGTTTCTTAATTGTGCGCATAAATTCGGCGCCATAAAGGGACATTTGGATGTTTTCAGTCAGGGAAAATTGTTGCCTAAGTCCGCCAACGGACAATGTCGTTGAACATCTTGAATACTAGAAAGAAAATAACTTATACTAAAACGACGGGTTTTTCAATCGCTGGTATCCTTAATTGCTAGTTAATTCCCTTAGATGCCATTATTATTACCAAGAAAATTGACTGGCCCTTACTACATTATACAGTGTGTCCCAAATTGGTGACTCCACTATGGGTAACTTCTTTATTATTGGAGATACAAAGACGGTTAAATTAGGAAAGTTTTTAAGAATTTCATGGCCATTTCAGATTAGTCAACAGATTTTGAATGTCTCTTTTAGTTTTCGAGATATTCGGGAAAAACCAAAATGTTGCATTTTCTTTAATGCTCAATATTTTCTTTATTGTCGATTTTGTGGTGTTGAGACTTTGACATTCTACATGCACTTTTTTAAGATACTTCTAATGGTGTTGTCAGATTTTTCCCAACTCCTTTGTTTTTTGAAATACGATTACCAACTTTTGTTTTTGATATGGACGTCAATTGTTTTTTAGGCACTGTCAAATAGCATTTTTTATTACCTTTCCAACGATGTATCACAACATGAATAAAAGTTTTAAGTTTCACAAGAAAAATCAGAAATTTGTATTTTTCAATAAAAAAAACAAAAGACATCCCAGCCATAAATAAAAATCAATCACTTTATCGCTGCATGATAAATGTATGAGATATCTCTTTTGCTGCAATGCAAAAAATGTCGCGTTAAATGACAGCTAACGATAAAACTCGAAAATCCAAAGGAACACGTATGTATGTGGAATCTGGACGCCAAAAAAATACAATAAGGTGGTCGTGGAAACAATTACTGAGTACAGTTATCAAAGAGTTAAACATGTTCAGAAGTAGAATTGCTAAAAAGAAATGGAGAAAAATTTAACATGCTCGTGATTATTTCAGAAAACTTGCGATGAATTTGATCAATTTTGGAACATTTGAACTAAAGAAGGAGAATCGTTATGATATGAAGAAAATGTTAACAACATTCTTGAGACAGTAACCGATGCACCGAGCTCTTCAGTGAGACAGATTTCAAGAGTAACTGGCATAGCGAAATCAAGATAGAATAATTGCAAACAAAGGACCAAGTCTGTGGCCTGCTAGGTCGCCGGACTTGACGCCGTGCGATTTCTACCTCTGGCGATACGTCAAAAATGAAATCTACGAATTCGATACACCAGAAAATAGGCAGGTTCTCTTAGAAGCCAGAGTGATAGATACATTGAACGCCATCAATAGAAACACTCTACAAAGAGTGACAAATTCCGTTTTACAGTGCTGTGGAAAGTGCTTAGAAAAAAATGGGGCTCATATCGAGAAATAATTTACTTCATTTTTATGATAATTTTTATTTATGTTTTTATTCGTAGAGCTTTCTTTTGTTTTTTATTAAAAATACTTCTTTTTTTGTGAAAATTGGAATTTTTCGTCATGTTGTGATACATCGTTGGAAAGGTAATAAAAAGTGCTACTGGATAGTGCAAAAAAAACAATTAATGTCCATAAGAAAAACAAAAGTTGGTAATCGTATTTCAAAAAACAAAAGAGTTGGGAAAAATCTGACAACACCATTAGAAGTATCTTAAAAAAGTGCATGTAGAATGTCAAAGTCTCAACAGCACAAAATCGATAATAAAGAAAATATTGAGCATTAAAGAAAATGCAACATTTTGGTTTTTCCCGAATATCTCAAAAACTAAAAGAGACATTCAAAATCTGTTGACTAATCTGAAATGGCCATGAAATTCCTAAAAATTTTCCTTTTTTTGGGACACACTGTATAGCAAACTATACCCAAAATATCTGATGTGTCCAACACATGACTTTCTTATATTATGCGATATAGAGTTACAATTACTTTTCCTAAAGAAATTAAGTTAAACTTCCTGTAAAAATCGTTTTTAAATTTTGAGCGTTTTCCAGCAATTTGCAAATAGTTTTCGGAAGTCTCTCTCACACTTATTGCAGTAGGCATAAATCTGTCCTTGGCCTATTCATTACCACCGAATTTTAGGACAAAAAAATATTGTGCTTGGAAATTACTTTTCGTAAAATCGATGTATTTAGATTCTTTCGTATATTTTTTATTTAACCACATGGAAATTAAGTTAAATTTGCCGTAAAAATCGTGTTTAAATTTTGAGTGTTTCCAGCAATTTTCAAATAGTTTTCGGAAGTCTCTGTCGCACTTATTGCAATACGCATAAATCTGTCTTTGTCCTACTCATTATAACCGAATTTTAAGACAAAGTGTTTAAATAAATCTCGTTTTTCGAAATTTTTTTGACGGATTCAGGGGACTTCAAAACGTGTATCTAAATAAATCAAAATGTCGAAGTCGAAAAGAATCATGATTGCTATACTTTCTTATTACCTAGAACAGTGGTCTCCAAAGGGGGTTCGCGATTCGATACATGGGGGTACGACATGATTAAAATAATACTCCTAATAAAATAAAATACTGTATAATTTTTTTTCTAGTAACGGTACTTAGCACAATAAATTTGTATTCAATTAGTTGGTGGTACGCGTTATTTATTTTTTCTACCTTAGGGGTACGAGATCAAAAAAGTTTGGAGACCACTGACCTAGAAGAAAGTAAAAATGCACCTACATATTTTATTTCCAATAAATCCAAGTGAATATTAAAAATATTTAAGTATAAAAATTTTATTTTCAAAATTGCAAGTTACAAAATTAGTTCCGTGAAAGTTAGTGATACACATGAAGCACTAACTATGAAATGTGTATTATTCTTTAGTACCTCTTGGTAGGTAGATGGAAATATTTTTGTTTTACTAGAAAAAATCATAAAAACTTTGGCACTAGGTGAATACACGGTAAAATGGTTTATTTATTGTTCTAAAGGGTCCAGGCGTCCAGGTTGTTCAAAAACTGACATTTTTTACTTTCTTATACGAAGTATAAGGAAGTATAGTAATCGTGACTTTTTATTTTATAAATAAATACAGCATTTTATGAAATACATGTTTCTAAATAAACGTAAATTTTTAAATTTTGTTTTGTTTAAATTAGTTTCTTTTGAGTAGTACTCATATTATATCAACATTCTGAGCAATTTAACATATATTGTTACGTTAACAGCTAGACAAACAGAACAATCTGCAACTTAGGATTTAAACTTTTTGTTCATAAATCGGCATAAAAAATACTCAGAACTTTGTCATATCATATATATTTTCCACCGTTCTTATCCTTACTTTAAATAATTAAAGCTAAATAAACATACTAAATATTCTTACCGAAGAATCCTTCTCCAGTACAACTATATTCAGTGCATCATAATTTGTTTTTTCTTTCAACCAATACGCTATAGAGCTGCCCATTGCACCGCCACCAATTATAACTATATCCACATGATTTGGGAACACATTTACTACCGGTGCTAAATTCCTTTGAAATGCTTTTCGTTTTGCTGAAAATTCCTCAACTAATATTCTTATAGTTCTTGATAACGGATGTTCATCACTGCCATTTGCACGCGTTACAGTCGTAACATGAAAACTTTTACTTAATATTGTTTTCCTCAACGGCAAACACCATCTGGAAAACATCTTGGCTTGTTATCTACAATAACAATCACAATATAAATGTGAATGAGTACTTTATATACTATTAGGTTAGCTCAGATGTCAAGAGGGTTATGTTATGCATGATTTCCTACTTCTTCTGCTAAAGAACAGTTCACATTGCTCAAAATTGCAAGGCTGTCTCCATAGACATTTAGTTATATAGATTTATATAGACCTTGCAACCAAACATTGCCCCAAGGTCAGATGCGCAGTCGTTCAAAGCTTATGGAAGGGGAAACGCGCCAACACGTTATATTTAAAACCGGTCAGTGGCGTCGATATTTATTTCAAGTTTTAAAATTATCAGTGGATTTACCGATTAAATTGCGAAAACTGATTGCACAGCAATTTAACCAATATTTTACCAATAGTAATACACTGAGTGTTTTTTAACTGTCCCCATAGGGACATGGTAAACTGTTTAACTCGTGTAAATGGTTTTTCTACTGCGAATTTCAAAATGATTTTTGGCACAATATTAGTTAGCATCTTTTTACTTTCTTATACGAAGTCTGTCTGTCTGTCTGTCTGTATCCACCATAACCCAAATCAAATTTCATATTTAAGAGTTTGAACAAAATTGTGGGTGCCACATTCAATGTTTTTCTTCTAGCACCAAAACAAGTGACAGTTTCCTGAAGACATTTTTAGGTTTTTTAGGAATATCTTGAAAAATAAACAATTTATGAGATTTTTTTATTCTTTAACATTGATTTAGAATTAAATTTTGAACAAATTTTGTTTGAACTTTTTTTTAAATTTTGTCAAAAAAATTTCAAAAAAACGAGATGGGTACCATTCTAAAAACTCTTATACAGGGTGGTCCAGGTTGAACGTCATTAATTTTGGGAGGTGATAGAACATCATGAAAAAAGTAGACTTTTATTAAAAAACTTTGCTCAAAAATGTTTCATAACAAAGATACAGGGTGTCAAAGTTTAAAATAAAAACTCGTTTTCTTAACATAACTTCTAAACCACTTGAACGAATTCCATTAAATTTCGCACACAGAGTAATGTAGTACATTTCAAGATAATGATGGGGTTCATTTACAAAAAAGATCTCCAGTGGCGTAGATACTGGGGGCCATTCCACTTTTCCCTCCAATTTTTGACGCCACTGGATATATTGCGAGGAAAATACAATTTTTGGATTGTCTGTTTAATTTAGAGAAAATAAGTACTCTCTACAAATTTTAATTTAAGGTTTTATTTTTGGGATATTTGAGTTTGAAGGTTTGGAAACACAATATCAAATGCTGTGTTAAAATAAGAAAATTTCGGTTAGGTCTGAAAAATCCGGAAAATTGCCATCAAGTCTTGGCAGCGATTAATTCCGTGGCTAAAAAACTCGAAAATGTATCAAAGCCTATTTTGAGAACTTATTCAAAATTTTCTTTAATTCAGCATAGCATTTGATGTTATGTTTCCAAACCTTCAAACTCAAATATCTCAAAAACGAAAACTTAAATAAGAAATTTTCAAGAGTAACTATTTCCTCTAAATTGAACAGACAATCCAAAAATTAGTGACGTTTAACCTGGACCACCCTATATTTCTCATAGTGCGCTTTGAATCCGAAATCCGACAGCCGAGATAGACCAGTGACTAAAGGACTTGACTGCCTAACGGAAGGTTGCGGGTTCGAATCCCAGAAGGACCATTATTTTTTTTTATTTTACTGGTTTCTATGGTAACGAAAACAATAATAATAAATAAATGTGATTTTATATTAATAACGTATTGAATGTTGACTGCATGTGATTATTGGCTACCCCTTCAGTATTTTCCAAAGATTAAAACTGTATCATGGTAATGTATAAGAAAGTCATGTGTTGGACACATCAGATATTTTTACATGTTCTAGTAGTTTTTAAAATGTAAAAAGTAAAATTAATTTATTTAAAAGGGAAAATAATTAAGTAAGTACATGATTTTAGCTCGTCTTCACATTAAAATTTATTGAGTTAGAAGATTTTGTCCACTGACAACCAAATAAATAATCCAAAGCTTGTCACTTCATTTGCATGTTTTTATTAAGTGTGAAAGACTTTCAAAAGGTTACTGCTCAGCGGCTTCTTATGGTAGATAATTTGAAGATTGAAATTAACAACATTTGAGTATTTTTTTGTCATTTTATTTTGTTTTGTTAAATTGATAACATTTTGTAAATAATTCCAATTTCGTTTATCCAAAATATTGCTAAAAAGTTGCAAATCTCGAATTATATTTGTCTACTATTATTGAAAGTACTTTTCAATTTGCAACGTCATAACAAGTCCGGAAAATATTATTCATGATTTTTATTTATACTTAGTTAGTAGCGAGTGAGAGTAAGAGAGTAATTCACTGCCTTTCCTATAGTGTAAATAAAAATAAGAAAAAATATTTTCCGGACTTACTATGAGGTTGCAAATTGAGAAGTACTTTCAATAATATTATAGACAAATATAATTTGAGATTTGCAACTCTTTTGCAATTTTTTGGATATACGAAATTGAAATTATTTACATGGTGTTATCAATTTAACAAAGTTCAGAAAGTATGAAAAGGTTGCAAATTCAAAGTACAGTCTGTACCTGTATAACGAACATTTGCAACCATGTTCGAAAACTTTTACATTTTCTTGACCCCCCTTTGTTCAAAAATTCACCGCTCCGAGTAATAAAGAAATAAAAAAAAATATTTCTGTTCCTCAAAAATTTATGCAAATTGGCATGTGGGTTCAGGACTGTATTATAAGTATTACATAAAGTTTGCATAACTTTTGGAATTTTGTACAAAGAATTACAACAAACTTTGCTAATTATTTAATAAAAATCGAGGTTCCGTTTAGCAAAAAAGGTTGCAAAATCAATGGAAGTTTTGTAATAGGCCACTTAACATTTGTCCAAGTTTGTATAACTTTTGTAATTTTGTACAAAAAGATATTGCAAATTGCTGTTTTTTCAATTTTTGACAATGTTCCGGTCATCCGGACTGGTTGCAAATTTAGACTTAATATTATTTTCAAACTTGTGTCCAAGTTTCAAAACTTTTGCATTTTTTAGGAAAAATGGAATTTAAAATGCTTGAATGACTGGCCTAAAAATTAATAATAGTTATACCATAACATATTAAAGAAAAAGAAAAATATTAAAGTAGGAAAAAAAGGTACCTACCTAATTATTATTAAACAATGAAAATGTTACTTGAACCCTTTCAATTACTTCCGGGTATCGCAACGCCCACGCAGCATTGCAGTGCTGCAAAACACCCACAATTGTTGCATCGTACAATCTAAGTCTAGATTCCCAAGCAGAGACTGTCTTAAACCTGACCATCAGAGACATGACTGCGCCTATGGATCTTCGTGCCTTCATTGCCGTAGTTTTAGCCATGTCCAAATAGTAAGAAGATGCCGAAAACACTACTCCTTTATATTGTATATTAAAAGTTTAATATATTTTGGTTTTACTTTTGTACTATAGGGCCACAGTTATCTGGGCAGGTACTACTGTTAATATTTTCGACTATATCTAATAAAAGAATTTTTGAATACAATGTTTAATTACTAATATTATATCCCCTAATTATATAAATATTAAAAACAGTTTTTAATGTATATATTTATGATTTTCCGTAAATATAAATACAATATACAAAATTTTGGACAGTTTTGGGTTCGATTCTTTAAGCCTGTGTACTTCCTTATTCGATTTTGTTGACTTCAAGATCTTCATGGATTTAAATGTTTTAAAAGACCCATTTTGATTATTTTTTATGGTATGCACATTGTTTATTTATTCAGGTTGTGTAAAATAATAAAACGTGTCTGATGTTTTCTACAATCATTTTATTTACAATAATTAACCGAATTTTATCTAGTTTTAATTATTTTCCACAAAAATCCTGTTACAGGAAACCAAATTTATTAATTATTTTAAACTATGTCGCTGTTCTATATTTCATTATATTTTTTATTTGGGAATATTAAATATTTATTAACCAGTAATAAAGATTTCTTTCACTTTATAATCAAAGTAGTTTTTAATGCATGTTTAGTGACAGTAGGTACAAGCTTTGGTTCCAGCACTGGGGGTAAAATGTGTAATTAATAATATAACACAGTCAGTAAATTATTACCTATGTTCCCTATTATTTATTTTTGAAATATATAAATCTGGTCAAAGTACTAACTATGGAGCACATTTGCTTAAAATGTGTTTTTTTATCACCCTCTGGAGTGTACTTAAAATCAACTGCTACCTGCCGATTTACTAAAGTTAAAAGCGATAGCAAGTCTTTTTCTTCGCCGTAATTATTTAGTTGTTCGACAAGTGCTTGGATGAAGTAACTTCCTTTCTGTGGATCTCTCCAAGAATAAAAACCTAAAATAATTAAGGCCATTAAAATAAGTTATTTACGTGATCTGCTTTCTATACACCTAAAACTTTCAGGGGGTACAACTCGAGTAGGATTTGAAAATGCAAATTACCTTCAACTGTAGAATACATTATTAATATATCTGCCGTTACAGGAATTGTGTAAGATGTTGAAGTAGCATCCGATTGTGTGGTATTGTAGTTCACTTCTATTCCATAATCAAAACCTTCTCCTCGACATGCCTAAAACAGTTTTATTACATTGGGTCGTAAAAACCAATTTCTTTCAGTTTTTTAACTAAAAGTTATCTTTATTATCTTTATCGAGGACTCTCGAGTGGAAATATAAAGCATGATTGAGTTTATACCGGACAAGTTGATTTGAAATAGTTTAGGAATTAGGAATATTCTAGTATGTAATAGGTTTGTAATTTTCAAAATTATTGAAATTACCAATCTTTATATCTAGTACCTAGCTATCTTTCCATTGGTGTAGGAAAAATTAAAAACAAGGCTATATACGCTTATGCCACATTTTAAATCAAAATTATCAAAAATTCAGTTTAGGACAATAAACTCTCAGTAGCAAATTCGGTATTAAAATAGTTCTTCTTACTTGTATAAAAAATAATTTTGGTTTCCCAGCTAAAGTTGGACAACGGTTGGCAGTAAAGTATTTCCAGAGTAGGTACGTCGGAAATTCTTCATCGCTTGCAAATAACTCGACGGCATTCCCATGTGTCATGATGGTGATAATTAAACAATCCTCATCGGAATGGTCCATTTTTGATACTAAAATGATAAAGAAATAAGTCTATACATTTTAAAAATTCTTCGAGTAGGTATGCACATTGCATGTTAGTTTTAGTGATCTATTACTTGAGTATTGTGTTTGACTCGAAGATTTTGGACGGTTTTGGGTTCGATTCTTTGAGCCTGTTACTGCTTTATACGAAAAAGTACTACCTATAATGACGATTTTGTTGACTTCAAAATCTTCATGGATTTAAATGTTAAAGACCCATTTTGACTATTTTTTATACGAGCCCTAACAACTAAATGTTCGGACAAAAGTAAATTTGATTGTCTTTTTTCCATACGCGCAAAAGTTATCTAAATTAACTTCCATAATATTGATGGTTTTTTCTGTTATAATGCCAACATTTAGTTATATAAAAACGTAAAATTCGTAAAAATTCGCTCGGCGGTTCCAAAACTGTGGCACTTTAACCCAGCTGGATGGGAAAATTGTAGAAACAAAGAATTATTATTTTCAAAACGTTGGTAAATTTCATCAAAATCCGACTACTAGGGATTTTGATGAAATTTACTTTATTGCAAAGCTGGATGTTGGTTTTCTTTACAAAAAAAGTTACACAAGTTTTTATTTGGTGATTTTAGGCATTTATCGGAGCTTCAAAGTTGCACCTTTAAAAATGATAAAATTTTCTAGTAACTGTTTTAAAGAATCACAGTTTTGAAACCGCTGCTTGGATTTGTGTCAAAAAACATTTAAATCAAAGCTCAATAATCGTACTATATTGAAAAAATCCTGAAATGTTAATATGATTTTTTTTGCATTTTTTTCGAGTTCCACAGTTCACTTTTCAAAAAACGTGTTTTTTTTGAGGGTGCTACCTACATTAAAATAATCACAGTTTTGGAACCACTGGTTGGATTTTGGTAAAATTTACTTTATTGCAAAGCTGGATATTGGTTTTATGTACAAAAAAATCCGCAAGTCTTTATTTGGTGATTTTAGGCATATTTCGTAGCTTTAAAATTGCACTTGAAAAATGTGACGTAATTTTCTAACGACTGTTTTTAAAAAATCACAGTTTTGGAACTTGGGGAAAACGACATAAAGGTGCTTTCATGGCCCTCATCCAGTCCGGACTTAAATGTCATTGAAACTCTTTGGCATAAAATTAAACGTATTTTGCGCAATAATCCACCAAGAACCATTGGGGACTTAAAGATCAAAATAGAAGAAATTTGGGACAGTTTCACGCCAGAATTGTACCAAAATTTGATAAATACAATGCCTGCTAGAATACAGGCATCAGCTATTAAAGCAAAAGGAGACGTAACCTCTTATAAATGGTCCTAAATTAAAAATTATCCCAACATTTAGTTGCAAATTCATTTTGTAAAGTTTGCTAATTACTAAGGTTAAAATATTGTTAAATCCAATAACTAATTTTCTTCCATGCATAATATTGTTATTAAGGCTTTATCTTATTGTAGGTGTTAGGTGTTTACTAATTATTTGCGTAACATTTCCAGTTCTCCTTTCATACTTCAAAAATTTACTTTTGTCCGAACATTTAGTTGTTAGGGCTCGTAGTATACTTACTGGATTGCAACACTGTATTAATTTCCGAAGAACGTAAATCATTATGAACAATGACCTCAAAGTTGAGTTTTTCCAAAGTATTTTTCAAATCGTCACGGTCTTTATTCGTGCCATGTCGTTTTGGCATTGAACGGAATTTCATATGGTTAAAAATAATAGCTTTTCCTCTTGTAGAATGGCCCATATTGTAATTGTCTTCATATGGTGCACACGAAGTAACCTCATTTTCCGGTTTTGATTTGGAATTATTTTTTCTTTAAATAAATACATGTTTAAGCCATACATTAAAAAGAGACTTTAACACTATATATGACACGTACCTCCAGAAGAAAGTTGCATCAGGTTCAGCTTCATTATCAGCCATAATGAACAAAGCAAGTTTGGTGTATGGAATCACTAAATTTATTAGATTATTCGATGTAAAAGTTAACGACAGGCATATATTTGCTCAATTTATTTATCTACAATATTTGGGAAAATTATCTTATCTACCTATTATCACAGATTCTGTTATAAGTTAACTATTCGTAATATCTATTTAGGTGATGGAGGTTCGTAAGTATTATCCGCTTATCTCTAGAGAATTTCCAAAAGATTTGACAGATTTTTTATGCTATTATTCCTTAGGTTTAGACTGCGGTAGAAGTCAATATTTCCAATGACGCACCTGTGTCGTCACGTATCCATACTCAATCCACTCGGTGACAAAAATTAATGTGGTTATGCGCAAAGTTTTCAGAATTTATTTTTTATCCCTTTTTAACAAAGTTCTTTACATTTTTGCAGAAGCGCACAAAGATTTCTTGGTACCCGAAGCAAAAAAAACTGTTAAAGCACAAACTATCAAAAAATTCTCTTTTTGACGGTATTTTTAGCTAGTAGACTTTTTAATAGAGATATTTTTTATTATGTTTATAAAGTACACTCGTGGCTAAAAGGGCTTTAGAAATTTGAATATTTTTCCGAATCGATGAAAATTTAAGAGGAAGAAGTAGTTTTCAGCAAGTTGAAATTTTCGACTTTCGAGGTCCTTTTCCTCTGATAGGTTTAATTTAAAACTAATAATTTCTGTCAAATATTTATGCGGAAGAACCTTTTGTTGCCCCTAATCGTGGTGCCCGGGACAAACTTCCCCCTTTGCACTCTCTTGTGCGTTTACTGTATTTCGGTTTACTTTTTTATTTTAAAATTACTGATGAGAATCTATATATTTAAATGTTTGTAATGAGGTTAGTGCAAATTTTTATTTATTTTCAAAACACCAGTTAAAATAACCAATTTCTGAATTTTTCAATGCTTAACAATTGGAATCTCTGAAACGATAAAAAATAGAGAATCAGTTAAATGTTAAATAGGACAAATTTTGAGAAATTTAATGTATAAATATCTGACATTCTTATACGATACGGAAATAATTTTGATCTTCGGCACGTAATGAAACAGTAGCCGATAATCATAGTGTATTTATATTAATGCAAATTAATTTAATTATTAGATGAGGTTGAGGTATTTTCATATCGATTCGGAATCGATTCAGCAATATTCAGTTGTACGGAAAAGGCTTCCGAAAAAAATCGGGGGTAATAATTTTATCACAAATCAATCTGATGTGTCCAGTACATGACTTTCCTATACAATGCGGAATTAATTATGATCTTTAGAAAGTACTGAAACTGTAGCTAATACTCATGTTTTATTTATATTAATTTAAATTACTTTAAATTATTATTTTGTATCAGGTGAGGCATCAATTCGGAAATATTCGAATTCGAGTTAGCAATATTGCATTGTATGCAAAAGACATCCGAAAAAAATTAAAGGAAATAATTTTGTTAAAAAGTATATTAAAAAAAAGTTAAAAACGAAATATGTTCAAAATTTAATTCTAAACCAATGTTAAAGAATAAAAATCTCTTCAATTGTTTCGTTTTCAAGATAATCTTAAGAAACCTAAAAATGTCTTCAAGTCAGTACCACTAGATACATGAAAGAATAACGAGAAAAAATTTTATAATTTTTAAGGAATCACCATATCTCAAACAACAACATTAACTAAATTTTTGTAGACCCAACTGCATAATTTTTAGCTCTCCTACAAACATATCTTATTAAAATAATTTGTACCTGCATAAATTTTGTGTTTTAACTTATATTATGTTTGGATCTTATAATTAGTGTTTTTGTGATTTTGTAAAATCGTATGAATCCAAATACCTATACCGAAAATTGTGACATCTCTGTTAGATTCAACAAACGATTTTAAAGACTTAAGCAAGTTTATTACAGCTGTACAAGGTGGGCAAAATTCGATGTTTTTATAGGGCAACTTTTAAACCATAAGGGATATTGAAAATCTGACCGCGCATTGTCGAGTTCTTTTTTTGACAAACCCTCGATGGTGAAGTCAAAATCTAGCGATCGTCGTTTGTTTTCGAGTTATGGGTGAAAATTCGATTTTTTGAGATTTCGATTCATGTCTATATTTCGGTTGTTTGTGAATTTAGAGAAATGGCGTTTGCACGTTCTTAAGGCACTATTTTAAGGAGAATACAATGGCGTTAACAGATTTTGAAAATGTTTTTTAATTTTTAGCTTATGACATAAAGTTGTATTTTTTTATATGGAAGTCACTCTCTAAATGATTTGTAAAAGAATGCACGAGTATTCATAAAACTCGCCAATAAAAACATGTTTTTCGATAAACCTGTATATCTCCTCTAAAAACAGTGATATTGAAGTGAATCAAATTGGAGAATGTTAAGAAAAGATAAGACTAATGTTAGCCCTAGTTTATAATTTGATATATTATTATTGGTGCACTCCACAGGGTGTTACGAATTTTGGGAAAAAAAGTCAACATCATTGATACACCAAGTATTCAACCAAAATGAATTTTGACCAAAAATAAGTAGCACATTCCTGAAGGATCATATTTATTCTTCCAGTGAATGGAGAAAAACACAACCAAGAGCGATGATTCACATCTTTATTTCGATGCATTCGATAAAAAAGACTTTTCGTACATTTTCTGGAGCCCTCGGTAATATATTGCCGGGTTTGAGCCACTGACAACTTAGAAAAGAGTTCCTCGGATGGACCTTGTTTGATCCAGAAATTAATCATGTCATTTGTGGCAGGCAGTGTCCAAAGCCCAATATCATTTTTTAAATTCGGATTGTCTGGAAATTCTTTTGGTTCTTCGATGACCTGACATTTTTTCACCGGTTTGTCTTGTTTTTCAGATTCGAAAACAGAAGCTGGGCTTGAAGAAGTTGAAGACTTTTTATGGTTTTTTTTCAGCTTTAGGTTGCTCGAGAACTGGGAAAAAATGCTAAATTTTAGAGTTTACAAGCAACTTTCCCAATTTTTTAGCTTTCTCTGCAGCCGTTTTTCTTTTTGTAGCTCCGCTCGGAAAACTGCGAACATTTTTGTGCTGTCTTTTTTTCTATCAAACATTCAATGGCATTTGCATGGAGGAAGTGGACGAAAAGGCCACGCAGATTTTTTTTCTTCAATACGAGAAGAAATTGTCAAAACTTGTTTTCACCAGCATCGGGCGTTGTTTTTCAATTAATTGTGATTAAAATGTTTTGTTGTATTCGAAATAATAAAGTTAATTTAATTTGAACGAATGAAAGATTTTTTCAATTCAAATTTATAATGTGGTATTATCAGGCAGGTTCAAATATCCGCGTCTACAAATTACTTTTTTTTTGGTACTTTCGCCTCTGTTAATTTCCATGTAGTAGAGTCGCTGGGTCTATAAAAAGGGGCAAACCTCAAAAGTCGGAGAGAATTTTGTTTTTGTTTCGGGATATGTTATGATGCGAGATACGAGTGTTAGTTTGATTGCTTCGCAGTCGGATTTTTGAAACTATCAAACTATCTTTGTTGTTGTGCAGGAAGTTTTCGTAATTAACCATTGGTAAATTCAAAGCACCTATTATATTACTACTGATCATTATTATATTATTATTATTATTATCTACCAAACGTCTCTTTCTAACGCCTGACGAATGGCAGATCATCGACAGATGACAGATGACCGTCGATCCATGACTGACCGATCGATCGATGACAGACCGCCGATCAAAGATAAGGATCCACAACTTTAATAATATATTATTTATACTCGGATTATTAATGAAATAGATATCTATCATTATTATTAAAAAATATGCTAAAGAAATTCGTATGATGCGTATTGTAACCAGGGCCGTAGCGACAACTCAAGGGGCCCTGGGGCAAAAGATTTCGGGGGCCCCAAATATTGTGACTTCTGAAAACAAAGTCTTACCAATTCTGTTTTCTGTGAGGGCGCAAATAAAAATTATACATTTTATGTTTTTTTTTAATATCTGTTGTAGGGTTGCCAATTTTTATTATTGCTTAGTAAGGTAGTAAGGATACATAAAAGTTGTTTGACAGATTGTAGGGAGAAAATGCGCCGCAGACGAAAATTTCGAACTTTTCAAGGTCAATGAGCTAAAATGAAAAGTTACAATTTCGAACAGGAAAAATATTCAATTCGAAAGTTAGGTTTCGTATAATATAATTAAATTTTAGAGTAAATGCGCAAACTAAGAACAAATAGCGTCCTGTAATTTGGTATATATAATTGTATAGATAAGTATATTTGTGGCCGGGGCCCCCTCGCGTACGGGGGCCCCGGGGCGCTGCCCCGGCTGCCCTATGCTAGCTACGGCCCTGATTGTAACGTGTGATTCTTTAAATTTCCATTCTAGGTAAGCCTTGGAATTTGAAGGTACGCGCTGAATTGATTCATGTGTTGTTGTCAGTGTCAAACAACAACCAGAAAACCTAACCTTTTTTGATATTTAAAGAAATGAGGTGTAATCAAAGACATGAATTTTTTTTCCACCGCCAACTCAGAATGGAAATTTAATGAATCACACGATAGTTGCACTTATATTTCCTAGTAGGTATCTAATATAAATAATATGACATTATCTTAAAGGAATGTTTAAGATAATAAAAACAAATGGTAGGGCTGACTTACTTATATTTTTAGTAGAACTAGGTATAAATTGAATTTTTTGTAGATATGACAATGGAACAAGTATTTATCACTGAGTAATAATAAAGCAGATTATTGTTCGTTATCTACTTATCGAACAAAATGAAAACATAATATTAATTGCTAGAATTTAATTCACATGATGTAGTGTACAATTTTAGGTTAATATATAGAAAGATATTTATTACGTACAAAATGGCCAGCAATAAATTACTTATTAAACCAGTGTGTATGGCAGCTGCTATTTTAGGATCTGTAAGTAAGAGTTATTTTTTTTAAATATATTTTCGTGTCCGCTTGTGTGTAGTTTCCTGATAGAGGAGTAAACTGTATCTACTTATAGATCACCTAAAAGGAAAATTTTTGTAAACTTCTTGAGATAACCAGACCCCTGGAAAACGGAATTTTTATAAGTTTCTACTTTCTTATACGAAGTAATAAGGAAGTAAGTATAGAAATTGTGATTTTTTCGACTTCGAGATTTTGATAGATTTACACGTTTTGAGGGCCCCTGAACCCATTTTCACTATTTTCGCCATGATGTTTGTGTGTGTTCGGAATTAATCCAAATTTCATATTTAAGAGATTCCACAAAAGTGTGGGTCACACCACATAATGTTTTTCATCACATTTTTAGGTTTTTTAAGATTATCTTGAAACGAAACAATTTAGGAATTTTTTTATTCTTTAATATTGGTTTAGAATTAAATTTTGAACATATTTCGTTATAACTTTCGTTTGAAATCCAGTTAAAACATTTTTGTACGGGATGCGTTGAAGCCAAAAATAAGGACATATTATATTAACTCTCGTATATATTTTCCTTTTGAGTAATAGACATACTTTCATTTATTAGCGAATTTTATTTTCATCTTAATCTGAAAGATATGATAAAACATGAAACATCCTACATCCTATAGTTGCATCATCAAGATCTTAACAATTATAAATCACTATTAGATGATTAACGAAAAAAATTTTTTTTGCTCTTTAATCGATTAGTATACTAAGTAGGTATGTATAAAATGTGTAAAGTGGAGGAGGTAGATTGCATGATTACAAACACAAACGAAAACATTTTTATTCGGAGTTAACGCACTTGTTTCTGAAACACTATACAGGGTGCCCGTTTTTCGACCGGCACCATGGGGATCTCGCTTATCTTAAGAGATACAAAGTCGGTTAAATTAGAACAAAGTTGCACATTCTTACACTGATTAATAGCCCGAAGAGAAATTTGAACTATTGTTTTTAATTTTGAAGTTATTGTAGAAAAACAAAAAATTGTAATTTTCGTTTTTAATTTTTCAATTGAAAACCCATAAAGTTACGTATTTTTAACTAAGACAATCTTAAGGCACTTTTTTGCGAGGAATCCGAATATGTCATTGCATTTGCCATGGCGATGGCGTCTATAAGATGACAGAGAAACAGTACTCAACTTTATTTTTTCTTATGGTCGCCATATTGGATTTATACATTTTTGAATACACCTTTTTCCCTGTTTACAATAATGTATCACACATGATAGTTGAAATTCCAAATTATTCGTTTTTTCGAAAGGTGCTTTGGAAACAAAATTGTCAATTTTGATTTAAACACTTCTGCTGATTTGTCCACGAAAATGGGATGTTAAAGTTTTCCAGAAAGAACCGAAAATATAAAGTATTTTCTATCTATCCATAGAAATTTAGGCCTATATGGTTCCTTTGATAACGCCAAAAACTGAATGCGTGTTTGGCGGAAATGTTCACCAACAGAGTAATTTCTAATAATGGTTAGCGCGTTCTCCAGATTTATCACCCTTGGACTTCTTTTTGTGGGGCACTATGAAGAATAAAATGTACACCTTGTCAAATTTAGGAAGAAACGTGAATTTTTGGATTTTGTCATGCCCTTGAGTGCGCAGTGGAGAGCGGCTTAAATGTATCATTTGGATGTTGTCTCTCGGCAGGTAAACTAGTACAGTCTGTGTAGAAATTTCTGTCAACTGTAGGACTAAAGGGGCTCGAGCCAGGCGAGTTTTAGTAGGTACAAAAAGAGTCATCATGTCATCATAAAACATTAATGAGAAAGAAATGGTTTTTACAAAATATTGAATAATGACCATTCTTTTATTACGAACACATGTTTGAAATTATTTTACTGTGGTTTTTTTTGTAAGATAGGTTTGTAGGGTTTGTTGAAATATATTTCACACTTCAGTTATTATTCATCTGCATTGTAGAAAATATCTCTCTTGTGTAAAGAAATAAATACTAAATAGCGCATCTAAATTACAACGTAAAGTTTTATCAGGCCAAACTAGAGAGGTCATAGCAAATGTTATTTTTTTTATGCAACGAGAAGCGGAAGAAAACCAACCTATTAAAGACTTTAAAAAAGTGCAAGAACGTGTAGTGATGGCAACTGGTGTGAGCTTGTCCACCGTTAAAAGAATTTCTTGTGAAATGAAGTCTGTTGAGGAGGGTGGTTCCACGTTTATTTCAACACCCAACAAAAAAAGACAAAGAATTGCATCAAAATCTGGTTTGGATGACTTTGATAAAGGAGTGCTTCGTAGATTCATAATCAATTTTTACATAACTGAAAAGAAAGTTCCTACTTTACACTGTATACACAGAAAATTTGTGCAAGAATATAATTACACTGGATTACATGAAACTTTACGGCAAGTGATGCGAACAATGGGATTTCGCTGGAGGAAATCAAAAAACAACAGAAAACTGCTTATGGAAAAGAGCGATATTCAGCATCTGCGAAGAAAGTTCCTTATAAGTATGAAAGAATATCGAGTAAAAAATCGTCCTATTTTTTATATGGATGAAACATACATCCATTCATCCCATACACATGCAAAAGGCTGGAGCGACAATAGTAATGAAGGCCTTCATAAACCTATTTCAAAAGGGCAAAGACTAATTATTGTGCACGCAGGTGGAGAAAATGGTTTTGTCGAAAACGCGTATTTGAAATTTAAATCTAATAGCAAGTCGGGTGATTATCATAGTGAAATGAACTACACAAATTATAAAAAATGGCTTCAAAAAAAACTGATTCCAAATTTACCACCAAATAGTGTTCTTGTGATAGATAATGCTCCGTATCATAATGTTCAGCTAGACAAATGCCCAACTATGAACTCTAGGAAAGATCAAATGAGAGAGTGGCTAAGGCAACGAAATATACCTTTCACAGCTGAAATGTTAAAAATTGATTTGTATAGCTTAATTAAGATTTATAAACCGCGTTTTAAAACTTATGAAATAGATATGATAATGGCTGAAAAGGGTCATTCCGTTTTAAGGCTTCCCCCATACCATCCAGACTTAAACCCAATCGAACTAGTGTGGGGTTCCTTAAAACAATATGTGGCTGAGAAAAATGTAGATTTTAACTTCAAAACTGTCGAGAGACTCTGCGATGAATTTTTCTCCTCATTTTCCGCAGATGAATGGAAGAAACGATGCGAACATGCCAAGGGTTATGAGAAATTTTTTATGGAAAAGGAACCAATATTAGATGTAGTTGTGGATGAACTAATAATAAGTTTAAGTGATGACACCGAATCCGAGGAATCTAGTACAACTAATAGTTCAGATTCTGACAGTGATCTTTCAGGATTTGAACCACTTTAAAACTATGTACATATTTTAAATTCTAGCCTAGTTTAATATTTTATATTAATAAAATAAAGAAATAATAACAAAATTAGCAATAGTATCCCTTTTTGTGTATAATTTAAATTTTCCAAATAAATCTTAATTTCAAATGGTTCGTCATATTTTAGATTTGATGTTTTATATGTTTTTATAAAAAAAAACCTTAGTAAATTATTGGTTGTAAAGTAAATAAATAATAAATCGTATAATTATTGCATAGCAAAAATATTCATTCTTTTAGTTCTTCTTAGGTAGGTATGTTTTGCAGTCTTATATAAAAGTTTGTAGGGTTTGGTTTGTTGAAATATATTTCGCACTACCTACACTGACTGTACTGTACTACCACAGATCAGAGCGCGTACCTCCCATCTCTTTCGCTCCGAATGCGTTTTCGTTCTTTTTTCTACGCATCCCACAAAATTCTCGCGTCTCTTCCTACAGTTGACGAACTGTATATCTCACCATACCAGCCGACATTGATGAACTGCGAATATGTAAATATTATTACTACCCTAAAGCGTAGTTTACACGGGATAGTAACTTGCGATAGAACTTGTGAGAGTAACTTGCGCTAGTGTTTACATATAAGCAAGTTGTCAAGGCAATTTCTCTCAGCAAGTGCTCTATAGACATAACTTGCAGCAAGTGATTGCATGCGCGTTTACACGGTAGAGTAGGTATATTCAAGTGTGAAATGTCACGTCGTAGAAAGAGAGCTGCAACCGTTGCTGTTCTCATTGCACAAAAAGAGCGAAGAGAGGATAGAAAAAGGATAGGGGTCAAAGAATAGATAGCCAGAAGGCCTGCTCTTGGAGCTTCGATGTTATTGAAAGAGTTAATAAGTGAAGATCCAAATAAATTTAAAAAACTACATTAAAATCCAACCAGTAGAGACCAAGATATAAAAAATCATCCTTATCACGTGACACACAAGCAAATTTTGTTAGATTCTTGCGATTCAGAGCTTTATCAATGACCCTCAACTTGCTCTCAAAATGTGGCCATCCTGTCAACTTTGTAGATATTAAATAATTTTTGATCTAATTTGACTGGGCTAGTATTATGTACGAGTCTGTATGTACATATTTAAACAAATTTTTAAATTAATTTGGGGGTTTGCAGACCTCATGCAAAAAAACCTTGTATGCAACACGTACGCAAATAGTTTTTGGGGACTTCTCACGATTCGTCCCCAAAAACTCTTGAAATACTTAATACATAAATAGCTATATTAATGAATATAAGTTTTTAATTGATAAAAATGTATAAAATATTCGAGCGTGTCGCTGCAACTTGCACACAACTTTCAGTAAAATCGAAAAAACTTGTAACTTGCTAGAGCGCTCTCCCAATTTGTTTAGACGTGCAAGTGATTATTGCCGCAAGCACTTTCCGCAAGTTTTGCGACTTGTTGAGAGAACTCTCGGGCAGTGTTTACACTACGCAAGTTATTTGGAAGTTGCTCTCAGACATTAACTTGCGATAGTTTACTTGCTCGTGTAAACTACGCTTTAGACATGAAATATATAAGAAGGCGAGATATTAGTAAAGCAGTTCTACACCTTAGAAAACGAATACAGCTGTTTTTCCATGTGGAAGGTGGACCATTTGAGCATTTATTATAGGTAATTTTCTATTTTTTCTTTTCGTTTTCTTTGGTTTCGGTTTTGTTCTAATGCGAAAAATAAATTTCTATCAAAATCTCTCGTTTTCATGTTTTTTACTTACAATCGGAAAAATTTAGTAGAAACGTAAACGACTATACTTTAACTTAAGGCGACCTGCTAAAAATGTGTTTAAAACCAAAGTGATAATTTTATTTACAAAGCACCCTTCGAAAAAGCGAATAATTTGGAATTTCCACCAAAATAAAAAACTTAACTATCATGTGTGATACATTATCGTAAACAGGAAAAAAACCTATATTCAAAAATGTATAAATCCTATATGGCGACCATAAGAAAAAATAAAGTTGACTACTGTTTCTCTGCCATCTTAGACGCCATGGCAAATGCAATGACATATTCGGATTCCTCGTAAAAAAGTGCCTTAAGAATGTTTTAGTTAAAATTATGTAAGTTTATGGGTTTTCAATCAAAACGAAAATTACAATTTCTTGTTTTTCTACAATAACTACAAAATTAAAAACGATAGGTAGTTCAAATTTCTTTTCGGATTATTCATCAGCGTAAGAATACGCAAGTTTGCCTTAATTTTACCGACTTTGTATCTCTTAAGATAAGCGAGATCCCCATGGTGCCGATCGAAAAACGGGCACCCTGTATAATACTAGGGCTGATTAGTCATAGTCTTTTTCGAAGGCATGCCAGTTCCACATACGCGTGTTAAACTCATAACATCATAAATGAATTGATCTTCCAATAAAAAAAAATAAATTACTACTAATCTTTGGTTGAATATTTAATTTAACTATATGATGTGAGGATCAATATCTGACATTTTATTGGTCATTGTGGAAATTACAAGGGCCTAATAACATTCATAAAAAGGTTTTGGATTGTATTCCTATTATTCCATATTAAGTTATTTGTTTTAATTTCAGATTCAAGGATTGGTATGGACTGTGTTTTCAATTCTTTCAATTCTTCTTTTCTTCTCTGTTATGGAGCCAGATGTATCAACAACTGACATTACTTATAGTCTAGCAATGTATGAAATTTTTCTTCAAAGTAAGTTTTTATGCCTATAAAGTAAAGGAGAACTTACTAAAGGCAATTCCAATATACAGGGTGTCCCAGTTTATATCGTTTATATTTAACTCAAAATAACCTAATACTACAGTAAATAAGGGGAAAAAAAGGCTTCAAATAGACTTTTTTTACTCTACAGCCAATTTTTGTAGAATCTTCTAGAGGGTCACCCTGAAAGTTTAAAACTGAGTTTGTGTATTCGTAGACCCCGCCCTTCCTTCACCAGCCCTCAATTAAGGGTTGGATTTTTTGTTTATTAAATAACTTTTTTCCTATTAAATTTTCGAAAAAAAGAGTCAGTACAAAGTTATAAAGAAAAATATTTCCTTTTATCTTTTAAACTTTTTTTGATATTGTCGATATTTAAAAAGTTATTCAACAAATAAGTTGAAATTTTTGGGGAAAGAGTAGTAAAGTAGTAGTAGTAAGTAGTACCTAACTAGAGAAACATTTCCCTAAAATTTGCAACTTATTTGTTAAATATATTTTTAAATATTGACAATATCAAAGAAATGTTAAAAGGAAAGTTGTAGGAAATATTTTGCTCTTCAACTTTGTACTGATGCTTTTTCGGAAATCTAATAGGGAAGAACCTCTTTAATAAATAAGAAAAAAAAAGTTAAGTTATCAAGAAATTGTAAGATACAAAAAAGTTTCTTAATTAAATGGAAAATACTCTCTGCATATTGGTGCTGCAAAAAAAAACCAGTGGTGTACGTTTTATTCAATAAAATGTTTTTGAAGAAACCCGTACGCACGCCTCTGTGTTTTAAATAAAATAATTGTAACCACTATTAATAAGAGAATACAAAAAAAAAGATTTATGCAAAATTTCAGAAGACTAACTTTTTTTGTTATTGATTTATAGCAAATTATTTCAAATAATTTATTTTCTTTAATGCCCTGTACATCAAAAAGGAAGCAACATTCGACCATAGTTTATTAAACATACCACCTTTAATTTTCGACTGGTGAAATCCTGAGGATATAAACTGGGATACCCTGTATATTTTCTGACTGAAATTGTAGAAAGATTTTTTTGGAGCAAAATAATTTTCTGGGTTTGGTTATAAAAAAAAAAAAATTTCCCTGGATTATTTTCAGTAGACATTCGGTACTGTGACGCACATGTTTAAACTGATAATTCCATAGACTTTAATGGTGTCTTAATATTATTAAAGTTACTATTTTCTTTTTCTTACAATAATTTATTTATTGAATGAACTTTTTTTTCAATTTTGTGCTAAATAGCAATATCACACAAAAGAACTGACAGTCCTTTGGACTCGTGCTTTTTGCCAAATATAGATAAATATCTATGTGAAAATGATGAACTTTTTTTTTATAAAATCATACTCATTTTATGCATGTTTGAAAATCTAATGTAAGGTAAATCCGGTATATGATTTTTAGTTTACTAGAAAAGAACGTCTTTTGAAATGATCAAAAGTATTATTATAGAAAGTGTTTATTAGACTATTTTGGTTTAAATTTTTTATGAATTTCTAGAATACGACACATATCCCGATGATAATATACTTGTAAACGCTAAAGTATTTAATGGTCTGATGTACCCCTACCTCATTTTAAGTATTTGCTGGTTAATATTGTCGATATGTCTGTTACAAGGTAAGTTCTTAAATAACTACAATATGTTGATTCTGTACAGAGTGTGCCAACAATGTGTAATTAATAACTTATTTCAAATCGCCATAGTTATTTGGTCAGAATAAAGAGGTTGTGGATAAAAGGTTTTGAGAGATAGGTACATATACCATATAGGAACTTACCTACTATACTAAGAAATTCACAAATAAATTTATTTAAAATCTAACATTTTGTAGAGATATTTTTTTATCTCGTCAAAGATAGAATTTTGATACCTACAAATTTAACCGAATACCTTCACGACTTTTCAGCGGGCATTTGATATAATCATAAACTGTTTTAGCCTTGTTTCGTGATAAATGGACACACACGACTATAATGATGTACATGTGGTCTGGAATAACCATAATTATATCAATATTAGATATTGTCTTGGTATCACTTTTGGCTCATGACTACAATTATGTCAATTCACTGGTATGTATAAACTTTTTTTATTAGGTAGGTAGTAGGGTGGCAGTTATTTTGGCGATGTCGGATTTTTTTCATCCCCCCCCTAAAATCAATCAAGGTATTATAAAAAAAATTTGGGTAAATTTTGGAAGGATTTGGATAATATTAACACGTACTTAGCCCAGAGCTGTTGAAATTTTAAATGGGAAAATACATGTACATATGCCACAATTTCGCGCCTTTTCGAGCATCAATAAGAAAATTTCTAGGCGTTTTACTTCAAATACTTTACATAAAATATTGTGACACAACTATGACTGCTAATAATGTCACTAAGCAGTTATCGAGCCTATGAACATGATTTAATTTACAATGGAAAAAAATGCCTGGAAACTATTCCGTGTCGCCAACTGTACAACACCTAATTTTTTCAATTTTTTTCATTATCATTATCAATATGTCCCGGGTTCTTGCAAAATACACCTTGTTCCTGTTTTATCATCTATCCTGTCATAGTGATAAAAAGAATCGACATCATCGCATCAGATTTAGAAAAGCTAGATCTCGATATTATAGTACTGACAGAAACTATAAGAAGAAAGGAACTGGCACTAACATTATTGGAGAGTACATCCACATATTTACTGGAGGTTCTAAGGAAAAAAGAGCAATTACAAGAGTGTCCATACTTATACGGAAAAACCTCAAATACATTAGTCAATCGCCTCCCAACTGGGAGGCAAAAATATTCTCGAAATGAACATGGCGGATGGCGAGAGGATCAACATAAAACAAGAGTTTTTTACGAAAATTGATGAAACTTTTAACAGAAATAGGTACTTGAGGACTTTGTAGTAGAATTGGACAGAAAAATAGAATAGTAAGGCGATTAGCTAAGTGGACCTAAACACAAAAACCAGACACTAGATAGCCAGTTGGAAGATCACCTATAAATGCTGAACTTCGGGGTCAGAGGAGGGAAAAAGATAGAACGAAGTTTCATTAATCTATAATTAATATGAATTCATTTTTCGATTTTAGACACTTGATTCTTATATAATAAAAAATATGTACGAGTATAACTATACTAAATTAGTTTAGTTTTTGAGCCAGTACTAAAAGATCAGTGTTTAGTACTGAACGATAGAACTTTCTTGATATTTCCTGCATTATTAACTTAACTTGTGTATTGCTTTATTATTATACCTAATAATTGTATTTAATTTTATAATTTTTGTTTAGGGAAACGTCATTGATATATTCTTGACTTCGTATGGAATTGTAATGTCAATAGCAGCCAGAGGATATGTTTTATGGTTAGGAAATGTCATATTTGCCGGTATTTTAATAAAGTTTGCAATTGATGTTGATCAAAAAGTAAGTATGGCATTGGTAAACTAATACCTAACTGTTGCATGTGGTCACTTTATATATTTTTTGCACTTCCGGGAGTGCTAATTTAATCCCTCTTTACAGGAACTGAGATGACCTATGTAATTCCAAGGGGATTAAATTTACATTGCTAGGTTACACAAGTATTTTTTGTCATTTTGGACAGTATTTTATTGTTGTTGCCGACACGTTTGTCACTTTGATAAGCATACATTTAGAATGATTTTACATGCAAATGCTTCGGAAGTGCAAAAAATAGCGTATACATCACGGGATTGAGGTATCATTTAATCCTTCGGGTGAATTATTTCCTTCGCTCGCTTCGCTCATGAAATTTAAGTCACCCTCAGGGATAAAATGATGCACATCAATCCCTTAGTATACAGGGTGATTCAAAATGCGATGTAGATATTTTAAGGACGTAGATATTATTGGGATCAAAATAAGACTTTTTTTTCAAATAAACATGTGACCTAAAATGCACCCCCTCCGAGCTACATAAAAGTGTGGACCCCCTCCAACTCCCCCAAAACTGGGTTTACATAATTTTTGAAGCACAAAATAAATAGAGTGACTAAAAAAACGGGTCATGCCAATTTTTAGAAGATTTGATCTGTTATTGTAGTCACAATTTTAAATAATCGTTTATTTTTACGCAACTTACAGTGGCTGCAGCTCGGAGGGGGTGCATTTTAGGACATGTTCATTTGAAAAAAAGTCTTATTTAGATCCCATTTTTGAATCACCCTGTATAATATACTATTGGCTGTTGAGAGACTTAAGTCGATAAACAGCCAATAAAATATAAGTAGGTATATTTTTATAATTGTAATGAATTAATCACGTGCAACATTACATAACGTGTGATTCTTTAAATTTCCATTCTAGGTCAGTCTTGAATTTTGAACGTACGCGCCGAATTGAGTCATCTGTTGCTGTCAGTTTCAAATGACAACCAGAAAACATAACCTTTTTTGAGATTTAAAGAAATGAGGTGTAATCCAAGACATGATTTTTCTTTCCACCGCCAACTCAGAATGGAAATTTAATGAATCACACGTTATATATAATAAATTTGAAAATCGGTTCTGAACAAAATTAATGTTTTTTTTACATATGTATGTTTTCAACGTCATTTTAGATCTGTAGAGCAGGTCTAAAGTTCCGTTTTTCATTGAGTCGGGAAAAAACAAATATAAACAGGTATTTTTTTATCCCAAGGGAAGAAAAGTATACTTTTTTGCCCTTTAAACATACACTTGTAAAAAAAATATCGTTCGCAACACGGGGAAGGGACATTTTTCGACTCGATCGATGTAGTTGGTACACGTGATCAAAGCTCGGACGTCTACGGCGCCCTTGCACGTCGCTCGTATTAACTACATCAATCTCGTCAAAAATAGTCCACTTCTTCCCCTTGATGAGAAATATACCATTTTCTGTTATCATTTTTAGAAAATACACTCTGTTTAATTTAGAAAATGATACTTTTCCAAAGAATGTGTGGTAAATTAGTGTTTCGCATGCTATCACTAATAATTTTTCCTTTAGCCATACGTATAACATTATACAGGGTGTTTTTGAAATACACTACCAAAAAAAGAACGGTAATAGGTGATGAAAAATTGATGCCATTGACAAAAAAAACCTTGAATAAAAGTCTTTTCGTTTTCGAACTAAAATTAATCGAAAATTTGGTCAAAATTTCCAGTGAGCTACTGGGTTAAAGGTAACTACATAATTCAAATAGTAATTATTTTGGTTGTTTACAAGAAGGTATAAAAATAGAGGAGAGAAAGCTCCCGGATGGGTGTTAGCACAAATCCGTTGCCAGTTGCTATGACAGTGACAAACCAAAACAAACACTTGACCAATAACGCGCCTTATTGACTGCTGGCGCATGCGTAGAAACTATCAAGTACGCTTGAGTCCATTTGAACGTGCAACACTTTTTGACCCACGAATTCAACCCCCACCCCGGGGATCTTTCTGTCCTCTATTTTATACGTCCTTGGTTGTTTAGTAACAAGAATAAAAGGTAGATGTGATTTTTTCTGTCACACAATTCAAATTGTCACCGTATAATTGTCAGTTTTGAATTTTGAATTTCCATATTTATTCTAAATGGTTTACACAAATTTCGAATTGACCGATATGGTGTTAATGTATGGGAGAGCACTGGGAAATGCTCGTGAAGCACAGCGTCTCTACAGAGAAGCATTTCCTAGACGCGTAGTACCCGACCGTCATACATTTACTACCACTGTGCAGCAACTCAGAGACAACGGTGAATATCGTCCCCAAACTAGATATAGAGACCGACAGAGAACTGTTGAGAGATGCTGAACCTGATATATTAAATACTGTGGAAGAAAACCCCGGAATTAGCGTAAGAAAACTGTCGTACAGAATTGGTGTTTCCCCATTTATTGTTTGGAGAACATTAAAAGAACAGGGCCTTCATCCCTACCATTTGCAGCGTGTACAAGCACTCAAAGAAGATCTATCCCGAAGGATCAGGTTTTGTGGATGGATATTGCAAAAAATGATCAAGATCCACAGTTTGTTGAAAATTTGTTGTCAACAGATGAGGCAACCTTCATAAGAGATAGTCTTTAATTCCCATAATTCTCATTGTTGTTCGGTAATTTGAACAATTTTTATAAATGAATTATTATGTATTTCACTACGTATTTATTGGATGCTTGAACCATAATTTAAAATTTACCTCTCAGAATTGACTTTCGACTTGTCAGTTCTGACTTTAATGGTTACTATGGCTATTTATTCAAAATGATTTAATTTTAGTAACCGTGGCTTTTTATTGAAATCGAACGCAATCAGTTTTACGTGTATTTTCATCAGTGGCGTTCTGGTTTTATAAGTAAGGGATAAGAGGTTTTTTTTTTATCGTAAAAAAAATAAAAGGGTCCATTCGCCTCCTTAAAAGTCCTAGAGACTCCGTTTTACTTTTGGTAGTGTATTTCAAAAACACCCTGTATAACGTTAATACAAAATATTTTTTTGTTTTCTTTTCAGGAAACTGATACCATGTCCAGGCCCATAATAAATGCTTATTCAGATTCGTAAGTAAATAACACATCGTTTAAAACGAATTAAAAAAAATATTCTTTTTATATCTAACAATAAGTAGATACGTAGATACAGATTTGTATGAAATTTTCTATTGCATATTCTTATTGGGAGTTTTTTCTTTTTTTTTGGTTAACTAATGCAAAAAGTAAACATTGAATGTTATAAATTAATAATTCAGTGAGATTCAAATTCGAGAGTCACCATTGCGATTTTGAAAATTGTAAAAGATACATGATCGGTTAAATGGGACAAAATTTGAGGTATTTATTAACGTCTTCTGGGTTTAACTTAATTAGACTTATTCTGATGATAATGAAGATCTTTATGAATACCTATACCTATACATGAATTCGAGGATTTTTATGTGTAAAAACAATTTGTCACTAAAACTGTGCTACATTTTTCTTTCGCGCATTAACCTGAAAAAATGTATTATTGTTATCATTGAAATTACATAAAAATATGCTAAGTCATGATGTAAAAATCAATAAATGACGACTATAAGAAAAAATGGACCTGATAATGTTGTCTCAAAAACGAAACGTCGAAAATTTTTCTTATTTAGTTGTTCAAACAATACAGGTAGAGGCGGATCAAGGGTATATTGCGCCCCAAGCTGAACCAAAATTTGCGCCCACCTTGACATTATTTGTCTTTTTTGTAACAAGAACATTAAATGAAAAATAAAACAATTTGTTGTTATTATACAGGGTTGGGAACACCTGATTTCTGGCTAAACTTTTGTATTATCATTATTGGTCTTAAAAGAAATATTTGTAGCTTTTTTTACACTATTCAGTGACGTATTTTGTTTTCCAGCAGCTACTCGATTTCTCGAGATATTAAGTGATTGGCACTTTTTTTAAAGGGTCACCCTGTATATTTTTAAGTTTTCGAATAGACAATATTTTAACAATTACAATGATATAAGGTTTGGTGAGTGTGCGACTTTTGGATTTTTAAATATTAAAGAAAATAATTCAATAATAAAATAAAGAGTATAAAATAATAATTATTTAAATTAATTAAATAAAAAATAGGGCAGCTGTTTTAACAACAAAGTACGTCACTGAATAGAATAAGAAAACTACAAATATTTCTTTTAAGAGTAATAATAATAATAAAAACGGTAATTCAGAAATTAGGGGTTGCCACACATATGCCCAACCCTGTGTATGTATATCCTAATAAAAGCACTCAGTACTCGTATCTGCTATCTATATTCCGACTTTTCAGACTTGCAGAGATATTTTTTAACTTTTTTTGAGATTTCACCTATTTCATGAAATATGATCAAATAATAATTAATAATTATTTAAAACTAAATAATAAAAAAAAATTGCAGAAAATTTTGCGCCCCTCAAATTTTGGCGCCCCAAGCGCTAGCTTCTTTTGCTTACTGGTTAATCCGTCTCTGAATACAGGGTGTTCCGTATCGTTATGTTCAAATTTTGGGAGTATAAAATAGACTTAATACTAACACTAAAAAAATCAAAAGTGGTAGGTCGATCTTCATTTGCTTTGAAGTTACAGGTCTTTGAAATTATTAACAATAAGTTTTCTTTTTTCAGTGATATCTCTTAAACCGTTGTTTTTATCAGAAAAGTGGATGAGAGCAATTTTGTAGCAAAAAAAAATTCGCACATTTTTTGTCTAAACAAATTGTTTGTGCAGTCAATTGTTTAAACAAAAATGACGCAAGAACTGAATAATGCGGGGCGGGGATGAGTATGGCTTTTTCATTATTATTGATAGTATATAACTAAAATGATAAAATTTCATAATATACAATAGCTCTGAAGCAATTTGCATCACTGACGATAAAAATGAAAAAGACAGTACTCACCCCGCCCCGCATTATTCACTTCCTGCGTCATTATTGTTTAAACAATTGACTGCAGAAAAAAATTGTTTAAAGAAAAAATGTGCATATTTTCTTTTGCTACAAAATTGTTCTCAACCACTTTTCTGATAAAAACAACGGTTTAAGAGATATCAGTGAAAAAAGAAACCTTTTTGTTAATAATTTCAAAAGCCTGTCACTTAAAAAAAAATGAAGATCGACCTACTACTTTTGAATTTCTAAGGGCCGATTGTATAAACATTTAATCGAGAGATAATCCTCCAAAAAGGCTCTTAGGGCCGGTTGTATAAAACTTTAATCGCGGTGTTAAATTTTTATCCTCCAAAATATCTATAGTGACAATTGTAATCAACAATCGTTTCTATGGCAGTTTATCCTTTTTGGAGGATTATCTCGGGATTAAATTTTTATACAACCGGCACTTAGTGTTAGAATTAAGTCTATTTTATACTCCCAAAATTTGAACTTAACGATACGGAACACTATATTTAACGAATTAAAATTGATAAGAATTATCCGAACTAAGTAAGTACAAAAAAAAAATTAAATATAGACTTTTCAGGATAATACAGATATCTTAGTTTTGAGTACAGAATCTTTTTATTTATACATACATGCAGCTCATACGGTTTACGAGGTAGCAATGACGAGCCCCGAATTTGAATCACACTGATCTACCTACTTACTTTTCTGTTGGTGTAAAAAATATGTTCATTCTAATTCATTTTCAGCTCAATGTATCCACCGGTTTTCTCCACAAATACGAACAATACTAATATCTACGATACGCCAAATTCTACATTTCCAATCGACAGAACAAATTCAATGTTTATAAGAAGCGAATCAATCGACGTAGATTTTCAAAATAGAAAATCTGCGACAAATAATAACAACGTTAACCGAAACTATCCGTCCTCATTTCCAAACCAACGAGCTGAAAATCCTTATGCAAATTCTGTGTTCGAAAAAAATTCATCGTCTTTATATAATAATGACAGAAATAGAGTTGCTTCCATAGGAAAACCTGGACGGTCGAAGTCTAGTAATGGAGCACGACCATACATTCCACCTCCAGACTATACACCTCCTGGAAGTCCTACTTCAAAACCCAAATCCGTTCTTAGATCAAGAAGCAATTATGTAATTTAATAACTCATATTAGGCTTAAGTTATTACACCAGTATCTTCCATTTTTGACTATTTCATTTACATTTACTGGACACTGTCTCTTTCGTTCTTCTTTTTGAGTTTTTGAGGGCGAGTGAGAAGGAGAAGTGTGTCATATACTTATATCTACTGAAAATAATTCTAGTATAACTAAACTGTAACAAATAGTAATAAATAAGTAATTTTTATACAAATTTATTAGTGTTTCATTTATAGTCTAAATCAGGAATTTAGAGGATGTACCAAGGAAAAATAGTACCTACAGTTTAAGGAAAAATATTTAATTAGGATGGAAACAACAAGTACGTTGATAAAAAATAAGATATTTTTTAAACACATCAAGAATGGGCAAAAGCAATCTAGGACAGTTGCCACCCCTTTCTCTTTTTTCAAAAGATATACTGGAGATTAAATTTCCACATTGATTTTTGTTCGATATTTACTCTTCATTACAGCGACCGTCGATAACCCAGCTTCGCATAAATAAGAAGTCGAAAATGGAATTAAAATCCGCTGACTTTTATCACTAAGAAAAAAGCACTTTTGGCCGAGGTGCACACAACGATTTTTAGGTGATCATCACGAGAGAATTCAAAAATTGGGTCACAAAACACAAAATTAATTTTTATTTGGACATTTAGCTGAAAAGCATAGTTACCTTAGTCAACTAAAAACCAAACCATCTTATGCCAAATTTAATATTAAGCGTCACTTTTTATTTCAATTTCTGGCAGTTCTGTCACAAAAAAGTAAAATTTGACAGATGTGTACAAAAAAGTAAAACTTTATGGCGACCAAAGGCGCCATAAAATCAACGTTTTTGTAATGATCGCCTAAAAAAGTGATTATTTATTCCAGTTATAGATTTACACCAGCTTTTGAAAACTTTTGCAATATTCCGCGGCGCCCCTATAAAGGCCCACATTTTGGGAACCATTGATTTAGATAATTATGACTACTTAATACGAACTATTTTGTCTCCAAATTTTTTAAATAAAGAAGACATTTTTAAGTTCTGTAAAAAATGTATGGGGAAAGGGTTGTTATTTTGTTATTTTCATACACCAGTGCGGGTTACTATAATAAATTTATTGTATCATAATAATACTGCCACATCTATTAAATACTCAATCAGACCTTAATTAGCTATAGCCATCACTATAATCAGATACGTTATGCACATAACAATAGAAATGACAATGTATAATAATTCATATACAGGGTGTCCCGGAAAAGGTGGAAAATCTCTCGAATTCAGATAGGGCATGAAAAAATAAGATGACAAGTTCCTATAAAAAATTTTCCTATAGGCGTTTTTTAAATTTTGATTTTTTTTCGGAATGAGACTTTCTTTTTTTAATGACTCAATAAAACATGAATTGGTTTATTATTCTTTTTCTCGAAAACGATCCACTTTATCGACAATAAACAAGAGTAACTTTTCTTTAGTCTTAGGTTCAAGCTACCTGATTTTGTTGTTTTAAGTCTTTTTCACACAGGGTGTTAAAAGTTTAAGCATTAAGTTGTAAAGCTTAGTCTGCCCCTGGTAAACTAAACAAGCTAGATATGTGTCAAGGACATTATTTCAAGAGGTCCTTAGTAGTGTCCATCATATTAACTTTTTATAAAATTCTATTAAGTACTTTAAAAGTTATTTAAAAAAAAACGATTTCCAGCGACGCTCTTCAGGGCTACATATCTTCCTAGGGAGGGCCTGAAGGAAATTTTTTTATAGGATCTTGTCATCTAATTTTTTCATGCCCTATCTGAATCCGAGAGATTTCCCACTTTTTCGGGACACCCTGTAGATATACATAATAAACTCTAAATAGGTACCTAATTATAAACTCAGAATTTATTCCTTCCTCTAAATCTACCTCGAGCTGGCTTGATTTTTTCCGTGGTTGCTGTAATAGTTTGATTAACCCTATTTTCCTTGATAGTCGACTCTTCTGCTAAATGCATATTTACTGCATTAAGTAACGGCGATAAAGCATGCAAGGCATCACTTTGAAATGCACTTCCCTCATTAATAGATTCACGAACTTCATAACTCGATTTGTGGTTCTGAATATTGGAATTCTTTTGTGCTCCTTTGGAAAATTTATCGTTGAATGGCGAATGTGTTAAATGTTCAATTGTACCAATTAAAGGAAACTGCTGGCTGTCAATGTTTTTATTGAAATCGGAGAACCCACTGAAAGATGTGTAACTAGGCGATTGAAAAGACGAAAATGGAACTGATTGCGGAAATGCTGTTGTTAATTCAATATCTATAGGAAAATTCTTGTGTTTTTTTCTATTCTTGTGGGGTTTTTTATGATGTCGATAATTTCCAGTTGAGTAATGTTGTGGGTTTTGGGTATGTATTAAAGGCTTCCATTCATCCTTGATTGATTTTGTTTCATCTCGGTACAACTCAGAACTGGATTCTTCAGAGTCATAAATTTGTGGAAACGAAGGTGTTTTGTGTTTGTGATGAGGCATTCGAGATCTGTTATGATCCTGTAAAAATACAGAAGTTATTAAAAAGTATGCCTCGAATGTCATATATTCATAGTAATAAAAATGTATTAAGCAAAAAGGTTTAAATCGGTACAATATTTAAATTACTATTCATAAAAGAACCCACATTTTGGAAGAGCTAATGATTTAATACAGGGAAAGAAAAATATTTTGACTATACTGTATTTTTGTAGTTTCGACTTGTTAGTAGGTAATCCTCAAACTAAAAACCATTTCTCATTATTAAGATTGTTATTTGTATTTAGGTCCACAAATCTTGATTACAAACTGTTAAACATCTAGAATAAAAAAATTTCTCAAATCATTTTTAAAATTTCCTGAGGCAAACTAAACTGCTGGCCAATTGAAACGTACCAAACGAATTTTTAGGTTGAATTTAAAATCAAATATTTTGAAAAATAGAAAAGATATCAACATGCGGTTTTCAGGATTTCAGAGAAAATTTAATTGAGAAAACGATAGTGTTACCCGATTTTTTTACTTTGAAGTGCATTACTATCTACAGGGTATGAAAGAAAGTCTTCTCTTTTTTGTCAAATTTTATAACTACCAAGATTCCACAAAATATTTTTTTAATTTTTTTGATATAGATTTTTTTAGTCCTTACTTAACGGGAAAACAACCTGATTCTCAAAATTTTGATATTCCTGTTATTTTATAAGATACCGAATTTTTGCTGAAAATTTTTTTGTCGTTCGGGCGTATTGTGTTTTGTAAGAACCAATCTCTGTAGTTGATTATGATAACTTATGAATGGCTTTCTTATAAAAAATACACTTTTTGTACTTTCATTTATTTGTTGGTAACCAGTGGCTTATCAAAAATCGGTACACGTTCGCTAATTGGTAAATTTTTTTAATTCATTTTTTGAGGCTATTTTCTTAATGGAATAGAATGGAATTCAGTTAGTTTATGTTCACCATTGGTTTAAGTGACTTATATCCTCGAAACGGGCTTTTCACTTTTTCAAAAATTTGCTTATATTCGTGTATACCGGGTGGCTACGAAATCGTTTTACAACCCCCACCATTTTGTTACATTTAACTGTATTAATTTGAAATTTGGCATGGTTTGATTGTTGAAAGGAATAATCATTTTGACGTTTAAAACAATGTGATGATACTTCCGGTTTCACCGTAAGGGCTACCTACAAACTTTCACAATTTTTTAAAACAACCCTGTATATTTTTTTCCGTAAGTATTAGATTCTACTTAAAATTACCTTTTTATCGACATATCACAATGATGACATTTGCTTTCAAAATGGCAGCATAATTATTATTGCAAAAACCTGTTCAATAATATTAAATTTAATAAAAAATTCGGTATCTTATAAAATAAGAGGGATATCAAAATTTTGAGAAACAGGTTGTTTTCCCATTAAGTAAGGACTAAAAAAATCTACATCAAGAAAATCAAAAAAAATTTTTGTGGAATCTCGGTAGTTATAAAATTTGACAAAAAAAGAAGACTTACTTTCATACCCTGTAGATAGTAATGCACTTCAAAGTAAAAAAATCGGGTAACACTATCGTTTTCTCAATTAAATTATCTCTGAAATCCTGAAAACCGCATGTTGATATCTTTTCTATATTTTAAAATATTTGACTTTAAATTTAACCTAAAAATTCGCTTGGTACGTTTCAATTGGCCAGCAGTTTATTTTTGGCGGAAATTTATAGGAAACTGAAAATTTGTAAAAACGTAAGCAAATCTTCAAACCTAGAGAAATCATGTTTACTAGTTCTTACTACACATGTGAAAGTAAATAAAATCTCAACCCATAGGTACATTTTTTAAATTTAAATTATAAAATTGGGTACCTACCTTATGATTTTTGAAAAACTGTTCAAAAGTATTTTCACTACTATAACTGTTGTCATCTACTTCGTATGAAGTATCCTTCTCACGACTGTACTGTTTTTCTTTTTTATGATCATGTGCATTGCTTTTTGGTTTATGGTAGTTATTATGTCGATGATGATTACTTTTATGACTTCTAACTGGTCTTTTCTCTTTTAAAATAATTCGAACATCTCGTTTTTCTATCTCACTATTTGCAACAATGCCAATTAACCACAACACAAATAAGGTTTTTACAATAAATACACCTTCAATATTAGACATTGTACACTCTACATAGGTTACTGAATGGAAGTAAATGGAACAAGATAAAATCCATTTTATAAATAATATTAGTAACATGCAATATTAGGGGGTAAAGAAGATTTATTGTGGATATACTCTGCTCTAGTTAGCTATATTCACTTTTTAAATTACTCTCTTCAATGCACCTATAATCAAGTTCATGACAGTAAAAGCGCGTAATTGGTATATATTTTAATCAGTTCTGTTAGTTTTACTATCTGGGTTGAAGAAATCGAGTTTGGTTCTGCTTACATTTTGTTACGCACCATTCAAGAAGTAAGTAATAGAATAGCATGTTTATTATAAATTTTTATTTTTTAGATTCTACATTTAATTTTAATTATATTGCAGATTTGACAAGATATAAAACCATCAAACAAATCACCAATTATCTAAGACTATTGCCCAAATAATGTAAATTTAAAAAATGATTAGTTTCATTTATATTGTGTCATGAACAAGAACAACCATTATTCAAACAGAAAGTAAAATATCTAATGTGTCCAGCACATGACTTTCTTATAGGATGCGGTGATGCGACTCCTACTTAGTCTATGAAATTCTATATGCAAATCGTTGTTAGATCTAGTAGTTGTATTATTGTATTCAAAACGTGTTTGATATTTATTAATGTTTTCCTTTACATAAACAAGGCACTGAAGAATGTACAAACAGGGTAGTGTTAAAACTCTTAGATCCACGAATGCGTTTCTACAATCCTCACGATAATTAGGTTTTTGAGTATTCTCATAGCTCGACGTTGCAGTTTAAACACGCGATGGCTATTGGGAGCATGGCCCCAAGCCAACAGGTCATATGAAATTTTTGAATGAACAAAAGCAAGATATGTTGTCATTAATACATTATCGGAAACATTACATTTTAATCGTCGCAAAACGAACACGTACGAGGATATTGTAGATACATATGTGTACCTGTTCAGGACAAATCAAAAGTTTTTAAGGTATATAAAATAGTTAAAATTTTAAGAATTTTACCCTCTTTTTAACATATGTTAACAAATTTGAACGGATTTCGGCATGTTTTTTTAAGTTTTTACTGTATACAGTGTACAGGGTCCCTCAAAACCTGGCATTCTTCTATAAATTTGTTAGGTTTGGAAATAGAAATATTTTGTAAAGACAAAAGTGGTCAGGAAATTTACTGTTCCATAACATAATATTATTTCCATTTATACAGGGGGTTTAATTAGGGCTGGACAGCTACTTACTTCGTTATTTTAAATGGAACACTCTGTATATTAATAAATTTTCAAATTCTACACGTAATTTTAGATGAAAAAGTGAGAATGTTTCATATTTTCAAATTGAACGGTTTTCGAGATATTTACATACACTTAAAAAAAATTTCAGAAAATTGGAAATTTCAAAAAACACGTTTATTTTAGTTATACTTTGAAGTTTTTGAAAAGTTATTTCGAAGTTTTAAAAAGTAAGGTCTAGTGAATATTGTGATACAAAAATCTGAAACTTATAGTATACAGGGTGTTTGCAATTGACCGTCAGTTTTCATTGACTTCAAACAACGAAAACTCTATTTTTTCAAATGGAACCCTCTGTATATTGCTGACCTAGGTTGTAGAGATTTAAATTCTCTACCTTTTTCGTAAAGTATTTCCTATACTTAAACTTAATATTTTAGGAGATATTGCAAATAATTTATACCGTATGAGAAATTATATTCTATTTATTGAATTTAGATTGCCATGGAAATAAAAAATGCTTTATTCTGCCATTTAAGGTTGTAGAGAACTATACTCCATATATCAGCTCAGATGGTCTGTTTAATGTATGGGGTGCAGTTTTGGACCAACAAGTTATCGGTCCATTTTTTTTTGACGGTATTCTAAATGGCGAAACATCAACGATTTCTAAAAAATAATTTATTTGAATTATTGGAAAATACACCTCTAAATATTCATAGAATAATGTGGCTCATTATGCAAGGAACATGCAAATCGTTCTCAACGAACATTTTCCAAATAAATGGATAGGGAGAGGAGGACCCACACATTAACCTGCTAATTCCCCTCACCTTACACCTATAGATTTTTACTTTCTTATACGAAGTATAAGGAAGTATAGTGATCGTGATTTTTTTTGACTTCGAGATTTTGATGGATTTACGCGTTTTGAGGGCCCCTGAATCCATTCTGACCATTTTCGCCATGATGTCTGTCTGTGTGTCTGTCTGTCTGTATCCACCATAATTCAAAAACGACTTATTGGATTTGATTCAAATTTTTTTTATAGGGCTATATTTAAGAACTAGTGTATCAGGAGCCTCCAACGACTGCAAATAATATGAAGATAAGAATTACTACAGCCTTTAGGACAATAACTCCACAAGTGCTCCTAAATACGCAAAAGCCTTTTAAACGTCGAATCGGCACGTGTGTTCAGGAGAACGGACGTCACTTTGAACACTTGCTTAATTGACTTTTAGTTGTACATTTTTTTATAGTGTTTAATTTGGTTTCTTTGATTCTATTTATTGTATTTATGTAATTTTGTTATGATTTTATAAAATGGTTTCTTTTCTTGTTTCTGAAAATTGATAATTAATTGCAACCATCCTAATTTTTATTATTTATCTTTTTTTTATAATTTTAAGATTAAGATTTACTTTTGGCATAAATTAAGTACTTAAACTACCTTCCCAAGTCTGCTCAACTAACTTGAGAAATGTCGGCATTTTTTCAACTTTTGGCATTTTGTTCAGCAAATGGAGTATACCTACCTAGTTCTCTACAACCTTAAAATAACAGAATAAAGCATTTTTTATTTCCATGACAATCTAAATTCAATAAATACAGTAGAATTTCTCATACAGTATAAATTATTTAAAATATCTCCTAAAATATTAAGTTTAAGAATAGGGAATACTTTATGAAAAAGGTAGAGAATTTAAATTTCTACAACCTACGTCAGCAATGTACAGGGGGTTCCATTTGAAAAATTAGAATTTTCGTTGTTTGAAGTCAACTGACGGTCAATTGCAAACACCCTGTATACTATAAATTTCAGATTTTTGTATCACAATATTTCCTAGACCTTAAAGCCCATTAACAACCACTTAACGTACGGGACATAACAAACAAACATAACGTTCGACCAATAGAAAAATCTAAACATTTGTCACTGTCAATTATTATCGGCCACTATTGGTCAAACGTTATGTTTTTTTGTTATGTCACGTATGCAAAGTGGTTGTGAATGGGCTTTTACTTTTTAGAACTTCGAAATAACTTTTCAAAAACTACTAAGTACATATAACTAAAATAAACGTGTTTCTTGAAATATCTAATTTTGTGAATTTTTTTTAAGTGTATATATCTCAAAAACCGTTCATTTTAAAAATATGAAACCTTAACACTTTTTCATCTAAAATTACATGTAGAATCTGAAAATCTATTAATATACAGGGTGTTCCATTTAAAATAACGAAGTAAGTAGCTGTCCAACCGTAATTAAACACCCTGTATAAATGGAAATAATTTTAGGTTATGGAACAGTAAATTTCTAACAAGTTTTGTCTTTACAAAATTTTTCTATTTCCAAACCTAACGAATTTATAGAAGAATGCCAGGATTTTGACGGACCCTGTAAACTGTTCAGGACAATTACTGGATCTTTAGGTCTAAAATCAATAAATTTTATAATTATTATAAAATGAGTCATAATTAAATAATTTTTAGGTACAAAATCAATAAATTTAATAATTATTAAAAGTAGTCATAATTAAAGGAATTTTTGACAAAAAATATCTGTTATAATAAAAATTATTTAACATATCCCAATTTTCGAGACCATGAACCATGAGCTGTAGTTAGACACATATGTAAAGTGAACTTTCTTGGACATAACATATCAAGCGTAATTATTAACTGATTTTAACACGGATTGATTTTTTTTGTAGATATAGATTTCTTCTTTGGAAAACATCAAACAATTTCCAAATCGGTTGATATTTTATATATCTGCTAATATATTTATAAACTAATAATGAAATTAATTTAAATCTTTATTATTAAAGTATTTATGGCTTAGTCATTTTGGCTACGGCTTCAGTATTTTTCAAAGATGACATCGTATAAGAAAATTATGTGCTGGACACATTAGATATTTTTCACATGTGCACAGTTTCTCGTTTGGGTCGAAAGTTATTATTAATGTGCTTCTTCTTCTTCCAATGCGTCTCCTCCAGGAGGTGCAAGAAATCTCAAATAAACATATAGTCCAGTCATTGGAGCGAAAAAAATACCCTATCTAGAGATTTTTTGGGTGAGTCGAATTTTTCGATTCCATTGCTTAGAGGGTCTTTAGAAAAGCTTAAAACTGAATTTCCGTATCCCCACCCAGTGCCGTTCGGCCGCCATTTAAAAAAAAGGGGTGACTTTTTATTTTTTGGTTTATCTCGTTAACGGTTAATTTTTACAAAAAAATACATGACATCATTTTTGTAGAGAAAAATACGCTCTACATTATTTGTCATTACCTTTTTTTTCACATTGTTATTATTTTCGAGTTTATTGACGATGATAGCCAAAAAATTATGGGATGATTTGCTTAAAGCGGGAACAGCGCCAGAAGAGTTGCCTTTTCGACAAAATTCGGCTAATACTTTTTGCAGGAAACGAAAAAAAAATCGTTCTACTGCTCCGAATCTCTGTGAGACGTTAATGATATGCGCTGTACTGGAATGTTGAAAAACTAACAGAATGGTCAAACAATAACAAAAGCGTCAAAAATGGTCACAGGCACTTCACCTGGCGACAGATTATACAGGGTGTGTTACGTAGAGGGCCATCGATCTGTATATGGAAAACTAATAACAGTAGAATTGTGAAAATTTGGTTACCTATCTAATTTATCTTGTCGGTTTGAATTAAAATAATTTCACGTTTCTGCTATTTCCGATTATACCGGATGTGGATGTCAACTTTCCTATTTTAAATGCAATAGATACTTAATTTTTTGTCATATTTGGATTTGTTGAAAACTTTTAAGGTGACTTTATGTAAAAAACTCTATACGAATTTTCAAAATTTTTGACAATTTCATTTCCAAAGCAAATGCAAAAAAGCTAATTATTTTAACGCATTATGAAAGTATATGATCTAGAAGCTATCTAAAATTGTGAATGCAAATTTTAAAATATTATACAGAGTGTTCAAAAAATCAATTTGAATTTCGTTCATTGAAATGTTGAGAAACTCATTTTTTTTTAAATGGAATTCTCATTTTTTTTCCTAATCAATCGATTCTATGTTCAAAAATAAGGAGCTAATGTGTATAATGTGCTATAACTAAAATAATTATTTTTTAAGTTATTGAAGAAAAACTAAAAATACCGATTATTATAAAGAAAATCTTAGATATTTCCAAAACGGTGCATTTGTCGTATAGAGTGTTTTACATAAAGTGACTCTAAAATTTTTCAACAAATCCAAATATGACATAAAAAAGTAGGTATTCCATTTAAAATAGGAAAATTGACACACACTTCCGGTATAACCGGAAGTAGTAGAAACGTGAAATCATTTTAGTTCAAACCGGCAAACTGAATTAGATAGGTAAGCAACTTTTCAAAATTCTACTGTTATTAGTTTTCCATATACCTACAGATCGATGGCCCTCTCCGTGACACACCCTGTATAATTTGTCGCCAGGTTAGGTGCCTGTGACTATTTTTGGTGCTTTTGTTATTGTTTGACCGTTCTGCTACTTTTTCAACATTCCATTACAGCGCATATCATTAACGTCTCACAGAAATTCGGAGCAGTAGAACGGTTTTGCCCCGCTTCCTGCGGCTTTTGAAGCGCTGTACAGCGATAAATATTCGTTTTATGATAAATGTTATGAAGAGTTTTTTGTGGCTCGACTAGTCCTCTACAAAAAGTATTAGCCGAATTTTGTCGAAAAGGCAACCCTTCTGGCGCTGTCCCCGCTTTAAGCAAATCATCCCCTAATTTTTTGGCTATCATCGTCAATAAACTCGAAAATAATAACAATGTGAAAAAAAAGGTAATGACAAATAATGTAGAGCGTATTTTTCTCTACAAAAATGATATCGTGTGTTTTTTTGTAAAAATTGACAGTTAACGAGATAAACGCAAAATCAAAAGACACCCCTTTTTTAAAGATGGCGGCCGAACGGCAGGGGGTGGGGATACGGAAATTCAGTTTTAAGCTTTTCTCTAAGCCCTCTAAGCAATGGAATCGAAAAATTCGACTCACCCAAAAAATCTCTAGTCAAATCTCTATTGACTGGACTAATAATGGTTTTATACAGTGAATTTTTTTTATTAGTCTCCATAGGGATTTACATGGTAAAATCTTTAACTCGTGTTAACGGTTTTTCTACTGCGAATTTCAAAATGATTTTTGGCACACTATTAGTTTGCATCTTTTTTTACATGTTCTAGTAGTTTTTAAAATGTAAAAAGTAAAATTTATTTATTTAAACGGAAAATAATTACATAATTTTGGCTTGTTTTCACATTGAAATTTATTAAGTTAGGAGGCTTTGTCCACTGACAAGCAAATAAATATTCCAAAACTGTCACTTTATTTGCATGTTTTTATTAAGTTTGAAAGACTTTCAAAACGTGAAAATGTCTTTGTACACCATCGAAGAAAAAGTAAAATTCATTACGGCGTATATTAAAGGTGTCTCAAGTAGAGAGATATAATAATTTTGCGGTGGAATATCCAAATCGACCCATACCTTTAAAATTCTACAATAATTGTCGGTGGACAAAGCCTCCTAACTTATTAAATTTTAATGTGAAAACGAGTTAAAATTGTGTAATTATTTTCCTTTTTAAATAAAAAAATTTCACTTTTTACATTTTAAAAATTACTAGAATATGTAAAAAAAGATGCAAACTAATAGTGTGCCAAAAATTATTTTGAAATTCGCAGTAGAAAAACCATTAACAGGAGTTAAAGATTTTACCATGTAAATCCCTATGGAGACTCATAAAAAAAATTCACTGTATAAAAATCAAGAGCAGCTCAGACCCACCCTGTAAAATTTACAACATGGTACAGTTTCCATATCATTTATTTTGAAATGCTTTATTATTTTTAGTGATCATGGTAATGAAAATATTTAATTAACCCTTTGTGTCCCAACATACTAAATTTTTCATTTATTTCAATTTTGGGTGCTGTTTTTGCTCTTATATGGGTATAGTATTATCAGTGATTTTTTAAAGATTTTTTGCACCACCCCCAAAAATAGTGGAGGGTAGGGACGTACCCTTCTGTTCACTGAAAATGCATACACTTTTTTTGTGTAACTTGACTTTAATATCACTGTCAGACAACAATCGTAATATCCGTTCAGTTCATATCCAAGATTTTCAAAGTGTTCATTCATAATTTGCAAACATGGAAACAGATGTAAGGCAAATTTTTGCAGCTAAAAAATTGAGAAATCGCTCTCAAGACTTGTATGCTTTTTCAGTGAACAGAAGTGTACATAGCGAAAACAGTTGATTCTCTAGAGTGTACCTGGTAGTCCCATGAGCACCAAACAGACTCGAATGCTCACATACAAAAATTTGCAGTGGAAAAAATGTGGGACTTTAAAGTCCCGTTGGAACACAAAGGGTTAAAACAAATCTTACATATTACGTTACTATAGTACCTAATATTTTCAACAATATCATAATACCAGGTATGTTCTTGTGCATCTTGGATAGGAGTGAGGGATATGCGTATTATACCGGCCAAATAATGATTACCCTGGTTCATGACGTTTCCCTTGATATTTCTCCGATTTTCAGGAGATATTGAGAATATTACCTCATTATCTCATTCCAGAATTTCTCTTGTAGCACTTGACAATTTATTCTAGAGATGCTTTAAAAAAAAGTACGAGGCGGTCAAATTTTTATACGTGGCCATCTAACACCATTTTTCTTCATGGTGCGAATTTAATATGCTGTCTTAGGAGTCTCGAGTTAGTGGCTCATTTTTTTTCAAGATGTCAATCATGAGTGATCTCAGAGCGTCTTTCGGTTGATGTTTTGTATTTACCTAGAACACACTTCCGTAGAACTTTTCATTGATAGTACCTACCTACATTACGAGGTCTTCTAGAAGTATGCATTTTTTTTTATTTGGAGGTGCCATGTATCTCTGTTGCATAGAAATTACTTACTGATTTATGGTTTTTCCTCAAGAATATAGAGTTTATTTTGAAATGGGACTTCCAAGAATAACGCTCTGATTCACCTTTTAGATGTACCTACCGATGTAGTTTTATTGTAGATATTTTGTTCAAGTCCCAGAGATAACAAACATTTATTTTGTGCCCCCTTGTACTGAACCATTTTCACATGATTATGTGGCCATAATTATTACTGACTCAAATATATTTTTATTGACAATTATAGAAAAGTATAAAGTAAAGGAAAAAATATAATTGATCATTAAGTGGTTTGTTCTCTGCGTTATAATAATGTGTAATAGTGTACAATAAAGTACCCGCACTTGATTTAGCTAAATAAGATATGAACATAGATAAGTTAACTATTTGTTTACATAAAATCTATAATATTAAACAAGCATTCAATACACCAACATAAATCACGTGCAATGAGATCAATTTTGTGGCCATAGTCCGAAATATTTCTCCAATGGGTGATGTTCTTCTAATCAGTGGATTCCCTAAGACTTGCCAAAGTATAATTCACAGTATCAGTAAACGGGTTTTATTTGCCGAGGTAAAATGTTGGGATCTAAGGCTGTTAGATATGGACGTCTGTTGGCGTTTAATGGAGTAGGATTTTTTAAAGTTCCTGGCCAAATTGCTGCTCTTCGGCCAACAGCCATTCTATCAAGGGCTGCTTCTACTACGCCTGGTTTGTGGTTACCAAAACTTACTCAGGTAGAAAATAATTATTTTATATATAAGGATTTTTAGACAATGTTTTAAATAAGTTTTTATTCAGTAAACCGTTTTAGTACTTATAGAAATAAAAATATTGTGTATACAAGTTTAAAGATGATTAGGGACTTTTCATAGTAAAAACAAAGTTGCCAAAAACAAACAGAATCTCCTCAAACACCAGTATTCTAAATTATTCTATTTCGAAAAAAACAACATTAAACTAAATTTTTATCTTTCGCCTTCAGTTATTTGACAAAAAACTACTTGTTACAATTTTAAGTTTTCCATAAGTGTGTGAGTTCAAAGTAAAAGTCAACTTTAATACACATATTTACATTTTACAAGTACCAAAGGTTTATATTTCATGTTATCAGTACGTAACATTGACTCTTTTTTAGTTTTTTAACATAACATCCTTTACCTAAATTATTATTTTATAACACAGGCAGATGGATCCAGTATAACACTTGTGTGATAACAATATAAAAATGCAATTAATATACCTAAACTTAATTGTGAATTCGACTTTTTTATTAATTATTATTATGTACATAGTATAAATCCAATAGATAAAAAACTACTCATTTTTATTTAAACTTTACGTAAAAGGGTTGTTTCTTAACATCAAAATAAAAACATTATGTCTACATAAAAATTGACCTTGTAACAATTAACCTCCACTAGAATTAAATTATCTATAATAAATATAACAAATATTTTTTATGAACTTTACACACACGATTGATTACTTCAAGATTCAAGACATAATAATTCAATACCAATTGACGTAATGTTTTCGTCATTCTTTTAAAAATTTGTAACTTGGTCTCAAAGTTTTCTACTTGAAGATAACCAGAAATTTACCAGTTAACAAATATATTTTTATTATTATTTAGAAATAACTTTTGCCCGATTCCGCAAACGTCAAATAAATGTTTAATCAGAGAATATAGTTAATTATGAGTTAAATGCACGTTTGGGAACCAAGCATTAATTATATAATAGGTAGACCAAAATGCAGTTTGGCGATATTTAAGAAAAAATATGTGTGTATCAGTTTCGAGCCAAAAGTCACACTTTAATCTTTGTAAATATTATTGCACATGTAAACAGATATCGAAATATGTACTTTGCCTGAAATTTTTTTGTAAAGAAGTTGCTTCATGCTAACTTTAAATAAACACATGTAATTCTGAAAGGCAAACACGAAATTGCCAGTTTTCCAAATTTAAAAATCATCATGAATGTGAGATAAGAAATACGTTTTCTAAATTATTCATTTAAATATTTAAACCCTGTATTTAAAAAATATGGCTGGTTTCTTGTCTATATTTTTTATAGATAGCAAATTACTTTATCGAAAAGGAACCAAGCTAACAACAAATTTTATACATAAAAATCACCAGATTGGCGAGAGTTTAATTCATGATATAAATACATACAAACACAAATTTAAGTTTGATGATTTATGAATGTTTTTCGTAGAAATTGGGCATAATGTTTCATTGTTTATCGTACTTTCTTTACACTATAGTGATTATGCATAAGAGTAGCTAAGTAATGGATAATAAGGAAATAACTGGTGAACCCGACAGATAAAAGGTCAACACACGAATACTTCAAAACATTTAACTTTATTTACTTAGTTTTTATTTATTTATTGAATATATTTATGTACCACGTGCGCGAACTATAACATGCATGATGCATGCACCTTTCTAAGAAGAAAAAAATAGAAAAAGTTGTATTGGAATGCCACTGCATATCTACGAGCCCTAAACAACTAAATGTTCGGACAAAAGTAATGTTTTGAAATATGAAAGCAGAAATGGTTCTTGGTGAATTATTGCGTAGAATACGCAAAAGAGTTTCAATGACATTTAAGTCCGTACTGGATGAGGGCCATGAAAGCACCTTTATGTCGTTTCACCGAGTTCCAAAACTGTGATTTTTTAAAAAACACTCGTAAGAAATTTACTTTTTTCAAGAGCAATTTTAAAGCTACGAAAATTGTCTAAAATCACCAAATAAAGGCTTGGGGATTTTTTTGTACATAAAACCAACATCCAGCTTTGGAATAAAGTAAATTTTACCAAAATCCAACCAGCGGTTCCAAAACTGTGATTATTTAAATGTAGGTATCAGCATCAAAAAACACGTTTTTTAAAAGTGAACTGTGAAACTCAAAAAAATGCAAAAAAATTCATATTACATGTCAGGATTATTTCAATAGAGTACGATCCTTGAGCTTTGATTTAAAGATTTTTTGACACAAATCCAACCAACGGTTTCAAAACTGTGATTTTTTAAAACAGTTAGGTACCTCTACTAAAAAATTCTATCATTTTTAAAGGTGCAACCTTTAAGCTCCTATAAATGCCTAAAATCACCAAATGAAAACTTGTGTAACTTTTTTGCAAAGAAAACCAACATCCAGCTTTGCAATAAAGTAAATTGTATACCAAAATCCAACCAGCGGTTCCGAAACTGTGTTTATTTAAATGTAGGTATCACCATCAAAAAACACATTTTTTTAAAAGTGAAATGTGGAACTCGAAAGAAATGCAAAAAAAATCATATTAACATTTCAGGATTTTTTCAATATAGTACAATCCTTGAGCTTTGATTTAAAGGTTTTTTGACACAAATCCAACCAAAGGTTTCAAAATTGTGATTTTTTAAAACAGTTAGGTACCTACTAAAAAATTCTATCATTTTTAAAGGTGCAATTTTCAAGCTCCGATAAATGCCTAATATCACCAAATGAAAACTTGTGTAACTTTTTTGTAAAGTAAACCAACATCCAGCTTTGCAATAAAGTAAATTGTATACCAAAATCCAACCAGCGGTTTCAAAACTGTGATTTTTTAAAACAGTTACCTACTAGAAAATTCTATCATTTTTAAAGGTGCAACTTTGAAGCTCCGATAAATGCCTAAAATCACCAAATAAAAACTTGTGTAACTTTTTTGTAAAGAAAACCAACATCCAGCTTTACAATAAAGTAAATTTAATCAAAATCCGACTACTAGATCCAACGTTTTGAAAATAATAATTCTTTGTTTCTACAATTTGCCCACCTGCTGGGTTAAAGTGCCACAGTTTTGGAACCGCCGAACGGATTTTTATGAAATTTACGTTATTATATAACCAAATGTTGGCATTATAACAGAAAAAAATCATCAATATCATTGCAGTTAATTTAGATTACTTTTGCGCGTATGAAAAAAAGACCATCAAATTTAGTTTTGTCCGAACATTTAGTTGTTAGGGCTCGTACTATCATAGCATATAACATTTTTCGTAATTTGTTAATCGTTAATAATGCGAAATTAATGTCTAATCTCATGTTAAATATAGATGAAGAAAATGTCTTTAAAATTGGTATAGTTAAACACTTATCTAATGAGATTGTCTTAACTTCAAAGAAATCATTTTCACATACGAGGCTGGTTTAAAAAGTCCATGCAAAAATGAAAACGACAAAATTTTATTCGATAAACCTTTTTTCATTTTTCAACACAGTCTCCTTTTAAGCTTATACACTTCGTCCAACGTTTCTCCAATTTATTGATCTTTTCAAAAAAGTGATATTTGTTCAGCTCTTCAAAATAGGTGTTTGTTTCCTCCATCACCTCGCTCGAATGAAATCTCTTGCCTGCCAGCCAGTTTTTCATTTCAGGGAACAAGTCAGACGGAGTCAAATCTGGAGAATAGGGGAGATGCGTAACACTTTGGATCCCCAACGCTTCTAATTTTGCGGTTGTTATCGTGATAGATAAGGATTTTTTTAGCCAATTGCGGTCGTTTTTCTTTCAGTGTGGTATTCACAAACGATCCAGTAAGGACGAACAGTAAGTACGCACCTGTGATAATTCTGCCCTTTTCCAAATAGTCAATGAATATAATTCCTTGTGAAACCCAAAAAATTGTTGCCATAACTTTCCCAGATGAAGGAGCAGTCTTCGGTGCTGATTCTCCACTGTTTTGACTGTTGTTTCGTTTCAAACATATAGTGATGTGTGGTGTATTCATATTTCGTCCACAGTGATAAAACGGCACCTGAAGTCCACTCGTCTATCATCCATGACCATATTCAGGATTTTATCGATGTTTTCTTGAGTACTCACCTCAACAGGGCGTCCAGATCGTTCGGCATCATCACTTGGTGTGCTCGTATGACAACTCCGAAAATTTTGGAACCATCTGTAAATTGTTCTAACCTCGCCGTAATTTTTATCAAGTCGTACTTTTGTTTCATCCATTTTTAAACAATAACTCAGATTTTTTTTGGTACTTTTTGAGAGATGCCACGAAACAAAAAATCTTAGTTTACCTTTTCTACCTCTAGGATAGACAATAGGTACATTTAACGTTATTTTTTCTTTCTCAATCATGGTTCCTAGAAGAAACTACGATTATCAAAATTAATATTTTTCCAAAATTTAATTCAATCGATTAAAATATTCACATTACAAATTCATTTTCAAAATTAGTTACAAATCATGGGCGACTGAGGATATATTTTATACAAATTCCCCTTGATATGCAGGGTGTTCAGAACAGAAAGTGTGTCTACAAAATTTAAGATGACTTGCTTTAAAGAAAATGGAGGAGCCAATGGTTTCAAAGATATTAGGGCGCCATCAGATTTAAGCTCCTAATTATTATTAGTTATTAAATTTATCATTCGCGAATTGTTAGGAACGTTTAAACTTAACCTTAAAGCCTTATTGTTATCCAGTTACGTGTAAAATGTTTGTAAATTTTTTAAAAACTTATATGCACATTTTGAAAATAACAATTTTTTAGTTTTCCAAAATATTTAGCTTGATTTAACAATTTAATTTAGCTGTTTGCTCTCCTAATTAACTTTCTCTATTTAATCGACTTTCTATCTCCATTTATAACAAAAATAATCATGCACGCGACACTCTGTATATCACTGAGAGGAATTGTGTTCGCTCTCTGAAACACTTTATATGCCCAATTATTTGTATTGTGACAAAACTAATAGGTTCAAAGTCCTACAGAAGATAAGTTTTTGCGAAGGGTTTCCGCTTTTTGTAGTAATGTTATTAATATAAAACAAAGTTTTTACTTTCTTATACGAAGTAATAAAGAAGTATAGTCATGCGCTTGACACATCAGATATTTTGTACTCATGTTATTAATGTAAAACTAATTTTAAATGGAAAATGCATCTAATAAGTACACGCGTTATTGGATTTGCATGTTTAATATCACTTTTATTTATTCATTTTACACGTGTGCAGTGCGCGTTCAATAATTGTACCTTTGTATTGTTGCATGTTATATCAGTAAAACAAATTTTATGACTGATAAAGACTGATATAGATTTTTTTATTGACTGGATTGAAAAATCTAGATGACATGTAAACAAAAATAAAAAATAAAATGAGTGGATTAAATTATTTCCTAATTATTAGTACATTAAAGGCGGATATACTTCAGTATCATACAAAAGTATAAAAAATAAATGTGTTTACACCTCATTCATATTCAATTAAAGTACGTACCTAAATATTAAATCCCTTAGTACAGTAAACAGAGAGTGGAAATAGACTCTTTTTACCCTACAGCCAATTTTTGCAGTATCTCATGTTGCGTATAAACATTTCTTTATCTCCGATTTTCAAGGCCAACTAAATTTTTTTGACTTAGAATTGGGTTTTTTGCTGTTTTAGGACATTTATTAAATTTGAAAGTGCCTATTGTTTACATCATTTTAATGAGAAAAAATAGACAAATTTAATGAGACGAAAAAATACAAAGTCTTCCATTTAAAAAAGACCTAATTTGAATCATATCTCTTAAACGGTGCAAATCAAATTTTTTTCGAGTACGCCACTGGATTCTACGTAAAAATATCTATCTAGAACAGTTTTTACTTTTTTTCTAGCTTACAGGGTGTGTGAGATATGACAGCACCCCAGAAAGTGAAAATTTTCGTTTTCACCCTATATCTCAGAAACAAAACAAGTTAGCTTAGTTCTGTTTGCGGCATTAAAAGTTTAATTTTTGAGATATTGCCCAAACTTATGTTTAGGAATTTTTAGTTTATCGATTGGCATCATTGAAATCATTAAGAAAATTTGTATTTTCCATGGAAACGGATTATTATTTCTGTCATTCGGCTACTGCTGTCAGTGTCAATTTTAAGTATCGCGTGTTAACAATATAAAAAAAATCCTTAATACCAAATATTTAAATTTAAACAAATATTTTGTAAATTTTATTTATTTAAATAAACTTCGGCACAAAAAATAGTGTGTATTACACGCCTAGAAACTGTTTTGCGAGTACTCGTAGTTGCGGGCCTCGGCCTCTACGGCCTCTGCTCGCAAACCCTACTCGCACTCGCAAAACTCTAGTTTCAAGGCTAGTAATACAAATTACTATTTAAACTACCATGTGGACTTTGGGGCGAAATTTGTCATGAATATTATGGATGTTAATCTAGAATATTTCTTCACAAATGAAAGAAAAATTGAATATGTAGGAAAACCTGAAAATTCAAAACTCTACACCAAATTGATTGTCACAAATAAATCAATTTTGTAAAGCGTAGAGATGGTTATATTAAGAAAAAAAAACACAGGAAGTTAGTTTAGAATTTTTCTGCCTAATTAAAGAAAACCCCAAATTAGAGTTGGTTTTTCAAATGGTCCTCTTTAGAAATTTGTAAAATGTTACTGAAATTTGGAATTTTCACTGAGGATACAATGTTATGAAACTAAGAATCTATTTATTAAAAAAGAAATTAATTTAGAATATTTTCGACCATTTAAAAATAAAAAACAATACAATAAATTATTAAAAATCCGTAGATTCTAACTTCCAGATTTGACCATTGCACACAAAAAATGCAGAATATAAATTAGGTAGTAAGTTATGAGTTGGCTACATTAGATATTTTTAAATAACAGTATACAGAATTTCCATGAGTTATTTTGGTGTTTACTACACATCTTTGAATAAAGATAAATTAAGTTAAAAAAATGTTATAATACACATATGAATATTTTGGCCAGAATGGCATTCAAAACAAATTTTGGTTTAAAAAACCTAAAATTTAATGGTATTATTGCCAAACTATTGAGAGATTCTTTTTGGAAATCATAATATTACAGATGCATAGGTATAGTAAAATTATTTTTATAATAGGTACATAAATTTTAATGTAATTATATATCCTAACTTATTAAAAATACTCCCTATTTAAAACCAGTACCTACGATAAAATATATTTCAATATATCGTAAAGAAGAATAATTATAGGTATTTCTAAATAAATTGGTGATTTATAAAATTGTAACATTGGCAATTTTTTTTTTAGGAAACATCATTTATTCATGTTAATTAACAGAAAATAATTAATAAAAACCACGTGTGTACACCAAATAAAACGCATACCAATTACACCTGTAGATAATGCGCTTTTGAACCTTATTACAATTCCACAGAACAATTCAAGGTTGCCTCGTGCACAATAACTAGATTTTTATTTACTGCAGTTTATTAATAATCAATCATGTCTAGCAAAATGTTTAAAGTTGATTCTTCCGAAAAACTAGTTAACTCTTTGCATTTTAAAAATTTGCAGGTAACTTTCGACAAAAAATCTCTACAAGAAAAGAAGACTTCGACGTTCTCTGACCGTAGTCAGTTGAAGTATGCCAGAAGATTAGTGATAAAATTAGGCAGTGCTGTTATTACAAGAGAAGATGAACATGGTTTAGCTTTAGGAAGACTTGCATCCATTGTAGAACAGGTAAAATTTTTTTCTGATAAAATGTCATGTTTCTGTAATGAAGACTCGATTTGGTTTAGGTTGCCGAATGTCAAAATGAGGGACGAGAATGCATTATGGTTACCAGTGGGGCTGTAGCTTTTGGAAAACAAAAATTGACGCAGGAATTACTCATGTCACTGTCCATGAGAGAAACGTTATCACCGACGGATCACACTAGAGATGTAATTAGTTTTGCTTATTTTATCTAAAGAAATCTATCAAAATATAATAATTACCAGAGTCCAAAGCCTTGGGAAAGTTTTTAAGTGTCAGGCAGATCAAAAACTTAATTTTAAAGTTGTTTATCTTATTGATAACATTTTTTATGATCGAAATAATTTATTTATAGAACTGTTATTAAATATTGATTTTTATGATATATTTTAATAATCAAATTGCAGATCATGCATTTTTTTCTATTTTTAGGATATTCCTACGTTATTGGAACCAAGAGCAGCTGCCGCCGTAGGGCAATCCGGTCTAATGTCCTTGTATGACGCCATGTTCGCTCAATATGGTGTAAAAATTGCTCAAGTCCTAGTCACTAAACCCGATTTCTACAACGAAGAAACCCGCAGGAATTTGATAAGTACTCTCTCTGAACTGATTAGTCTTAACATAGTGCCAATCATAAACACCAACGATGCTGTATCACCACCACCACAAGTTGATGAACCCATTGGAGGAAAAGGAGGAAAGAAAGGAATTAGCATAAAGGATAATGACAGTTTAGCTGCTATGTTAGCAGCTGAAATCCAATCAGACCTGTTAATTCTTATGTCAGATGTGGATGGCATTTACAATAAACCACCATGGGAAGAAGGAGCTCGATTCATTCACACTTTTAGTTCTGATCTACGGCATACCATTGAATTTGGACAAAAGTCCAAGGTAGGAACTGGTGGTATGGATTCGAAGGTAAACGCTGCAACATGGGCATTGGACAGAGGCGTGTCAGTGGTAATTTGTAATGGAATGCAAGAAAAAGCAATCAAAACCATTCTCTCTGGACGTAAAGTTGGTACATTCTTCACAGAGTCGAACTTGGGAGGTTCATTATCCACTGAAGTTGTAGCTGAAAATGGTAAAAATTTTATTGTAATCTCCTTCAAGTAAAACTTATAATGTATTATTCATTAGCTCGTAGTGGAGGTCGTATGCTGCAAACTTTAACACCTGAACAAAGAGCGTCCTGTGTTCATACTCTTGCTGACCTCCTTGTTTCAAAACAGTCCCAAATTTTGGATGCAAACTCAAAGGATTTGGCAGAAGCTAGTAAATCTGGGCTTGCTAAACCACTTCTCTCTCGTCTTTCTTTAACCCCCGCTAAACTAAAAAATTTAGCTGTGGGCTTGAATCAAATTGCCGATTCTAGTCATAATAATGTCGGCAGAGTTTTGAGAAGAACTAAGTTAGCTGAAGGTTTGGATCTTAAGCAGATTACCGTGCCAATTGGAGTGCTTTTGGTAATATTTGAATCTCGTCCTGATTCTTTGCCTCAAGTAGCAGCCTTAGCTATAGCCTCAGCTAACGGTTTGTTATTGAAAGGCGGTAAAGAAGCAGCTCACAGCAATCGAGCTTTGATGGAACTGGTGAAAGAAGCTTTAGGTACAGTAGGAGCAACTAACGCTATTTCTTTGGTGAGTTGGTAATAAAATAAAATTTACCAATAGACAACTAATTTATAAATTCTAGATTTCTACTCGCGAAGAAATTGGTGATTTGTTGTCTATGGAACAACATATCGACTTAATTATCCCCCGTGGCTCCAGTGAATTAGTTCGAAGCATTCAAAGTCAATCTCAGCATATTCCTGTTATGGGACACGCCGAAGGAATTTGCCATGTGTACGTTGACAAGGATGCGGATCTTCCAAAGGCACTTAAAATTATTCGTGACTCCAAATGCGATTATCCAGCTGCTTGCAATGCGATGGAAACCTTACTGATACATCAAGACTTGATGGAGGGTGAATTCTTCTCAGATATTTGCAACATGTTGAAGAAAGAAGGCGTAACTATTAATGCTGGACCTATGCTCAGTCAATTGCTGACCTTTGGACCACCATTAGCAAAGACCATGAAGCACGAGTATGGTTCTCTTGAATGTTGCATTGAAGTGGTTAAGAGTATGGATGAGGCTATTAATCACATTTATACTTATGGAAGTGGTCACACTGAAGTTATTGTTACGGAAAATAGTAAGAACTCAACACTTTAAAATTAACAGTAATAATAATAATATATTTCTTCCCAGATGATAATGCTGCAAGCTTCCAAAACAAAATCGACAGTGCCTGTGTCTTCCATAATGCCAGTTCTCGATTTGCTGATGGTTTCCGTTTTGGATTAGGAGCAGAAGTTGGAATTAGTACTGCCAGAATTCATGCCAGAGGTCCAGTGGGCGTTGAGGGTCTTCTTACTTCCAAGTGGGTTTTGAATGGTAAAGATCATGCAGCAGCTGATTTTGCTGATGGTGGAAGTTGTACTTGGCTCCACGAGTCACTGCCCCTAAACTAATGTTTATAAATTAATTTTTTATATTTATGTTTTGTTACGTTTTGTGTTAATTAAATGCAAAATGATTAGTGTTTCTTCATTATAATTATGTTAAAGACATTTATATTGTAAATTTTGTAAATAAGCATGTATAAAATGCATGTAACTTATTAAGATATTTAACAACATTATATTATTAATAAATATTTCTATCATTTTACTTATACTTATAAATATTTCTGCATAGTGTCCTTGAACTCCTTGAAGTATACAGGATGTTGATATTGACAAATGTGCCAAAAAGCTAATAATTAGTCCTTTGACGAAATTTGTAAATCTTAATTTGCATCAGGGAGAGTTACCTACTTTCCGGATTGCATGAAGACCGCAATAGTTGTTCCAATTTTTAAGAGGGGCTGCAAATCTGACTTTTCAAATTACAGACCTATATCGCCTCTTCCTGTATTTTCCAAGGTTATCAAATAATATATGCATGGCCATCCAACTCTCAACTTTTTTTGAGAAACAAAATGTATTTTCTCACAGTCAGTTTCGCTTTAGGAAAAACGTTAACACAACACACGCAATTTTAGATCTTGTTGCAATGGTGCTGTAGAGTTTTGAAAGCCTTTTGATTATGCAGCCGCTACTTTGTGTGATCTATCCAAGGCTTTTGACTGTGTAGGTCACGATATTCTCGTCAAGAAGCTCGAATATTACAGAATGAACCATCAGCATAGTGTATCACTTTTGAAATCCTATTTGGGCAATAGATTCCAAGTTGTTAGATCGGGTGGGGGCTCTCGAAGACAAGAGAGGTTTCCACGGGTGTACCCAAGGGATCAATTTTGGGTCCTCTTTTGTTTCTCGTTTTTATTAATGACCTACCAGGCAATATTCCGGGGAAGTGTATACTTTTCGCGGATGACACCTCTATTTGTGAGCTTCATTTTGACCTAAATTCGGTACTGAATGGGGAGAAGGTGCTGGAGTCTCTTGCGGGAATGTGGTTCTCCTCTAATCAATTATCCCTAAATAAAACCAAGACATCAATTGTGATTTTCACATTGCGTGACTTACTAGAAAAGTCGTTTTGTATTATCTTCTGAGGAGTGATATTTGGAATGGAATCATCGTATTATCGAGTCTGAGGGTGCGAAGTTGAGGGGAGGCATTTTTGTTTTGCGCAATTTGGAGGGTACGGTCTCTGCGCATATACTGAAGTCTGCATACTAGGCCCTTTGCCATTCCGTCTTGTCTTATGCAATCACTGTATGGGGTCATGCCGCAGACTTTGGCAGAGAAAAGCTATTCGTGTGATTGCTGCATTTGGATAATACGATGACTTTAGAGACACCTATATGTATAAATCTCAATAGTTTAACATTTCCGTCCGTTTTTATTTTAGAAAATCTCCAGTATGCTAAAATTCATTTGGACTCATTTAAGAAAAATGAGGATTTTCACTCTTATGCAATCCGACCTAGAAGTCACTTAAAGCACTCCATTTTTCAGATTTAAAAGATCTCAGAACGGCCTAAATTTTCATAAACTATCAAATTATGTAAAAAAACTTTCGATTTTAAGGTTTACAGCTAAAATATTGCCACCTTTCTGGTATTTTCGGTTATACTGGAAGTAGACACAAACTTTGCTATTTTAAATGGAACACTCATCTGAAGGTATATTTATAAATTTTTAGATTTTACACCTCATTTTAGGCATAAAAGTATTAAGGTTGTTGATCCTAACATTAACGGTATTGCAATTATTTACAATTTTTCATTTTTTTTACAAAAAGATGTAAATAAAAATTCAAATCTTGACAATGACACGTTTTTCCCAAAGTTTTTTTCTTATGGTTAAAGTAGGAATATACAAGAAATAAGCTGATGTAGTTTTGGGAAACTTGCGGTGTTGGTTTGTAGTCTGTTCATTTTTAAAAATTTTAATAAACGATAACTTTATTTTTTTAACTGGAAGACCCCATATTTTTTTATTTATTCGAATTCTACAATAAATTCTAGACATAAAAGTATTAAAGTTGTAAGGTCTTAAAATTAACGGTAATATAATTAATTACGTTTTTTCCAATTTTTCATACAAAAACTTGACTCAAAAATTTCATATCCAGCTAATGACACGTTTTTACAAAAAAAAATAAATTTTAGTGGACGCAAAAATGTACAAGAAACATAGTAATATGATTTTGAAAAACTTATTTTATACAGGGTGCTTGTGGTTGACCGTTAATTTTTAAAAACCTTGGAAATTGGAAAAAACGTAATTAATTATATTACCGTTAATTTTAAGACCTTACAACTTTAATACTTTTATGTCTAGAAATAAGTGTTGAATTCGAAAATGTAGAAATATACAGTGTGTCCCAAATTGGTGAGTCCACTATGGGTAACTTCTTTATTATTGGAGATACAAAGACGGTTAAATTAGGAAAGTTTTTAAGAATTTCATGGCCATTTCAGATTAGTCAACAGATTTTGAATGTCTCTTTTAGTTTTTGAGATATTCGGGAAAAACCAAAATGTTGCATTTTCTTTAATGCTCAATATTTTCTTTATTATCGATTTTGTGCTGTTGAGACTTTGACATTCTACATGCACTTTTTTAAGATACTTCTAATGGTGTTGTCAGATTTTTCCCAACTCCTTTGTTTTTTGAAATACGATTACCAACTTTTGTTTTTGATATGGACGTCAATTGTTTTTTTGGCACTGTCAAATAGCATTTTTTATTACCTTTCCAACGATGTATCACAACATGAATAAAAGTTTTAAGTTTCACAAGAAAAATCAGAAATTTGTATTTTTCAATAAAAAAAACAAAAGACATCCCAGCCATAAATAAAAATCAATCACTCTATCGCTGCATGATAAATGTATGAGATATCTCTTTTGCTGCAATGCAAAAAATGTCGCGTTAAATGACAGCTAACGATAAAATTCGAAAATCCAAAGGAACACGTATGTATGTGGAATCTGGACGCCAAAAAAATACAATAAGGTGGTCGTGGAAACAATTACTGAGTACAGTTGTCAAAGAGTTAAACATGTTCAGAAGTAGAATTGCTAAAAAAAATGTAACATGCTCGTGATTATTTCAGAAAACTTGCGATGAATTTGATCAATTTTGGAGCATTTGAACAAAAGAGGGAGAATCGTTATGATATGAAGAAAATGTTAACAACATTCTTGAGACAGTAACCGATGTACCGAGCTCTTCAGTGAGACAGATTTCAAGAGTAACTGGCATAGCGAAATCAAGATAGAATAATTGCAAACAGGACCAAGTCTGTGGCCTGCTAGGTCGCCGGATTTGACGCCGTGCGATTTCTACCTCTGGCGATACGTCAAAAATGAAATCTACGAATTCGATACACCAGAAAATAGGCAGGATCTAGAAGCCAGAGTGATAGATACATTGAACGCCATCAATAGAAACACTCTACAAAGAGTGACAAATTCCGTTTTACAGTGCTGTGGAAAGTGCTTAGAAAAAAATTGGGCTCATATCGAGAAATAATTTACTTCATTTTTATGATAATTTTTATTTATGTTTTTATTTGTAGAGCTTTCTTTTGTTTTTTATTTTTTTGTGAAAATTGGAATTTTTCGTCATGTTGGAAAGGTAATAAAAAGTGCTACTGGATAGTGCAAAAAAAAACAATTGACGTCCATAAGAAAAACAAAAGTTGGTAATCGTATTTCAAAAAACAAAAGAGTTGGGAAAAATCTGACAACACCATTAGAAGTATCTTAAAAAAGTGCATGTAGAATGTCAAAGTCTCAACAGCACAAAATCGATAATAAAGAAAATATTGAGCATTAAAGAAAATGCAACATTTTGGTTTTTCCCGAATATCTCAAAAACTAAAAGAGACATTCAAAATCTGTTGACTAATCTGAAATGGCCATGAAATTCCTAAAAACTTTCCTAATTTAACCGTCTTTGTATCTCCAATAATAAAAAAGTTACCCATAGTGGAGTCACCAATTTGGGACACACTGTATAGGGTGTTTCATTTAAAAAACTAAAGTTATCATTGATTAAAGTTTTTAAAAATGAACGGACAACTACCAACACCCTGTATAAAGCAAGTTTTCCAAAACTATATCAACTTATTTCATGTAATTATTCCTACTTCAAACATAAGAAAAAACTTTGGAAAAAACGTGTCATTGTCAAGATTTGAATTTTTATTTACATCTATGTTTTTGTAAAAAAAAATTATAATACCATACAACCTTAATACTTAATGCCTAAAATGAAGTGTAGAATCTAAAAATTCAAAAATATACAGGGCGTTCCATATAAAATATTAAAGTTTGTCAGAAAGGTGGCAATATTTTCATTAAATAGACCACATTGTGTAATGGGCGTGTACCAATTTTTAGAACCAAATTGTGTTTAGTTCTATTTAAATTAAAGTCTAAATTAAAACTTTCTACTTGAAATAAAATAAGGGCTGACAAGAATAACAAATTTATTGTGTATACATATAAGTGAAATTATAAATTAATTGCAACATATATTTTTAGTAGAAAAAGCATATGCTATAAAAAACTCTTTGTACTTTCTATCTGAAAATAGTATTTATCGGAAAATCAATGTAAAAGTGTTGTATTTAGGCATGATTACTTGTGTTTAGTATACGGAATTTTTGTACTACGGTTTGCCATTTGTGCAAAGAATAATCCTGTTTCAAACAAATACAGGTAATAGTAATATATTTTGCACCAATAAAACGTGTTATAACAGTTTTCCATATTTCAAAACCAATATCATAGTGTAAACTTAAAGCTACTGCAAAGAATTATATGCTTTTCCAATTAAAAAAACATTTATATACGGAATAATACATCAGGCGAATACATTATGAATATTTGATTAAGTGCGATCTGTATAGACTTAAACATCAATGGAAATACACTTTGATAATAATCAAAACATATACACATTCTGTTGGTTTCAGATAAATCAAAACAATCAATCAATAGTTTTGTTAGCTACTAGTAAAATTAGGAATTTCTTCTTGTCCGTTTGCTTTCTTCTCAATATTAGTTAACATATAGTTCCAATATTTGCTGCGAATAACGTCGTACTTTTCTGAGAGTTCTTTACATAATTCTTTGGCTCTTTCTACATTGTAAACGGAATCTCCAGACTCAGGTCCGGCTTGTTCATAACACATATCAACCAATAAGGATAGTAAAAATGGTGAGCGGTTGCCTGAAGAGTACAAATTTTCACAAAACGTGGTTATCTTTTGGTTTTTGCTTAAACCGCCTTTGTCGTATAGTAGGAGTCCTCGTAAGTAGTTCCAAGCGCTCTCGTTTTCTGAAACTTCTTCAATTTTTTGCAATGTGTAATCTATCTCAGTATCTAAGGTTTCTGGTGTAAAACCTGTTGTATTATTGATGACAAAATACCGTTGGTTCCATGCCGAATTGTTACGTAGATCTGCTAATAATAATTCATCCACAAATTCCAATTCGCCGTCCATTAACCTAAGAATTCCATGTAATAGTAATAGGAAATACAGGGTGGGCAAAATTCGATGTTTTTATAGGGTAACTTTTAAACTATTAGAGATATTGAAAATCTGACCGCGCATCGTCGAGCTCTTTTTTTGACAAACCCTTGATGGCGAAGTCAAAATTTAGCGATCGTCTTTTGTTTTCGAGTTATGGACGAAAATTCGATTTCTTGTGATTTCGATTTATGTCGATATTTCGGTTGTTTGTGAATTTAGAGGAATGGCGTTTACACGTTCTTCAGGCACTTTTTTGAGGAGAATAGAATGGCGTTAACCGATTTTGAAAATGTATTTTTATTTTTAAGTTATGACATACATTTTAATTTTTTTATATGGAAGTCATAGTGGGCTGTCACTTTATTGAAAAGAGCATTTTTTTCTCTATTCAAATATATATAATATGTAGGGTCTATTCCTTCAATTTTTTCTTAAAAAATCAAAAAATCTAAATTTTTGGAATTAATAATATGTATTTCGGATATTTATCGCAGTAGACGAATGTCATGATGAGAACCCTCATAGCGCCATTGAGATCCAAAATCAGGGTTGGTTTGGTTTTAGTGTTTGGTGTGTCTTTATAAAAAAATTTTGGCATATAAGATTTATGAGGGAAATCTAACTGGTGAACGGTACTACCAATATTTAAATGAGAAAATTGTTGATGAATATTTGGACAATTTATCGTTCAGCGATAGAAGTCAGTTCTTCTTACAACACGATGGTGCACCACCTCATAATACCAGATCAGCTAGAGAATTGCTTAACTCAAAATTCAGATATAATTGGTTTGTTACCAATGGGCCAGTTAGATGACCACCAAGGTCGCCTGATTTGACACATTTGGGGACATATTAAAGATAATTCATATAAAACTAAAAGTAGAAATACAGAAGAACTCAAAGCCAAGTTTACGCAATGCCTTAACTCCGTCTCCAATATTTACATTTCGAATGGGCACAGAAGTGTCATGAAAAGTGTATTGCAGTTAATAGACGTAATTTTGAACTTTTTCTTGGAGTTGTTTTTATATAGATCTTAATTTTAGATAGTGTCGTGTTTATATATATGTATGTCGTTTGTTGTATTTTCATTTTTATTATAAGCTTTTTTTAAATTTAATTTCAAAAATTTTGATTTTTTTATTTTTAAAGAAGAAATTGAAGGAATAGCCCCTACATATTATATATATTTGAAAACAGAAAAAAGTGCTCTTTTCAATAAAGTGACAGCCCACTATGACTTCCATATAAAAAAATAAAAATTTATATCATAACCTAAAAATAAAAAGACATTTTCAAAAGCTGTTAACGCCATTGCATTCGCATCGAAAAAGTGCCTAAAGAACGTGCAAACGCCATTTCTCTAAATTCACAAACAACCAAAATATAGACTCAAATCGAAATCTCAAAAAATCGAATTTTCGGCCATAACTCGAAAACAAACGACAATCGCTAAAATTTGACTACACCGTCAAGGGTTTCTCAAAAAAAGAGCTCGACGATGCGCGGTCAGATTTTCAATATCTGTTATGGTTTAAAAGTTACCCTATAAAAACATCGAATTTTGCCCACCCTGTACATAAGAAATACCTAAACATACTTGAACTGCTTTATTACCCATTGACGATACTGCCAAGCGTGGTAATTTTTGGAATCCTGAGTCAATACCTTCTCGGTTAGACTCTTTTCTTTAGATGGATCTTTTAGCCATTCTACTAATAATCTGCGATGGTGCCAAACTTGGTAATTTTTCGTCTGTTTTAAAATTACTTTTTCTATAAAATTTAATTCCTCTTGTAAATCTTTGTCGAGTGCTTTTAATATCTCTCTCCTAGAATATTAAACCGGTAAAAAATCTTATCTTGTTTATGATGATATAACCTTACCTGTATTGCCATACAGTATAATTAGCTGAATTAAGTTTGGCGGCAGTTTTGGTAAGTTCTAAAGCTCTTTCAGACAATTCCTTCTTTTGAATAACGGCTCGCAAATAATCGAATGCATCGGCAACTAAAAAGAAAAATAATGAATGATACACCAAGAATCTTTGTTAAGTTTTGGTCTTACATTCTTCACTGTAGTCAATTGCCACCACGGGGGCTGGCCCATCATCTTGTTTTAAGGGAGTTATGTCTTTCCATTCGGGTCTATTTCTATATAAAACGTACTCCCCGGTAAAATCTTCATCAGTTTCACTGTCACTCATCTTGTACAATATAAATTATGTGCAAAAACGTTAGTTGATAGAATATCACAGATAAGATATACTTAATATGAATAGAAGCACAGCACAGCCCACAGAAGACCAAGGCAACCAAGGTTAGGTTGGTTGAAAATACCAAGCCCCGAGCCCCCAAGTCAATAAAATCGCGCAAGTTAAGTAAACAGATAAAAAGGATAGACACCTCATGGTGGTACAGTTTCTACAGAGTGCCGAAGTAATGGTTCATGTCCATGATATCTACATCTTTTATCTTGGTTCACGTCCAAGGTGAATTCGTCTTGTATATAGTAGTAAGGACTATAATATCCTTTATGATGTTGCTTACAATTCAAGTTCAGTACATATTGTTTTAGAATATATTATAAATTAATATAAATGAATTTTATTATTTATTTAGAATGCTGGGTGCGACATCTAGTATCATCCGTAACAACTATTTCATTATGTAATGTGCAGGGCCGTATCTAATTTTTAAATTTTTCAAGTACCATTGCTTGCAGTGTGTAAAAAGTACCTAATACAAGGTGTTTTTGAAATAGGTGGTCAAAATTTAGGAGCATGTAGAGCAAGTAAAATGATGAAGAAATCCCTTACAAAATTATTTTCTCAAGTGCTTTCTAAGGGAGCTACAGCCCCGTAATTGTAGACCCCTAAGAATGGTATTTATTAAATATCTCCGAAACCGTTTAAGATGTAACAATGAAATTTTGTACATTCACTAGCTCTTTTATGCTTAACAATATGAAATTAGTATCATCTGAAAATTTTAGTCAAGGGTGTGTCAAGTGGAGGGGGGGGGCGGTGTGTAAATATGATCCCAACTATTTTGTATGTTGTGTTTCTTTGTTTTTGACATGAAATTATTACATTTAATAGTATTTTACAAAAAAATGGTCCATTTGTTTATTGTCGATGCCATGCACCGTTTTTGAGTAAAATCGATTTGAAAATTTTTAACATTTTCGGAACGTAAAGCGTTTTTTTTTGAAATTTTCGAAATATATATACAAAATTCAGGAGCATGTAGAGCAAGTCAAACGAGGAAGAAAACCTTAGTAAAGTTTTTCTCTAAAGTGTTTTAAACGGTTTCGGAGATATTTAATAAAAAACATTCTTAGGGATCTACTATTAAGGGGCTGTAGCTCCCTTAGAAAGCACTTTAGAAAATAATCTTATGAAGGTTTTTTTCATCATTTAACTTGCTCTACATGCTCCTAAATTTTTTATATTAATTTCGAAAATTTCAAAAAAAACGCTTCATGTTCAGAGAATGTTAAAAATTTTCAAATCGATTTTACTCAAAAACAGTGCATGGCATCGAAATAAACAAGTGGATCATTTTTTTGTAAAAAACTATTAAATTTAATAATTTTATGTCAAAAACAAAAAACACAACATACAAAAAAGTTGGGATCATATTTGTGAGTTTCTTCATTAAAATACAGGGTGTCCCAAAATTAGCCTGCCAAAATCAACCAGCTGATTCTACGTTCAAAAATAATGAAAAAAGTTTTAATAAATATAGATTGAAAAATGCTACAGCTACAGTCCCCCAGGGGGGCCCCAAAGAGGAGTTTTCTGTAATATCTCTGCAACTGTTTGAGGTAGATTCATGAAATTTGGTGAGTTTGAAGCTTTTATAATTTGCAACATATTTCTTTTTCCAATTTTCAGAAATTTTGCCATGGGCGTCACATACAGGGTGGGTGCTGGGTAAATTATACCCCATATTTTTTGTGTGGATACTTTTTAAAATTTTTATATTAAATTATGAAACTTGGTTTATTTTTACACAAAAAAGGTCGTCTCAGTCGATCTTTGAATCTTGAACCGTTTTCGAGTAAAATCGTTTTGAAGAAGTTACGTCCATAAAAACCACACTAATAAAAATAATCACAAAATTGAAAAAAAAAATTTGATTTTGATTTTTTGTTTTTATTATTAATATTTGACGAAGAAATGCTAAACGAAGTAATAAATACCTATAAATTTTAATCCATTGTCTACTTTTGATAAATTTTAGTTTTGTGATTACTTTTATTAGTGTAGTTTTTATGGCCGTGATTTTTTCAAAACGATTTTACTCGAAAACGCTTCAAGATACAAAGATCGACCTTTTTTGTGTAAAAATATACCAAGTTTCAAAATTTCAAATAAAAAATTAAAAAATTATCCACAAAAAAATATGTGGCATAATAAAACCAGCACCCACCCTGTATGTGACGCCCATGGCAAAATTTCTGAAAATTGGAAAAAGAAATATATGGCACATTATAAAAGCTTCAAACTCACCAAATTTCATGAATCTACCTCAAGCAGTTGCAAAAATATTACAGAAAACTCCTCTTTCGGGGGGCTGTAACCTCCTTATGAAGCATTTTTCAACCTATATTTATTGAAACTTTTTGTATTATTTTTGAACGTAGAATCAGCTGGTACATTTTGGCAGGCTAATTTTGGGACACCCTGTATAACAAATTCATATTATTGTGCAGTGTTCCGTAGATTCTGTCAGTTTACTGTTTAAATTTGGTCCACCCTGTATTTAATCGTTAACGAGGTAAATTTCGTTGAAAGAGTGTAAATGAGGTTTCCTTTTTAATGCCTATTTATTTTTTCTTATTTTTCCCGGTAACAATTATTCATAATTCTTTTGATAATATATCTCCGAATTCCCATGATTTTTCTTAATTCTCTCATCTCTCTACACGAGTTAAAATAACGAAAATAATAATACAGAAGGTATCCTGTTTTTCTGTAAATATTTCTAATTATTCCATATACTTTCCCTCTTTTATTGCCAACTTATCTTTATTTTACTTTAAATTTATTTAAGTTAAAAATTACTGTTAAAATATTAACATTTTTGGGGTACTAGAAATTAAATAAAAAATGCGAAAATGTTTATTATATGGTTAATTTTAAGAACATAGGTATTAACTTTATATATTTAAAATTAAATGTACGATCCAGAAATATAATAATATATGTAATACCTATGTATAGGATGTACCTACCAAAAGTAGTAAAAAAGTAGTAGGGTCTACCATTCTTAAAGGAAACGCCCTGTATATTTCAAAATACTTTTAAGTTGTGCAGAATCGAAATACACATACATTTTGATTTAACTTTCCTCATAGAAAACACATTATTGAACAGATCCGTACTATTTAATTATTGAATAAGTATTTACCTACAGTATTTTATTTTTCTATGAATATAAATTTATTCCTACATAATTATGATGCTATAGCGAAAGTGTATTAAATGAGTCAACTACATTTTATTCTCAGAAAAGATCATGATTACCTACTACTATGCATCCCCATTGCTTCGTAAAAGAAAGTAAAAAGTGAAAACTAGCTTAGGTACCTTCTTACTGCATAATTAAAAATAAATACCAAAAAAAGTAAAAAAGTATCAGGCGTTTTTTACCAAAAATTTTATTAAGAAAAGGACTTGTGGACATCAATACAATGTAATAATTATCTAAAACTTGATTCGATTTTAATTTTTCAAGAGCTTATTCCATAGCAGCTCTTTTTCAGACATTAACTGCTCCTACACGCCTTTCCTCTTAAAGTCTTAACAAATCAAACACTACCATAGATATTTATTTAGACTATACACCAACAAGTAAAATTTACTTCCCTTTTCATTTTCTGGATTCCTCTGTGAAAATTTCATTTGATACAAAAGTTTACACTGGTGACACAGCTTTGTGATCCTTATTTTCTAAATTTTCTCTAAGTAGAACTTGGTAGGCCCCATAAACACAAAACCATGAGAGGCACAACATACCTGTACATTTAGAACATAAATATTACACAAATGAAAACGAAATTTAAACAATAGATATTTGAAGTGATTCTGCTAAGTTGAATAAGTATACGAATTTTTATATTTATACATGAATAAATACAGGATGTTTCAGGATAGACACGAAATATTTTTAGGTGTGATTCTTGAATACATTTTACATTGTCCTGTATAAGTTTTTTATCCACAATGTAGCTTAGTTTTCGAGCAATCATCTCTTGAATGTTGAAAATTGTAAATTGAAAAAGTAAAACACTGTTGTATAAAAAGAAGCCAGTCTGCTAAACTATTTGATTATCGAAAAAAAGTTGTACATACATAAAATTTGTAGCTGAAATGATTTGCAATCGAAAGTATCTTGTAATTTTTTTAATAATGTTAGCGCCTAAAGAATTATTAGTGTTCAAGTTTGGAATTTGAAAAAATAAATCATGATATTCACGTTTCATTTAATTTATTTTGAAAACTAGTAGGTATTGAAAATAGTTAAAAATTTGATACATGATGAAAGACTGGTTTATTTTGAATCGAAAAATTAAATTACATTTTGAACATAAACGATGTCTACTCGGAGTAATTATTAAATTTGTTAAAAAGATTTCCGTAAGTTGCCACCTGCAATGACTTTATATGGAAAAATAAAATTAAAAAAAAATTCTATCCTGGGACACCATGTAGATATAATATAGTTAATTCAAAATTTAAAAATAAGAAATGTTACAAAAATGTTAAGGGTGATATTACGCCATTACAAAAAATTAAATTAAAATTTACCATTTTCAATATGGTACCTTACTATAATTAAAATAAATATACTTACCAAAAATTATAAATATTATTAGGAAACTTATATTCTTGGACGTACTGGATTCAATGTGAATGGTAGCAGCAAATAAACTTAGAAAACTTAAGAATGCGTATAAAAATGCACATTCGTGTTTATTCTGAAACAAATCTCTTTAAAATATTTATTATAACAAATAAATGTATTGTTAAATACAGGGTGTATCAGTTTTAATCGAGCAAACTTTAATGGTACATTCTCCTGGTAGTCCTGAATAGGAAAAATGTATATTATATACTTCTATCTCGATTCCTAAGAAAGATACAGGGTGTTGAAGTTTACAAGAAAAAATTATTTTTTTGCAATAACTTCCATAAAAAAGCTTGAATTCAAACAAAATTTTGCATGCCTGCCCTCCTCCCTAAGGACAATTTTATAAAGATATTTTCGATTTGGGAGGGCACCAGTGGCCTGCAATTCGGTCACATCTCAATTATTTGAAAGAAAAAAGTATGCCACTGTAATTTTTAAAAAATATTTTTTATCTATCGAATTCCTTGTTCAATTTGGAGTGAAATTTGCTTCTACAGAACAAAAATTGAAGTTTTAGTTCCAGAGATAATTAATTTTTTCCAAAGACGTGCTAACTTTAAATTACTAAAAGGTCCGGGAATGATGACAGATGCTGTTAATTCATTAGTTCGTCGTTGTCAGAAATGCATCGAGGCTGGCGGGTTGCATTTTGAACAGTTGCTGTAATTTTATAATTATTTTTTGTTACTTTTTGTTTTTTAATAAATTTCCTATTTGATTTGTGACTAATTTCAAGTTGGCACGTCTTTTGAAAAAACTAATTATCTCTGGAACTAAAACTTCAATTTTTGTTCTGTAAAAGCAAAGTTTACTCCAAATTGAACAAGGAATTCAATAGATAAAAAAATATTTCTTAAAAATTACAGTGGCATGCTTTTTTCTTTGAAATAATTGTGATGTGGCCGGATTGCACGCCACTGGTACCCCCCCAAAATCGAAAATATATTCATAAAATTGTCCTTAGGGAGGAGGACAGGCATGCAAATTTTTGTTTGAATTCAAGCTTTTTTATAGAAGTTATTGCAATAAAATGAGTTTTTCTTGTAAATTTTAACAGGCTGTATCTTTCTTAGGAATCGAGATAGATGTATATAATATACATTTTTCCGAATCAGGACGACTGGGAGAATGTACTATTAAAGTTTGCTCGATTAAAACTGATACACCCTGTATAATCCAAAAAACTATGCTCCTAAACTTCTTAAGCCCGAATCTACAAATGTCAAATAAATATTTAATTACAGAATAGCACTAATTATTATACTTAAGTTATGTTTAATATGTGATAATTTCCTTACGAAAATTTTTTATCAAAACTAATAATAATATTAAATATTTAAAATACCTTCTGTTTACTGCATACTTTATACGTTTATAACACCTTTCCAAAAAATAACTAACCTTTAAAACTGCTACAAGTAACAAGACACTCAGGATAAGATTGCAAGCTGCAAAAGCCATTGATAATTTGAAAAACCCATTCCGTATAGTTTCATCTTCATAACTTAATTTTAAACTACATATGATTACTCCAAAAAGGCCAAACATCTATAAATGTGGATATATTATAAATAATATTTTAATAATTATTAGGTATAGTACTTACAAAGTTAATAATTAATATTACAAACCATCCAATTTTAAAATATTTACATTTAAATTGTTCAGCATTATCACTCATGTTTTATATATATACAGATTCAGTTTATTTTAGCTGAAATTATTGAAAGCACATAGAGGCAACTAAAGGATAATGTTTAAAGGACGGTAGTGGGGAAAAGAGACGCCTGTCATCCTGGCGCCGAATTCACTAGACGCTTGTAGATACAATATATTTCTGAGATTCTCAATATTTTTATGCCTAGCTAAAAAATTACTTGGTGAAAGGGATTTTGATCATAAACTCAACTTAAACAGAAAACATAATCATACATAAATCATAAATATACAAAGGTGGAATTTTTCATCGAAACTGTCTAAAATAATGATATTGTATCTGTATAAAACGAAGTAGATACATAATAAAAGGACTATGTTGATTTTAATAATAATGAAAATTTTACACAAACACCTCACGAAAATAAAGTAATTACCTATATTAAAAATTAATAATCTTTAATAAACATATCAATAAACTAAAAGTCGCCATTGGTACTTTCTTCAGCATCACCATCTTTAGTGTTTTGGTACAAGATACAAAATTTCGCAAAAATAAATTAGAAAGAAAATGAACGTAACAACCTCAACTTCCAAGATAATTAGGAATATATGTATACATATATTATATTGTAAAAACCATTCACATGTCTTCACGTTAAACAATAATAGCAACTATTGTTCAGTCGAAGATGAATAATTTTTTGACATTGATTTATGATGTTAAATTAGTTTTGTGTACTGAGATCGGAAATCGGTATAGTTTTAGGTAGTGCCGATTTTCAATTGGAGAATATCAAAGAAGTTTTCGGTGCATATAAGTACAGGGTGGTCCAGTTACGGTGTCCTCGTTATTATCTCAGAAACTATTGGGCCGATGAAAAAAAGTTTTATATAGAAGTTGTACAGTCTATAGCATTTTACATTTTTGAAAAAATAATACTTATACAGGGTGAGTCATTTTCATGTGGCGATATAAAGTTGCATTTTTTAAATGGAACACCCTGTGTTTTACCCCAAATTATGATTTTTCATCCAATTTACGATAAAAAATATATAAGACTTAATATGCCTATTATTGATAGATATTCGAGAAAATATTAAAAAAAATAATATTGTATTATGTGGGTGTAACGTCCACCAGGTGTGTTAGAGCAAGCTATTTTATTTGTTTCAATTTCAAAAATACTCAACCAAAACATATTCTTTATTTAGTTAGTTTATAATAAACAACAAAATATTTAAAAAAATTTAACTATTTTCGAATGCCTACTAGTCCAGGAGCCCGCTACAAAATACGGACGTCATCTGATAACAAGATAAGACCTCCTCCTAGATAACGTAGAGGTATAACCCTTTACCAAAAGGCACCTGTGCCGGTCATTATCCTGAGCTAAATGTTTAAAACAATGCCACATCCGGTTCTTAAATTTTCGCATAATTTCGCGATTTGATAAAAAGATGCGACTTACGCTATTGAATTGTTGTCATTTTAGTAAACTTACAAAAGTACCTGTGCCTCTTGCCTTGAGTTAATTAAGTGGCACAATGTTTTTTCTGCATTAATATTTTCGGATTACTCTGTCACCTGATAACAATTTTAAACAACATTCATTCGAAAGGGTTTTATTTCCCCTTCACGAAAATATATATGTGCTGCAACTTTACCTGAGCTATGTGGGTGGCACAGTGCGATTAGTAACGTAAAATTTTTCAAGTAAGTATATAATCCAGTAGGGGAGAGTCTGGAACAGTGGCCATGTAGGAACAGTGGTCAACATCTCGATAATTTCTTATTTGAAAAGATTACGTCTTGCCACCTAGTAGAGAGTTTGCAAAAGATGCACTTACAGTGCTAACAAAGTTATCTGCCTGAGTTTCAAAATTTTCCGTTTAAAATAAACTTAACCTGAAATTGTGTACTTGTAGTAAAACAAAGCAAGCAAGTGAATTCTTTGTTAGTGACTAAAGAGATACACATCTAATTGAACTGGTGTTGGCGGCTTATACCTAATACATGTAAGTATATATTGGTATAATAAGTTTTTGATTCCATAAGGTTGTTTTTTTTTATTTCCTTCTTTTTTTAAAAACATGTGATTGTTGGTACAGTGGTCATGTTAAATGTAGGTACAGTGGTCACTACTTTATTCTATATATATAACGGGTGGCCACTGTACCTTTGTAATAAAATTATTATTTAGTACAATATTATACATTTAGATCTCATTTATTTTAGATATTATTTAAGAAAATGCCTCGTCGAAAAGTCACAAATGTCGAGATTGGAAAAACTCCGTCGGTTACTATGGGAAATGCAATTCGCGATGTATTGAATGGTGGATTGTCAGTTAAAGCTGCAGCAATAAGATACAGCATTCCACGTACTACACTTAGGCGATATGTTCAGAAGTGCAAGGATAAAAAAGAAGATATTGACTGGGATTCACCAATTTTGGAAGGAGCACCAAGACTAGCTCCAAATTACCGCGTCAATCAGATATTTTCTCCCAAAGAAGAGGACGTTCTAAGCGGTTATTTTCAAACTATGGCAAAGCTGTATCATGGTATGAATCCTAAATGTGCACGAAAGTTAGCGTACGACTTAGCAGTGGCTAATGATAAAAAAATACCCGTTTCTTGGAGAGAAAATTGTATTGCGGGAAGATTGTGGTTCAACGGCTTTATGAAAAGAAGGAACGAGTTGTCCATAAGAACAGCAAAAGCTACGTCGTTGGGTAGAGCCATGGGGTTTAATAAACCAGTTGTAAATCAGTTTTTTAATAATCTTTATCAAATTTTTGAAAAGTATAACTTGGGGCCCGAGCAGGTCTATAATGTTGACGAAACAGCCCTTACCACCGTTCAACAGACCGGAAAAGTTCTCGCAAGAAAGGGACAAAAGCAGGTTGGTCACATTACGTCAAACGAACGAGGCACATTAGTTACCATGTGTGGCTGTATTAATGCCATTGGTAATAATATACCACCACTCTTAATATGTCCAAGAAAAAACTTCAAAGATTACATGATAAAAAATGCGCCACCTGGAACTGTTGGTACAGCTTCACCATCAGGTTGGATGACTACTGAAATTTTTGTACAATGGCTGAATCACTTCATAAAGCATGCTAAACCAACACCTGAATCTCCAGTCCTATTGATAATGGACAACCATGAAACCCACATTTCCCTGGAAACTATAAAATTAGCAAAGGAGAAAAATATAATAGTATTAACGCTACCGCCGCATACTAGTCATAAGCTTCAACCATTGGACAAAAATGTCTACTTTCCCTTGAAAAAATTTTATAACCAAAGCTGTCAAACATGGTTGCTTAACAATCCCGGCAAAAGAATTAGTATCTACGACATCGCAGAACTTTTAGGAGAATCTTATCCACTTGCTTTTACGCCTCGCAACTGTGCTTCTGGTTTTCGCGCAACTGGGATATATCCTTTAAACAGAAATATTTTCAATGATGAAGATTTCATGGCTGCCTCTGTAACTGATATACAACCAGAAAAAAATGAAACAACATTAAATGTGCGTGAAGAACACAACCAGGGAATTATTAACCTACTGGAAGACCAGTCTAACAACGAACAACAGTTATTTGAGAACATACCATCAACACCTTCAACTTCACAAAGTAGAACTTCGGAAAACCTGTTTATTTCTCCCACTGTTTTGCAACCATTTCCCACTGCGGTTTCAGAGGGAGGTAAAAGGCGTCAAAGAAAAAAGAAAAAAACTGAAATATTAACCAGCACACCGATTCTTAAAAGGCTCGAAGAAGAAGAAAAATTGAAAGAAGCTCGAAAGGCTAACTCACAAAAACAGCTCACTGTAAAAAGAAAAGTTGCGGACTGCCTAATTGATACAGCAACACCAGCAAAAAAAACAAACCAGATATAAAGAATCCGAAAAAAGCTCGAGTGACAGCGATCTGGAAGTTGAATTGACCGATTCTGACGATGTAAGTTTGTTTTCCGCATCGGACAAAGATGATGAACCCATTGCAAATGATATAGCGAATATTAGTGCAAACTCCTTTGTCCTTGTAAAGTTTGCTATAAAAAAAAAATTAAAATATTATGTTGGGCGCGTTACAGAAATTTTAGAAGACACTGATGAGTTCAGTGTTACATTTTTGAGGCGTCATGGGAGCAACTTCACGTATCCTGATGTTCCTGATACAGCCGTAGTTCCAATTGGTGATATTGTACTTCACTTATCTCAACCTGTAAAAGTAGGTGGCACTACTAGAACAGCAAATTTATTTTCATTTTCCATCAGTTTATCAATGTATAATATTTGTTAACTCTTGATCATTAAAAGTGAATAAATTTAAGTTACTTTCTAAATATATTTAAGGTGCCTTTTTGTAACAAAATATTTTTCCAAAATAAACCATTACTCTTGCAAATGTCTACTTTAAAATTTTTTTTTATGTTCTGAACAGCTGTGGCCACAGTACCATACTCTAGTGGCCACTGTACCACCACTGCAGGTACAGTGGCCATTTTACAACAAATTTTTGCAACTACAAACTTTTTGTTACAAATTAATTTTTTCAGTTCTAGAATGGAATGTTATAGGGTAAATATAGTGGTTGTTGTCTAATGGTATCAGATTTTATAAAAAAAGGTAATTATGGTATTTATTGATTTTTTTGTAAAAAGGTGGCCACTGTTCCAGACTCTCCCCTACGCCATTCTAGACTTGAAACGAAAATATCTGATGTGTCCAACACATGACGTTCTTATACGGATAGTATTTTTGAAATCAGCGGAAAAAATGCTACTAGTTTGCTAATTTAACCGACTTTGTAGCTTCAATAATAACGCGCGAACACCTGATATCACGAAGAGAAATTGTGGGCATTTCTTGATCCACCCGGTATGCCCAATTATTCGTAATCTAACAAAACTAAGAGTTTCAATGTCCTACAAAAGATGGCTAGCTTCTAGGATTTTTGGTAAAGGTTTTGCTCTTTTTGTGCTAGTTGGTAATTCTATAAGAATCTAATATCGCAAGTGGTTATGTGTTACGAATTTCTGATGTATTAATGATTTGCCGTCTCTTACAAAAGAGCGATCTCCAATGATCCAATGAATGTCACTGGTCAATGGAGAATTTTTTTTATGATTCTCAGAATGTGCTCTTTTATCTTTTTAATCAAGTTTCCACTCAAAAATTATTCTACCGGGTGATCATTTCAATTGCAGCTCTAGTTATCCATGAAAATTTAAGTCATGACTTTGATTAGCTTACGGATTGTATAGAGAGGATACCTATCACAAGTAGTAGCGACGGCGCCGACTTAGGCGTGGCTTCTGAGTCTGACTCGCGCTGCTGACCCGCGTCTGATGCGCGTTGTTACGTTAGTAACGTACAACGCGCATCAGGGGCGAAGCCGGAGACACGCCTACTTCAGCGAGATCGGCGCCGCCATTCGTCCCAAATCGCTGTATGCATGGAGATAGGGTGTCAAGTATCCTCTCTATACAATTCGTAGATTAGCTCACAAACAAACAAAACAAATTAATTGAAATGTCAAATTTATGAACTCTCAGTAGTAAACAATAAATAGTGAATTAATCAAAGTAATGACATCAGTTCCCATGGATAACTAGAGCTGAAATTGAAATGATCACCCGGTACATGTTAGGTAACCAATTGTAGCTACCTTTAAATCATTCTATTGTGGTTAGTATCGGTCTATCATTTCTAAAATAAGGTACAGCATTATTAGATTTCATAGACAACTGCATCCTTTTATAATGACCCTGTAGATAACAAATTTTGTAGCTTATAAGACAGTGTTTTTATTAATTTTTGTAAAACCTAATATGAGATATACAGAAGAATTTACATTGTTGACGGATTTGTTGTTTAATAAGTGTCATATGGTGGATGTCCATATTTTTTATACAATTTCTCCCAGAAAAAGACAGCTTCTTTGTCAGGATCTACTCCAAGAACTAAATCGTCACCTATTTCTAAATAGGACTGTTTTTGTGGAGTCACTGAAGTCCACGTCACATTTTGTAAAATTTCGTCTGTATAAGGAGTAGGATTTCTAAAAAAATACAGCCTACTTTGATCTGTTTGATTTTCATTTTACAGAACAAACTTACGCTGTTTTAGCAAAGTTGGTCCATAGTCTCGTCATACGTTCTCTATGTAATGCATCACGTGCAGATATTACCGGCACTTTTTCTCTTATGAACAGCAGCAGTCTTTCCCTAGTGTGGGTAATACCTATAAATTTTATTTTATTTTAAAGCAGAAAATTAATTGTAGTAACTAGTTAAGAGTATATAAGTACAGTTTTTAGATTTTTTTGATAATTTTAATCAGAAAGCTGAATAATAGGTATCTAATAGCAATTTGTATCTACACTTCAACTTCTATACTTCTATAATAGTCCAGTCAATCTGTCTGGAAAAAGGGTCGTTTTTGGAAAAGATTACCCGGTAAACTTTCTCTTCATAAATCGTTAGGGGGTCATGTGGAAAGCTTAAATTAAAAAACTCGGGGAAATCCTCGGACCCATTTTTTGGGAAATCCAAGAAGTGTTTGGATTTGATTTTACGCGAGAACGGTGAGTTGCAGAAGAAGATTTTGTTAATAAATATTGTAGAGGGCAACATTTTCTACAATTTATCTCAAAGGATCGATGCGCTACAACGAAAAGTGCTAAAAGTAGAGGGCAACAAAGCACCCAAAAATGATTTTTTTCATTTTTTTACATCGAAAAGAATTTTTTTACGCACAACTGTAAATATAAATGTTGACAAGCGAAGAAAAACACACAATTTTTATATAAACATTTTTTTTCTACGAAAATGCGGAATGACGTTTTTTCTGACAAGATAATCGAACTTGAAAGTAGGCTTTTGAAAAACTAGTACGGAAAATTAGTGCGGACATTTTTTTCCGCACACATTTTTTAAACTTTCCCCACGCAAACAAAAACATAAAGAAGTACTTACATTTAGTTATAATTATAACATTTATTTAATATCTAACAACCGGAGGAGTGCACATTAGTTCATCGCTTTCGCTTTAGTTTTGAAACTCCATGTTTATGTTCACGTAATTTGATCTCAAAATCAAAATTATTTCGATGACAGGACACAATTTATAAACTGTCAACAGCTATGAGCTTTCAGTTCTATGACAACAAACTCACTTGATGTTTTTTTTAATTAGAAAAAGATTTACAAATAATTTTATTTTTTACGAATTCCACGTTTTCGTAGAAAAAATCGTATGTAACACGCTTGCGGAAATGGCCCATGACAATACTCGTGTGATTGCAGCACTCGCTATCGCTCGCGTTGCAAATTTCTCACTCGTATTGTCATGATGTGTTTTCCGCACTTGTATTACAATATACTATTCTCTACGATCCACCCTTTCGTAGATACAGCATGCAGAGTCGAAATGTTAATCGTGTTTGCCTACTATTTTTACGATGGATTATTATTACTTTGAAAATAAAATGTTCTAAATTTACATCTAATCTGCTGTATCTCCGAAACGGTCGATCGTAGAGAAAAAACATTTATATAAAAATTGTGTGTTTTTCTTCGCTTGTCAACATTTATACTTACAGTTGTGCGTAAAAAAATTTTTTTCGTTGTAAAAAAGTGAAAAAACTCTTTTTTGGGTACTTTGGCGCCCCCTACTTTTGGCATTTTTCGTCCTAGCGCATCGATCCTTTGAGATAAATTGCAGAAAATATTACCCTCTACAATACTTATTAACAAACTTTTCTTCTGAAACTCACCGTTCTCGCGTAAAATCAAATCCAAACACTTCTTGGATTTCCCAAAAACTGGGTCCGAGGATTTTCCCGAGTTTTTGAATTTAAGCTTTCCACATGACCCCCTAACGATTTATGAAGAGAAAGTTTACCGGGTAATTTTTTCCAGAAATTTCGACAGATTGACTGGACTATAACTAGCTCTAGTTTAATAACTGTATGACAAAATAAATAGAAAACTTCCAGTTATTAAACAATTAAACTAGTTAAAACAAAAATCCTAAAAAATATATTAAGGAATTGTAGCAACTCTTTTTTACCTTTCGTGGGATGTTCCAGAAAATCATCTCTATAGGAAAATCTATAGAAATATACAGGGGCATACTTCGATTGTAAATGAGCAATTTTGTTCATAGGTCTCACAAATTGGTCATCACTGATAAACTGAAAATTAAATTTAATGTAAATTAGAAACTAGTTATTTTAAATTAAATTTACCTACTCTGTATATGTTGTCGTCTGAGCTAAACAAGGCGCTATCTATGTCATAGCGTGAGGCAATTAAATTTCCCACAAATTCTTTAGTTTTATTATTAGTAATATGCATATCAATAGGAGTAAATCTTGTCACGTATTCTCCGTAATAATGCGTTAGATAAAGTCTTAGAAGACTTCTTGCTAAAAAATGTTGATTATTGATGACTGTTTAAGTAATATAGGAAGTAAGTTACGGTTTGCTTACCAGGATAAAATAGTCCACCTTCGAAATTGTTATATCCAATAATTGTGGGAATGCGATGGAAATTGCCAGTTCTAAAATTTTCGAAGCTTCTGTTTGTTACGATTGCTAAACTGTGATCAGGTTCGACCGTTGGTGAAAATAGTAAACCATCAAGAGGGTTATTAAATGTCATGATCTTAAAGAAAACAATAAGTTACTAAATTCATAAAATCCAGAGTCCAGATTTTGAAATGGGTGATAGTGTTCTAATTTATTTGGAGATTTCGTTCAATTAAAGAGTATAACGTATTGTCTTGTCATCTGTCCTTATGTCCTCAGTTACACAACGTGTTACGGTGAATGAAGAGATATTCAGAAGGTCTCGAAATAAGCCGAAAAATTGAATTAAAATTTGGCACGAATTAAAGTAGGTAGTAGGTACCTTGTTTCTATAGTGGCTCATGAGAACATGGTACTTTTATTATGAAATACGGAGAGAAAACATTCAGTTATCATGTTTAAGAGAAGCATAGAAAAAATAAAAAATTAAGAGCTCTTTAAGGTTAACTGCCGGTTATAAAATGTTCAAAGCATCGAACCCAAAATTAATTGATTAATTCAAGCACAAAAAACTTGCGTATCAGAAGAAATATATTTCTTCTATGTAGATATTCTCAAGTCTAGTTTGATAAATTGTTATTAAAAAAATTAACACCGCAATAATAGACGAGAGTTTACTCTTAGGTCACTTACATGCCATAGTTTAACTAAACTTCAGAAGATAAATAGCCATGCATAAATGCTAGTTACCGCTGGGCTATGGTTTAAGCCACTAAAAAATTTAAACTGTCGATGGTTTCGCTCTTAGATAATAGAGATGTTAGAAGTAGAATTATTAATCAATGTCAATGTATAAAAAATATTGTATGCCATATATTTAAACCATTATGGAAAAATATTAAAGATGATATTATTCAAGATGATGTAACTTCAGGTGTTGAAAATTTGGGCTCTATCTGGAAAGGTTCCTTTTTGCGCTACCAACTAATTTTTCTATGCTTACTAGGTTTGTTCATTGTCACGAAAAGATGAAAATCCCGAACTGATATTGGTGCTCGTATACTCTCCGGCAGTGCATTAAAGAATTTTGGGCCGTAGTAATTATCCGCAACTCTACTTGAGGAGAGTCTAATGTGAGGTATAACTATATTATTTCGCTGACGTGTAGGGTACATGTGTATATCAGACTGATAGACATGAATACCTATCTTTAGTTCTTACATGATTCAAACAGTTGAGAATTTATAAGGATGGGAGTGTTAATATCTTATGTGTCACAAATAGATCCCTGACGTCATCCCCATAAGCCCTACCAAAAACAGTGCCTTCAACGCAAGGGCGTTGAAGGCCGAAAACAGGAGAACTGTGAGACGAGTGGCCCCAGCAAAGCAGTGCGTACATCACATGGGGGTGTATCAAGTGATAATATGCGGTTTTTAATACATCCAGACCTACCTGGCCTTTCAGATTCCTCAAAACAAAAAGACATCTGGCAATCTTTTTGAAGTACAATCTACGTGTTCTTCCCAGCTAAGTACTGGGTCCAACCTGACCCCCAAAAACGTTACACTCTGAGGGTTTAGGTACCCCATATGACGATGCGTGAAGAACATCTTTGTAGTCGTACTTAAATTGAGTGACAAGTGATTTGCCGTAAACCAGCATATAAGCTCTCGCCTCCGCTCCCCGGAGCATTTCTTCAAGACCCGTCTCGTAACGGTTTGATCCAACTATGGAAGTGTCATCCGCAAAGAGCAGAAGGCTCAGATTATCAAGGGCCAAATGCTGGTCATTAATATAAATTAAAAATAGGGTCGGGCCTAAGACAGGGCCCTGTGGAACTCCGCAAACGACGCAAGTGGACTTTTTATTATTACTAATTGTGTATTGCACACGATTTTCAAGATAAGATTTTGTGAGCATACAGCTAGGTTGAGTAAAGTTGTAGTAAGTAAGCTTTTCCACAAGAATGTCCCAGGAAACAGAGTCGAAAACCTTTTTTAAGTCGTAAAAGAGAGCCCCAGCATTATATTTGTCCAGTAAATTTAATATAGCAGAGGTGGTAGACATTTCAGATCTAAAACCGAACTGAAATTTATAAAAGAGGCCGTTGTTTTCAAAGAAATTTACAACTTGAGATTTTATTAATTTTTCTAAGACTTTAGATAATACAGGCACTAAAGCCATGGGTCTGAAGTTGTCCACGTTAGTGTGGTATCACTTTACTAATTTTAAGAACATCCGGATATAAATTTTCTTTGATGCATTGAGCAAAAAGTTCCGTTAACGGGGCAGTGATTACATCAACAACACTTTGTATTAGATATGCATCAAGGCCGAAATGATCACGACAAGACTTGTTTTTGAGATTTACAACAACTTACCTCTATGTAAGTTGGTTCTCTGAATTGGTCAGGTTTAGCTGCTGAATTTATAAAATGAGTATTTAATATGTCTGCATCACTATCACAAGGTTTTTTACCGTCCGATTCTTTGTTTTTGTTGATAATGATAGAATAAGCCTTGTTCCTATTTGGAGACTCCAAAACAAATTTATCATTTGCTTTTTGTTTCGCTTTATCCAGTTGAACGCGGTATTCTTTTTTTGAAATACCTAATTTAGTAGATATTGAATTTAAAACAAAGAAAACTGTTGACTTTGGTGGAAACTTTTTAAATTTTTGAGCCAGAGTATCAAAATGTTTAGTTTAATTTATTTTCAATTGTGTACTTTTTACTTATAAAAAACTTAATTATGTTAATTTTTTTTAATGTCAAAATTTCCATTTCAGTTTTCATGGCAGAATATTGCAAAAACATAAAGAATGAATTTGTTCAATTATAGTTGTTTGACTTGTTCATTATATGTCCATTACAACATTTTTTGGTCATTCTTGAAACTGTTCAGTTGAAGGATCTGTTTATTGCTCATAAAACCTTTTACTCTTAAAATGAGGCAAGCTTTATAGTTTTCAAACACAATTTTTTAGCACTCGGAATATCGATATATTATATGGTTCGAATCTAGTTTACACGAATTATTTAGGGGAGCAGTAAATTAAACAAAAATAGCCTTTGTGATCTACAATCTTCGATAAGAGTGAACATGGAGAAGATGAAAATTTAAAAATATATTCAACTTAAAATTGCTTCAACTGAAGAAGTACAGGAATATTTTTAAAACGATTTTTGGTATTATTCCTTCAAATTGGAGGCCATTTTAACCGGATACTGCATATGTTTTTTGCTCCTTAAAACTCAAAGGATATCAATTTAGAACAATTATTTGTAGAATTTTCTTAACTTAAAATTTTTTGCGCCTGATGTATGTATTTTTTATTGACACTCGAAATTTGGTAGATATTATTTCAAAAGGCAAACTGCGAATAATATAAATCTATCAAATTCTCAGCATCTAAAGAAGATCTACATTTCTGATAGGCATATTTCTTACTTCTATAAATTACACTAGACGTTAGAAGTGTTGTAGCTTGGTTTGTCTATGGTTGTAGCTCTTGGCGGAATCGAAACAAAATTTTTCATTCCCTCTTTGAGCATTTCGCATGAAACAAACCGAATGTGATTGTGTATCTATCACTATGTTAATATGTCTCCTGTAATTATCTACCAGGAATAGTAAACTAGCCAAAATACTTACCGCTACTTCTATTATTAATGAAGCATACATCAGTATAATTGCAGGAAGTTCTTGCATATCCTTCAGCATTTTTCTGGTGTCATTTGTGGAAATTTGTAGAATATTTGCTAAATGAAAAACACTGTTTCTTTTATTTCGTGCCAAACTCCACAGATTTATAGCGGAACCACTTTGAAGTATGGCTTTTTGAAACAATCCTTAAAAATTATTTATTTTATAAGAATGTATACAAGTATAATTTTGCTCTACCTTTAGTTTGTGGAGTTTGCATTAAATAATTGATAGAAACTGCTCCAGCACTTTGTCCAAAAAGCGTCACATTTTGTGGATTTCCCCCAAAGAATGCGATGTTGTCGTGTATCCATTTTAAAGCTAATACTTGGTCCTTTAAACCGGCATTTCCTGGAGCTACTTCGTCTTCGGTTGAATAAAACCCTAGAACATTATTTGTGTTGTAATTATTTGACTCTTTAAATAACGGAATTGTCAGAAGCTTTATGACTGCAATAAAATTCTTATCAATATCTTGCCAAATTACATACCAAATATGCCAGTTCTGTAATTGAAATCGACAAAAACTACATCTTTTTCTAAAATAAGATCTGGACCATAGGATGCGTATGAAGAATCTCCAAGAATAAAAGCTCCTCCATAAAGCCATACCATAACAGGTAAATTTTGCTTTTTGAGCTGGAATAAATTTTAAAATATAAGTGACAGTTATTGAGTTATTGTCTTAATAAATTGAATTTACTGTTGGTGTGTAAACATTCAAATACAAACAATCTTCTTGAACAATACATGTACTTAAATGTATCTGAATGCACATGGGTTTGTCATGAGTTGCTCTCAATATACCATCCCAATGCTTCTTTTCTACTGGAGGCTAAAATTGTAAAACACAACAAGTACATAAATGTTACGTACGATTGAATCAATTTTACCATAAACCGTAAGTCATCAATGGGTGGTTCTGCATACGGTATACCATGGAAAGCATAATAAGTTTTTTTATGTCTTACGGTTTTTGCAATTCTTCCTCGCACTTTACCAGCTTTGGTTTTAATGATAGGTGGACATACCTAATAAAATGATATATTTATGAAAATAACTTTAAAGTTGATTAGGTACTTACCCCAAGGGCTTCACTGAATACGATTAGTAGAAAAAATATTTTAATCCAAAACATTACAGTTAATCCAGAATATATTATATCTTCGCTAATTAAATCAAATAAAACATTATTAGTATCATTATAATTATTATAATACGCAAACTACTTAAAAATACCTGATAATGTTTTTTTATTTTATAAAAGTCATTACAAAATTTATACAAGTAAAATGCAACTTTTACGCGTGAATGAAAAATAATCATATCATTATCGACGATTCAACGAAATTTGTTATTTATATTTTGTATAAGATTGCCTACGTAAAGTCAAATCATCACCTGACTTACCTGTTGCAGATATCGCCACTCTTTTAGTTACAACTTAAATTTAAATAACGTACACATTAATATCTGCTTTAAATAATACCCGCATTGTGTATTGAATGAAATATTGTTATACAAATAAAATACATGTTACCATCATCAGTCAGCCGTTAACGAAATAGATGGATGTACACTTATCTGAGTAGGTACATATCAATATTTTATATTTATGTCTTTTTTATGGATTTTAAATCAAAAATTTAATTGGCGAACGTTTTCAAATCATTAACTTTTAAGTTGTGGTTGATAGTCCATCTTAATGCCTACACTAACCGACAAAAAATTAACTACTTTTTTCAGTTTGGACCTTCTCTACGAAAATTAATTATTTTGACGCATTGAGGTTGTTTCGAATTTTTGAAAATTACGGAAATGTACAGGGTCCGTCAGTTCTGTCATGCTACTATAACTTGGTTAGTTATAGAAATTCTGCAACGACTAAAATTGTCAGAAATGGACTGCTTCATAACCTAAAATTATTACCACTTATCCAAGGTGTATAATTACAAATTAAAAATAAATGAAGTAGAAAATACTTTGATGTAGGTATAACTAACAAGCGGTTTGTTAATTTTTACTAAATTTTCAAACCACTTGGTATTCTAATAAAACCCGAGTGTAAAATTTACGATTAATTTATCAAATCGTAAAGTATATTAATTATTTTTAGTAACAAATTTTCTTAAATATTTACAAATGTAGAAGTTAAAAAAAAACAAAATTTAACGATTCATTAAAATAATTTGTTGCAACAAGATATTTTTGACTTCTTTAATTGCTTCTTCTTTTCTAACCTTAATGAATATGAATTTGTTAATGTACGCAAATCAATTGTTATAACATATTTTTTATGGTTGTTAATTTTCTTTTGAAACCATCTTTAAACTTTTTTCTATACAGACCGAGATATTTTACTACAACATTCCAGAGCTTGTTGACATTTTCTGGCTTTAATTTTATAATAAACATTTGTTTTCTGTACGGTCCTTAATTTTTACTACAAAATGCAATACCTTTGACAAGGGTGGATACAGAATTTTCGAGGGGGGGCTGGAGGAACAAAAACTATTTCATAAGATATAATAAAAACAAAATAGTGATTAGAACATAATTTTTATTATATTTTAGCTTGTCTTTTTTCGCGATATCGATGTCAATGTCGAAGTGAGGATGTAAAAACCCGAGACCAGTCAGCCTTTCTCCGCCTAAAGTGGCACTATCATATTATAGTTCAAGATATATTTAAAAAATTCTTCATTCTTTAGTTCCTAGGGGCGATCGCGTCATACAACCTAAACCTAGTCTAACCTCACAAACTTTATAACTCGAGAAGTCCTCAAAATCTTGAAGTCGAAAAAAGAGCTTATTAAAATAGAAAAGTAGAATAGAACCAGTTATATTTATTGCCATAAAAAAAACTTACATAGCTAGTCACAAAAATAGAGAATGATATAATGTAGTATAGTACAAATACACACAACATAAAGTACACAAACACTATTTTAAAATTTTACAAAGGAGGTATGTACCTGGGTATACAGGGTGCCCGTTTTTCGACCGGCACTATGGGAATCTCGCTTATCTTAAGAGATACAAAGTCGGTTAAATTACGGCAAAGTTGCGCATTCTTACGCTGATCAATAGTTCGAAGAGAAATTTGAACTATTGTTTTAAATTTTGAAGTTATTGTAGAAAAACAAAAAATTGTAATTTTCATTTTTAATTTTTCAATTGAAAACCCATAAAGTTACGTATTTTTAATTAAGACAATCTTAAGGCACTTTTTAACGAGGAATCCGAATATGTCATTGCATTTGCTATGGCGTCTAACATGACAGAGAAACAGTAGTCAACTTTATTTTTACTTATGGTCGCCATATTGGATTTATACATTTTTGAATACACCTTTTTTCCCTGTTTACAATAATGTATCCCACATGATAGTTAAGTTTTATATTTTGGCGGAAATTCCAAATTATTCGTTTTTTCCAAAAGTGCTTTGGAAACAAAATTGTCACTTTTGATTTAAACACTTCTGCTGATTTGTCCACGAAAATGGGATGTTCAAGCTTTCCATAAAGAACCGAAAATATAAGGTATTTTCTATCTATCCATAGAAATTTAGACCAATATGGTTGCGTGTTTGGCGGAAATTTTCATCAACAGAGTAATTTCTAATAATTACATAGGTATAAATCCAATATGGCGTCCATAAGAAAAAATAAAGTTGACTACTGTTTCTCTGCCATCTTAGACGCCATGGCAAATGCAATGACATATTCGGATTCCTCGTAAAAAAGTGTGAATGTTTTAGTTAAAATTACGTAAGTTTATGGGTTTTCAGTTTAAAAATTAAAAACGAAAATTACAATTTCTTGTTTTTCTACAATAACTTCAAAATTAAAAAGGATAGTTCAAATTTCTTTTCGGATTATTGATCAGCGTAAGAATACGCAACTTTGCCCTAATTTAACCGACTTTGTATCTCTTAAGATAAGCGAGATTCCCATAGTGCCGATCGAAAAACGGGCACCCTGTATACGATATAGATATATATTTTTTTCCAGTTTTTTTTTATTATTCTTCTCAATCCACAAAATTATTTCAATTTTAAAATTCCTCAATCGAATAGAAGTTGCACTCGACTATATTTCTCTTTAGCCATTCAATGAACATCTTCTGTGACTTTTATCTACTTAGCGCGCTCCGGTAGCTTATTATAAAATTTTATGCCCCCGTAGCCTACAAATTGCTGAGTGTTTTTCCTTAAATGTAATGGTGTCTGTTTCTGGTGTTGAAACTGTGACAGTCTCCAATTGTTTTATATTTTCAAGGACTCATGCATATAAACAGATGTTAAGGTACCTAAGAATATTTTCTCTTCTAAATGCAGCTCTACAGGATTCTCTGGACTTCATGTTGCACATTAATCTAATTGCTTTCTTTTGCAGGATGAAAACCTTACAGCCTCGTTGGAAGCTCCCCTGATTAAAATTCCATAGGATAACAACCTGTGGACATTGGCGTAGTAAGCAGTCTTCAACGCGTTAGGTGTACAAAGGTTTTTTAGGCGAAGTAGTGAGTATAACGCTTTCGACATTTTCTTGCAAGTTTGTTCAACATGGTCTCTCCAAGTCAGTGCATTGTTTATATGGATGCCCAAGAACCTGGCAGACAATGCTTCCTGTGTCCTTATGAAGGTAATCTCCTCAGTTTTATTTTCATTACATTTCAGCTTGTTCGTTGTAAACCACAAGTTTGCTGTTTTAAGTATTTCTTATGTCCTCTGCTCAGCCTCCAAAATACATTTTATAGTTATCACAAAGTGTCATCGCAATACAAACATGTATGCAGACTACCTTTTGCTTGTGTCTCATTAATATAGATAATAAGCAGAAGAGGGCCCAATATAGAGCCCTGTGGAACTTTATATTGAACATCTTGTCTGGTTGAAAGTCCATTGTTCCAAATTGCATTCTGAATCCTCTATTATTTCGTATAAGGAAGTAAAAATGTACAGGGCGTAATGTGTGAGTATTTAAATCATGTTCGGTTATATAATAGATAGGTACTTAAGTACTTTTGTTCTAAAATGCACACAAAAAAATTGTCAAAAAGTAATATTTGGCGCCGTCTTACCATTATGCCGGCGCCTATGGCAAAGTTACCAGTTTGGAAAGTTAATATGTTTTTAGGAATATCTCAATCAAAATATTCCTGGTCTAGATTAAAACTTCGAAAATCAATGTGTCAAAATCTCGATAATAATTAACATCATGTAATTATAGTCATGCTGTTATACTTTAAAAATAAAATATTTTATGGAAAGCAATTTGTAATAAATATAATTTTTCTCATACCTGCACGAAAATGGCCACTTTATTAGCGTGAAATGCGGGTAGAAAGTCGCCTTTTTAGGATAGTCGCGGAAAATAAGGAGTGCGGTAACATTTCTCACTTGGGTAGCCATTCCCTCTCTGATATGCGGGAGTTATTTGTGTTTGTTTATGGTTGTCAAGGTGATTTTCGAGGAATTGATTCTGCCTCGTGTTCTTGCAATTTTCACACTCGTCAGAACCTTTTAATTCCTACCTTGTTGCGTAAACTACTATAGCTCATATACAAATACCGACACCAATCTGATGGAAAGGTGACCAACCTATCGTATTAATCATATTCATGTCAAAAAATCAGGAAGTTAAATTAATAAGTTAAAGACAAATTTTATTTATAAACGATTTTATATACCTACAAAGAATTTGTTTGAAAACATTTAATTATATTTAAAACATATAATTTTTAATTCTTCTATTCAACTGATCAATAAGTATCATATGGCGGGTTACCAAATTGCTCATATAATAGATCCCAAAATGCAATATCTTCCTTGCTGGGATCAACACCAACAACCAAATCATCTCCAATATCAAGAAAATGTTGTGTTTGAGGTGACACTGCCTGCCATGTAATATTTTGCAGCACTATATCTTCAGTAGGAGTTGGATTCCTAAAATTAATTTTTAAGTACAAACTCTTAGGGCAAAAGTGCGATATCTTACGATGTTTTAGCAAAGTTGGTCCACATTCTTACCATACGTTCTTTTTCTTTAATATCACGCTCAGTCACCAATACGGTATTTCCTCGCCTAAACAATAGTTCCAATTCTAATGTATGGCCAATTCCTACAAATATTAGAAGTGTCAAACATAACTAGTGAATCTAACCCCAGGTAACCTACCTGATACGTTATTATGTGCAGAAGCGTTATCTCTGTATGAAAAACGATATAAATATACAGGGGCAAAGTTTGATTGTAACTTTGCTAATTCATTTGTAGGTCTTACAAATTGATCATCACTAATAAACTGAAATATATGTGAGTTAATAAAATGTAGATGTTATAGGTATTATGATTAAAACCTTTAATATGGTTTCATCTGGGGCGAGTATAATATTTTCCATATTGTAATGTTGTTCAATTAACTGTCCGATTTTATTGAAATTCGTTTCGTTCTTAATATTCATGTCAACTGGAGAAAGTCTTGAATTGTTCAGTGCGTAGCTGACCAAATAAAGACGAATAAGAGGCATTGCTACAAAATTCAATGTGATGACACTTTTTACATATCAAAAAATTATTATACCTACCTAAATAAAAATATCCAGCTTCCAGTGAATTATATCCCATTATTGTTGGTATTTTATGAAAATCACCGTTTTTGAAATTTTCATGACTCTTGCTAGTTATGATGGCCAAACTGTTGTCAGGTTCAAGTGATGGAGAAAATAATAAGCCATCAAGAGGATTTTGAATAGCCATAATCTTAAAAAAATATTTTTATGCAGGTTTCAAATAATTCAATTATAAATATAAACTCAAATGAAAGTTTCAAAAATTATCGATGGACCAGACATGCTTGGCTATTTTAAAAAGTCTTAATATTGTTCGAATTTTAATTATCTAACTATTCAATCAAAATCGAGAAATTTCACCTAGAACACTATGTTGGTAAAATACCTATTTATAACTAAAGCATACATATATTAGATTAAACATCAAAATACTTACAGAAGCTTCTGTTACCAATGAACTATACATTACTTCTTTAGAATCGATTTTTTGCATTTCTTTCAGCAAAACTTTTGAGTCTGTTGTATTTATTCCAAGAAGTAAGCCAGTTTTAAAAGTTGAATCTCTTTTATTTCTTGCCAATGCCCACAAATTTAGAGCAGTTCCACTTTCCAATATAGCTCTATGAAAAAGTCCTAAATAGAAGTATGTAAATATTTAAGTTAGTTGATTTGTAAAAGGCAAAAACAAATATATTTTATTAGAATGATATGAAAATAAAACCAGTAGATTTTTTATCTAAATATGTACCTTTAGATGATGGAGATTGCATTAGGTAACTTATGGAAGCTGCTCCAGCACTCTCTCCAAAAGCAGTTATATTTTCTGGGTCGCCTCCAAAAATTGCAATATTTTCTTTAACCCATTTTAAGGCCAAAAGTTGATCCTTCAATCCTGCATTACCAGGCGCTACATCATCTTCCGTAGAGTAAAATCCTAGAAAACAAATATGTTAACTAAACTTAAGAGGTTGAGTACTGAACATGCCTAATTCCATTTAAATAATTCAGATTTAAAAAATCTTTATCTACTTATTTGAATTGTTTTCGTTTGTTATTGTTATAAGTAGCCAAAGCCAGGCATTAATTAGATTAAAGAATCCTTTATTGCCCGTGATATGATTGATTGACATTACACAAATATTTCTTTAATGTTTCGGTCAGGTTCATTAAAAAATAAAAACATGCCATAATATTTTAATTCACGCTAATTATATTCCTTATTTAAGTAATTAAGTACCTATAGGTACCCAAGAAGCTTACTGCCAGATCCTGCGAGGAATTTCTCATAATTTGCCTCATGTTTCACGTTTTTAAAATATTCCTCAAAATAATTCATGCAAGAATATACAGAAAATGCGAAGAAACATCAGAGAATGGCAATTTAGATTCCAAAATGGCCTGAGCACACGAGGAGGCTTTGTTTACACGACCCAAGTTGTAGTACAACGGTATAGAGACACGAATAGTGATATATCTATGTGCTCTCTGTATTACGCAAAGGCCTTCGATAGATGTCAGCAAAGTAAAATTAAATACATCAAGGTGGATGAAAACGACATTACAATTATCACCAATCTTTTCTGTGGTCAAATGACAAAAATACGATTGGGGGATCCACTATCATAACACATCGACATCAGAAGGGTAGTACGATAAGGCTGCGTGATTTCTCTACTTTTATTTAATCTCTATTCGGAGGGTATGATTTACAAAGGCTCTAGAAGACATTGCGCAAGGGATCAATGTTCATGGGGAAATCATCACTAACATTCGTTATGCCAACGACACCGTTCTGACATCAGATAGTTTAGCAGGCCTGCAAGACATGCTCGATAAGGTTAAATTTATGGTGATCAGTAAATCCCCAATTTAGGTTGGACAACTGACCGTTACCAATCAAACTGTCGAAAAAGGAGCCACATTCACGTATTTGAGCTGCACACTTAATGTTAATGATCAATGGGACCACTCAAAGGAAATCAAATGCAGAATTGAAAAGGCCAGAGCAGCATTCGTCCAAATGAAATCATTACTCTGTGTGAACGAGGTAACTCATGGCGTTTACCCTTAGAACTGAGGGTGCCCTGCCCCATCCTAGAATTCTGTGCAACGGATGTGGTCCTCTTTTTGCAAACATGAGCTAGAGGACCCGCGAAAGCGACCTCGACGAGGACTTATAAGAAGCGTTTCAGAGGTAACTTTGATAACATAAGGAGAGACACGGTCGAGAGACTCGGTCTCGAAAAAGGGCTAGTGGGCCAGACCTCATGACGGCAGCCCAAAAAAGCTGCTTGACCCGCCCTATCCTCACGGTGCCACACGACATCAATATGACACAGAAAATTAAAATGTTTCCAACACGACTCTATTCACACGAGACGACGTAGGTGCCAATTAGAAAGATGTCAAGTGAAGAAGACCTATTATCTAGTAAACATGAAGAAGACATACTTATGTACCTATTTTTGCAAAAACGGAGAAGAAAAATATTGAGTGTCCAGATAAGAAAAATATGAATGGGTGCATCCGTATATCGTAAGGAACAAAATGAGAAGACTGTTTGTAGGCATATCAGTGAAAGAATTATACAAACATGGAAATTTTTCGAGTTCAGTAGCGATTTTTAAGTTAATATCTCGTTCAGCGACCATTTTCACTGATAATTAACCCAAAGAACGTGAAATATCGCGCAACATGTTAACCTGCAACATGTATCCCCGTTATCGTATCGCTTCCATGTCGTACCGCGCCGTGTGAATCCCTGCATTAAAAAATATGGAGGCAACATTCGAACGACATATCGTATGCATGTCGTGTGGCACCGTGACGATAGGGCCTTAGTCTGACACTCAAAAAACGGATATCTTGTTACGTACTGTCGACGCCAGCCAAATTTGAACGGTTAATTTTTCTGTTGTAACTTCCAGTAATTTCATAGGCGTACTGTAATGTGTCAGATTTGGCACATTGCAAAAATTAATCTGTCATCAAAAAATTCCATAAATTTGCCGAAAAATATGCCACGACATTTAACAGAAGCCGAAAAAGCAAGGGCCATAGCCAAGTTAGAAGAAAACTGGACATTAAATGAAGTGGCAGCTGATTTAAACGTGTCTAAAGGCTGCATATTTTATGTTTGGAAAGATGGCAAGAAGAACTGAGATTTCAAAGGCCAGCGAGACAGGGTATCCGAAGGATCTCTAATGGGGTTGAAGACAATGCGTTAATTGAATATCTTAACCAGAATCCTTTTGACAGCGCTATAAGAGCTAGAGAAGAAATACACATTCCAGGATCTCCTAGGACAGCACAGAGACGTCTCAAAGGGTCTCATTTAAAGAACGGCGTTGCCGCACGCAAAGTATTCTTGTCTGCTGAACACAAACAGAGAGGAGTACAATTTGCAAATCATTATTTGAACATTGATGAGGAATTTTGGAACACCGTTGTATTTTCTGATGAAAAGACTTTCCAGTCCTGTAATAGCGGAAGACTACGAGTATATCGACACTCTGCTAAAAAAATTATTAAAATGAACTTCAAAGAAAAATAAAATTGAAGAATTATTATATAAAATAGTGATTGTTTATATTTTTACTGTAGTAATACACCACTGGCGAAAGCCGTTTTTAATCTAGTAAAAATCGCAACAAATTGCCCTGGTAACAGAAATTCGTTCAAATTTGGTTGGCGCCGACGTACACTCCACTCTCTTGTATAGTGTGAAAGCTTGGACCTTGTTAAAGGACACAGAAAGATGATTTACAAGCTGTCGAAATGTGTGTAGGTATATCGGCGTATATTCAAGATTTCGTGGGTAGAAAAAATAACGAACGAAGATGTCTTCTGTAGGATGGATTGCAAACCTGAGATTTTGTTTCATGTGAAACGGCGAAAACTTGGATAGTTGGGGCACCTCATGAGGAATAACAACTAATACCGTCTGTAACAAAATATCGTACAAAGCAAGGTGGAAGGTCGCAGAGGTTCAGGGAGAAGAAAAATATCCTCGCTAGCAAACCTAAGGAACATCATCCACCGAACTCTTCCGCTGCGCAGCGAATAAAATAACTATTGCTATAATGATAGCCAACATCCGGAACAGTTAAGGCAGAAGAAGAGGAATAATTTGGTTCGAAATCTTTTTCAATTACTCTCACATATTACATTACATTTTGAAGTGCCCAGGTAAAATTTATATAATTTCAGAATTCAATACTTAGGTAGGTACCAAAATATTTTTGGCTTTCTTTTGGACAAACTATAGTTATTAAAATTAGATAAAATCTGTTCACTAAATGCAGTAGAAGTTATTAAGGTCAAATAATACTGTGAAAAATATATCGGTTTTAATTTTACTATGTGAAATTAATTTGAATTCATATTAATAAAATATCGGATGTGAACAGCGCATGATTATTGGCTACTACTTCATTCCAAAGATCAGAGCTCTATCCGTATCGTATAAGAAAGTTATGTGTTGGACATATCAGATATTTTTAGTCTAATTTGACTGGGGCCTACAAGTTGAAAGACTATCTTCTATGATGGATTTGTGTTTTATCCCTAATGTAATAATCTAGAAAAATATTCTGCGCGAAATAAAGAGAGTAAACCACGAAATTCGGAAAAGATACTAATCTATCCCGGTCTTTATACCTGATAAAGGGATTCATGTAAACTTTTCTAATAAAGAAAATTTCAAGAATGTTTAGCGAGCGCAAAGGCATAACTGAAGTAATTACAGTGGAGATCGAACTCATAGCAAAAAAAAAGATTTCATCATGAAATATCAAAGGGCTAGTTGTGGACATTGTCATCAGAGTTTGCAAAAAAATTATATGAGGCAGAACCTTTCTCAATCGATTCGAACCATTAAAAATGTACAAAACAAATATGCAAAATCAGACAATATTTTTTATAATTATGTAGACGACTTTAATTTGACGGACTTTTTTCAGAAAATTGTTGTTTTGAAAAAGCGGACTGTTAGTATTTGGCAATATCCAGAATATTTAGGTGCCTTCTCAGAAAATAGATGAGCAAGACCTACAGGCGATGGTTTTTCCAATCTTTGAATTACATTTAGAATAGATGCCATTACCAAAGATATCAGCAAATTGTGAGCAAAATTTTAGCAAATTATATTATGGAACAAGAAAGGTTATCAAGTCTCGCTATTCTGGTGATTGAAAGAAGTAGAATATTAATTCGACTTAGCCTTGATGGAAGATATCATAGAAATAGAGCGCGTGAAATAAAATGTTGTGTTTTCTTATTTGTCACATCCAAAATGATTTGGTATGTACAAATCAATAACATTAAAAATGTTCAATAGGTTTGAATATATTAAGTACGAGTGAAAGCAATTTTATGTTTTTACGTTTGCATCCCATTTTTTATTCCAGAAAATATAGTTGCATAAAAGATTACCTTCGAATTTTTGTTATGGAAACGCCAAAAAATTCGTGTTTCCTTTAATTCGAAGTCGAATTCGCGAGTTTGTGTCAATAAATAATAATAAAACAACCGCTTTATAAAACATTATTGAAAAAACATACCAAACATTCCCATTCGATAGTTAAAGCTGACGAAAACTACATCTTTATCCAAAAAGTAGTCGGGTCCATAGGATGAATATGAAGAATCTCCAAGAATAAACGCTCCTCCATATATAAATACCATAACAGGTAATTTTGACTGGTTTAACTAAAACGATTATAACAGTATTACAGAAACTTTAAAATGTACTTTTGAAACATACTGATGGAGTATAAACGTTAATATATAAACAATCTTCTGTAACAGTATAAGATCCCCTATAAAGTTGAACACAAACTGCTTTATCGCTTGATGCGTCCAGAATTCCATCCCAGTTTTTTGGTTCAATGGGAGGCTGAAAGTTTAATAGGTGAAAATGTTTAATCAACAGAAACATTGGTGCTAATTTTACCAAAAATCGCAACTCTGAGAGCGGTGGTTCTGCGTAGGGAATCCCACGAAAAGCGTAGTATTGAGTATGTTCTATAAAAGTTTCTTCAAAACTGCCTTTTATCATACCATTTTTAATTTTTACAACTAGGTCTTCCTAATTAAAAAAATATTGTGAATGTAGGTACAATAAAATAAAAATATATGAAACTTACTCCAATTGCAAACGTTATTGTACTTGTAAGCACTAACACAAATGTTTTGGAAAGCATCATATTTAATGGTTATTTCAGATTTTACACTTTCATAAAATTGCAATATTGCAATAAGAATGTCATACACCTACATTATATTTATAGAAGACCCAAGTGCGCAAAATATTTGATTGATTATTTCTAAATTATCGTACCAAATCTCTTGTAAATCGTATCCTAAAAGTACTCATATGCGATTAAATAACGCAGATCATCTTAATCATATAATTCTTTTAATACATCTATAGATTTTGCTGTCATTTAAACTTGTTTACAGATTTTTACTTTACCTTTGGTACAGCTTCTACATTAATTACATTTTAATACTTTATTTTTGTATCACAATAAACAATACTTTTTGAGTGCAAAATCCTACCTAATTATTTTATTATTTATAGTAATTTGTCGATGATAGAGAGATATTTATCAAACAACAGCATTATTAATCAGTTTTTGGAATTTTTTATCATGAGAAGTTCAACCTGACATTTTCGAATATTTTGAAAATTCAACTCATGATATTTTTTATTTAACCATTAGATTATATCTACATCAGATTTGACTTAGGGACTTGGCTTAGTGAAGATCGCATTGTTATTTTAATTATGAAATAGGTACATATACAGGGTGTCCCTTAAAGGTGTACCGTAAATTTAGATACAGATTCTGCGATGAAAAACAAGAATAAAAGTTCAAATAAACATATGGGCTCCGATACCTTCTAAGGAAGCCGTTGAACATTTTATAATTGGCATTTATTACACAACACTTCAAGTTATAAAATAGTACAGTAAAATTATTCGAAAATCATACGTGAAAGGTCGGAATCATCCGGAACCGGATCAAGTTTTATGGGTTGTTAGGGGACCTGAAGTTAAGTAATTTCCCAAGTTTGCGACCTCCAACTCCTTGCGGATTTTCCAACATCTTGATTTTTAGGGTTGATTTGTGGTTTTTTGTATTTTTCGGACTTATATTTGATATTAGCAAAAAACGTGTCAATACGTTTTTTGTAGAGAATAAAAATCCCCACAAAATGATGTAATATAATCGTATAAAAATTCTCATCAGTAAACAAATTATGGTAGTTTAAACATCCAACAAGTGGGATTTAAAAGTTTTTTATTTTTTTATTTCGGTATTCGTCCATATTAAATAAAAATAGTTCAAACAAAAGTTGTAAAGCGTAAAACTCCCTATACTATTTGTTTAAACAATTTTCTTTCTGTGTCAATACTTTTTGCGCTACAGTGAGTGGGAACTGAAACGAGGCATTCGCCCTTGTCGCATCGCGCTAAAATCTAACGCCTTTTTATGTGTTTATTTTCAAATATTTGTTACTAAATAAATTTGTAATTTATTATGTAGAATATTTATCGAATATATTGTATACAGGGTGTTCGCGAGAAGTGGCTCACTATTGCTAACTTTGTTATTATTGGAGCTACAAAGTCGGTTAAATTAGCAAACTAGTAGCATTTTTTCCGCTGATTACAATGGTGAAAACAGGAAAACAATTGACCATCTGGTTTTCGAGATATTCACAAAAATAACATTTTTTTAAATGGAACACCCTATATATTTTTGCAGAAAACGAGGACAAATTAAATTCTGTACAAAGAATGTTCTTATGCTTTTTTGACAATTATTTAAAATAAGCGAGTTATTTTGAAAAAAAGTTTTCAAAGTCTTAATATCAAGTAGCCATGAAAATTATAATTTTGTAAATTTTCAATATTTTCGTAATTCTTTCAAGTATTTTTCAACTTGCTAAAATTCAAAATTATGATTGTTTCGTTTTAATAAATTACTATTCCGCTTTATGGCTACTTGATTTTAAAGAATTGCAAACTTTTTTTCTCGAAAAACGAAAACCCAGATAGGTTTTCGTTTTTCGAGATACATATTCACAAAAATAACATTTTTTAAATGGAACACCTTGCATATTTTTGCAAAAATCGATGATAAATCAAATTCTGTACAAAAAATGTCCTTATCTTTTTTGATAATTATTTAAAATAAGCTAGTTATTTCGAAAAAAAATTGCAATTCTTTAAAATCATCAAGTAGCCACGAAACGGAATAATTGTAATTTATTTTAACCAAACAATCATAATTTTAAATTTAAGCAAGTTGAAAAAAACTTTAAAGGAATTATTGAAAATTTTCAAAATTATATTTTATGACTATTTTATTAAAACTTTGTAAACTTTTTTTCAAAATAACTCGCTTATTTTAAATAATTATCAAAAAAGATAAGAACATTTTTTGTACAGAATTTAATTTGTCATCGAATTTTGTAAAAAAAAATACAGGGTGCTCCATTTAAAAAAATATATTTTTTGTGAATATTTCGAATACCAGATGGTCAATTGTTTCTCTGTTTTCACCATTCTAATCAGCGGAAAAAATGCTACTAGTTTGCTAATTTAATCGACTTTGTAGCTCCAATAATAACAAAGTTAGCAATAGTGAGCCACTTCGCGCGAACACCCTGTATACCATATATTCGATAAATATTGTACATAACAAATAAAAAATTTATTTAGGAACAAATATTTAAAAATTAACGCCTAAAAAGGCGTTAGATTTTAGCGCGATACGGCAATCGCGAACGCCTCATTTCAGTTCCCGCGAACCTTTCACTCACTGTAGCGCAAAAAGTATTGACACAGGAAGAAAATTGTTTAAACAAAAACTATAGGGAGTTTTACGCTTTACAAATTTTGCTTGAACTCTTTTTATTTAATATGGACGATTACCGAAATAAAAAATAAAAAACTTTTAAATCCCACTTGTTGGATTTTTAAACTACCATAATTTGTTTACTGATGAGAATTTGTATACGATTATATTACATCATTTTATGGGGATTTTTATTCTCTACAAAAAACGTATTGACACTTTTTTTGCTAATATCAAATATAAGTCCGAAAAATACAAATCAACCCTAAAAATCAAGACGGGGAAAATCCGCAAGGAGTTGGAGGTCGCAATCTTGGGAAATTACTTAACTTCAGGTCCCCTAACAACTCCTAAAATTTGATCCTGTTCCGGACGATTCCAATCTCAAAAGATAATTTTACTGTACTAAAAATAGAGATTGATTTTGAAAGTATCGCAGTCCGACCATCTTCTTCTAATCCATTTTTGAGGTTAATTTTTTGTGCCAAAGATATTCAATATAAATGGCAATCATAAAATGTTCAATATCTTCCTTAGGTGGCGTCGGAGCCCATTTCTATACATTTAAAAGACACCCTGTATAAAAAATAATAATCATTAAATAACAAACTTCGAAAAGTATTAGCATAATACGTTTTACTTTTAAGAACTTTGTACTCGAAATCTAGATAAAAATCTGATAAAAGATTTATGGTATTTAATAAATATTATTGGATTATAGTGTTAGTTTCTATTATTATACGTATTAATGTATTATGAATTATGATATTATTTACAAATGACAAGTAAGTATTTTCATAAAAGGAATGAAATACAGCTTTACTGTTAAGAGAAACTCTTTTAACTTCTATTAATTTATGGAATACATGTTTTATTGAATTTAATAAAAATGGAAGATATAACAATAAATTAAAAACATTCGGATGTATAATTTATAATTTTACCTGAACTCGTCAAGAAAGTCAAACTTTCAAGGCTATTTTGGTTCAAGAAAATTGATCATTGCAAGACTAGTACTGTAATATTTTACATGACGGTCATTACACTACTACTTTTAAAAATAATACTGTAATGACCGCCATGTAAAATTTTACAGTACTAGTCTTGCAATAATCAATTTTCTTGAATCAAAATAGTCTTGAGAGTTTGACTTTCTTAAAGGTTTCAGGTAAAATATTATACATCCCAAGTAACCATTTGTTATTTATAGAGGTTTGGTTTGCACAACGTTTGCAAATCTATTTTATAAAACTGTGAAGTTTTAAATTAAGTGCTGACAACAGCTACAAAGCTCTATAACAAACCTCTTATAAGAAGAAAAGGGCGCATCTTTTTAGGGTTGCGGCAACCAATTTATAAGGTTTTCTTAAAACTAACTAGTCTTATTGTAAATAGTGTTGCCAGTACGTTTAAATCCGTTATAAAACCGTTCCTAAGTGTTGATTTAAAACTATATTTCTATTCTTAGGTGTTGTTTAAGGGCTGCGATTACTTTAATAAAACCTTTGTAAAAATCTGTTATAAACAAAATAATCTTAAACTTACTAATCTGAGAAACTATTTACTCTGTAATTTATAAATGAAAAGAGACGGCATATAAAGTGCTGAATATGATGATAATATCATGGTTGTCTTCTGTTTCACAAAAGTTAACGGCTAGTCTATATTCTGCACTATAAATTATAACGTAATTGTATTGTATCTTGTAAATGACGCAGGCAAATGGTTATTTTAGGCAAATGGCTTTATGATAGAAGCCGTTAACTTTATATTATTTTACCCTTCCTCTTCTTGGGCAAGGGTAAATTTACTTTATTTTGTTGGACAAATTGTAGTTTTTAAAAATAAAGTAAAATTACCCTTGCCCAAGAAGGAGAAGGGTAAAATATTATAAAGTAACAGTTTCTATCATAAAGTCATTTGCCTAGGCAAATGCTATTTGTCTAAAATAACCATTTGCCTGCGACATAAATATTGCAAAGTCAAAATTGCAAACGCATGAAATTTTACTGTAAATACCTATATGTAGATATAGAATGAGAAAAATCGAAAAAACACAACGCGCCATCATAATTTAACAAAATTATGATTTGCAATTCACACTTTTTAATCGTTAAATCGTAATTTTTATATGTATATATTTTTTGGTAGAAAATACTTAAAACGTCTTTTAACCTATCCAATAAATGAAGTTTATTTTCAAACGGCGTATAACATGGTGTTATAAGACTGAGTAGGCAAGGTATAAGTTTCATTTCTATGACACCACTTTTGAGCGGCGTATAAGTAGGACTTATACTCCGGCGGAGTATAAGTTATATCATTATCTGCAAAAATGTATGACAGTTGCATGACAGTTGCAAAATTATTTATTAAATTGATTGTCATATTACGATTAGAATGATTCCATTTGAAAATAAAATATTGTATTTTATTCGGAGTATAAGCACTTTTATGTGACTCCGTATGGAGTTAATTCTCCTCGCTCCGCTCGGCGCTTACACCTCCATACTTCGTCACATAAAAGTTTCGCTTATACTCCTAATAAAATAATAGTTATTTATATTATAAGTGGGATATGAACATCATTAACATAAGTGTCTGGAAATTGCAGAACGAGTCGTAGACGAGTTCTGTAATCAGACGAATATGTTAATGTGTGTATATCCCACGTGTAATATACAAGATTTTATCTTCTACCGTCCAAATAATTAAAAATGAATTTTGAATTTATCTCCAGCGACATTGCTCAGTAGTTGTTGTCAAGTTGTCGTACTGGACTACCTAACCTAAGTTGTGTAAAAACTAGCCAGCGCTACACAACAATGAATTTGAATCATAAATTTTCAAATAATTAAACAATTTATACACCAAAAAATCTGGGACGTAGACCGTGTTATATTTATTATTAAAATATAAAACTAATTTATTAAAAAATAAAACTACAAATTTTTTCAGTTATCTAACGTGAAGTTAGGGTTTTTTCTAAGTAGATACGCTATTATAAAATTCTCCAGGTTTCAAAAAATCAAACTTAAGAGTATGAAGTGTCATTACTCAATGTTAATCACAAATTTTAAAGAATTAAACAATATATATTATATTATAATTAGACATTTACAAATATAAACTTTCCTATAAAGATACTAAATTGTAAAAATTGTGTTATAAATACTTGTAAGAAAGAATTTTCTTGTTGAAATTTCAGTGTGGTAATGATTTCTTTAAAACACATGTTGCGTAATAATCTGACTTACCTTACTCAAATTAATGTCAAATCAAGGCTATTATGAAATGGTAGTAGATAAATATCTATTATTTATTTATTTTCAAGCAAAAATAATCTGTAAATTTTAATTTTATTGGAAAGTTGTATAATATATGGGCAGCTAGCATAATAGTAATATACATAAGAAAAAGAATATGTTCTTAAGGGCTACATGGGCGATAAAATATGTTATATTTATTTTTGAAAAAAATATTTATATATGAAAAATGGCGTCTTAATGTTTAAGACTTTTTGGTAACTTTTACAGTTTCAAGAAAACCATTTTCTCCTAATAATGATCTAGACAAATCATTTTTGAGATTTAGAAAACTGAATTGTTGTACATAAAGCCGGCTTAAGTATATATTACTATCATTAAAACGTATATGCAGTTTTTATGACTAAATAGCTGTATACAAACTTCTTAAAAATCATTTTAGATTTGAAACGGTTTTATACTAGACTAGCAATTTTATTATAAAACCATATGATGTATCACACATCCTTAATAAAGCTAGTAAAAAGCTAACCTATTAAGAGTATTAAGGTAATAAGGTAGTTATGGTCGCAGTTGGTGTCGATGTTTAAAAGCTTTATTATTCTCCACAACTTAATCATAATCTTCATCATCGTACTCTAGTTCGGTTGTCCAATTATTTGCTATTTCGATTGCTTCATCATCATAATTGTTTGCAAAATCATCTGAGATTTCTGGGACAGATGTTACATTTTCATAAGTAATATTGTGATGTATTTCTTGCCTTTGATTTATCACTAAAGGCGAATGTACTTGCTTCTACTTGAATTTGAGTATTTGTTAGTGTTGGTAAAGTTGGAACTGCTGATGTCAACTTACTTATTGGCACAGGTGTTGAATTTTTAATTTGCAAAAAGTTCTTTTTTGTGATTCTTCGAAAATATCCACTTCTCTTTACTTTTTTCCAATCTTTTGTTATAAAGCGCTTGAATCACCAAATGGTGTAGTGCAGCTTATGTATTTTTCTTTAATTTTTAGTAAATCAGTTTTGTGTTGGTGAAAACTATTTTAATTTGTAAAAGTTGTATCAGGGTTTTATATATTTTTTATAGAAACTACTTATTTGATAGTTATATTAAAGTTTTTTTCAACACTCTTTAGTTCTTGGAACAAATAAGCCTTAAAACTTTTTTTTTAAACTGTCTTTACAGCCTTGTTTTAAAACCTTTATACAACCGCACCTTTAGTTCTATAATGGTTTTAATTGGTAGTGTTCTAAGTTCCTATAACACCATTATAAATATAAATTGCTTTTTAAAACAAAATAGTTTTAAGCTGGTGGTAATGGAAACTGTCTTACCTAGTTTAAAACCAAAGAGCTTTTCGTGCTAAATGGTTTTATTGTCAGGTATCAGAAATGTTTTTGACTCCTTGGGATAAAGCTAGTTAGTTTATATAGCATATTAGTCTTATGAACAACCTTTATAGGTGTATTTAGAAATCTTGCAACTGTTATAAATTAATTATAAAATAAAGTTGCAGATTGCTGGTTTTAAATTGTTACTTGGGATAGTACGTCATGAAAAATATTATTCCAGGACTCGAAAGGTTTACGGCCTCGTACTCTCAATAATGCGCCTCTTCGTCCTGTAATAGATAATTTTCATGACTTGATATGTAAATAACTATTAGTATACTGAATCATTTATTGGGTCTTGAAATTTTTTCACTACGATTAATAACTATGAGATATGAAAGATCCAGTCGCCAGGTGGACATCCACACCCTGTATTAGATTTAAAATGGTTTTGAAACATAATGTTATTAAATAAATTAAAAATAAATAATATCCTTTTCAAGATAAGGTCTAGGCTTAAAACATACTATTATTATTATTTATTGTTGAAACTTCTACTCTACTATAAAATGATTTTTGGATGACGAATCTACGTGAATGTGTAATATATGCTAATACTTGTATCTTAGGCGTTAATCAATTCTGTTTCAATTTACGAGAAGAACAGAAGAATATGTTCTTATTTTTTCCTACCTATTGGTCGATACATTATTATGTTATATTTAGTGGGAAACTTTTGAACACCAACTCTATTGAAATGAACAGCTACAGAATTCCAATGGTATTTTTTATTGTATATTTCAAAATATTATCAGTAAATCAAATTCTAATGGTTTGCAGAAAATTGAACATTTAAGCATTTAAAAGGAATATGTATTTTGTTTTAGGAAAGATTACTATCTTTAAATTAATAAGTATCATATGGAGGGTTCCCATATTTAACATATAAATCCTTCCAAAACTGCATTCTGTCTTTGTCAGGATCTGTCCCAACTATCAAATCATCACCAATATCCAAATACTTTTGTTTATCAACGGTAACAGATTCCCAAATTACATTTTGTAACACAGTATCGTTCGAAGGTGTGGGATTCCTAAAACCAAATAAGTAAATTTTTGTAAGAAATATGCAATAACACTTACGAGGTTTTAGCAAAATTTGTCCACAATTTTATCAGCCTTTCACTAGTTAACCAATCACGGTCAGTTTGAATACATCCAGCATGACAGTTGTACATCAAATCCATTTCATCTCCGTGTGCCGCGCCTGTAAGAATGAGCGGTCATCAAAAAAGAAATAGAAATGAATCATTAAAACTGAACCTGGATATTTATGATGATTTGATATATTAGATAGATACGAGTAACGGTACAAATAAACAGGGGTGAACTTCGATTGTAGATTAGCTACTTTGTTTATAGCTCGTATGAATAGATCATCACTTATAAACTGCAAAAAGCATAGTGATTATGGTGATAGGTTGATTCGGTAGATGAAAAATTAGAAGATGTGCTCAACTTCACAACCTACCTTTTCCAAATCTTCATCTAATGAAAGCATAACTGAATCTATTTTGTAATTTTTACTAATAAGATTTCCAACATGTTCTTTAAGGGTGGTGTTGGAGACATTCATATCAATCGGAGAAAATCTTGACATGTCAATAATATAGGAAATTTGGTACAGTCTTACAAATGCTAGCCGGTTAATATCTGAAATAAAATTAATAAACGAAATTGGTATAATGATTTTGCATATCATAACACATCAAGAAATCAACTGCAAGGTTCCTTATTTCTAGGTAAAATTTGATGAGGTCTTAAATTTCTGCTTCACTATTTCTGCTCTTCAACCTATGTACACTTGACACGGTATTCCACATTCTCAATCTGTCTAACGTTATACGAGTAGTACTCGAAAAAATACAATGGTCCATATTAAGTAACCATAATTATCTAGATAATTAAGCTGCTAATTTTAGCAATGCCAATTATTCATATTGTTCTATTATGACAACTCTAAAGTAATAGTAAATAGGTAGGATAATGCAGGCCATTATATCTACCTGAAAGAAATCCAAGAAATTCGTTGGCATTATAGCCTATTATACTAGGCACATGATGAAAGTTTCCATTTTCCATTTTAACATAACTTTTATTTGTAATGATTGCCAAATCATTTTCGGGTTCTATTGTTGGCGAAAACAGTAAGTTATCAAGAGGATTGTTTAAACCCATAATCTACAAGAATATGCTTATATTTAATACAAATTTACTTTGGACCATATGATGTTTGGTTTACCACCAGATCTGTAATCAGGGAACCATAAAGTAAATCATTAACATCTTTCTTTTGCATTTCCTGAAGAAGAATACTTGAGTCATTTGTATTAATTCCTAGAAATTGACCAAGTGTGAATACGGATTCTCTTTTGTTTCTACTGAGTGACCAAATATTTAAAGATGAACCACTTTGTAGAATTGTTCTTTGAAAGAGTCCTAAAAAATGGGAACAATAACTGTGTAAGGAACAAATTTAATTATAATCAAAAACCATATAAATATCGGGTTAAGTAGATATAAAAGTAGAATAAATGATGAGGTAATAAAAACCTTTAGTCACTGGCGTCTGCATTAGATAGCTAACGGAGGCTGCTCCAGCACTTTGCCCAAATAACGTAACACTTTCTGGATTTCCTCCAAAGAATGCTATATTTTCTTGAACCCATTTTAAAGCAAGTACTTGATCTTTTAATCCAGCATTACCGGGAGCTACTTGATCCTCTGTAGAATAAAAACCAAATATTCCTACGCGATAGTTAAAAGAAACAAAAATTACATTTTGTTCCAAGAAATAATCGGGGGCTAATTCAATGTATATAGATGATCCTGAGACAAAAGCTCCTCCATATACAAAAACCATGACGGGTAAATCGGATCCGTTTAACTAGAATAATTATGGAGATTCTTATAGATAATATAAAATTATCGATATTCAAGCAAGTTAAATTCCAACATATCCAAATTAGGAATGATATTGTAGGAAATGTTGAAGAAAAATACTTACGTTAGGTGTATATACGTTTATATACAAGCAATCTTCTTCTATGGTCATACTTAATAAATTAGAACCTAATTGAGCGCATGTTTTTCTATCTTGAGTTGTGTCGATAATTTCGTCCCAATTTGCTTTTGGTACGGGAGGCTATAAAACTATATCGCTTATAAAACGCACCAAGCATTATTTTTTTACTTACAAGAAATCGTAAATTCTGAATTGGTGGTTGTGCATATGGAATACCTTGGAAAGCGTAGTACGTATTGTTTTGTATAGCAGTTTGACCTATTCTACCAATAATTCCTCCATTTTTTATTTGTACTATGGGTCCATTTTGTTGAAATAAGTTTGATGAAGAATTATGGATCGTTGTCGTTTTTAAAACACTTTTTCCAAATGAAAGATTTATAATGATGCACAAGAACAACACAGATTTCAAAGGGAACATGGTGGTAGTATGTGCAAATGTTTGTTTATTGTGAAAGCTACTCATTTCTTCTTAAAGTGTTTTAAAGTATAACTATTTAATCTTAACTCTAGAGATATAATTTAACAAAGGTTTTAGATTAAAATCGTATATTAAATACAAATAATGGAAAGCAGTACTAGACAAAAGTGAATTATTTAATACCTACCTGTACCTTGTATTTATAAAAATAGCCATACATAAGTATTTTATTTTTATTTTTTTAATCTTGATGTCAAGTAAAACAACTCAAATAATCTCGCTCATAAGCATCACCTACCAATTTAAATAAATTATTGTAAAAAAGTTACAATTCTGGAATTTTTCTAACAATTCTGTTTTGATCTTTTGTCGATATTGCGATGTCATATTTTCCTGTGTGACACTAGACGAAAAGGATAAATACCGATTTGTCGAAATAAATGGATACATAGACAAAACCTCTAAGCTAAAAAAGTGCGTTTATTAAGAATACACAGATTAAAATGATGGTAAGTGAGCGAGTATATTCGTGTGTACGTTAGCCTCCACCAAGCCGCTTAAAAAAAATAGAATTCTAGGATAGCCCGGGAGACGGGAGCAAATACTGCCGGAAATACCTTTAAAAAATTGTTAAAAAGTTATAAAATTTATGACAGTACACGCATGTCATTTTGTAATAAATAATACAAAAAAATATCACGCAACAAATGCTGACCAGCAACAGAATAAAAATGTTGACCGGCAACATGTATAGTTTTATTATTATAATTCTGCAATGATGGTACAATGATTGTCACTATATTATTGCTATGTGGAAATAATTTGGGAAGATAAAGGTAACATTATAGCAAACATTTTAGTGTTATTTAACAAAATTTCACAGGATAGGGTCCTAAAATAACGATTGTGGCAGTTTTTTGCTTCTCCTGAAAAGTTGTGCTCCTCAGACTTAGAAGGCTTTACAAGTAAAGCGACGATGTATAAAATAAATTAAATAAATTAAGAACAACAGACACTTAATTAGGTACATAAAGATGTTTTTAGATGCCCAAATTCTTACTTCTACGCTTTTACATCTAACACAAACAGTACTCCAAAAAAACGTAGACATTTAATCGAAATCCGATTCCGAATGTGAACCTGAGATGCCAATTTTTTCCATCAGTTTGGAAATTATTGTCGTTCTGATACTGTGACTGAATGCCCACTTTTGTCTTGCTGAAATTGAGTCTGTGAAATGAGAGATGCCAGTGAGGGTGTTTGCTGCATCACCATTAATTGTTTGTTCCAATGTTATGTCGACATCGGTTCGAGCTAAACCTTTATTTGTTCTTTTGATTCCAAATTTTGAGTTTTTAACAAATTTAAAACGTATTTGAGCGCGTATCTAGCGTAATTGAGCACGACACCCGTCAACATTTCTATTCTGTTGCTGGTCAGCATTTGTTGCGTGACATTTTTTTGTATTATTTATTACAAAATGACATGCAAGTACTGTCACAAATTTTATAACTTTTTAACAATTTTTGAAACGTATTTCCGGCAGCATTTGCTCAGGCATGATTGTCGTTCCATGGTTGCAAATATTAAAGCTATACAGGGTGGGTCGTAACTATTCAGACATAGAGTAGCCACAGATAGTTCGGACCAAAATATGAGGATTTGACCAAATATGCCTTAGTAAAATGTTGCTGTGGAAAAAAATACAGGGTGTTAAAGTTGAAATATTTTTTTCTTTTTTTGGTAATAATATCACAACATCTTTATAAATTGTTACAAAATTTGGCAGAGGGGTATTACTTTAGGTAAGGAATATTATTTTATTTATTATTTTAAATTTTGTTATAGGTGGCGTCACATGAGCTATACCTGATGATGAAATTCGATCATAACTTTTTTTGAGGAATCTTTTTGGTAATTTTGACTAAAAAATATGTTGTAAATATCATTCATGTGTAAAATTGCTGTAGGTACTTGTTTGAACTTGATAATTTCAACCGTTTTCGAGAAAAACGCCATTAAACAGTTCAGAGTCTTGAAAAGTGTTATAAATGAAAAATGTAAGTGTTTGTATTTGATCAAAAAACAGGAATAATAAACAATACTAGCTTAAAAAAATAGAAACTCAAAGTAAACGTTCAACGTTGTTGTTTCCTCCTACATCTACAAAAAGAAAAAATATTTCAACTTTAACACCCTGCATTTTTTTCCACAGCAACATTTTACTAAGGCATATTTGGTCATATCCTCATATTTTGGTCCGAACTATCTGTGGCTACTCTATGTCCAAATAGTTACGACCCACCCTGTATATTAATGATAGTCTGAATACATAACTCGATAGGAGTAGTAAAACTGCGTCCGTCTCCCTTACTAGGATTAGTTTTAAAGAATATTTAAATAGATTTGAGAAATATTGTTAACTAAATGTGAAAAAAAAACCAAAAAACATTCTTCAATAATTTAACAAATAATAATAATTTAAAGAAATTTAGAACCCAAAATATAAATAAATAGATATTTTGAATAATGATGATGGTAAAGTTGAAATATGTGAAAGATTCTTGGGATTTATATCAATTAACGATTCAACCGATAGAGGACTTACAGACGTTGCAATTGAGTCTGCAAAAAAATGAGGTGGAACTGAATTTTGTCGTGGTCAGGGATATGATAATGGGGCGAACACGAAGGTTAGGTTAGGAGCTTAAAACAGAATTCTCGATATCATTCATGCCTTGTGGTTAAGTCACAGTCTCAATTTAGTATTCTGCAATGCACTACAATCTTCCGTAGGAAACATTTCTTTATTCGGGATTTTAGAAAGACTGTATTCTTTATTTGTTGCTTCAACATATTGTTGGAAAATTTTGACTGATCATGTGAAATCTTTGGTCTTATAACGTTTTAGTTACACACGGTGGGAAGCGAAAGTTTCGAGCGTAAAAGTCCATTCACAACCACTTAACGTACGGGACATAACAAAAAAACATAGCATTCGACCAATAGAAAAATCTAAACATGTCACTGTCAATTATTATTGGCCACTATTGGTCAAACGTTATGTTTTTTTGTTATGTCCCGTACGTTAAGTGGTTGTGAATGGGCTTTTAAAGCTGTTTTATTTCAAATTGGTGAAGTTCACGATGCGCTCCTTGATCTTGCTCAATATGAAAAACGTTATAATTCTGATGACATCTCCAATTAAGCAACCAATTTCATTGAACAACTCAAAAAGTTTAATTTTCTTATTTACTTGATATTTGGTTAAGTATGATATACTTTTTTCTTCAAACGTCAGAAAAATATGACATTATACTGCTGCATTGATAATGCTTAATGCAAAAGTGTCACTTCGTTGCCATGGCATTTAAAAAACTTTCTCTGCTGCTGACGAGCGGCAGAGAAAGTCATAATCTCCGCTGACGAGCGGCAGACAAAGTAAATGGGGTAGTAACGTGTGTTGAAAATAAGTGATTTAGTTTTAGTAATAAGAAACTACAATTTGAAATTCCTAACTCAAATTTTAACAAATCATTTATTAAAAACGTATTTCCGGTACATATCTATGAATTTGTTTCCGACTACGGTAAATGACCGAGGTTTTTTGTTTTACTGTCTGGAATTTTTACCAGAATTAAAAATCCTAAGTCTTGAAAGTCCTCAGTCCTCATTTTGACCATTTCGTCACAACGACAAGCCCCTACTATTCCAATAACCAACACAATCTTAAAAATATAAAATACTAAAATCTGTTTGGACATTATTACCTATTATTTTATTACCTTCAATCCAAAGTACTGTTGATCAGAGGCGTCAGACAAAAATGTATGAAATTAATTTTTTTGTACATGGTCCCTAAAATAGTTATTTTATACAGACTTATTTCAGTCCGTAAAATGGCTCTTTTCGGGACTATTTCTGTTTTACGAACTATTTTTATTTTACGGACTCATTTCAGTCTGGTTACTACAGTAACATGGTAGGTAATTAAAATCGCAAGTTCACTATTTTTGAGAAATATTTGCTTTAATGACATTGACATAAATTGTATTATGTATGATATGTCAATTACATATCATACATAATAAAAGGTTTGAATGTATTTTAGGAAACTTTAACAAAAAAATATTGTTTGTAACACGTACCTAAATCAGTTTTTTGGGACTCATCTGCTATTCCGGAGGAGGCGAAGCCGAGTCCGGAAACAGCGATTTGTCCCAAAAAACTTGATTTTAGGTACTTGTTACAAAAATAACTATTTCGTGAATACTCTCGCTTTTTTTTGGTATAACCTTGGTTTTCTTTTTTTAGTAACGCCTATAATTTTAAGAACCCGCTAATGTCAATCCCATGTTTAATGTTCATTAGAGATCTAATCATTGAATAATTCGACCATAATGTTGAACTCTTCATTTTCAGCTCTGTTCTCAAATATGAGAAATATGCTAGAAACACATTTTCCGTAAAATTTGTGACATTTTTCTTTTCACTCCAACTCATGAAACGAGAATATGCAGCTTTATAAGTATTTGTCGATTTTGAGGGGAATAAATCGTTTATAGCCGCCTTAGCGGCCTTTAGTATTTCAGGCGGGGTATACTGATGATCTGAGTCTGAATCTGACATATTAAAATCTACAATAAATAAATTAGATTGCTCAAGAAACTTGATATAATTGCAAAACTTACAAATTCTCTCCAAATTACAGCGTTGTTTATAGTTGTTTATAGTCTAGTCATAGATATAGTCTGTGAGTCATAGTAACGCTCTCCAAAGCAAGCTATATTTATCAATGTACCTAATTTTTTATGTTAATCAATTTCTGATTTCTTAGGATTCTTAAATAATTTGTAATCAACGTTTGAAGAAAAAATAATATATGTTATTCGGAACAAAAATGCTTTATATGCTTCGGCTGGTTTGTCTGCCTCACTTCGTTCGGCAGCAAAACTCCCAGCCACAGCATATGAAGTTTCATTTTTGCTCCTAATAACATAATATACTATTTTAAGTTCACACTGTAAGTAAATCGATGTAAAGCAAAAATTTAGATCAATGCGAGGCCATGAAATTGATTAAAGCATGTAAGTACTGATTTTTTTAACGAATATTAAAGAACCGGTTTGGTTGCATCCGTTGCAGAAATTGCTTAAACTTTAGAAATAGAAACAGGATTTAAAATGACAAAAAGGGTGCGATATATGATTAGGTATGTGACAAGGCAATTTGATTACGAGAGTGGTGACGAACCTATCAAAACCTCCAGAAAAACAGTTTAAATCGATTTTTTCAACCCCCTGATGGACTGTGCAATAAATTTTGTTCAAAAAAGATTTCAGCAACTCATGGCTCATGCAGCTACTCGAAAATTGTGAGTTAAAGAAGCGCTTGAAAAATATGGCCATGATCTTCAACACGCTTTGACTAAGGACACAGAAACTGATATTGACGACACTGTTTTGAGTCATGAAGTTCTCGGTATTTATACTAATTCTTATATGAAACAAATACAGTTGATATTTTGAATTTTATTAAAAAAATAACAGCTTGAAAACTTACATCCGAATGTACGGATTACACTCGTAATTTTATTGACTACGCCAGTTTTTGTGGCCGGCGGCGAAAGAAGTTTTTCGAAATTGAAATTGATCAAAACATTCTTACGATTTAAATATTTAAATCTATATACAAAATATTTTATTTTTTCAAAAATTATTATCTTTAAATTAATATGTATCATATGGAGGGTTCCCATATTTAATATACAAATCCTCCCAAAACTGCATTCTGTCTTTGTCAGGATCTGTCCCAACTATCAAATCATCATCAATATCCATATAATTTTGTTTATCAACTGTAACAGATTCCCAAATGACATTTTGTAATAAAGTATCTTTTGAAGGAGTAGGATTTCTAAAACCAAGTAAATAAATTTTTGTAAGATATGATAAATACGAATAATAATACTTACGAAGTTTTAGCAAAATTTGTCCACAATTTTATTAGCCTTTCACTAGTTAACCGATCACGGTCAGATTTAATACACCCACCATGGCATTTGAACATCATATCAAGTTCATCTCCATGTCCCACGCCTATAAGAATGAGCGATCATCAAAATAGAAATAGAAATGAATCATTAAAACTGAACCTGGATATTCATGATGATTTGATATATTAGATAGATACGAGTAACGGTACAAATAAACAGGGGTGAACTTCGATTGTAGATTAGCTGCTTTGTTTATAGCCCGTATGAATTGATCATCAGTTAAAAACTGCAAAAAGCATAGTGATAGGATGATTCAGCAGGTGAAAAATTGGAAGATGTGCTTAACTTCTCAACCTACCTTTTCTATATCTTCATCTGATGATAGAATAACTGGATCTATTTTGTAATTTTTACTAATGAGATCTCCAACATATCCTTTAAGGGTGGTGTTGGAGATATTCATATCAATCGGAGTAACTCTTGACTTGTCAATATTATAGGAAAGTAGGTACAGTCTTATTAGCTCTAGTCGATTATCTGAAATAAAATCAATAATCGAAATTCGTATCATAATTTTGTATATCAAATAACAAATCAAGAAATCAAGAAATCAACTTGAAGGTTCCTTATTTCTAGGTGAATTTTGATGGGGTCTTAAATTTCTGCTTCACTATTTCTGCTCTTCAACCTAGGTACACTTAACACAGTATTCCACATTCTCAATCTGTCTAAAGTTATAGTACTCGAATAAATAAAATGGTGCATATTAAGTAACCATAATTATTTAGATAATTACGCTGCAAATTTTAGCAACGCTTCTTCGTATTGTTTTATTATGACATCTCTAAAGTTAGTGACGCCTTTAGTTAATGATGAAGTTAAAATAGCTATGTTAATACGCGCCATTACATCTACCTGAATAAAATGCAAGAAACTCGTTGGTGTTATAACCTATTATACTAGGCACATGATGAAAGTTTCCATTTTGCATTTTAATATAACTTTTATTTGTAATGATTGCCAAATCATTTTCCGGTTCTACTGTTGGTGAAAACAGTATCCCATCAAGAGGATTGTTTAAACCCATAATCTACAAGGATATGCTTATATTTAATTCAAATTTACTTTGGACCATATGAGATTCAGTTTACCACTACTTCTGTAATCAGGGAACCATAAAGTAACGAATTAACATCTTTCTTTTGCATTTCCTGCAGAAGAATACTTGAGTCATTTGTATAAATTCCTAAAAATTGACCAAGTATGAATACGGATTCTCTTTTGTTTCTACTGAGTGCCCAAAGATTTAAAGATGTACCACTTTGTAGAATTGTTCTTTGAAACAGTCCTAAAAAATGGGAATATAACTGTGGAAGGAACAAATTTAATTATAATCAAAAACCACAAAAATATCGGGTTAAGTAGATATAAAAGTATAATAAATGATGAAGTAATAAAAACCTTTAGTCACTGGCGTCTGCATTAGATAGCTAACGCAGGCTGCTCCAGAACTTTGCCCAAATAACGTAACACTTTCTGGATTTCCTCCAAAGAATGCTATGTTATCTTGAACCCATTTTAAAGCAAGAACTTGATCTTTTAATCCAGCATTTCCGGGAGCTACTTGATCTTCTGTTGAATAAAAACCAAATATTCCTATGCGAAAGTTAAAAGAAACAAAAATTACATTTTGTTCCAAGAAATAATCGGGGGCGAATGCAACGTATCTAGATGATCCTGATATAAAAGTTCCTCCATGTAAGTAAACCATGACGGGTAAGTCGGATCCGTTTAACTAGAATAATTATGGAGATTCTTACAGTAAAGATCCAGTTATCGACATTCAAGCAAGTTAAATTCCAACATAACTTAGAAATGAGATTGTACGAAATGTTGAAGTCAAATACTTACGTTAGGTGTATATACGTTTATATACAAGCAATCTTCTTCTATGGTCATACTTAATAAACTAGAATCAAATTGAACGCATATTTTTCTATCGTGAGTTGTGTCGATAATTTCGTCCCAATTTTCTTTTGGTACGGGAGGCTATAAAACTTTATCGGTTATAAAACGCCCCAGTATTATTTTTTTACTTACAAGAAATCGTAAATTCTGAATTGGTGGTTGTGCATATGGAATACCTTGGAAAGCGTAGTATGTATTGTTTTGTACAGCAGTTTGACCTATTCTACCAATAATTTTTCCATTTTTTATCTGTACTATAGGCCCATTTTGCTGAAATGAATTTGTTGAAGAATCATTGATCGTAGTCGTTTTTAAAACACTTTTTGCGAATGAAAGATTTATAATGATGCACAAGAAAAACACAGATTTGAAAGGGAGCATGGTAGTAGTGTACGTGTAATTGTTCGTTTATTGTAAAAGCTATTTATTCCTTCTTAAAGTGTTTCCAAGTGTAACCATTTAATCTTAACTCCAGAGATATAATTTAACAAAGGTTTTAGATTAAAATCGTATAATAAATACAAATAAAGGAAGGCAATACTATACAAATTTGAATTATTTAATACCTGTACCTTGCATTTATAAAAATAGCCATCATAAGTATTTTATTATTTTTTTTTAACCTTGATGTCAAGTGAAATAATCTCACTCATAAGGATCACCCACCATTTTTTATTCATTATTGGAAAAAATATAATGCTTGGATTTTGTCGATGTTATGATGTCATATTTTCCTGTGTGACATTAGACCAAAAGGATAAATACAACGTCCGGCAAAATGAACAACCCACTGTAAACAGGTTATAAAATTTTATTGTCTTGAACAACAAAACAAAATTACATTATATAAACTAGAAAGATGAATGTTTATTATGCTCTGAATATGGTGTGTCGCAAATGACCGCCATTCTTTTCAGTGGATTTTTCTAATTGTGTGGCACATTTTAGCATAAGATTTTGAAGAATGTGCCGACCAATCGCATTGATTTCTTTTCTACTACATATTTCTTTTCAGCTCCATTATAGATTTCTGGATTTATTCACAAACACTCTATGTTTTAAGTAGCTCCAGAGAAAATACTCTGGTGTTGAGGGATTTAGAGATCCTGCTAGCCATTAAATGGTACCATTCCTAGAAATCAACCTGTTTCGAAAGAACCGTCTTAAAAAATGTTTATTCTTGCCTATGATTTCTTGCAGCGCCCTGTTGAAACCAGTAATGTTTAATTTCTTCTTGAATTTGCTGTAAAAAGAATGATGTCTGCAGTATTTGAATTTAGTGCGCAGCAGTAATCGTTACCGCCTGACCTTTCTCTTCAAAAAATAAGGTCCCATTAACCCATTAACCATACAGTTACTTTAGGGCAATGTAAATGTCGCTGGTGAATTTCGCGAGGCTTCTCTTGAGCCCCGTAACGACAATTCTGCCTATTTACATCAGCATTAAGATAAAAATCACGCATGAAAAGATTGTTTTCGATACATTGATAATTGTTAGGAATAAGGCGACCAAGGACGTATAAAATAGAGGACAGAAAGATCCCCGGGGTGGGGGTTGAATTCGTGGGTCAAAAAGTGTTGCACGTTCAAAGGGACTCAAGCGTACTTGATAGTTTCTACGCATGCGCCAGCAGTCAATACGGCGCGTTATTGGTCAAGTGTTTGTTTTGGTTTGTCACTGTCATAGCAACTGGCAACGGATTTGTGCCTACACCCATCCGGGAGCTTTCTCTCCTCTATTTTTATACCTTCTTGAAGGCAACAAAAGTCAAGTCTATTTAGCGAAATTTACACTGTATAACTTTTAGGGTACATCCAAAGTGAATCATCCTTGTTTCCATATTTTCATCCAGTTTCACTGCATTGGTTTCATTTCAAGTGACAAGATGTTTCGTTCGAGAAGAAATATTGAAGAAGAGAATAGAAAATGCGAGGGAAACATGTGATGTTTTGTTTACATTTTTCACTGCGTCTTCACTCTGGATGAATCATCTGTTCGAGGAACGGCTCTTTCATTAAAAGTTGGTCGGGATTCAACTTCTTTCATCGTTCATTTTTGATGTTTTTAGATGAGACAAAAATAAAACGCAATATACACTTATCACTTTGGATGATTTTTCCAAGATGAACTTCGAACGTGACAAATGTAAATGAGCCTTTAATCTTATCTTCATCATTTATTTCCTGAACTATTGCCATTTTGTAGGGGTGAAAATTTATCTTTTTTAAAATTCTTCGTGTGCTTCGCTCAGTCAAATTTAGATTAGTAGCATGTTTAACAATAGATTTTATTCACAATCAGTTAGTAATATACAGCTTTTCGTACCCCTTAAAAGTTAGAAAGTGAGCCATTCCTTGGTTACACTTCAACCAGTCAGTAATAGCAAAGAAGCAGTCAGTAATGAACCCATTACTAACCTGGGAGGGCGCTACTATCTGAGCAACTACAAATTTGATGTGACTTTGTTAACTAATTTGATGAAATGTCAATGTCAATGTCAAATATATTTTTTATTATTATAATGTTGTTTGTTTTATTAAATGACTGACTGTGAATAAAATCGTATACAAACCTCGTAAAAAGTACCATTACTGTGTCTCAAGAACTAGTTCACCTCGAGGCTACGCCTCTCGGTAAACTATAGTTCTCTCGATAGGAATGGAATACTTTCAGCCTCGGTATGTAATCTAGTATTTCGGACTAGCAATAATTACATTTCTTACCCTTTCTTCATTAAGCGCATTACAGGCAGACCTGAGTCTTCCACTTGACTTTTTGTTTGAAACAGACTCCATTGTTCTTTATACTCGTACTTATGTACCCAAGCTGAAATAGTCTTACGCTGAGGACATTAAATTGACATCGAAAACATTTTTGAACAGAGATTATTGAAATAAATTGAATAAATTTCTCAATACAAAAAGAATTTTTAACTAACGCTCCATGCATTTTGCCAACTGTCAAAAACTATAAAAAGCAACGCCATTTACAAACTACTACTTTATTCTTATTAGTAAAACAGCAAATTTTACCTAAAATATTTCAGACCAAAATAATAAACCATTCGGACATTAAACACTGAAGGGAGTTATAGGGATGATAACACCCTTGATACCTTAATAACTATAAAAATTCCCCAACAACATTTTAACATTTATGTCGTAATATTTTATAATCGCAATCATTATGTAGCTTAAGGTACATTTTGCATACAACATTTTCAAAATAAGCTTGTCGTCTATTGTTACTGGTACAACAAAAGTTATTAATATAAGTCTGGACAGTGGTGCTTTTCTGGACGAGTTGGCATATTTCAAGACGCTAAGTGATATCAGACTCAGCTAACTGAAAAAAAAGAAAAAACTAGAAGGAACTGCTACGATTGGTTGTTTATATGATAGTTATGTGATTGTTTTGATATAGTCTTAAATACTTTTAAAATAAAAGGTGTAACAGAATTCGCAATGTAAGTATCATATTTTTAACATGTATAGATTTAAAAAATCCCAGTAAACTGGTTACAACACAAGAAAAGGAATGCAGAAATGCTTCAGTAGGTATGGGCAGGCATAAATAACTGGCTATAACTGCTGTTTGTTTCACTCTTACCAATGTCGTCTATTATTATCATATTATTAATATTTACAAAATTATAAATTTACAAACAGAACATCTCGGAGTGAAAATGGTTTTTTGGATTTTATAGCCAAGCTATTCATCGGAAGTCAAAAGTGGCTGTAACAAAACTTGAAATTCTCTATAATAGACCGGGAGCTGAAAGGAATTGAGTATGCATAATATGAGGACCGCATTTTATCAATTGATATAAGCTCATAACAGCTCAAAGATTAATATTTTAGATGTTGTCTTGTCGCTCCATTATATGGTCCAATTTTTTTTCTCACCCCTTTTATATTTTTATATACAGGGTGGTCAAGCTTAAACTTCATTAATTTTGGGAGGTGATAGTGCATCAAAAAAAGTAGACTTTAATGAAAAAACTTTGCTCAAAAATGTTTTGTAACAAAGAAACAGGGTGTCAAAATTTAGGATAAGAACTGATTTTGTTACCATAACTTCTAAACCACTCGATCGATTTCCATTAAATTTCGTACACCTATGTCCGGTTGCACCAAGCTCTGCTACACTAACAGCGTGGTAAATATTTAGCAGCGGCATGTTATTGGCTAAATGATTGTTATTTGTTGCGTTGCTTAGCAACAAATTTAAAAGACCCAATAAGCTGCCGCTGCTAAATTTTAAACGCGCAATTAGTTAATTGAACATTTAGCAGAGCTTGGTGCAACCGGGCAAGAGTAATGTAGTACATTTCTAAGTAATAATGGGGTTCAATTATAAAAAAATCTTCAGTGGCGTAGATACTGGGGAACTGATTCACTTTTCCCCTCCAATCTTCGACGCCACTGGATATATTGCAAAGAAATTTCAAAATTCATCTTCTCACTAATTTCATCTCTTCTTCTATCTGCTGTTTTTATAATAATGGTCCACGATTGTGATATTTTTTAATTTTATATTTGATATAAGCTCATAACAGCTCAAAGATTAATATTCTGGATGTTGCCGCCCCATTTTATGATCTATTTTTTTCCCTCCCCTTGAGTATCAAACAAATCGATTGAGCGCATGCTATGGAGTCATTTTAATGATTATTTTAGTGACAATAGGTAGTTCTTTTAGTAGTGGACTTCGGATTATACAGCTTCTGAAACTTCTCACTAATTTTGTCTTTTCTCCTATCTGGTGCTTTTATAATAGTGATCAACGATTGTGATTGTGGCTTTTTAACTAAGTCTCCTGTTGCATCACAAAACAAACACGATAACTCGTTCGGTCGTTTTCTCTTCAAATTTGTCATTTGAAACGACATTTTTTCACGTTTTTTAATAAAATGCATTATTTAGGTACTCAATACAAGAAAAACATTGACACATTGCTACAGCGCATTTTTGGAAATTTTGGCGACCTCTATGTTTTTGGGCACTAACTACAGAGAGTTCGATATGAGACAAAAAATGTTGCAAATTTTGAGCTATACAATTTTTGTCCTTACACTTTATTCCTCCGACCAACAGGACATAAGGCAAATCCAAAAATATAATCCAAAATTTTATCTAGATGGCGCGGATTCCGAAACAGGTGGGTATACGCCAACTTGACATTTTACCTTTCGGACTATCAGAAACAACATATAAAAAATTCAGCCTACTCGCAAGTTTTTGGATCTCAAATATTTGATTGACTGTAATAATAGTGATAACGTAATAAGAGGGCGAGGGAATTGAAATGGACCATCCCAGCTGCCGGTAACATAATTTTTTTCATTATTTAGGGTCTCAGATATAAGAATCCGAGCATAGTTGCCGGTCCTCATATTATGCATACTCAAGTACCTTTGGCGCCTGCACTATAATTTTCATGTTAGACACTACTAATCCTCAAAATCGCATTGGACTCCGATTTAAGGTCCATTTATACATATCCGTTCCGGACCCGGTAATGTATAAATATCTTCATTTAAAATAATGCTTTAATTTTTTTTGTCCGGTACTGTCGGGGCACGGACCTGACACGGCACGGATATGTATAAATGGACCTTTAACGCAATTTAAAATAACTCGTTTGACTTGACTACTATGTTTATTAAGATTGTTCGACTTGTTTCAGTCCATACTATACAGGGTGGCTGAAATTCCGTTTCCAGCATGGGGATCTCGCTTATTATAATAGATAGACCATAGGTTTAAATTTGGCAAAGTTGCTAAATTTAGAGCTCAATAATAATCCTAAGACAAATTTGAATTATCTTGAACGGTCTTCTGAAAAAGTGAAAAAAACTGAAAATTACAATTTTTGAAAATCGCCCATAACTTTTTTATTTCTGAATATTTTTCAAATCTGTAAAAACATTCTCAAAGCAACTTTTTATGCTCTATCAACCAGTGATCGTCGTTTCTTTAAACATCGATTCGTTTTTGTTTTTTAAACGCCAACTTCCGTTTTTCTTATGGACGTACTTTCTACTTTATACATCGTTGGATAGTATATTTTTTTCCAAATTCATCGACGTGCTACACATGGTATTTAGATTTAATTTTAATTGTTAAAATTTAAAAAATCTGTCCAATACAGCAATCATCTCAAATCGAGCAGCCTAAACTCGCTTAGTTTGTGTTGTTAGTGTTGTTACCATGGTAATTTAAAAACAATTTAAAATTTTAAAATTTGAGGTTTCTCACAAGCATAGATGTCACAAGCGACAAATTACAATAATAATTAGTTATTCGCCGCGAATTAAATTAAACTATGTTTTTGAATAATAAAAAGTGTGATATGATGCGTATTTATTATTCATCACATAGAAATTCTATCCTAACGACACAACGATACGCAGAAACATATCCTGAAAGAAGACAACCATCTTCTAGATTATTTTCTACACTGGACAACAATTTAATGAAATTTGGGGCCTTTGAAAAACCCAAAACAAAATATGGAAGCCGAATTACAGAAGAAAACAAAGAAAATATTTTAGCCGCGGTAAATATCTAAACACTGGCTTTGATAGAATTATGCAATTTCAACCATTTAGGTGAACGAGAATCCTGGTATCTCGACAAGAGAACTGAGTCATAATTTGGAATTACCTCGATATTAGATTCAAAAAGTTCTAAAGGAGGAAGGATTTAAACCATTTAAAATCCATGTGACACAGACATTGAGACCCGGAGACGAAGTTCACAGACTCCAATTTTGCGAGTGGCTTCTTGATAAATACCAACGTAATGAGGATTTTCTGAAAAATATTATTTGGACGGATGAATGTTCATTCACTAACTTGGGCATGTTTAATCGTCATAATGAACATTATTGAGCCAGAGAAAATCCCCGTACCTATAGAGAAGCAAGACCACAGCACCGATTTGGTATCAATGTCTGGGTAGGTTTATGGGGGGCAAGGGTTATTGGTCCTCATATTTTCGAAGGGACTCTAACCGCTCAACGTTACATTGACTTTATAAACCAAGATTTGATGGAATATTTGGAGAATGTCCCACTGAATCAACTACGGCAAATATGGTGGCATCAGGATGAGGCTCCAGCGCATAATGCGCAGATTATTAGAGAACGCTTTAATGAAATTTTCCCTGAACAATGGATCGGAATCCATTGGCCAGATAGATCACCTGACCTGAACCCCTTAGATTTTTTTCTTTGGGGATACGCCAAAAATAAAATTTTTAAAAACACTTATAACAATGTCGAAGAGCTGAGGAATGCCGTTTTGGGAGTGATGCGTAATATTCCACGTAGAACGATAGCGCGAAGTTTAGACAGTGGAGTACGGAAGCGTTTGCGGTTGTGTATTAGAGAAGACGGGCATTTATTTGAACATCTACTTTAAATTTAATTTGATATAGCATACTGCTTATTGTCATATGTTATTCGGCTTTCATATTTGTTTAGATTTCTTAAAGGCTCCAAATTCCATTAAATTGTTGTCCAGTGTAGAAAATAATCTCGAAGATTTTTGTCTTCATTCAGAATAAGTTTCGGCGTAACACTGTGTTTTTAGGAGAGAGTTTTTATGTTATGAATAAAAAATACACGCATAATATTAGTCTTTTCATTATTCGAAAACATAATTTTAGTTCACAGATTATGATTAATAATAATTATGTATTGCAATTTGTCACTTGTGCCAGACCTCAAATTTCTTAAATTTTGAAATTGTTTATAAATTACCATGGTAACAATACAAACTAAGCGAGTTTGGGCTGCTTGATTTGAGATGATTGCTGTATTGGATACATTTTTTAAATTTTTACAATTAAAATTAAATCTGAATACCATGTGTAGCACTTCGATGAATTTGGAAAAAAATGTATTATCCGATGATGTGAAAAGTAGAAAGTGCGCCCATAAGAAAAACTGAAGTAGGCGTTCAAAAAACAAAAACGAATCGATGTTTAAAGAAACGACGATCACTGATCGATAGAGCATAAAAAGTTGCTTTGAGAATGTTTTTACAGATTAGAAAAATGTCCAGAAATAAAAAAGTTATAGCCGATTTTCAAAAATTGTAATTTTCAGTTTTTTTCACTTTTTCAGGAGACCGTTCAAGATAATTCAAATTTGTCTTAGGATTATTACTGAGCACTAAATTTAGCAACTTTGCCAAATTTAAACCTATGGTCTATCTATTATAATAAGCGAGATCCCCATGCTGGAAACGGAATTTCAGCCACCCTGTATACCCTTTAAAAGTTTTACTGTTTTTTTGAACGACCTGCATAAGAAAATAAAACTACAAAAGTAATATGTTTCAGATAAAATGAGGTACATATAATTTCTCAGAAATCAATAACATCAAAATAAACAAATCAATATTTTGTTCAAAACATTAGTTTATAATATTAATAAGTATCATACGGTGGGTTTCCATATTTAGAGTATAACTCCTCCCAAAACTGTACTCTTTCTTTGTCAGGATCTGTCCCAAGTACCAAATCATCACCAATATCCAAATAATTTTGTTTATCAATTGTAACTGGTTCCCAAATTACATTTTGTAATACAGTGTCTTTCGAAGGTGTAGGATTCCTAAAATCAAGTACATAATTTAATTTTTATAAGAGACATTACCCATAATTCTTACGAAGTTTTTGCAAAATTTGTCCACAATTTTATAAATCTATTTTTCGTTAACAAGTCACGGTCGGTTTGAATAAGTTGATCGTGGCAGATGAACATCATATCTAGTTCATCCCCATGTGCCACACCTATATGAAGAAATGTAATTAAAGAAGAAATAACAAAAAATCAAGCCAACTTTACCTGAATATTCGTAATGATTTGAAATATTAGATAGATAAGAATAACGGTACAAATAAACAGGAGCGAACTTTGATTGTAAATGAGCTATTTTGTTTAATGGCCGTATAAATTGATCATCGGTTATAAGCTGAAAAAAATCATGATGGGTTTGTTAACAGTAATGTAATAACTAAACTTAACTCAATTTGACCACATACCTTTTCTATACTTTGATCTAATGTAAAAATGATTGTATTTACATCGTACTGATTACTAATAAGATTTCCAGTATGTTGTTTAAGAGTTTGGTTGGATACGTTCATATCAATAGGTGAAAATCTTGACACATCAATATTGTAAGAAACTAAGTACATTCTTATCAATGCTATAGCTGAAAAAAAAGATATAATATGTAGACTTCTCTAAGATAACTTGTGTATATATTAGTTATGTTTAAACTTAAAATTTTACTAGTGCAACTTCTATTATTTCCAATTTTATCGCGTTGGTTCCTACTCTTAAGATAAAATTAAAAAGAAGTCATCTTTTATCGTCATGGACGCTTAATCTATGTTAGGTATTCAAAAATTTACCTGAGAAAAACGCCAGGAACTCATTAGTGTTGTAACCTATTATACTAGGTACATGATGAAAGTTTCCATTTTCTATTTCAGCGTAACTTTTACTTGTAATGATTGCCAACTCATTTTCTGGCTCTATTGTTGGAGAAAATAATAACCCATCCAGAGGATTGTTCAAACCCATAAGCTGCAAGTACATAAATTTAATTTACCATTACTTTGCATGCTATGATTTTTAATTTACCACTACTTCAGTAACCAGGGAGCCATAAAGTAACTCATGGGCATCTTTCTTTTGCATTTCCTGCAGAAGAATACTTGAATCAGTTGTGTTAATTCCTAGAAATTGACCAGTAGCAAACACGGATTCTCTTTTATTTCTACTAAGAGCCCATAGATTTAAAGATGAACCACTTTGTAGAATTGTTCTTTGAAAGAGTCCTAAAAAATAATAGGAAATATATATTTCTGTGATTAAAAAGATATAAAAATTGGAAAGTTTAGAGACTGACGAAATAAAAACCTTTAGTTATTGGTGTCTGCATTAAATAGCTAACGCCAGCTGCTCCAGCACTTTGACCAAATAGTGTAACATCCTCTGGATTTCCCCCAAAGAATGCTATATTTTCTTGCACCCATTTGAGAGCTAAGACTTGATCTTTTAATCCAGCGTTACCAGGAGCTACTTGGTCCTCTGTTGAATAAAAACCAAATATTCCAACGCGATAGTTAAAAGAAACAAAAATAACATTTTGTTCCAACAAATAATCAGGTCCATATTCATCGTAACTAGATGATCCTAAGATGAACCCTCCTCCATATATGAAAACCATGACAGGTAGGTTAGTTGCATTTAACTGGAATAAATACATAGATTCTTATAAACTTTCTTACTCTATATTAACTACACAGATTAAAATAATTTCTAATAATTTAAACCCATACATGTCTTAAAAATAATATTTCATTTGAAGCCGAAAAATATATATTTAAAAACTTACGTTAGGCGAATAAACATTTATATAAAGGCAATCCTCCTCAACAGTCATTCCTAATATTTGGCTACTTAACTGAACGCACATTTTTCTATCTGCAGTTGTGCCGATAATTCCGTCCCAATTTTCTTTTGCTACAGGAGGCTTCAAAAAATTTTCACTAATAAAACGTGATATCAAATATAATTTTTTCACTTACAACAAATCTTAAATTATGAACTGGTGGTTCCGCATATGGAATACCTTGAAAAGCATAGTACGGTTTGTTTTCTATAGCAGTTTGTCCCGTCCTACCCATAATTCGTCCATTTTTTATTTGTAATATAGGCCCCACTTGCTAAAATGAGTTTAATTAAAAATTATAATTATATTATATGTTGTTTTTTAAATATTTACTGCTAGCGAAAGCTGGATAATGATGCACAAGAAGAATATCGGTTTTAATGAAAACATAATAGCGATAGTTTTAAAGTGTTTGTTTATTGTAAAATCTATATATACTATTTACTTTATCCAGGTGTCAAGATACAATCTTATTTTGATAGATAATCTAACAAAAGGATTTAGATTAAAATCATCTATTAAATATAAATCCAGGTGGCAGCATATCAAAAATATTTTTTTGCACTTCCGGGATTAAATGTGCTAATTTAATCCCAAGGGATTAAATTAACATTGCTAGGTTACACGAGTATTTTTTGTCATTTTTAAGAATGATTTCACATGCAAATACTTCGGAAGTGCAAAAAATAGTTAATCCTTCGGGTGAATTATTTCCCTCGCTCGCTTTGCTTGCTCATGAAATTTAATTCACCCCCAGGGATTAAATGATGCACCTCAATCCCTTAGTATATAATATACTATAAATGTTCAGCATATTACTTTCTTATACGATGCTGGTATAGCTTTGATTTTAGAAAATACTGAAGCGTTAGCTAATAATCATTTGCTGTCCTTATCCGATATTTTATTAATGTTAACTCAAATTTATTTATTTTTGGTATCGATACAACAGCAACAAAAAGCACATTTTACCTCATCTAGACCTTGAAATATAACGCATAGTGAGAAATATAATATAAGAATTATTTCTCGCTCTTTTTGAAAATTTATTTGATGGAATTTACAAAAAGTCACATCGAAATATATAGATAGATAGATAGATACGTATATTTCATCAAAATTTACATTAACTGTCACAAAACGATTAGATTAAAATTATGGTAAATAAACAATCATAGTAAAAAAAAAACGAGATAGGTACAAATAACACAAATCACGTTTAAAATAGACATTAATAAATAAATAAAAAAACCACAACAATCAGCAGGACACTGAATTACAATTTAAAAACTCTTCGAGGCTGTAAAATGTCTATATATTCTATATATTCAGAATTTAATTCTAAACCGAAGTGAAAGAATAAAAAAACCCAACTTGTTTCCGTTTCAAGATAATATTTAAAAAACATTTAATGTGTGACCCAAAATTTTGTTCAAACTCTTAAATATTAAATTTGGATCAATTCCAATAAATATTTTCAGTAAAATACATTGAGAGGTTCCCAAAACGGAGTAAATCCATCAAAATAAAAAAAATCACAATTCCTAAAAAATAGTAAATTTGAAATTCAATAGTAAATATTTATGGGGATTAATTATTTAAGCGGTTTTTTAAACATCCAGGCAGTTACATTGTGTAGTTAAAAATTCATATAGGCAGTATTAAACTTTTTTGACGATAATTAAATTAATGTGGTAGTAAAATGTAGCTAGTAATATAAAAGAATTTGATTAGTTATTTAATCCTACAGAGTAGCAGTACAAAACTGACTCGAGCGGTAGATTAGGTAAAGAAATCTTCTGTGCCAATACTTATTTGAGCGGTAAAATGATTAAATGGTCAGTTAGATAAATAGTTCTACAGTTCTCGGCGTTCGTTAAAAGTCAAACGTTATTTTGGTGGAAAATAGAATAGGGGTTAGACCCCGCCGCTCGCAATTCATCCCAACACTATTACATTTATTTTAATTTTTAAGTATATGCGCGTTATTTATTCGGAACGGTTATAAGTCACGGACCAGGTTAGGTTATTTTGTATAGGTTTTTTTTTCCTTTAAATAATAACATAAATCGGTACCATTAGTTGCCCTTATTTATTCGGAGCGGGAACGGTCCTAAGTCACGGACTAGGTTAGGTGGTTTTAGAAGGTTTTTTCCTATAAATAATAGTATAAATAGGTAAGTACCATAATATGAATTTATGAATTACCCTTCTTCGCAACATTTCGTCACTGGGAATGATTTGTGACCGGCTGGGGCTAACCGCTAGTGAGATAGCGACACACCTAACGGACCGATTCTGATTTATTAACTGCTCACGCGTTACTGCTCATTTATTCATTTTACTTTCCAATTAGATTTTCATCTATTCAAGTACTTATTGAGCTACTTATTTCAAGATATGTTACTTCTCACTTCCATTTTTTTACTGCTCATATTTTATCGCCCAATATGTTATTGAACATACAATTTGTATTTTCATACTGATCAAAACTGTAATATACTACCGCCCGTTTAAATAATAGCCAATATTTATTAGTTTCATTGGACATAGTAAATTATTTATTCATCATTAGAAATTATCTCAAAAATCAAATGATTGAAATGAATGTAAATCCAAGTATCTTTCCTCTCCTTTTATCTTCAGTTTGATCATCAGTATCACTCCTTCCAATAGAGATGTCATGTCTTTGGGTTATCCCCGATCCAGAATCATTAAAATTTTACTCCTCTCATGAATTAATGCAAAAATAAATGACTGATACAAAAACATAATTTAAACCAATATCTTATCTTTTTTTAGTAGAGAGAGTTGGAACTAAAAATATACTTAAAGGAAAATTTAAAACATTACAATTTGATTGGCTAGTTAACGGCTTAAATCAGAAAACATTAATCAATTTTAAATTTCCCGTCAAGTTCCAATTCTCTCTACTCAAAAAATATAGCATAGTATTGAATATATTATTTACGTTTGCTCTAACAATCGGCATAACTAAATGATTTTTTTATGAAAAAATCCTCCGTATAGTAAACCATTACTGATAAAAATACTCCATATTCAAGGGTAGGTTTAATTCTCAAATAAGAAAACAATTTCAATTCAAGATGAAAAAAATTTAAAAGGTGAAACCTTACGTTAGGTGAATAAACATTTTATACAAGCGATCTTCTTCAATAGTCATTCTTAAATCAACTGGAACCTAATTGTCCCGATTTTCTTCAGTAGTAAGGGTCTCTATTTCTGAAATGAGTTTCTTAAAAAGTTATCGTTCGAATTTTTCTAATAGTTACCTTTAACGAGAGGTTTATTTTATAGTAATGCACAAGATCAACACTTTTTCAATGTAAATATTGTGTTATAATATCGCGTGTCCGGAAATTAGGAGCAAAAAACTCGGGGGGTGATTTTACTTGAAAAATTAATATGACAAGTTCCTATAACATTTTTCCGAAAGCTCTTTAATCTTGGGGTTTGTTTTTTAAATCAAATTTTTTCAGTAACTTTGTTTCTACTGTACAGATTCGTTTCAAATTTGGCACACTTATCACTAATGTTTATTTGTATTCTTGCACCAAAATTGAGGTAAATCCCCCAGTGTCAAAGAGTCGAAACTGACGTTGACCTTTGGATAAAGACCCAGAGCTTTTTTGTTAGGCACTTTTCCTAAATTTTGATGACGCCCGATTAAAGAGCATTAAAATATCTTCAAAAAAGACGCTCTTGCTGCATCACGATAAAACGAGTCGTTTTCGAGAAAAACGCCTTAAATGAATACCAACTAACTACAGCTCATTTTCAAGATTAACAAAGCAAGCATTAAACAGAAGCGCGTTTTTCTCGAAAACTACTCGTTTTATCGGTATTCAACAAGAGGATCTATTTTGAAGATTTTTCAATGCTCTTCAAAATTTAGAAAAAAGTTATTGGAAAAAATTGATTTAAAAAAAACTTTGGTGTCTTGTAACCCCAATATTATTGAGCTTTCGGAAAAATCTTATAGGAACTTGTCACATTAACTTAACGCGTAGAATCACTCCCCGAGTTTTTTGCTCCTAATTTCCGGACACCCTGTATAAAGCTATTTGTTTATAGTTAAATTTATTTACATTCTTCACTTTTCAAAGGTTAAGTAGTTATGCAATTTTAATCTCCACAGATAATCTTATGAATAAGGTCTTAGATTGAAATCACATAATTATTATTACATACACACATCTGAGTGACAAAATAAAAACAAAGATTTTACATACAGAAGTATTTATTTCCTGTATTTTGCAATTAATCATACATAAATAAGATAACATCTTAATGTCACGCAAAACAAGTCAAAGCATCTCGTCTCTAATAAGTATCATATGGAGGATTACCAAATATTTTGTATAAACTATCCCAGAAAGTTATACTGTCTTCTTCTGGATTTTTTTGAATAGTGATGTTTTTGTCGATATTAAGATACACAATATTATCCTGTGAAGTGACAATAGGCCAAACAACATTTTGAAGCAGGTCATCTAAGTACGGGGTTGGATTTCTAAAAGTCCAATTTAAAACATAAACTGTTCAGAATAATAAAAATTATTGCTTACGAAGTTTTTGCAAAATTTGTCCATAATTTAACTAGCCGTGCCCTTGTTAGGCTGTCTGCTTCGGAGGGCTGTCCCACATTTTGATTTCTTCGGAAGAAATAATTCACTTCTTCTTCATGTCCAACTCCTTAAATACAATATAAGTATTATAAAATATCTAAGTGGCTAACTATACTAATTTATATACCCGAAGCTTTCCTATTTGGATCACCAATGACTCCTTCATAAGCGAATCTATAAAAATATATTTTTTTGAATTTAGACTGCAAGCGGACCATTTCGTTTATGGGTCTGACAAATTGATCGATGGACACAAACTAAAACAAATCGTATGTAAGTAATTTTGGTATTTCATAGTTACAGATGAGTCCACCAACATGAGTAGTTTTTTCAGTAGACAATGTAACTGGGGTAATTCCAAAATATTTCAATCGTATTTTTAAAGCAATATCTTCTTGGGTAATTAAATGTTTATTCATGTTCATTCCAACTGGTATAAGTTTACTTGGGAACATATCATACGTCAATAAATAGAAAATAATATAATTGAGTACTGAAATAACATAATTATATAATTTTGTATACTGCTGGTTTTTTCGTAAGTACATTTTATAAAGGGTTTGCTTTCCTGAGAGTTAAAACCAATAATACAAGGTACTTTATTAAACTGTCCCTTTTCCATCATTTCATGGCTTTTACCAAGAATAACAGAATTATTGTCGACTGGTTCCAATGAAGGACCGAAGATATTTCCATTCAGTGGATCAGCAATCAATGTACCCTGGATTAAATTAAAAATATATATTAAATTCACAAAATGCTAAGAGAATATTTTACCACAACATCAGTGGAAGTTGACACCATATGTAGAATTTTATAGTCTACATTTCTTAGATGTTCAACTAAATTATACGAATTAGTTGTTAAAATACCCACAAACTTTCCAACAACAAAAGCCGTTCTTTTTGGATTTCTTGATAAAGCCCACGCTGAAAGGCATGAACCACTCTGCAAGATAGCATTGGTGAATAAGCCGTTAGCCAAGGGAGTTTGCATCAAGTAAGATACGCTCACAGCTCCAGCACTTTGACCAAATAGTGTTATTCTGTTAACATCTCCACGAAAACTTTCAATATTTTCTTTAACCCATTTCAGCGCAAAAATCTGATCTTTTAAACCATAATTTCCAGGAGATGCGCCATCTTCAGTACTTAAAAACCCTATGAAAAAATTATGACGCACGAAAAGTAATCAAATTCAATATGTACCGAATATTCCTACACGATAATTAAACGTTACAACAATAACGTTCTGTTCTAAAAGGTAATCTGGTCCATAATTTCCGATAGTGGAATCTCCAAATACGAAATATCCACCGTATATCCAAACCATAACTGGAATTTTTGTTTCGTTATTCTGAAATGAATTATTTAAAAGGTACAATCAAGGAATAATATTTACAAATTATATCGTACCATGGGAATATATACGTTGATATATAAACAATCTTCAGATCCTTCAAGAGGTATACCTTGTACACACATATTTCTGTCTTGAGTTGCATTCAGAATACCATCCCATTTTTGAGGAGGTACAGGGGACTAGCATATATATAATTTTGTAAGAATATTATAAATTTGGACCTACATATTTAATAATATCGAAAATAGTTACCTACCTTAAACCTTAAATTTCCTACAGGTGGAGCAGCAAATGGAATACCTTGAAATGCCAAATATGATTGGTTTAGGTTAATAGTCTTAGCACTTCGTCCCCTTACATAACCATAGGATGTTTTTGTCTAAAATTAAATATTCAAAATGTTCAAGTGCAAATTAAGTAAAGTAAATATTATAAAAAGAAAGAATTGTGTCAACATTGCTGCACTATCTAGACATTTTTGAATTTGAACCAAGGCTGTAGATACAGGTATGCTATACAAATTTTACCTGCATATTATAATAGTTTTCAGAATTAGTGCCAAATTTCGTGCGAGTAAGAAAAACCACACATCCATTGAGTTATGAACACTATTTTTCAAGCGATCGAACAAAATGGTGCAAAAAACTACTGTCATGTGACCAGTGCATGCGTTATAGTTGTGTGATATGCCATATCGCACGCGTATACTGTTCAGCATACATTTGTTGTAAAAGTTTCGAAAATTTGAGGAGAAAAAGACCGAACCGAACGAGTTTTTGTTTTCTGATACAAAAGAAGACTTAGTTGAAAAGTCAAAATCACAATCGTGAATCACTATTATAAAAGCAGCAGATAGGAGAAAAGGCGAAATTAGTGAAAAGTTTCAGAAGCTGTAGGTATAATCTGAAGTGCACTACCAAAAAAACTACCTATTGTCACTAAAATGACTCCATAGCATGCGCTCAATCGATTTCTTTGATACTGAAGGGGAAGGAAAAAATTTGTTCATAGAATAGAGCGGCCACATCCAGAATATGAATCTTTGAGCTGTTATGAGCTTATACAGGGTGTCCCGGAATTAGCGTGCAATATTTCTAGGACAGATTGTACTTATCAAAACATGACGAAAAGTTTATACTAACATGACTCGAAAAATGCTTCCTAAGGAGGCTAGAGTTCTCCGAAAGGGGGACACCAAAGAGGAGTTTTCTGTAATATCTTTGCAACTGTTTGAGGTAGATTCATGAAATTTGGTGAGTTTGTGTGTTTGTCTGTGACGCACCTGGCAAAATTTCTAGAAATTGGAAAAAGAAATATGTGGCAAATTATAAAAGCTTCAAACTCACCAAATTTCATGAATCTACCTCAAACAGTTGCAAAGATATTACAGAAAACTCCTCTTGGGAGTCCCCCTTTCGGAGTACTCTAGCCTCCTTAGGAAGCATTTTTCGAGTCATGTTAGTATAAACTTTGCGTCATGTTTTGACAAGTACAATCTGACCTAGAAATATTGCACGCTAATTTTGGGACACCCTGTATCATGCTATTATCAATTATAAAATTTAAAAAAAAATCATAATCCTAGATCATTATTATAAAAACAGCAGATAGGAGAACAGACAAAATTAGTGAGAAGTTGAATTTTGAAATTTCTTCGCATATATCCAGTGGCGTCGAAGATTGAAGGGGAAAACTGGAGCAGTCCCCCAGTATCTACGCCACTGGAGATTTTTTTTATAAATAAGCCACATCATTACCTAGGATTGTACTACATTACTCTGTGTGCAAAATTTAATGGAAATCGATCGAGTGGTTTAGAAGTTATGGTAACTAAGCGAGTTTTTATCCTAAACTTTGACACCCTGTATCTTTGCTAAAAAACATTTTTGAGCAAAGTTTTTTTATTAAAGTCTACTTTTTGATGCTCTATCACCTCCCAAAATTAATGACGCTTAACCTGGACCACCCTGTATACAAAAATGTAAACGAGGAAGAAAAAAAATTAGACCTTAAAATGGACCGGCAACATCCAAAATATTAATAATTGAGCGGTTATGAGTTTATATCAATTGATAAAATGAGGTCCTCATATTATGCATACTCAGTTCCTTTCAGCTCCCGGTCTAACTTCAAAATGAAACATTTTTAGGTATAAATTTGAAAATTTGTTTAACAAATCCAGTTTATTTTGGAGTGTTCTGTCGATTCTGTAAGGTTTCCAGTTAAAATTTGGCCCTCCTTGTATATGTATGTATTTAAATTTGCTACTTTCTATTAATTGATTAACCTATCGAAATAGTTTAAAAAGTAGACAATGTAATTATTTGTTTTTATCTTTGTAATTAATTTAATAACTTTGTAAATACTTATATTACGTTAAAATACAAATTTCATAAAAATTAATAAATAATTTTTTAGTTTAATCTAATAATATCTATTAAATCTTAGGCACTTACCACAAAGTCTTCCAACGCACATATTACAGTAAAATAATATAAAATAATAAGCAAGAAAACATTCATTCTGTGAGTCTTCAAATTCATAATAACAATAAATTTTTAAGTAATTATGCTAATAATTTTATACCCATAAAATATTTCATTTTGTGTTAAAAATGTCGTTATAATGATAAATTCAGTCATAAATTTAATTTATATCTGCAGAAATTAACATTTTCCGGTGGAATTATATTATACATTTACAACTTATTAGTAATATCAGTCTCATTATCTTATTTTTTTAAGACCATATGTCACCAAACAAAATCCAAGAAAGTCATTAGTATTAAAAAGTCGTACTGCAGACCATATATTATTTCTTTGCAATAACTAGCAAATAATAAAAATTCATTTACTGGCGTATTTGACATAAATTAATATTGTTCTACTCCACAAATAATAGGAGTACTTATAATAGTTATTGTGTGTTCATTAAAATTTCAATTATTTGTTTTCAGTTAAAATAATAGGTTTTTTCAATTTTTTTGGTTTATTTTTTATCGTAGTAGGCTAGGTTTTCACTACTGGGGAAATTTTTTTATTCGTTTAAAAGAGAATTGCGAGTTTTATATACAGAAAAAAAATTTACCGACGGACAAAAAAGTTATTAAGGTGATACCATTTCCCGTGAAACCCACTGTGATTTTTTACATGATTTAAAATTTTTTTCAGTTTCGGAAATTGATGAACTTTTAGGTAATTTCAAAAAGGATTAATTTTTATAGAATATTGAGCATTTTTACGTAATTTGATAATGATTAATTTCTATAGTAGATCAATATACATATGATTTTCCCGAATTAATTGATTTTTTTAAATAATTTTAATCGTTTTTTTGTTTTTGGCTTAGGTACTTACTTTTTGATTTCTTTTATAGCAGATGTTAAAGTGTGTTTGTATCAATTCAAAATAGTAAATAAAGTAGCACTTTAACCGCGAGGGTAGATAAAGTAACACTTCATCCACAAGAGTAGATAAAGTACTTTAATTTTTTTAAATGACAGGATTAAAACGTATTACTGTTGATTTTGACATCATAGCAACAACTCATAATATTCAGTGAGATTTTAAATTGTGCTTGATAATAATTTAATTTGTTCTTATTTTCTTTCTTTTACATCTGCTATAAAAAAATCGATTTTTATACGCAACGATAAAATTTTATTATAGACTCGCGAAAATAATTAACAATTTGCGCTCGTTGATAAAATAGAATTTAAAAATTATATCTATGAAGCATTCTTGATGGATTTTATTAATTTTTCATGTTTCTTATAGGATTTTTGAAAGTGTTCAGTCCCCTAGATTCAGCAGTAATATTTCCATGCTCTCAGAGGACGTTTTTTTAACAAACTAGTATACATACCTTTTTACGCAAAAAATCTAAAATTTTGAAAATGCCAAAATAAAAGGGAGCTAATTTTTTTAGGTTAGTGACCCTAACGGTGCTCTGTTCCCTAGCCTATAAGAAGAGAAGACTCCAAGGATAGAATACATACCTACTACTAATAAATAAGTTCAAAACTCTGAAATAATGTATAAATCTGAAATAATAGATATATAGGTACCTAAATTTATACAAACAGAATGAAATTCAAAATTTCTAGTTCTACGAGCATTTTCAGCATATAAATCTGCTCATGGTCGGACTCCAAATGAATTGAATCTAAAACTTCATATAGGTATTAGGTACCTTAAAATCTAGTACATCCATTCATCCAATTTCAATTACGTATATGTATTCCACTGTACACTTCTTCTCAGCTGAAGACTTACCTAGTAACAGAATCTTAAATGAGTCATCTACATATCTGCTGAGAAGAACCTAAACGTTACAATAAAAAAGTCTGAGGATTATAAAGGTATACCTGTAAAAGATAAATAACAAGTTTCTGGTGCAAATCGATTATTATATTTTGATTGTACATAGATTTATTTATGTCATTTTCATTGCATTTTTATAACAGTTTAGACTTGGCAACAAAAAAAAATGCTGGAGTTCAATTACTAGACGTAAATTTTCCGGTAATCATAATAACGTCATTACGTTTTATGTAATACACGAATGAATGGTCTGCTCTAAATATCTTGGGTGTAATGACTACGGCTGAACTGATGAAGCTTACAATTGCTGAAAGAAACAAAAACAGAAGTTCAGAAACAGTGTATTTTTGTAAACTACCAAATTGATGTAACTAATTCAAATTTCCTACCACCTATTGTTAGTACCTTTACTCCCTACTGAAATTACAGAAAATTATGTACATCATAATATGTAAATAGGGACTTTTATTTAAATTGCGGAGAAATATAGTTTTTATTTCGATTTTGTCTTTATTGTTATTTGCTGTGGTCAACTAAAGGAGAACATTAATTATTTCCCCTTACTTATACCTATAGCTAACAATATAATACAGAATATGTTTTTAATTTCAAAATTTAAAACGTGTCAAATTTACTGCATTAAAATAAATCCACCAAAACTGTAGCTTTCTACAGTGTCATTAAAATTAGAAATTGCCACTAAGTATACGATTTTTCTAAAAATAAAACAAACACTTTTCTTTTTTATGAAACTCCTATAACTCCATAGAACAAAAACCATTATTATAAAACCTTTGTTGACGACATGATTCCATATTAAGGTTTTTTAGGATACAGAAACGACTAAAACTTGCATTAAATGAAACTTTTATTTATACAAATTCGATATGCATTCATTAATTTGTATGTATAATACATTTAAAAAAATCGCATACACATAAGTAGGTACATGGTTTTATTATGAAAATTTAATAATGAAATTTCAAATTTCATTAAACTTGCCAACAAATAATGTAACAGATTTAGCCTTAATATAAAATATAAACGGATGATTTGCATCGAAGGATTTTAGTTGTGGATAATAAGCCAAACCAGGAGGAAGTGCCATTAAAAAAATTATTCGTTAACAATTATATGAGTACCTATGTATACAAAATGTATCCGAAGTAAAGGTACATATAAAATTAATATCATAATATTCACAATCCGAATAACTGAGAGGTAAAATTTTTAATACCAATAAATTTAGAAGAACATTTAGTTTACATCGTTGTTAGTAGAAAAGTTTTGTTTAGTTTGAAGATATGTATGTGCTGAATAACAAGTTAGTTTTTTAACATGATAAAATTTATAATATTTACCACAACTTTATACAGGGTGAAATATAATGTGAATGAGAACAAATTTTTGAGGTGAAATTTGATATTTAGAAAGTATTTTTATTTAATTTTATTATTTTTTTACAAACACTATTAAAAGTAGTCTTTTTAACGTTTGTTATCAAAGTTAAAAGTTTCACTTTAAGCCACTAGTGTTAAAATATTTTTTTACGATATTTTATATGAATTTTTCGTGTCAACAACAAAGCAACGATTGCTATGTGTCAGTTATATAATTTTGAATTTTTATGATTTTTTACCACAATAATCTGCTTTTATTAGTGTTTGTTGAAAAAAATGTGTTAAAAGTGATTTTATTTTGTTCTCAGAAAATAAATGATACTTTTGACAAATATAATTATTATATCTACTCCTAAGTAGCTATTGTTTCCTTCCGGTCTTTCACTCTTTCCTTCTAAGTGATTAATAAATTTGTTGTTCTTCGTTTTTGAAAATCAGCAATATTGTTTTCAGTCTTGCTTCTGAGGCTTGACTTTTTACTTATAAGCTGATAAGATGTTCAAATGTTCATATGGATAAAATCAAATTTATTCTCCTTTTTCCTTCTAACTGTAGTAGTTTTGGGTATATAGGAATTTTCAAAAATCGGAACGTCAAACAAGAAAGTAGGCCAAAAAATAGTGATGAGATACAATTTTTTTATTCAAATAATTAGATACACATAAATCAAACAGTAAGATACTGCATAATAATAAAACTTTAGCATGCAATCATTATTTACACAGTAAATTCATTTCGGTTTTGCATTTATTATGGATATTATAAACGAATGTCAAATTAGAGATTACAATGTTTTAGTGGTTCCTAAAAACAGTATAACAGAATTTGCCTTAAGAAAGTAGATAAATGGCCTGTCTGCCTTAAATAGTTTTGGCGTAACTTGGGGAGTAATGATGGAGGAATATTTCGCATATACTGCAAAAGAAAAATTTTTATGTAATTAATAAAAATTTTCGGCATTGCTATAAATATAAAATAATTATATTGTTAATAACAAATAAGTATTCGACAATATTGTTAAGAACCTGAAAAAATTATGAAGGATCAGACTACAAATTATAGACGGAATATCAAATAAATACACAGAATAATTTTACTTTTCATTTATTGCTTTATTAGTGTTACAACAGAACTCCATTACAAATGGTTGACTCTACCAGAAAATAACACCACAGATTTTCCTTTGATGTAGTAAATAAAGGGTTTGTTTGCCTCAAATATTTTTGGTGGATTTGGTTCGTAGACCTCAGACATTTCACTCACATCAACTGCAACAGGAATATATTTTATAATTACTTCACAAAGTTCCATTTATGTATCATAAATGGCTTGTCCACAAATCCGCTAACTGCATTTTATTTTATATTTAAAGAATCATTGTGTACTACACAATATAAATATTCACAGTATTTTGAATAACATTTTATTCTGTCTGAGAGTTATTACACTAGTAAAAATTGAGGACGTTGCTTCACCAAACTTGAGTGGTAAAACAGTTTTGGTGAAACTTTTACACCAAATATAGTGTAATCAATATTTTTAACCCTAAGCCCGGCCGCACACCAAAGAAACATGAAACATAAAACATGAAACAGGAAACAAATACATATACCTATTTCATAAAATGTGTTGTTATTTTATGTAAGATTTCATCTTATGTGGTAGTTTTTACTTCATGTGTGGTGTGAGCATCATCGTTACAAGAACAAAGAAAATTTCACCTAATTAGGGTTGCCAGATTGTCATTATTAACAACTGCGACACTCGATCGGGCAAAATGCTCTTATGCTTCAAAATATTTTTGGCGACAGGGGGTGTTGGCATATTTTCTTTTTTTGCTGCCGAAATTCTAAAACCGGGACATTTGTGCGTCCCGAAGACCCTTTTCGGGACAGGGGGACACTGCCCCCAAAATCGGGACATCTGGCAACCCTACACCTAATATGGTTTTGGTAAACTTTACACTATAAACGGTGGCCTCATATAGACCCTTTTTCGTGTTGATTTTCACACCGAATTTTTACTAGTGTACACTATGTCCCAAATTGCTTGTAAATGCAAGGTATCTCTGTAATTTGTAAAGATAGAACTTTGTGGTTTTCGCGAACCTGTGCCACTTTTTCGGTAAACTTTTAATGCCGCAAACAGAACTAAGCTAACTTGTTTTGTTTCTGAGATACAGGGTGAAAACAAAAATTTTCACTTTCTGGGGTGCTGTCATATTTCACACACCGTGTAAGCTATAAAAAAGTTAAAACTGTTCTAGATAGATATTTTTGCGTAGAATCCAGTGGCGTACTCGAAAAAAAATTGATTTGCACCGTTTAAGAGATATGACCCAAACCAGGTCCTTTTTAAATGGAACACCCTGTATTTTTTAGTGTCATTAAATTTGTCTATTTTTTATCATTAAAATGATGTAAACAATAGGAACTTTCAAATTTAATAAATGCCCTAAAACAGCAAAAAACCCAATTATAAGTCAAAAAAAGTTAGTTGGCCTTGAAAATCGGGGATAAAGAAATGTTTACAAGCAACATGAGACACTATATTAAATTAAAAACTCCTAATATTAATATTATTTTTATTTTATCTTAGTAAAAAAGAAACAAAAAGCGAAGTAAAATTTTTTAACGGTCATTATAGACAAACAATGAAATTTAGGAAAATATTTTACTTTTTAATTTTTTTTAATTTAATATAATGTCTCATGTTGCTTGTAAACACTTTTTTATCCCCGATTTTCATGGCCTACTAAATTTTTTTGACTTATAAAGAAGGTTTTGGCTTTTTTAGGGCATTTTTTTAAATTTAAAGTGCCTACTGTTTACATCATTTTAATGAGGAAAATAAACAAATTTAGTGAGGGTAAAAAATACAGGGTGTTCCATTTAAAAAATATGTGATGTGCCCAACACATGACTTTCTTATACGGATAGTATCACAGTAATTACTTTTCCTAAAGAAATTAAGTTAAATTTCTTGTAAAAATTTTGAGGGTTTCCAGCAATTTTCAAATAATCTCTGTCGCACTTATTGCAATACGCATAAATCTGTCCTTGTCCCACTCATTACTACCAGATTTTAGGACAAATAAATAACAGAATACTTATCAAAATTCCACAGTGCGAAAACTGCTTGATATCTTTGAATTTGCTGTAGCTAAACTTTGAAGATTTATAAAATACTTCTCAGTTTTGGTCAACGTTTCACTCAAACAAACTGTACAGTGCACAATAATCCTTCTCATCAAATATTTCGATCTTTTGCCTTTGACAATTGTTTGACTAACAATCTCTTCTTCTTCTTCGTACTTGGATTGCAAAGCAATGTCAAGTTTTTGGTGTTTGGCGATATAGCCACTCTCACCAGGATTGGATTAATTGGTTTTCACTTTTTAAATTTTTATAACTTTATTCGAGCTTTTCGTGTGTTTAATGCAAATAGAATCTTTAGTATAAAAACAAATAGATTTCTATAATGTAAACAACAGCCACTCAGAGATAGATGGCAACACTATATAAATATATAAATAATTTATAATTATTAAAAAACGGCGCAAAATAAAACACTTTTGTTACTTTGTCGACACGTCTAAAAATTGAAAGAGCATTCACAAAAAATTTGGTGTCGATATCTTTAATGTAGATTTGCATGCATAATACAATTTCACGACTTTATAGTATATATTAGAAAAAATTTTAATCGATATCCAAAACATAAAACCGTAGCCGTTGTAGCCGTCGATCTTTTCAAATAGTAATGCTACAATCGATTTCCTCAACGGTATAGATTTCTGTATGTAAACAACATGTACTTTGTAAATCAGAGATAGATGGCGCCTCTATATAAATAAAAAATTTTGACGGAATTTCAAAAAAAGTTTCAAACAAAATTTGTTCAAAATGTAAAAAAATGTAATTCTAAATCAATGTTAAAGAATAAAAAAATGTCGTAAATTGTTTATTTTTCAAGATATTCCTAAAAAACCTAAAAATGTCTTCAGGTAAGTACCACTTGTGTTGGTGCTAGATGAAAAAGATTTAATGTGGCACCCACAATTTTGTTCAAACTCTTAAATACGAAATTTGAATCAAATCCGTTAAGTCGTTTTTGAGTTATCGTGGATACAGACAGACACACAGACAGACATCATGGCCAAAAATGGTCAAAATGGATTCAGGTGCCCTCAAAACGTGTAAATCCATCAAAATCTCGAGGTCGAAAAAAATCACGATTACAATACTTCCTTATACTACGTATAAGAAAGTAAAAAGACCTAATTTGGGTCATATCTCTTAAACGATGCAAAACATTTTTTTTTCGAGTACGCCACTGGATTCTACGTAAAAATATCTATCTAGAACAGTTTTTACTTTTTTTCTAGCTTACATGGTGTGTGAGATATGGCAGCACCCCGGAAAGTGAAAATTTTCGTTTTCACCCTGTATCTCAGAAACAAAACAAGTTAGCTTAGTTCTGTTTGCGGCATTAAAAGTTTAACGAAAAAGTGGCACAGGTTCGCGAAAACCGCAAAGTTCTATCTTTACAACTTACAGAGATACCCTGCAATTACAAGCAAATTGGGACACAGTGTACATAGAAATAGGGTCAGGGCCGTAGCTACCATAGGGCAGCCGGGGCAGCGCTCCGGGGCCCCCGTTCACGAGGGGCCCCCGGCCACAAGTATACCTATCTATACAATTATATGTACCAAATTACAGGTTACTAGATGGTAAAACAATAAAATAAGTTGGTAATAATAGCGGTCGAGTAGGGGCCCTCGACGGTGGCTATTAGGCACTTTAGGCACCTAGTATTCACCAATTCATTTTTTTGTAAAGAAAAGATAAAAGAAACAAAAAAAGGAAGAAATATCTAAAAAAAAAGAATTAAAGGGTAAAAAATGAGCAAATGCATATAAACATAAACGACAATGATTATATTTATTGCAATTATTGGAAAACATTTTGAGTGACTGAAGGACACTCCTTATTTTGAGAAGGATGTCGTTTGTCCTTACCATGTACCGATAAGGACGCTATTTGTCCTTAGTTTGCGCATTTGCTCTAAAATTTAATTAAATTATACGAAACCTAACTTTCAAATTGAATATTTTTGCGGTTCGAAATTGTAACTTTTCATTTTAGCTCATTGACCTTGAAAAGTTTGCCCTACAATCTGTCAAACAACTTTTGCGTATCCTTACTACCTTAATAAGCAATAATAAAAATTGGCAACCCTACAACAGATATTAAAAAAAAACATAAAATTAACAATTTTTTTTTGCCCCCTCACAGAAAACAGAATTGCTAAGGCTTTGTTTTCAGAAGTCACAATACTTGGGGCCCCCGAAATCTTTTGCCCCAGGGCCCCTGGAGTTGTCGCTACGGCCCTGAATAGGGTGATCCGAAATTAGCGTATAATAATTACGACGAACAAAAATAAGAAAAGCATTCCCATCAATATTTGGAAGTATCAATTCGTTGTACATTCAATTCATGAATATTCCCAAAAAATTATTGGGTAAAAATACTTATATTTTTCTTGAATAAAAAGGTAAAGAGGATAGGACATATTATACAGGTATAAAAATGAAACCAAATTAATTAGATCCTAATTAACATGTTTTGTTTTGCTCCCTTTGTTTTATTAATTTACCAATATTACAAAGACCACTTATATTACAAGTCATTAACTCTACCACTAAATAAAATAACAGATTTTGCTTTAATATAGTAGATAAAGGGTCTATTCGCCTCAAATATTTTTAGGGATGTATATTCGATATATGACGTAGATTCAATCAAAACTGAAACAAGAATATATTTTATGTATTTCCTCGAATTTCCAATAAGTCTTGTTAACAGTGCCCAAATTGACCTTACTTAATTAATTTTTAGATATGACTGTGTAGAACTTCTAGTAACCAGCAGAAGTTGCAGACATGCATTTGTGGTACCAAAGTATATTGAAAAAAAAATAAAAAGGTAGAAATTTTCAATATTTAGTGTAGTGCAATATAAAGAATTACCATTGCACACTTAACATTTTTAACTTCAAAAATTCAAGAAGTTTATATTAGTCATAAATCAGATTAATATACGACCTATGAATTGTCCTGTAGTTTCATGTATTAAATTTAACATCAGTTACCTACATAATTTTTTGTAGATGTATAAAAAATAAAACTAAAATTATAATATGCATCCTGTTTACCCGCCATTTATTTGTCATTATTCAAAATCATATTACAAATTTTTAGCTCTGCCAGAAAATAAGACAACCGATTTTGCTTTAATGTAGTAAATAAATGGTCTGTTTGTCTCAAATACTTTTGGTTGTGCTTCTTGGATAAAATCAGAGTCGGTGAAAAAAACTGCAACAAGAATATATTCTCATTGATTTATCACATTCCAATTTTCAATTTATAGCTATTTATTATACAAGTGACTTATTTGTTGTTAAGGCAAGAGTGTAATACATAGTTTTATCCAACACCTCCTTCTGTAACAGTTCTTAAAACATCATCAAAACCCAAAAACTGATTGCCATGTGGTAGCTATGACAAATTGTTTGTTTACTGTTTAATTATGGGTTCATAAGACCACTAGTGTTTTATAGACCTCATAAAATATTCAAACACGCCATTACTATGACTTCATAATAAACAGGTGTTGGATAAAAGATTTTTTTCTACGACCACTACTGTAAATGATAAATATTCTACAACTAACAAACTAAGTAAGCGTGTTATTATACGCACAGGCGTGTGTAAAATGGTTCGATCGCACGGTTAGTGATTTTATATGATTTATTATTTAAATTAGGTTGGTGATAGTCAGGAATTTTTGGTTTGGTAACTATGTTTTTGCACTTGTTTGTTTAATTATTGTTAAGGTGTTGTAGCAGTACTCACTTAACCATATTTGAGTCTTGAGTGGTTTGTGGTTCAGTCATTACATTGCAACTCCGGTAAAATCTCCTAATAAGGGTAATACTCTTACTAGAAGGTATTATTATATCTTTACTAATTCTTCTCAACTTTAGTTATAAAATGTTTAGTGATAGCAATGTATATGCCACCGATATAACTGAGAATGCCAAAACTGCCACCAACAATTTGTTACCTACAAAATCTCTTGAAAGGTAGATATGTGACTATTTACCGAAAATTCATGGATTGGAGACTCAAGAATAATATTAAATCATTAATCATAAAAAAATTCATAAATTATTTTCTATAAATACAATTTTTTAAATTAATAAAACATTTTTGTTTTATTTAATGTACAATAATTATGAGTCAAATTCGCGTATTTACTGGTTTAATTAAAAGCATAGTAGGTTTTGTTTACAAATTACTGAACGGTAAGTAATTTTATCTACTACCAATTCATAATAGCCTTGATTTGACATTAATTTGAGTAAGGTAAGTCAGATTATTACGTAACATGTGTTTTAAAGAAATCATTACCACACTGAAATTTCAACAAGAAAATTCTTTCTTACAAGTATTTATAACACAATTTTTACAATTTAGTATCTTTATAGGAAAGTTTATATTTGTAAATGTCTAATTATAATATAATATAATATTGTTTAATTCTTTAAAATTTGTTATTAACATTGAGTAATGACACTTCATACTCTTAAGTTTGATTTTTTGAAACCTGGAGAATTTTATAATAGCGTATCTACCTAGAAAAAACCCTAACTTCAAGTTAGATAACTGAAAAAATTTTTAGTTTTATTTTATAATAAATTAGTTTTATATTTTAATAATAAATATAACACGGTCCACGTCTCAGATTTTTTGGTGTATAAATTGTTTAATTATTTGAAAATTTATAATTCAAATTCATTGTTGTGTAGCGCTGGCTAGTTTTTACACAACTTAGGTTAGGTAATCCAGTACGACAACTTGACAACAACTACTGTGCAAAGTCGCTGGAGATAAATTCAAAATTCATTTTTAATTATTTGGACGGTAGAAGATAAAATCTTGTATATTACACGTGGCATATACACACATTAACATATTCGTCTGATTACAGAACTCGTCTACGACTCGTTCTGCAATTTCCAGACTCTTATGTTAATGATGTTCATATCCCACTTATAATATAAATAACTATTACCGATCAGATTCTCGCGTTCTGATCGGTAAGTAATATCATTTGAAAGTTTTGTGACTTTATTTTAGATAATTTTATAGTTGTCACTTTGACATGAACAAATTTTAGTTTGGTTACTATTCTTTAATTAAACCCATAAATACGTGAATTTGACGGATCGTGCAAAAAATGTTATAAACATGTCGAACGGTAAAAATCCCTTACCGTTCTCCATACTTAATATATTATTTACAACACTTGTTACGTAATAAACTATTTTAGCACATTTAATCTGCTTTTATTAGTGTTTATAGGAAAAAATACTAATGATATTAAAGTGAAAGTTAAGTGCTTAAGTGACACTTTTAGCACGCATATCATAAATAGCTATTATTTCTTTCCGGTCTTTCACCCTTTCTTCTACCTAATTAATAAATTTGTTTTAGCTTCTTCGAGGCGTGTTTCTTCAAAGAAGTATTAATTTTGTTCAAAATCGAAATACGATGGTAGTCTTTAACTGTGAGGTCCATGACCTTAGTGGTGATTCTGAAAATTATCAGCAATATTGTTTTCAGTCTTGCTTCTTAGACACGGCGGCGACTCTTTACTTATAGTGGCTGATAATATGTTCAAGATAACTCTTTCGTCTGATAAATAGATTAAATCAAATTTATTTCTCCTCGTAACGAAAAATAACATAAATGTTAATCTTCGTTTATGTAATTTTATTATGTAAATCGCATATGAAATCATTCATTTCAGCATGTTATTAAACAACATTACGAATGTCACGTATTAACAGCTCCTCTTTCTTTCTAACTGTATTAGTTTCAAAAATCGGAACATCAAAAAAGAAAGTAAGCCAAAAAAAGTAGTAATGGGATAAAAAAATTTATTCAAATAATTAGATACACATAAATCAAATAGTAAGATACTGCATATAATAAAATTTTAGCATGCAATCATTATTTACACAGTAAATTCATTTCGGTTTTGCATTTATTATGGGTATTATAAAAGAAGGTCAGATTAGAGATTACAATGTTTTGGTGGTTCCTAAAAACAGTACAACAGAATTTGCCTTAAGAAAGTAGATAAATGGCCTGTCTGCCTTAAATAGCTTTGGCGTAACTTGGGGAGAAATCATGGCGGATAATTTCGCAAATACTGTAAAAAAATGTTTATGTAATTAATAAAAATTTTTGTCATTATTACTAGGTATAAATATAAAATAATTAAATAGAATTTAGATGTAAGTATTCGACAATATTGTTAGGACCTAAAAAAATGACGAAAGATCAGTGACTATGTACAAGTTATGGACGGAATATCAAATAAATACGCAGAATAATTTTGCTTTTCATTTATTGCTTTATCAATGTTACAACGGAACCCCATTACAAATGATTAACTCTACCAGAAAATAACACCACAGATTTTCCTTTGATGTAGTAAATAAATGGTTTGTTTGCCTCAAATATTTTTGGTGAATTTGGTGGATTTAGTTCGTAGGCTGAAGAAATGACAGTCAGAACTGGAACAGGAACATATTTTATAGATAATTATTTCACACAGCTCCATTTATGTATTGTCCATAAACCTGCTAACTGCATTTTATTTTATATTATTTTTTGCACTTCCGGGACTAAAGTATCAACTTTAGTCTGTAAACAGGGACTAAAGTGGGTCATTTGTTCCCTGGAACAAATATGAGTTGAACTTCCTAGAGAATCTATTGACAGATTCAAAGAAATAATATCAAACTTGGCAAATTTTTATTATAACTTTTGAGGACCGTCAGAGTACAAGGATAGTCTATGCGAGGGAACGACAAGTTGATTTCCATGTCTGAGATTATGCGAGCCAGTAGTGACATCAATTACAGTATCAAACACATTTAAGAGATTCTTTACGTAAGTTAGGCAATTGTAAATGAATAAACAGAATCGATACCTGAGGGAAGTGTGTTCTACACGAGGTTGTCTTTTTTTAAAACCAGATTGTACGTATTAATCCGTTTTTGCATGACCAACACTTCCTGAATTCTGTCCGAGTTACCCCAACATAAATGTAATACTGTAGTTTAAAAGTGAGTTAACGTAACCATTATAAAATAACAACAACGTTTGTAAATTTACAAATTCTAGAATCTTCCACAAAATAAAGCAATACGTTGATAGTTTAGAGTTAATATAATTTATTTCCGAGTGTCAATTTAAAGAGGGTTCAATGTGGATCATTATGAAAGTAAACTGCTGGCCAATTGAAACGTACCAAGCGAATTTTTAGGTTGAATTTAAAGTCAAATATTTTGAAAAATAGAAAAGATATCAACATGTGGTTTTCAGGATTTCAGAGATAATTTAATTGAGAAAACGATAGTGTTACCCGATTTTTTTACTTTGAAGTACATTACTATCTACAGGGCATGAAAGAAAGTCTTCTTTTTTTCGTCAAATTTTATAACTACCATGATTCCACAAATTTTTTTTAATATTTTTTTGATGTAGATTTTTTTAGTCCGTACTTAATGGGAAAACAACCGATCTCTCAAAATTTTGATATCTCTGTTATTTTATAAGAGCCGTTTGACACGAGGCTAATTTTAGTACTAAATTTCATACAAGTGATGCGCGCGCAGATTTAGTTGAAAAATTAATAATAAACAATAGGTCTAAATTCAATTTCTTCTGTACAGCATTGTACACTACTGCACCGAATTCACGCACATTTAGTCAGATTGTATACAAAAAAATAGAACATGCTCTAATTTATTGTAACAAGTTTACTAAATCTGCGCGCGCATAATTAGTATTAAATTTAGTAGATACTAAAATTAGTGTCGTGTCAAACGGCTCTAAGATACCAAATTTTTTCTGAAAATTTGATTTTTTCTTTGTTTCTTTGTCGTTTGGCCGTATTGTGTTTTGTAAGAACCAATCTCTGTGGTTGATTATAATACCTTATGAATGGCTTTCTTATAAAAAGTACACTTTTTGTACTTTCATTAATTTATTGGTAACCAGTGGCTTATCAAAAATTGGTACACGTTCGCTAATTGGTAAATTTTTTAATTCATTTTTTGAGGCTATTTCCTTAATGGAATAGAATGGAATTTAGTTAGTTTATGTTCACCATTGGTTTAAGTGACTTATATCCTCGAAACGGATTTTTCACTTTTTCAAAAATTTGCTCATATTCGTGTATACCGGGTAGCTACGAAATCATTTTACAACCTCCACCATTTTGTTCCATTTAACTGTATTAATTTGAAATTTGGCAGGGTTTGATTGTTGAAAGGAATAATCATTTTGACGTTTAAAACAATCTGATGACACTTCTGGTTTCACCGGAAGGGCCACCTACTAACTTATTTCAAAATTTTTCAAAACAACCCTGTATATTTTTTTCCGTAAGAATTAGATTCTACTTAAAATTACCTTTTTATCGACATATCACATGATGACATTTGCTTTCAAAATGGCAGCATAATTATTATTGCAAAAACCTGGTCAACAATATTAAATTTAATAAAAAATTCGGTATCTTATAAAATAAGAGGGATATAAAAATTTTGAGAAATTGGTTTTTTCTTCATTAACCAGGGACTAAAAAACTCGACATCAAAAAAATATAATTTTTTTTTGTGGAATTCCGGTAGGTATAAAGTTTGATAAAAAAAGACGACTTTCTTTCATACCCTGTAGATAGTAATGTACTTCAAAGTAAAAAAATCGGGTCACACTATTGCTTTCGCAATAAAATTATCCCTTGAATCCTGAAAACTTCAAGTTGATATCTTTTCTCCTTTTCAAAATATTTGACTTTAAATTAAACCTAAAAATTCGCTTGGTACGTTTCAATTGGCCAGCAATTTAGATAAAATATTGTACGATATTTGTATCGTAGGTAATGTGTATTTACGATTTCCAATAAGTTTCCTTAATCATTGCTGAAATTTTTAGTAACCAGCAGAAGTTGCATTTGTGGTATCAAGGTATGTTGAATAAATAATATAAAAAGATAGAAATTTTCAATATTTAGTACTTATAGTGCAACAAAAAAAAAAATGAAGCGCTCTATTTTTGATTGGAAATTGAAAACATCAAAAAGTTTATAGTCATAAATCATATTAATATGCGGGCATTGAATTGTCCTTAAGTTTCCTGGATTAAATTTAATACTAGTATTAATTACTTAGATAGGTAATTTTTTATAGACATAAAAATCTAAAATAATACAATATACATATCGATCATTTATTGATTTGTCATTACTACAAAGTCCTATTACAAATTTTTAACTCTACCAGAAAATAAAACAACCGATTTTGCTTTAATGTAGTAAATAAATGATCTGTTTGCCTCAAATACTTTTGGAGGTGGTTCTTGGATAAAAGCAAGCGCTGATTCGGTCAAAATAACTGCAACAAAAATATATTTTTATTGTTTTATCATATTGCAATTTAAAGAATTTTAAGATCATGCTTTAAGTTAAAACCTAAGATCAGCTTTTAAATTGGGTACTTTTGAAAACAGCGCAGCGAAATAGTTACTTTCGTAGCTATAAGGTGGAAAGTACTTTAATGTACTTTAATTTACTTTAATGAACGAGAAGGCTCAGTAATATATGTATATGTATCGTAATGTGGAATTTTACGATACGCGATGGAAATATTGTCCAACGAACCGAAGGCGAGTTGGATAATCCATCAAGTTTCGTAAATACACATTACGATCAGCGATGTTAAATTACCGTAATTTATAATTTTGGTAAATTACAGGAGTAATTTACCATTTTTTATTACCATTTTTAATTCTCTGGTATTTTATTGTTGTGGTAATTTACAATTTTTGACTTTTGTATCTAATATGTAGGTAATTAAACTATGTATAATTAAAAACGAAAAACTTTTATTGTAAATTACTGAATATGCACTTTTTTAATAAATGATTTGACATCCGTGTAATATTTAGGGCATAATGTTGAGAACAATATTGACACTGGTACAACTTTGAATTTGCTTTTTGAAGAAGCATTGCAACACGATAGATATGATATCTTTTCGTCCCATTGTCGAGCACCAACAGCAACACACAAAATATGACTAACTTTCGTCTTTACTAGATCACTACAATTTATTAGTTTAATAATAATATACTAATATGAATATGTCGTATAGATAATGCATACGCCAGATTCAGATTATGTGCGAGACTTCGAATTTGCACTAGATATTCTAGAATTCTAGATAATAGTGCAATATCTAGAGTGGGGGCTGCGCTTTGTATGTCGGGTATTCCCCGAGTTATGTGGTAGGTGGTAATTAATGGTAATTTAAAATGGTAAATTACGGATAATTTACGGTAATTAATTTCGTAATTTACGGCGTAAATTACGACTAACATCACTGATTACGATACAAATATCGTACAACATTTTATCTACTTTCATAATTAATACAGTTATTTTTGTGTTTATAATTAAATTTTAAAAATTTTGTTTATGAAAAAATAATAATAATGAACGCCATTTGCAAAATTCACTCTCTTTACAACACATATGCTTTATCACCGGATTACCGCACATGTGCGGTAAAAACTGTCATTACGGCATTTAAAATAATTCTGTAATATGTCACATTACAAAATGAAAGTAGATAAAAGACCTTTTCCACCATGCTCACCAATTTTCTACTGTCTTGTTAGAAAATACATTTTGTGACACTAACTTCCTATACCTAGTTGAGTTCGGCGCTGCACAGAAAAATATTGTAAAATATTCCAATTTTTAATAGCCCGGCTTAGTCGATATACTTTTAATCTTACAGTAAGTAAAAAAGACGAAAATATGTTAATGTCTACTAGGTATTGTTTTTGTGCTTTAGCATGAACTAAACCTTCTGTACCTACACGGTTTCTTAAACAATTAAACACTATTTACTATATGAATAGGAAAAGGAAAATAGTCTGTTAAGGCAAAAAATTAATACATGTTTGATTATATAAGTATTTTATTGCAAATATTTTAAGGTATATTTCATTTTCATATTCATGCACTTAGTTCTGTAAAATCAAGTCAAGGTCCTTTGTTCGGTAGTTGCTAAATCCATATAGATATTCGAATTGAATTTTAAAAATTTTGAACTTTTCCATTAAATAATAATACATTATGACTTTTTATATAATAAATAAACGGCCGATTAGCGGTGAATATTTTATTAGGGGGAGGTGGCAGACTATCGTTCGTTAATACTGAAATAGAACATAATTAAAATTATAAAGGAGATATTCTTGAATAATTTGATATACATGATTACATTATTAAACTTATACGCACATGAGTAATTTTTCATTTTAATTAATTAACCTACGATTTACTATAGTATGATTCTTATATCGAATATGATGTTTGGATGTTATAATTAACAAACAAGAAACTTGGCACTTTGTTAATGACTAAAAAAAGTACGATTTGCTACGGAAAACAAATAAACTCTAAAAAAGTATTATTGTTGGGATGTAATAATAGTTATTTATGTTTCTAGTGAGAAAAGTATTTATTATTTACCGACGAGAGGAATGGTAATTTTCCAGTGTGGATAAAATATCTTCTCGCACATGTACCATACATTATGCTATACAACAGCTTTTAATTGCTAAAATTATCGAGTCATAAATCAAATAAATTGTCATCCAAACTTATGAATTCGTTTAACATGACATACACTTTCTTATGCCAATACGATTTTCTGTAAGAGCTTTGGATTTAGAGTGTTCCACTTTTTGTAACACTTTAACAATAATTGATAGAGAACTTTTTTAAGAAGAAAAGATCCTATAAACATGGGTCGAGAAACACTTCGTTTGTAAAATACATCAGGATGTTAAGTTAAAGATGAACTTCTCAATAATTTTTTGAGTATATTTACAGAACTGTTTATGATCAAGATAGAGATCTGGTATTTGGTAGGTTAGTTAGTCTTTTAGTAAACTATAAAGGTATGGTATTTCGACAAAGATGATATGGTTCATTGGTGGACTTATGGGAGGGTAAGAATGAACAAAAACAGCAGCAACACTGTCTTGAGTGACCGGCTTTGTATAAGAGTTGGTAATATTTTAGTAGATCGATATAACACAAAAAAAATAGTTATTGTGTTGTTATTACGGGAATTCCATAGGGTTTGAACTGGGGCCTCGGATTTTTTTATGTAAAAGATTTCCCATTATTTCTAAAAATGCTTTATTAGTATCTACTTTATAAACCAATGATTAATATTAAGCATTTACTTTACATTATTAGTACGATATGCAATGTTTCTGTTATTCTATAAATTGTTTATTTTTCCAGTAAACAAAATAATGTTATGTGATTTAATAAAATACAAAAATGGTTGATTAGCGACGAAAAATTTATTTGGGGGTGCTGGTAAACTCTCGATAACTGCCACTACTGCAAAACAAAATCGTACAAATTAACTATAGTAGCAAGTATTAAAAAATAGGTATGTATTCTACTGAATACATAATAGATTTCTTAAGAATTTTAATAGATTATAATTAGTGGAACCGTTATATTTTTTATAGAATTAAGGAATTAAGCATAGAATCGGAAATATTGTAAAAAGATATAGAGGAAATCAAATAAGGAGAATACTTTTTAATTGTTCTAACAATTTTTACTAGAATCTTTAAGTATAGCTTTTCACCACATTTCATGCCAGAACTTTTGTATTAGTAGCTGCATTTCTAACCTGTACCTCTATGCAGTATTGTATCTTGCTACAAACAATATTTCATCGGAATGACTATTTTTCAAATAATTTACAAACGCATGATCAGCTTTGAAATAAGATATGTCGGCATTAACCAGGGTAATTATTCCTGGAAAAGTAGGTAATGTTTCTCTTAATATCGTTCACTTCATTCTTCTCGTGTAAAAAGTGTCGCTTTAACTTGTTTTGTTTTATAAAATAATTCACTGAAATCTAAAGAGTTTATGTTTATTATTATTAATTATACTTCTTAATCCAGTAGAAATAGGGTATAGAAAATTTAAATTAAAATATTATGCAACATTGCGGGGTTTGGACGTATTTTCAAATTACAAAAAATGTCTATAATAGTTATTTATGTATTAAGGGCGTAAAGAGGCTTTTATGACCCGAAGCCTTATTTCAAGCCCAAGGCGTAGCCGAGGGCTAGGAAAAGGTTGTAGGGCCATAAAAGCAAGTTACGCCAGAAATACATACATTATTTTATGCACAGATTAAGTATTTATCTCAAATAATTAAATATGTCTCAAGCCGCTTGAAGTACGTTACTATAGTAAAAGGAGTAAACAAGGCTATCCATTTTAACTTTTTACAAAAATTGTTTATACATCAGTTGTGTGATCCAGAATCTTTGATGGATTTTTCATCAGACCAAGAAAATGTGATGGCTTGCAAAGCCGAAACGAGCTGGCTGAATCGGCAAGAAGTAGTGATGGTTTGATACCCGAAAAATCAGAGTTTATTTACAAAAAAACTTACTGTGAGTAAAAAAAACCGCTGACTTTTATTTAACGTTTCATTATAGCCCATGAGCATAAAGAGGTCCATGGGCTATAAAAAGACGTTTATGACAAAGAAATTCGTGTATAATTGTCAATTTATAATATATCTGTGCATAAATACACATTTATTATTAAATAATAAATAAAGTATGTTTGCAATGATATTGATATGGTTATCTATAATATAATAATTTACTTGCCTGAAACCAGGATTTTTTTAAATTCGTCATTATTTTCATGTACTATATTTAATTTTATTATTGAATTATATGAAGATGTAAAATATAAAGCGAATCGTTACATGTAGCTTTTCAAAAATCTCTCGAAGAACGCAAAGTAGATATTCTGAAATTCTTTAAAAAAATAATTTTTGTAAATTTAGAGTCCAAAGTGATAATATATGAGAATTTGAAAATATAGTCAGTTGATCTTTTTTGTAACACTCTTTTGAAAAATATAAAATATGTGTAACGATTATTATTATTATTATTATTATTATGTATAATAAGGAAGTAAAGATTCTTTACAAAAATATGTCACTATCTGCTCTTATATAAGATGTTCATGTGTGGATTCGTAGATGCTGCTAATATCTTTAAAAATAATTTTTTTAAATTTAAGAACTTTTTTCATTTTCAGAATAATATAGAGTGTGAATATTATTTCGAACCAACCTAATAGTTTAATTTTTCATTAAAATTAAAAATAAAAGAGGATTTATTTTCAAATTACGAACGACTTTTATTGTAAAAAACAAGATAGATAGGTAATTATTATAGACATAGGTAATTAAAATATTTAAGGGGCAGAATTGTATCTTCCTGCAAATAATATTACACCAGAACCTGTATTTTTCAAATAATATACAAAAGGATGGTCAGCTTTAAAATAGTGTTCAACTGGATGAGTAATTATAGCCGAAATCGCGACAGCCAAACCTGGAAAAGAACCATGTTATACTACACGATAATTATATCCCTGTACTTTAATTGTTAACATATTGCATACTTGTTTATTGAAACTAGGAAAAATAGTACTTAATTTTAAGCCATGTAAAATGTAAAGCCTACAAACTATGTATTAAAGAATGACTATAATTTCTTATATTTTATATACTCGTAGGCTGCTTTACCTTCAGACAGAGGAAGATTTTAACATCTCTATTTTTGCTACCCAAATTTGATTTCTCGTCGCGTCGGAGGAAACAGGTCTTGAATTGAGGCAAGCAAATAATGGAATTACTAAGCTAAAAGTGATAATTGATGACAGTTTTCAAGAACAAATCTATTAACTGTTAACTTTGAAGTTTATTTAATGAATAATTTTTTTGGTCTCCGTCTGAAATGCTGTTAGAACGGATCTTAAATTCTTATTATTCGAATCGAAAATATATCGTATACTTTCAATTAGGTAGAACAGAGCTTTGAGGTAAAGAATACGGACGCACACTCCAATTTTCGTAATTTTCACATATTATATCACTAATTTCCATGCGTAGATCACGAATTTGAAATTATTTTGCGTCGGACTCTTTTACTTTTCAAGATATAACTGTTTAAAGTTGTGACATTTGCCCATTTATAAAAATGCCCCTGAATATGGAAGACCCTAAAGAAAGCTTTCTTAAATTCTGAATATACAGGGTGTCCCGGGATAGACACGAAATATTTAGGTATGATTTTTCAATACATTCTGCATTGTCCTGTATAATTTTTTTATCTCCAACGTTATTACGATAATCAAATAGCTTAGCAGACTGGCTTCTTTTTATTCAACATTTGTCCTTTTTCAATCTACAATTTTCAACATTCAAGAGATGATTGTTCGAGAATTAACCTAGATTGGGGATACAAAAAGTATACAGGACAATGCAGAATTTATTTAAGAATCACACTTAAAAATATTTCGTGTCTAAACTGGGACACCCTGTATACCTATATCAAGGATAAAAGAGCAGAATAAAACGATACCTCAGAACTCCGGAGATGGGAGTACTATTAAGATAAGATCTATAACTGGGAAGATCTTGATGGATAGAATTCCTAACCATGAAATCAGAAATATCTGTGATATACCAGATATTGCAGGAGAGCATGGAATGAATATATGTATAAATAGGATGCAAGATCATCGTTTTCCACGAATTGTAAGAGATGGTATACCAGAACGAAGGAAGCTATGTGTCATCATCAGTAGAAAATCCAAACCACCAGGCTACTAATTAATGACTGAACAGACGAAAGTCTACATAAAGTGGAAGAAGAATGATAAAATATTATTTCACTTTCACTTCCATATGCCACCGCCAAAAAGCAGATATTAATTTTAAACACGTTTTACTAAATTTCTGAAAGTGTAAGATGGATTTGGACAATCTATATCAAAGGATACAAAACTGTATTCTTAAATAAAACTACCGCTGTATAGAAATCTTTAGATTTAAATATCTCAGGAATTCATCTATGGACTTGAATACACAAACACAGTATTGCAGTGACAAAAAGAAATTTTATTGCAAACGTATTGGTTAAATTTTTCCTACTTACATCTCTAAAAATATATTTATAAAAATTTGTCTAGTTCAAAAGCCGACACTGATTAAACTTGCTTAATTCTAATAAATCTAAAAAATAAATAAATTATAAAAATATTTTCAGACTTTCGAACGATTTTTATTGAGACCACTTGGCAGATATGGAGTAGACAACAATAATTATTGTAAAATATTCTTTTTATATTTCGTCATCTACAGTGAATTGTATCTTCCTGCAAACAATATTTCACCAGAGCTAGTATTTTTCAAATAATAAGTAAATGGATGGTCAGCTTTGAAATGTTGAGCAACTGGATGATTTATTGGGGCACTAAGCAAGGCAACAAAACCTGGAAAAAATGAATTTTATAGGTGGCATTTATTATAAACATTTTTTTCAAACAATATTTGCCCGAACACCTTAATAAATTGATATGCATTAGCGGTATCTCAAGTTAATAAGCAAAATATTAATCTTGATGGTTTCAGAAAGGGTAAATTAATATGCAAATTAATGAAGTGATTTTATTGCAAAAGTATAACATGCAAAAATACTGTTTACAATAAATTATTCTCTGAATCTACCAGTAAATAGAACAACAGATTCGGATTTTATATAAAAAATAAATGGATGACTGGCATTGAATATTTTACCACGCGAAATGGCATTTGTATGTGTAGAAACTGCAAAAAAGGAAAAAATATTAGGTATACCTAGTGTAAGTATGTAACTGCAGAGGTTAAAGCATTTTATTAAACCTCAATGGATATTTCTGCAACAATCTAATGATATTAACTAAATGTTAAGGGGAATTTTCTAAACGCGCCAAAGTCAGAGTATATTAATTCGAATTTTTTTAAATTCTTTGAGGTTTTACATACATGTGAATTTTGAAATGCTTCCCATTGGGATCGTAAAAATTATAAAAGATACAGAGTCGGTAAAAGGGGACAAATTTTGAGGAATTTGATAGGTAAAAAGAATCTGTGAAATCCCGTTTCGTTTTTGAATTATCCTGAAATAAACTGAAAAAGTCGATTTTTAATTAATTTTTGTAGGTCGGTTATTTCTTAGCCGGCTTTAACTTGGTGAAATCATTATTTGAGCCAGTTTTTTGCTCTACATTGTTAGAGAGAAAAAAATTCACCATCCTGTATATTAAGTGTCATAATTTATGTCTAAGTTTTAAATAATAATTTAGTAAAATATTTTTTTTGTGTTTTTTTAAGTTTAATGTAAATCGTCATTTTGGTGGATCAAACTGTCCATGTTTGAAGAATTAGGAGAAAATAATGCCAAATTGTATTCTATAATATTATGTAAGTACCGAGAGATCAAAAATTATCTTGATCAAAGGAGGTCATGAAATGAAAAACGGCGGTCTAATGCCTTGTACACACTTGTATACAAAGTCGAGCGATTCTTGTATCTAGACAATGTCTATACAGGGTGTCCAGGATAAAAATGTTAAGCATGGGGATCTCACTTATTTGAAAAGATACGATTTCGATTAAATTACAAAAAATTTACCTTATCTTGGGTCTAATACAATACGACAAACACATTTGACATACCTGCCATGGCTTACTAGATATTATCAAAAAACTGAAATTGTGCATTTCAGTTTTTATTTAATTACCCAGCTGGTAGGAAAAATATCGCGATAAAAGTTGTACATTATTAAGGAACTTTTTCAAGGACAATCCAAATATGCTATTGAAATTTTTAAACACCTTCAATTTTTTTCGAAAATAGCACCAACTTTGTTTTTTCATATGGACCGTGACATATTATTAAATTATGAAAGTATTTTGCTTTCCCCTTCCGACAATATATCACACATGGGGTCTTAAGTCGTTTCGTCAATTTATAATCGAGTTTTTCTCAATCACCGTAGTTGACTGTGCAATAAAAATTGTTTATCTAGCAAACTTGGATAAAAAATTGGGTTTTGGTTCTAATAATTAAGAATTGACAAATTTTATGGAAGATAATGGTTTAATCAGGTTTTATTTACATAAGAACATACACTTTATTTTTTAGATAACCCCAGAGAAAAAAATCTAGGGGGGTTATATCCGGGGATCTAGCTGGCCATGCTACTGGTCCGTGAGTACCTATCCACCTAGATCCCCGGATATAACACCTCTATATTTCTTTCTGTGGGGTTATCTAAAAAATAAAGTGTAAGTTTACGCGTTCAATAATATTGAAGAATTAAGAGAAGCTGTTTTGCAGGTATGTCACACGATTCCTCAGCAAATGTTGGAACATTCTGTGATTTCGACTGTGGAAAGATGCAATTTGTATTTGGATCAAAATGGCAATTTATTTGAACATCTTATGTAAATAAAACCTGATTAAACCATTATTTTTCATAAAAATTTTCAATTCTTAATTATTAGATATTATCGGAAAGGGAAAGAAAAATACTATCATAATTTAATAATAAACATACCACGCTCCATAAGAAAAAACAAAGTTTGTGCTATTTTCGAAAAAAATTGTAGATGTATAAAAATTTCAATTGCATATTTGGATTTTCCTTGAAAAAGTGCCTTAATAATGTGCAACTTTTATCGCGATATTTTTCCTACCAGCTGAGTAATAAAATAAAAACTGAAATGCACAATTTCAGTTTTTTCTTAATATCTAGTAAGCCATGGCAGGTATGTCAAATGTGTTTGTCGTATTGTATTAGACCCAAAATGAGGTATTTTTTTGTAATTTAACCCAACTCGTATCTCTTCAAATAAGTGAGATCCCCATGCTTAACATTTTTATCCTGGACACCCTGTATAAAATCGAGCAATTGTATATAGACAATCGGGAGACAAATTCATGTCTATGGACACGATTTTGCAACAAAATCGCAGAACTTTTGAGTCTCGTTTGAAATGGGAGACATGAGACAATTGTTAGACAATGTTGCGCGATCTTTCGTAGTGTGGACGTTTTGAAAATTTAAATACAAAATTGAATATAATGCAATCAGCCTGCTAAACTAAAATGAAAAGGCATAATATCTTTAATATACAGATAATACTTAGAGTATATATTTGTCAAAATTATAACAACTTCTTGAGAGTTGCATTAACATTCTAGGCAAAAACGTTAATTAACTTGCCAAATATCTTTTAGAATAGTTTTTGGAGGCTATTTTTAATTTTATAAAAAAATTATCATTCGTAGCAAATCTTTTTTGAAAAATTTCTTATGTGACCCCCTGATTTTTTTATACCGTGGTAAAGAGAAAAAACATGCATTTCAAAGATGGGGTGGTTAGTAATGAAGATGGTGGATCAAATAAACATTTTAAAATGATTTTCAATTGTCCCCTAGACGTCGAAATTGATTTGTTCTTTTTGCTAAAAGTTTAGTATACCTACTTTAGACCCTGAGTAAACGAAAGCTCTGTATAATGTATGTGACGTTATGGACCCACAAATTTCGTAATATGAACTGAATAAAGAAGTACTGAGTACTACATACTTACATATGATTTTTCTCAAAATTAAATGATATCCAATACCATGAAATAAGTGACTTCCCAACATGATCTTTGATTCTCAACATGATCTTTGAATATGAAAAGCTCTGTGCTTAAAAATATTTTCGTTTGTCATATGAAAATAAAAACATTACGAATGCTAAAGCCCATTCACAACCACTTTGCATACATGACATAACAATAAAACATAACGTTCGACCAATAGAAAAATCTAAACATTTGTCAGTGTCAATTATTATTGGCCACTATTGGTCGAACGTTATGTTTGATTGTTATGTCACGTATGCAAAGTGGTTGTGAATTTTTATTATCAATATTATTAGGACATTGTAGTTTCTACTCTCTAATAGCAATGATGTCCTTTTTTATATGAAATTTGGAAGAATAATAATTTCATGAATTATTAAAATAAGTATTAGTTAGTCTCGGTTCTGTTACCAATATGCTAAGAAAATGTTTTTGGTAAAATGTTTGCCAGAATAATACAATCTTACAAAAGTGAAAGGTGTCTAAATTTAGCAAAGACAACATCATTTAACAACTTTTAAGAAAATACAAACAAAAATAATTTTGGTAGTTCTCTACCACAGCCGAACACATATTATACTTTACATTGTTATCATTAAATTAAAAGTTATATCTCTTCTGATCAGTGACTACTGATCAGAAGAGAAGTAGAAGAGTAAGAATCACTTGGATAGAACTATACTTCAACGATAACATCGTTTATTATTATATTATAGGTAGGTACCAATCAAACGTAGACAATTCTTCTATTGCTTATTATTTTTCAACGATAAACTACATACCAGGAAACAGGAAAAAGTAAAGTCATCAGCGCAATCGCAAAAATGTTCATGTAAAATATGTTAAACACACAATTACCTAAAACTTTGATATGAAAAATTTTTTCATGCGAGCAATTATTTACTTACTGCAGCGCCTGGAAATTGCACGTATGGTCACTCGGCAGTAGTAGGTACAGGACATCTAGACTTTACTGGGAAATAATTCCGAGACGAATTTAGCTTCCGATTTTCGAAAGTGTTTAAGTATACGAGCCGGAAAACACATTTTGCACAATTCTGCCCGGTGGTGAAAGGCTGCCATCTTGTTTTTAAGGGTTGTTTTAGGTTTTCGCGCATAAATCACGTATTTTGGATTTTAGAAGAAAATGTTTCAATGAAATTAATTTGTAAATTAAATTCTCTACAAAATAGACTTTTTTCGCTATTGCAATTGTTTACAAGTTAGTACAGCATTTTGTTACACGGGATTACTTTTTGAAATTAACACAAATAGTTTTGTTTACGTTTACGTGCACCTGTCTCGAAAAACGCGACTGTCTGAAAAAGTGCGACTATCTCGAAAATGCACCAAACACCAGCCTGGAAAATTGGAGGTATAAGAAACTTGTAAACAATTGCAATTAGCAAAAAAGTTGCCAGTGCAATTTTATGGAGAATTCAATTTTCAAAATTGCATAGAAAAATTTTCTTCTAAAACCAAAAATACGCGATTTATGCCCGAGAAACTAAAACAACCTTTAAAAGCAAGATGGCGGCTTTTTACCACAGGGTAGAATTGTGCAAAATGAGTTTTCCGGCTCGTATACATACACTTTCGAAAATCAGAAGCCAAATTCGTCTCGGAATTATTTCCCTGCAAGGTCTAAATGCCCTGTACTATACTGCCGAGTGACGATACGCGCAACTTCAAAAGCCGCTACATTGCTACAGTACCTAAGTAAACAATTCCTCGCATGAAAAAATTTGTCATATCAAAGTTGTAGGTAACTATGTGTTTAATAAATTTTAAATGAACATTTCTGCGATAGCGCTGAAGGAAAAAAAATATTCGAGCAAAAAATTTTTCAACTCCCTTTTTTTCAATTAATCCGTTACTACTCGTTAAATACGCAAAATATGAAGAAATATCAAGTATATATAATATAATTATAATTTGTAGAACACGTTTTTCTTGTTAAAAATGGTATCAGCCATTTTTTCGATAAAATCAAAAATACGGCTGTTTCTGTCGAATAAGAATTCACTACTTAATTCAAGATGGCGGAAAAGCTGCAAGAGGTTGATGGTCGAAAACTCGAATTTAAGCTTTCTATATGGTACTGTATCGATGCCAAAACAAAATTCTCTTACCCAATGAATTGCAATAATACCCATAGGAATCTGACTACCTATACTGGACTATATAAACATAAACATAATAGAAATGTGAGACGACATTACGTAATCGTATTCTAAGACCAAGATGAAAAAGGTTAGACACCATTTTTATTTTTTGTACCTTTTGAAAATGACTTTATAAAATTTTTAGTTTGCAAATACCACGAGTATTACCTATATTTTATATATTTGAATTATTTTCAGTATACAACTCATCATACTTTCCATTTGTCTTCCTTTCAGAGGAGCCGAACGCGAGGTAGACAAGAATAGTATGACGAGCTGTCTGCTGAAAATAATGCTGTTATATTATAGAATTAAGTAATTAAAAGCAACAACAAAAAAGTTTATGCAAAACATATGTATTACGGTCCAATCTCATTTTTTATTAATAATTAAAAAAGTCACGTTAGTTGGCATTACCATTGCCATTATAGCAGTGGCAAACAGTCAATCCTTACAGGTCATCACTTTATATTTAAAGTACAATAATTTGATTGGCTATTGACAAACCTAGGCCAATTAAATTAATATATTTATAACACAAAGAGATAATGTTCAACAGATTACTGCTTGCTAGCCTTATATTTAAAATAATTATGTTGCTAACTATAGCATCGCCATTTTTAGTATTTGGTATTAAGTATTTAGTATTAAGAAATTTGGCATGAGCTGTCACAATTCAACTCGGTCAAGCTACTGTTCAAGTGTACAGATGGCTAATAATCATATATTTGATTAGTTCAATTGTAGGAGAAGCTCCTAGTAAGTCTGTTTAATGAATATCGTATTTTTTGTTTATTTAAAATTTTGTAAATTTTTCTTATTTTCGATTATTTTTATACTCACCTTAAAATCTGCGTATTCTGCCGAAACTAGTATCATTATGGGATAACTTTTTTAGGCAATATGTATAATATATTAGATTTGATTAAATTGATCATAAAATATATCTTTGTTAGATTAATGTACCAATTAATTAACCTGGGCTAAGTATATTTTTACTAAATAAGGGGTGCATCTAAATAAATATGACTTATCAAAAATAATTCCATTTTAAGAAAATTAACTTGAATAATATCGCAATATTAGGTATGCATAAGTAGATTTTACTACTAGGTATTTTTATATCCCAAAGTTCTTCCTTAGTGAAATACAGGGTGTTAAATATTTTTTCCTAATCATTTTTCTTTATATAAATCACTGAAAGGTTTAAGATAGAGATTGGATATTGAGTTGGTTATTAAGTTTTCAAGTAAACCACACTTCACGATAAGTAAACTATAATTTGAATTTGAACGTATTATAACAAAATAATATTGTTCAGTGGCGTACGTTTACGAAAGTGGATTCTGTTATCAGATAAACACAAATAAATACTATAAATACGCCACTGACAATAGTTATTATTGTATAATGTTATATAGCACCATCACATCATAGTTTACTTAAAGACTCAATTTTAGATTTATATCTATATCTTATATCTCGAACCCTTTATTCAAAAAATTAGTTTTGAAAATTACTTTCAATAGGTACTCTGTATTACCTCAATATGAAATAAGTTTTATATATACAGTGATTAATGCAATCCAAACCATCTATTTTGACCTCTAGTATTTTAGATTGTAATACCTACATCATTTTATTCTGTTCAATTTAAAAAGAATCATCATTTAAGACAAACTTTAATTTATAAAAAACTACATTGAGTGCAGATTATTATTTGTGAATGGAAATTGTAGTGTAAATAGATAATCAAAATGCAAAGCAGTTTATGTATCTTGTATTTACAAGTAATTAAGTAGTATAAAAGCTAAACTAAAATATGAGTATTGTGAACTTGTTACTCAGAATTTTTTATAATCTAAGATATGGTTAAGAAATATTATTTAATTGTTTTGAGTAACTCTTCCAGTAAAAAGAATCGTAGATCCTAATTTTATATAAAACAGAAAAGGATGATCTGCATTAAATTTATAAATTAATTTTCGAACCCAATATATTCTGGTTTCGGCAATACCTATAAAAAAGTTTGAAAAAATATTAGGTATCAAACGTTTTGTTAATTATACCTATTTGGAGTTGATAAGGTTAATTTCTAGACTAGGATTTCTATATTTTTATACATTCATAATATGCTTTTTCCCCATGCAGTTAGTAGATTAGTAAAATTTTTCATCTAAAAAAATTAAAATAAAACAAACCTGCTGTAGCTGCAGCTGCTTCGGTTCCAGATTCAGTAACGTTAATAAACGCCTTTTGAATAACGTCACTTATAAATAATCCTTTTTCTCCTATTCCTGAGAAGTCTGCTTCCTTTGCATCAAATGCTTTTTTAATACCCAACTAAAAAAAAACAAAAGATTAACAATAAAGAATACATTGAGAGGTTTGAAGGTTATTACAGATTTTAAGATTGGCACAAATTTGATGGACGACTCAATGGTGAATCGAGGAAGAGATACAGCTACTCTCTCGGTTGTGTATTTGGGTGTGTTAAAGACTTTCTCCACATTCTTTTCCAAAGCACCAAGTCCTTCTTTATCGTCGGGCAAAACAATAGTCATTGACACATCTCCACCAAGATATGGAAGTTCCAAGAATTTGGCTTTAAGGTCCTTGTCTTCGTAATAGTTAAAACTGTCGGTTACGTGCATCATATCAACATCAACAGTGTTGGCATTGTTTTTGTAAAACTTTTCTTTGTTGGTTAAATGAGTTTCAAATTCAGTTACCCATTTTCCGCTGAAGTACAGCGCATTGACCAGCACGACTCTTACACCTCCTCCCAGATTATCAGGTGAGATAAGTTTCTGAATTTTTTTGTTGGTGTGATCTTCTACCCAAGTGTTAATTGTATCAGCGCTCTTTTGTTTCTCTGCGAAGTTCAAATTGTCTACCTCAGAATTATAAACATCAACTGCAGTTTTCTTAAACTCGTCATTAATATTAAAACCATCGGCAACGTAAACTTTGTTGGCAGAAAGCAGTTTAATTTGGTCAGTGTTTTTCTTGAAGTGTGGAAGTAGTGATTTGATAGCTGCTTGGGTTTTTTCTTTTGTGTTGGGCAAATGAAGACCTGTTAACATTTCCTCTGATGTAGCGCCTTTGGCTCCTTCTTGGGTAAGGGCCAAAACAGTTTCAGCTGATAGAGGGCTTACAATTAAGTTGCCAGAGTTTGATTTTACCAATTCCTAAAAAAAACAAAAATATATATATAGAAAGGTACAATAAATTAAAAGTTTTATAGAGAAATTATTGAGAGATAAAAGTAAAATTACCTATTTAGTTTTAAAAGAATAGTAAATGTTTTTCATAGGAATATGAGTTCATATACGTCATACTTCTGAGTTATATAAAACATTAGAAGGTTACGTTAGGAAGGAGTAAAATACAGCAGATTACTGACAAGTTGATTGGTTTACAGTTGGTTAATAATGATTCTTCAAAATATTTTGAAGATATTCTTATAGAAAATTTAGAATAAACCAAATTTAAAAACAATTATTATACAGGGTGTTCCGGAAAAAGTGGGGAATCTCTCGGATTCAGATAGGGCATGAAAAAGTAAGATGACAAGTTCCTATAAAATTTTTTCCTACAGGCCCCTCACTACGAAGATATGTAGCCCTGAAGAGCTTCTCTGGAAATCGTTTTTTTTTAATAACTTTTAAAGTACTTAATAGAATTTTATAAAAAGTTAATATGATGGACACTACTAAGGACCTCTTGAAATAATGTCCTTGACACATATCTAGCTTGTTTAGTTTACTAGGGGCAGACTAAGCTTTACAACTTAATGCTTAAACTTTTAACACCCTGTGTGAAAAAGACTTAAAACAACAAAATCAGGTAGCTTGAACCTTACACTAAAGAAAAGCTACTCCTGCATATTGTGATATTGATAAAGTGGACTATTTTCGAGAAAAAGAATAATAAACGAATTCATGTTTTATTAAGTCATTAAAAAAAGAAAGTCTCATTCCGAAAAAAAATCAAAATTTAAAAAACGCCTGTAGGAAAAAAATGTATAGGAACTTGTCATCTTATTTTTTCATGCCTTATCTGAATCCGAGAGATTTCCCACTTTTTCCGGGGCACCCTGTATACATACATAATTATATGAATTAAATCAAGTTGAATAAAATATTTTGTCCTCTTACATTTTCTTCTTTTTCAATAGTGGTTTGTTTTTAATGTTTTACATTAAATTTATTGTACTAAACTGCTGGCCAATTGAAACGTACCAAGCGAATTTTTAGGTTCAATTTAAAGTCAAATATTTTGAAAAATAGAAAAGATATTAACATGCGGTTTTCAGAATTTCAGAGATAATTTAATTGAGAAAACGATAGTGTTACCCGATTTTTTTTACTTTGAAGTACATTACTATCTACAGGTTATGAAAAAAGGCTTCTTTTTTTGTCAAATTTTATAACTACTGTGATTCCACAAAATTTTTTTTATATTTTTTTGATGTACATTTTTTTAGTCCTTACTTAATGGGAAAACAACGTGCTTCTCAAAATTTTGATATCCCTGTTGTTTTATAAAGATACCGAATTTTTGCTGAAAATTTGATTTTTTCTTTGTTTTTTGTCGTTCGGCCGTATTGTGTTTTGTAAGAACCAATCTATGTAGTTGATTATAATACCTTATGAATGGCTTTTTTATAAAAAGTAAACTTTTTGTACTTTCATTAATTTATTGGTAACCAGTGGCTTATCAAAAATCGGACCACGTTCGCTAATTGGTAAATTTTTTAATTCATTTTTGAGGCTATTTTCTTAATGGAATAGAAAGGAATTTAGTTAGTTTATGTTCACCATTGGTTTAAATGACTTATATCCTCGAAACGGGTTTTTCAATTTTTCAAAAATTTGCTCATATTCGTGTATACCGGGTGGCTACGAAATCGTCCAACAATATGAAATTTAATAAAAAATTCGGTATCTTATAAAATAAGAGGGATATAAAAATTTTGAGAAATTGATTTTTTCCTCATTAACCAGGGACTAAAAAAATCGACATCAAAAAAATATAAATTTTTTTTTGTGGAATTCCGGTAGGTATAAAGTTTGAGAAAAAAAAGACGACTTTCTTTCATACCCTGTAGATAGTAACGTACTACAAATTAAAAAAATCGGGTCACACTATTGCTTTCGCAATAAAATTATCTCTTGAATCGTGAAAACCTCATGTTGATATCTTTTCTCATTTTCAAAATATTTAACTTTAAATTCAACCTAAAAATTCGCTTGGTACGTTTCAATTGGCCAGCAGTTTAGTTGAATTATATTCAGAGGACCCTTTCGTTTCTCTCTCTTCCACCCGCAAGGAAGGAGAACGCGAGAACGTAAAATAAGGACGGCGATACTGTGACGATCTGTCTACTAAAGTTAAAGCTGCTATACGAAAAAAATGGCATTATCTCTTCTAATTGAATTTTTACACGCAATATTTAAAAGCTAACACGAGATACGCAAAAAAAACAGTTTGTCTATGGACAGTTAAAAGACCCTGTATAATGTACTATGTGTGTGTACGAGTACAAAACTTAATACAAAAAAATCAAGAAAATAGTCTTGATTAAAAATTATTATTTTTAAAATTTGATTAAATTTTATCTACAGGAAAACCTCGGGAACAACTAAGGCAGAACCTTAATAAACTTTTAAAGTTTATGACATGAAAAAGAATGAAAACTGTAAGTACCTACCCGTTTAGAATAAGAAATTGTGTTACCATTTAAGACATCGTTTCAAAATGAAACTGATGCGGTAGGTATATCTACCTAGAAATTACCAGCTAATTAGTGTAAAAAAGTAAATAACATCAATCAATTCGCTTTCCATTACAGAGAAAATATTGAAGGTATCGTAAGATAGGGCAACTTTACCCAAAAATTTCATATTTTCGTACCAAGCGAGTACAATGTATCTACAATCACAGTAGATAATTAGACGCTCGTTTATTAGTACTTACATAAATAATAAGCTAACCAAAATATAAAAATAAGTAATAAAATAAAAGTACGTACAGTAATAATTCTCATCAAATCAAATGTAAAATGTTCCTATTTTACAATGAACCTCGTCCAAAACGTTTTTAAAATATTTTAGTTAACTATTTTTCCGTAGAATTATAAATTGTCGAAATTATCGAGCAATACCTCCAATGCATACAAATTACTGATTATCCATATTGGTAAACAAGCCATTTTATATGGTATAGAAACTAGTGGTTTACACATTTATTTATTACTAAATGTCTACATAGAACCTCATCAGTTGATTAAATATGTGATCACAAAATCAATATCTCATTAACGACTTCATTAAACAATTACGCCATAAATTCATGCTGGAAATTGAAAAAATTCCTGCTTAACACTTTTAAGATTGTTTACCTTTATAAAAGGATTAATCTAATGTGAGTAAACAGCTTTAGACAATCACAAGGTTAAACGTGAATGACATAATTATTAAATCTTACGTTATTTACCAGAATATTGGATAAATATTTAATCATAAGGAAAGGTTATCAACAGAGACAACTTTTTATTGAGCACGAGTACGGAAATTTAATTGGTCAAGAAGAAAATATAAAAAAATAGATGGAAGAGCTATTTTGCACAATTATTTAATGTAGGAGGACAAGTAGAAGAAAATGGAATGCAGGAGAAAGGGATGTTCAAATACCTGGAGATAGTGAAATTAAACTTATTATAAAAAAACTGAAAAATTATAAAAGTCCAGGAGAGAATAAAATTTGTGCAGAAATGATCAAATATGGGGGAGAATTTTTACAACAAAAGATTATACAACTGGTAAAAGAAGTTTGGCGAAAAGAGGAAATGCCCGATAGATGGGACGAGGCAGTCATTCACCCACTTTTGAAAAAAGTGAATAGTAAAAAGTGTGAAAATTATAGGGGAATTGCCCTGCTGGATGCTGGACGTTGTAAACAAACTAGTCGCAAGTTTGATAAAAATTAAATTACAACAATATATGGAAAGTAAAATAGGTGATTATCAAGCAGGTTTCCGGAAAGGGTTATCCATTGTTGACCATGTACATACGTTAAGGCTAATCCAGGAAACAGCGAAAGAACAGAGGATGAGACTATTTATATGCAGTTTTGATTTTGAGAAAGCATATGATACCGTACGGAGAGAAAAAATATACAAGATTCTGGAGAAGAATAGTATACCGTGAAAAATCATAAACTTAGTAAGAATGACTTTAAAGACTACGAGATATAAAGTGAGGGTGGGAGGTTCATGCTCTACAGATTATGGTGTGGAGAGGAGTTTAAGGCAAGGAGACCCTCTGTCTACCGTTATATTCAATTTTGTACTGGATGCAATGATCAAGGAAAGTCGTATGCAAGTAAACAGAGTAATATACAGGAGAAGCCAGCAATGTTTAGCATATGCTGACGATGTTATAATTTTGGCGCAAACAGAGAAAGAGGTAATAGAGAGCATCAGAATACTACGAAGAGAAGCACAGGTAGTAGGATTGAAAGTAAACTGGAGCAAAACTTATTTCATGGAAATAAGTACACCAGGAGGGGAAAAAGAAAAGTAGTAGAGAAAATGGAGGGTCCGGAGAAATTAAAAAGGTGAAACAATGTAAATATCTGGGGGCAATATTCACGGAAGCAGGAGGAAATGAAGAAGAAATAAAAGCAAAATTAAAAAAAGGAACTATGTGTGCGGGAAGGGTAAATAAGATTCTAAGATCTAAAAATGTGACTCTAAAACCGAAACTGCGAGTTTATAAAACTGTGATTAGACCCACTGTTATATCCACCTGTGAGACATGGACCCTAACGAAAAATATGAAAATACTTTTAGAAATATGGGAAAGAAACGTGCTAAGAAGGATTTTTGGGGGGGTAAAGGAAGATGGGATATGGCGAAGAACAAACTCGGAAGTCTACGAATTATATGGGGAACCCAAAATAACTCAAATGGTTAAAGTACAAAGAATGAAGTGGTTGGGGCATATTGTCAGAATATCAAGTGAAAGAATAGTTAAGCAAGCTTTGGATGACAGAGGTTTAGACAATAGAGGGAGGGGGAGGCCAAGATTTAAATGGATTAGACAGGTGGAGGAGGATATTGCGAGACTTGGGATTGCTGGATGGAGAGAGATGGCACTGGATAGGGAAGCTGGAAAAGGTTGTAGGTTGTAGGGCCTTAAAAGCATGTTACGCCAGAAATACATACACTATTTTATGCACAGATTAAGTATTTATCTCAAATAATTAAATATGTCTTAAGCCGCTTCAAGTACGTTACTATAGTAACAACAGTAAACAAGTTCCATTTGAACTTTTTTCATAAATTATTGTTTACCTCAGTTGTGATCCAGAATTTTTGATAGATTTTTCATTAGACGAAGTAAATGTGATGGCTTGCAAAGCCAAAATTAATGAACTGGCTGGGACGGTAAGAAGTAGAAGTTTGATACCCGAAAAATCAGAATTTATTTACAAAAAAACTTACAGTGATAGATAGATAGATAGATAGATAGATAGATAGATAATTTATTTTCGAGAGGACAAGTTACATACATGAGAATAACAAAGGTATAAAACAAGTAGATCGAAACAACGTCAAAATATGTTAATGATGTACACTAGCAAGTATCACAACGTTAGTAATCTTTTTATTAGCTTAAATCATTAATTTGCTTACAAGATTCTATAAATTCTTTAATAGAGTATGGTTCTAATTTTAATAAATATTTAGAAATTTTTTCTTTAAATTGTTTAAATTCCGATAATTTTTGATACGAAATCGGAAGAGCATTAAAAAGTTTTATGCACATATATGAGCAACTCTTTTCCGTTATTGTTAGATCATGTTTTGGATAAATATAATTTATATTTCTTGTAGGGTATGCGCAGCTCTTTCTGAAATCCAGAAAATAGTGCGGATTTCTATAGATGAAAAATAAACTTTCCATAATATACAGAGCATATACAGTCTGAATATTATTCGCCCTAAAAATTCCTCTGCAAGTTGTTTTGTACGGTATTTTTAGTAAGGTGCGCAGTGCCATTTTTTGTAGGACAAAAATATCAATGGTATGGTTGCTGTTTCCCCACAATACCAATCCAAAAGTTAAATGAGACTGAAAGTTAGCATAGTAGAGAATTTTTAATGTGTGCAGATTTAGGATAGATCTTAGTACTCTGAAACTGTAGATGACTGATTTTAATTTATTGCTAATATTTTTAATGTGTGAATACCAATTTAGATTGCTATCTATGTGAATACCGAGACTTATTATGGATTGGGAAACTTTCATATTATTGTTATTATAAATTATTCGGTTGTTGCTAAAATTGTTTATGTGAGAAAAAATTGAAAGTTCCGTTTTATTAATATTCAATAGAAGTTCGTTTTCCAATAACCACCTCTCAATTCCAGGTAAAATCTGAGACATTTTTGTTGTTAAACCAGCAACAGATTTATCATGAATTAAAATGCTGGTGTCATCTGCATAGTGTACTAGTTTACTTACTAAGGGACTAACCACACTACTAAGATCGTTGAGGTATATTATGAACAACAGCGGTCCCAAAATGCTGCCCTGTGGTACCCCATGTAAGTTGGTCTGTTCATCCGACAAAACTTTATCAGTTTTATTTTGAATGAGCACTTGTTGTGTGCGATCCGAGAGATATGTTCTAAACCAATCCAGAACGTTATCTCTAACACCATATTTTTCCAATTTATACAGCAATATATTATGGCTCACACAATCAAAGGCCTTCGACAGATCCAGGAAAATCCCCAAGGCAGCATCCCTGCCTTCAAATGCAGAAAGAATCGACTGAGTAAACTCAAAAATAGCAGTCGTAGTATTTTTGTTTTTTAGGTATCCGTGTTGAGAAAAATTAAATAACTTGTGTTTGTTGAAAAAGCTCAATATTCGTTTAGACATGATTATTTCAAAAATTTTAGAAAATGATGTTAGAAGACTTATAGGTCTGTAATTATTAATATCAGCGGGGTCCCCTTTTTTGAAAATGGGAACTATTATTGCCTTTTTGAGTTGTCTAGGATAAATGCCACACCTGAATGAGTTATTCATAATATACCTCAACGGTTCCACCACATATTGAATTGTGCCCTTAACAATAGCAGAAGGAATTTCATCGTGACCGAAACTGTACTTAGATTTCAGTTTTTTACTCGCAATTAGAATTTCCTGCTCTGTGACTTCAAAAAGAAACATTGATTTTTCATTCCCAGTTAAACTTGATTTAGAGATATTAGTGATGTTTTTTTTTATGTTATGTGTTACAGAAAGAAAAAAGTCGTTAAAATTATTAGCAACAGTTTCTAAATTTACACCATAAGCAAGTTCATTACCTCTACGTTTCTTATTTAAGTTACTATTTTCGTTCACGATGTCCCACATAATCTTGTTTTTATTTGACGCATTTTCTATGATGTTTTGAAACTGTTTAGATTTACAATTCATTAATGCTTGATTATATTGTGCTTTACATTTTTTATGGAGTTCCTTGTATTCTGGATTTCTTTGAGAGAGTAATAATGAAACATCAAGATTCTGTTTCAAATTCAAAATAATCGGGTCATCGAAATAACTTGCTTTTTTATATTTAATATTTTTGACCTTCCGTCGTTCTATCGGAAAAGAGCGCTCAAAGTGATATTTATAAGTTTTAACAAAATATTCCCATTGATTGTCCACTTCTCCGTCACTGAAACCACGCAAAAGACTCCAATTTTCATTACATATAGCTAAAATAAAATTGTTTACATTATCTTTTGAAAAATTTCTTGAATACCCAGTGCTGCATGAAGCCTGATGAGTAGTTTCATTGACACAGAAGGTAATACTCTGTGCCGTATGATCAGATATATGAGAATGAATTACATTTGCCTGTGATTGCTGAATGTTAGTAAAAATATTGTCGATAACAGATTTACTTTTATGTGTTATGCGAGTATATTCTGTAATTAAAATATCTACGTTGTAGGAATGCAGTAAGTTCTCCAGCTCAGTCCTCCGCCTGCCAGGTCCATTCATGTCTATATTGAAATCGCCCATAATTGCAAAAAAAGCTTTTTCATTGAATAATTTATCCAGAAGTAGACCTAGCAGACTGAAAAACTGATCGAGATCGCCAGATGGAGCCCTATATATGCCGATAACAATGGTCCTCAGTTTAATATCCATCAGTTCCACCGCACAACACTCAAAATTATATAAACTTGACAAATTGTTATAATCAGTCCGTGGCTTGCAGCCTACATCACTCCTACAATATACTGCAACCCCTCCGTGTGCACCTTTTTGGCGACAGAAGGAAGTCACAATCCGATATCCAGGTATAACATATGCAGATAACTCATCCTCGCTCTTCCAATGTTCGCTTACTATTAGCATCTGACACTGTTGTGATGTGGCTAATTCCTCTAGTTCAAGAAGACTATTTCCAATAGATCGCGCATTTTGGTGCGCAATTTTATATTTCTGGTGGGATTTGACATTGTTGTCTATTTTACTATCTAGTTTTAGTTGATAGTTTTCGTTTTCCTTTCCAAAAAAAATAAAAAACGGTTTATGCCTACGTTTGCTGGCCAGTTTTCTGGTTTTAAGAATTCTTCTTCTTGATTGTGATTTACAGATACTTTAAAAGATGAGTATTCGCTAGGTCTTTTTGATGTCAGTTTTTCACATTTGGCATTTAAAAACTTTTTTTGTGTTAAGACAGTCTCCAGATTTTCCGAAGTCATGTTAGTACTTAGTCCGAAAACATGAAAGTGTGCATATCTAGGTGCTTCAAGGGGATCTGTTGTAGTAGCTGTTCCACGTATTGTGTTATTTTTACTTGTGTTCCTCTTCCTTATGACTTGAGTGTACGTGTCCTCTCTATTGTTATCCAAACTACGATCTGGCAACCTATGGGCATCAGCTGATGTATTTACCGTATTTATATTATTTGCCCTAGATGGATTAAAATTTGGGACGCGAGATCTTGTTTGAACCTTCGGAATAGCCCCTTTGCTTTTATCTGGCACGGAGACTGGTCCAGATACTTGAGTGTGTTGTGAGTAAACAGTAATCAGCTCTGCCTCTTAATTGACGTTTTATTATAGCCCAGCGGGCCATAATAGAAAAAATAATATACACCACTCGAGAAAAAAGTGTCTTTTCCACTCTCGTAGAATTATAACCCTCGGCTATCGTCTCGGGCTACAACTTTTCTACTCAGTGGAAAAGGGTCACTTTCTTCTCTTATAGTGTATTATACTATTTTCTACTGCCTTGTTTGAAAATAGGCTATTACTTACTATAGATATTTGAAAGATGAAAGTTGACATTTACAAAAATGAGTGGTGTAATGAAATGTTTGTCTTTCTAAGAAAAGAGAGTATAAAATTTCATAGTTAGCTAATTCAGAGTTGCCGCATTTGCGGCCTCTTCAATGTCCTTGTCACTGCATTCCATTTTTACTAAATCCTTTTCTAAAACACTATAGTTATACGCTACTGCAGCAACTTCCATTTCAATCACTTATGAAAGACTGAAAATTGTTGGAACGGTCAAATGTTCACCTACTCTAATTTTGTGGCGTTTAAACTTTTGTTTGTAAATAAAGTAATATTATAAATATATTACATGCTTCATTTAAATCCTTCACCAAAAAATAAAAATATAACACATGCATACATACAAATACAAGTACAAATTACATAAAGTGAATGTTCTGTATTAAATTACTTTAAAAATTCAATAAAAATTTCGCCATGCCGATAAAATAGTAGAACATGACTGATATCCATAAAAGCTAGGTTAGGCATTTTATCTTAGATTAAAACAATTTACTAAAAGGCAATATGTTATTTGTAAGCCTGATTTTAGGAATAATAATCCAGTAAAAGAATGAAATCTCAATTCTCATAAAGTAAACTATACAGGATAATAATTTTCAGAACCCACTTATTACCTACGTAATATTCAAACATGAAAGCTAAACTGTGTACCAGTAGATAAATTTTATAAAAAAAGATGTGTGGACTATACATTCATACAAATTACATAATATTTTACAAGTTTCTTTAATACACATTTCTACATCTTTGCTGTACTAAGATTTTATAGACATCATTTGATACCATTTTCAGTATGACAGGATATCCATTAATTTTCACATTTGCAATATACTGAAATACCTGGTGACAATTTACTTTCTCTTAATCAATGAGTGGTATAAACATTAAGCAAATTAAGAACAATTTTCCTACCTATATAAGATCCTACCAAGTAATTAACACACTATTTTCAATATTTCCCTTGTCCAGCAGGGTTGTGTCTTTAGTCATGTTTTACAGTGCTCCTTTATTTATTTATTTCATTTCAATAACAGTGGGTGTTGTTTTATGTGCCCACAAATTACAAAATCATTTTGAATGGAGTGTAATAGATTATGAGTATCCAACAATCAACGAAAAAATTGGAGCTCTCCTAACAGGAAAATTCAAACCACAGAACAGTTTGCCAGTTGGTTTAGAAATTTGGAGAGACAAAGTCTTCATCACAGTACCGAGATGGCGTGAAGGTAAACTATGCGTTTTTTTTTTCGTCTCCGAGTTACCTACATTAAATTATATTCTAGGAATACCATCAACATTAAACTATGTACCACTAGATAATGCCATAACAAAATCCCCTGCATTAATTCCTTATCCAAATTGGAAATCTAATGAATTGGGTAATTGCGAATCAGGTCTCTCAACTGTATATCGAATTAAAGTGGATGAATGTGATCGTTTATGGGTGCTGGATACTGGAACTTTTGGTATTGGTAACACAACTCAAAATCCTTGTCCGTATGCTCTAAATGTTTTCGATCTTAAAACAAACCAACGACTCAGAAGATATGAATTAAAACCGGAAGACACAAACGCAAACACGTTCATTGCTAACATTGCTGTGGATCTAGGCTATACTTGTGATGACGCATTTGCTTATATGAGTGATGAGCTAGGCTATGGTTTAATTGTTTACTCTTGGAAGGACAACTTATCCTGGAGATTCTCTCATGGTTATTTTATGCCGGATCCACTCAAGGGTGATTTCAACATAGACGGTATAAACTTCCAGTGGAGCGAAGAGGGAATTTTCGGCATGTCATTATCACCAATCCAGGAAACTGGCTTTCGCACCCTTTACTTTGGCCCATTGGCAAGTCATAGAGAATTTATGGTTTCAACGGAAATTTTAAGAAACAGTTCCAAAATCGATGATAGTTACCACGATTTTTATATATTGGAAGAAAGAGGCCCAAAAGGACACGTTACAGCTAAAGTTATGGACGAGAATGGTATACAATTCTTTAATTTAATCGATCAAAATGCCATTGGTTGCTGGAATTCGATTACACCACATAAAGCTGATAATACAGATATTGTAGACAAGGATGATCAGGAATTGATTTTTCCGTCTGATGTCAAAGTGGATAGAAATAGTAACGTTTGGGTTATGTCGGATAAAATGTCGACTTTCCTGTTAGGGAGTTTGAATTATAAAGAAATAAATTTCAGAGTGTTCTTTGCACCATCTGATGTACTTTTAAAAGATACAGTTTGTAATCGTGAAATTATCTATAAGGATCATGTGCCTGTGTATGAAAATGACATGCATAATAATAAGAATTGGTTTCTCCCTTTACAAAGCATTGTCTATTAGATTCTAAATAAAAAAAAGGAATATGCTCTTTGTTAATGTTAACTGATGTGTGTGGTTTTGAAATTTATGTAATATGTTAATATGAGCTGTGTGGTTTTATTTTTTATTATATCTAGACATACCGTGGGTATTACTATCAACATAACGCGATAATTTAATCATTGGTAGTTTCCCCGTTTACTTTTATTTAACGTTATTCGTGTCAAATATTATAAAAATCCAAATGCTTTAAATTTTATGTTATACGTGGTATTTCCATAAAAAAATATGTATTTTGTTCAAATAACTAGAGAAAAGTACCTGGAATTATACGTAAATCCGACGTACATATCACAGTCTACAAACCATGGCCTTGAGAAGCAATAAAAATATTTTTCAGAAAAGCAAATAAAATTTAAAAAATATGTAAATTAAAATTTTAGTTTACCTTGTAAATAGCCGCACAGAATAAATGATTTCCACTAACAAACTCCTGCACAGCAACAGAATCGTCATCGGGTCTCGCCCCGCATAATAGAGCCAGGGAAACCAAAAATATTACTCGCATCATTTTGTATCTGTAATTAAAATTTTAGCGTTAATAAAGTAATTTGACATTTACCTTCATTTTATTAACACATTCATTATCTGAAATTGCTTATGTTAATTTAATTATAGATATTTCTACCTATTTATTATCGGCTTGTAGATAATAATATACATCAACTGGAAAATATGTTATTAATAATACAAAAATATTATGTTCTAATCTGATAATTAGAGCTGCTAATGCAAATATTTTTAATGAACAGATTGATATTATACAATTTATATCTTGACTTGACGATAATAATTATATAAACTGACCCTCTGGTTTATCCATTATTAGGTAAGATGATGATAAAATTAAATACATACAAATAGTTTCAAGAAACAAAAATTAGATTATTAATTACATTTTCTAATCTAACCTATTTTAATTTTTACTATGAACTAAGGATAATAAAGTTGAATGAATATACCTTGATACCCATAAAATGATGGGTACAGGTACTTCTGTATTTATACAGGAAAATATAAAAACATATTATACAGGGTGTCTCAAAATTAGCCTGCCAAAATGTACCAGCTGATTCTACGTTCAAAAATAATACAAAAAGTTTTAATAAATGTAGGCTGAAAAATGCTTCCTATAAGGGAGCTACAGCCCCCTGAAAGGGGGCCCCAAAGAGGAGTTTTCTGTAATATCTTTGCAAATATTTGAGGTAGATTCATGAAATTTGGTGACTTTGAAGCTTTTATAATTTGCTACATATTTCTTTTTAAATTTTCAGACATTTTGCCAGGAGCGTCACATACAGGGTGAGTGCTGCGTAAATTATGTCCCATATTTTTTGTGTGGATAATTTTTAGATTTTTTATATCAAATTATGAAACTTGGTTTATTTTTACACAAAAAAGGTCGTCTCAGTAGATCTTTCAATTTTGAACCGTTTTCGAGTAAAATCGTTTTGAAGAAGTCACGTCCATAAAAACTACACTAAATAATAAAAATAATCACAAAATTGAAAAAAAAATTGTGATTTTGATATTTTGTTTTTATAATATTTGACGAAGAAATGCTAAACGAAGTAATAAATACCTATAAATTTTAATCCATTGTCTACTTTCGGCAAATTTCAATTTTGTGATTATTTTTATTAATCTAGTTTTTATGGACGTGATTTTTTTAAAACGATTTTACTCGAAAACGGTTCAAGATACAAAGATCGACGGAGACTACCTTTTTTGTGAAAAATAAACCAAGTTTCAAAGTTTGATATAAAAAATTTAAAAATTATCCACACAAAAAATATGGGGCATAATATACCCAGCACCCACCCTGTATGTGACGCCCCTGGCAAAATTTCTGAAAATTGGAAAAATAAATATGTGGCAAATCATAATAGCTTCAAACTCACCAAATTTCATGAATCTACCTCAAACAGTTCCAAAGATATTACAGAAAATTCCTCTTTGAGGTCACCCTTTCGGGGGCCTATATAGGAAGCATTTTTCAACTTATATTTATTAAAACTTTTTGCATTATTTTTGAACGTAGAATCAGCTGGTACATTTTGGCAGGCTAATTTTGGAACACCCTGTATATTATATTTAAGCTACTAACTTTTGAAATAATTTATATTTTCAAATCGTACTGTTTAAAAAAAATCACTTAAAATTGGAATTATAACAGCGTGATGTTACGCAGAACTAATTCCGAACAAAAGACTATATTTCCATGTAAGTAAATTATGCATTTTTAATTATTGTGCAATGATTTCGCATACTTCGTAGGTAGTATGAATACAATATTTTTGTAGAGTAAATTAAGGCCTATGTTCTAGAAATTTTGTTCTAGAAAAATAGTAGAACCAGTTTTTATTCTGCGTAACTTTCCTTGTGCAATTTTTTACAGAAAAGTTTACCTGACTAAAAGTTTTTTTATCTCCTCCAATTATAATATAAATATAATGGAAAAGTTAATGGAAGCGATATTCAGAAATTATTGTCTATAACATCTAGAAGGAACTGAATGGGAGTGCGTAACAGTTACTCATCCATTTTAAAATTTGGTTACAAAGAAAAATCAATATCATAGACATAACAGAGATCAGGGCTATTTCGGAAAAAATTCAAAATTTAAGCTAGCGGTTGTATTATAACATAATACCGATTGGAGTTTACTAAAATAAATCAGTAGTAGTAATAGTAATGATATAAAAATTTAATTTGATTGGTGCTTTTTTTTGAGTTAAGAAAAATGGACCTGATGTAGAATGTAGAACATAAAAAGTTGTAATTTAATATATTGGTTATTCGAGTTTTATTTAGAATCCCCCTGTTTTTAATTTTACGTCTGCACGAAATAAAACATTTACCTATTAAGACTTTTAACTTCGTATTAAAAACTACTTAATTAACACCTTGCAGGATTGTCTAGATTTTTGTCCCAAAATCTATAGGAGGTTCATTGTTTGATATTAATGCTTAGATAGATGTTTTTAGCATTCAATTCTAGTTGTTTTTTTGACAAATGTAAAACTGTGTCTGAAGCTGTAGTGTTGTAAATTAATATTATGTATAATAAACAAGTCAAGGTCTAGATTTTTCAGATTAGTTGGTAATAGATGCAAATTACGAGTATCACCAAACTTTTATATTATTTTAAACAACTTTGTTTACAGGTTATGCTTTTATAAAAGACAAATTTGGGTTCAAATAAAATATAACATTATAGTATAGTGATTGTAATACCGGTATAATTGATAATCTAACTAAAGAACCGGTATTTGGTAATTTATTAATATATTTATTAAAAATATACTGATATGATATGAATATGTGAACGAATAGCGTTTCCGATAATGAATTTAATGTCAAAATAACGACTATTTTTGCTTTGCTTCCAGACAAAATCGCTGAAGGGGAAACATGAAAGTAAAGCAAATACCACATTTCATGATAAAGGCGGTTCGCACTAGAAGAAATCAAATATATATTTATGCCTAATTCACAATCAGTTAACGTACGGAAATTAACATAAAAATTAACATTTGACAAGTAATAGTAGTTTATGCAACAAGGTAGGAATTAAGAGACACCGACGAGTGTGAAAATTGCGCCAGAGCGAAGCGCATATCAGTCAGGGAATGGCTACCCAAATGAGAAATGTTACCCTCACTACTTATTTTCCGCGACTACCCTAAAAAGGCGACTTTGTACCCTCATTTCACGCAAATAAAGTGGCCATTTTCGTGTGGGTATGGGAAAAAAAATGTTAACTTTTGTTGTTGCCAGTATTTATTAGTCGAATATTAATTTTTAATTTCTTATACGAAGTATGAGGAAGATAGTAACTAATCGTGATTTTGTATGTTAGTTTTCTAGTTTTCATACCTTAATTGATTGTGAATAAGGCATTAGAAATTGAAGTTACCTACATAATCCAAAAGAGGGTTATTATGGGAAAAATGAAAAGGAGAATGTGCGACTAACCCAAATAAGTAAAAAAGTAATTTGTAACCTAGTTCAAAAGAATACTGAGGCGTTAACGGTCATATAAGTATAACCTAATTAACTTGAACTTGAAAGTCACCAATTACTTCAGACGAAAATACAGAATACTAAATAAGAAATAAGAGAAAATAAAAATTGGAGAACGCGCCGCCATAATTATAATGGCAATCTTCGATAAAACCAAATGGTGTAAGTAGATTTGTGCTCAGTATATTTACATATTTAGATTACCTTATTAATAAGTAGTAGTAGCATGAGTACAGAATAAGTATAGTACCTACATGGATTTTGGATTCTCAAAATTAAGGCAATTTTTTAGGCCAATCGCGGTCGGCATCAAGACTAGCCTATCTCTGCGCTAGTTGTTAAAATCCTGACACCTACACCCATTACATTTATTAATACTAGATATAAAATTCAAAAATTTTAAATTTCCTTAAAATCTGAAAAAAATTTAAGATAAATTAAACTTTACATTTTATGAATATAAAACTTTACTAGGTAAGGTCCTTACTTAAATTTGCTGATAATCCGAGAAATATCTAATTTCATTAAAATCGAAAAATAATTAGCTATCAATTTTATTAAATAAGAATAAACAAAATAAATTGGATTTAAATTAAGGATATTTTTTCAAAATTTTAGCTGTATAGTAATTCTTTGATTTCGATAACTCAGGAGGGACCCTGAAAGCATAGTTTGTGTCACACTGCTTCCAAATAGTTTGTGTTTGAGTTTTGATTGCTCAATTTGCTGTATACGTCGTAGTATTATAATATCAAATAAAAGAAGAAACATATTAAATTAAGCTATAATACTAAGCAGAGCTTTCATGTAAGCAAAATTTTTGCCCACAAAGATTTATTACTTTATAATGTCGTAAAATAATTTTGACTCAACAATAAAAGTATACGAACATTCAAAAAACACGAATAGTTTGATAAAATTTTGGTCAAATCCGCAGTAGTACATTATACAAACTTTACTCAAACATCATCGTTTGATCCTAGTTTGAAAAAAGTTTGCCCAAACTGTGCTATCAGGAGATAGTTGTGTAAAATTCTAATCAGTTTTTATTTAATCATCCAAATAGACTGAGTAAAGAACAGAAAACCACTAACATATAGTGCTGTATTATACTTACTCTTAGGTGTCAGGATATCGACTAGCATCAAAATTTAAGATCTAAGCACATAACCGGTATAACAAGTGGACATTAAGTAAATAAACTAAGCAATAAATCCACTGCACCCTTTTCATTCTTCCGAAACCACAAAATTTCATTTTAAATAATTGTACGTAGACCCAATAAAATGTATTTAAATTTATGCAAAATCCTATAAAATGATGTTTGTTTGGAGTAATTCAAAAAAATCCAGTTAACCAATAATTATAATAGCATAATAATAACGCACCGAAGGCGAAGATTAAAAGTAAAAGTAGTTAGCAGTTTTAGTATTCAATTAGATATTAAAATTACATTTTCAACATTACTGCATTTAATGAAGTGAATTAGTTATTCTAAATCTGAATATAATAGCATGACCAATGTATATTCAAAGCTGATTAATTAGTTTTCAATCATAATAAAACGTATACTTAAATATCATTAACCTATAAAAATTAACAGAATAATAACAACAAAATCTGTAATACATACCCGAAAATATTCTTGTAACTACAATTATTATTTAAATAAATCATCTCGTTAACTTCACCTTTATTTTCCGTTTTAATTATATGATATTCAGAAAAGAGTTTTCTATTATAGTTATACATAAAAACAAAAACATGTTATAATTTACTATATGTAGGTACCTAAACTAATTAAAATGATGAATAATACGTGCAACCTTGAAGTAAATGCATTTTACAAAAATATGGTGCAAATTTGTAGAATATAATTTAAATATATTGTTTGATAAAAAAAGTACCTACTAACCTTGCCCACAAACGTGTTTACACGACAACTGTTTAACAAGGCCTAAAACCACATTTCGAAAAGCAGAAGAACTAGTAGGAGATATTACAAATCGTATCCCCACTTAACATATTTATAATTTTTAAAATGTACAAACAAGTTATGTTGAGATTATCGGGAATTCCAAATTAATTTTATATAAGTATCAAATGTGTTGTTTACTTTTAACAATAAATGAAGTAAACAAACTGTAACTATAAGGAAGATAAACGATATTCAAATGAAATTATGCTTTTCAAATATTTTAAAAATTTGTAGAAAAAATAATATTTTATCATTGGTTATTTACCAAGAAAAAAAGAATTATTTGACCCAATTATTTACGCTTGCTTATGATAATAATAATTATATGAAAATTAATGTACAGGGTGTCCCATTTTCGACACTCTTAGGGGGTATTGGCGTTATTATGAAAGATAGAGTGTTGCGGTTTTCACCTTCCTGTCCTACTTTTTTACGAAACGAAAGATTCCGGGGTCAAATTTGTCATGGCTCTCTTAGTTTTTAATCTACAGAGTGATTCTGAAAATCTTTGTTTTTAGACACCCCTCGTATTTCCGTTATGCGTCTACTTATCAAAAAGGTGAAAATTGATCTTGATAGAGTTTTTTACGTAGAATTCAGTGGCGTAGGTAGTTTTTGTGTAAAAGGTTTAGTTTTTGAGATATTGCCCAAACTTATGTTTTTTTAAATGGGACACACTATATATTATCTTTTATATTGATTAAGCAAAATTTGGGCTTTCCAAAAATATATAATACTTAATATTTATTTTGAAAACAAGCTCAAAATTCGATATTTTTACTAATTTTCTTTATTTATAACAGTAGGCCATGACTAATTTTTTAAAAACAAATCCAAAATTTTTACAATGCGTAATTATTTTAAAGCTAAACACTTCAAAAGATAATTTTAATGCATTGTATAAAACATACCAACAATATAATACTTCTCATAATTATCGTAAATGGCCATTGTAATAAAAAATTAAAAGTAAAATAAAAACTCCTACGTAACAAAAATATTTCATCAATAATGGAAATCTGACAAATCTGTCAAATTTTGCATTTGTTTCTAATAAACTAGCCATGGCCTACTGTTATAAATAAAGTAAATTATTAAAAATATCGAATTTTGAGCTTGTTTTTCAAAATAAATATTAAGTATTATATATTTTTGGAAAGCTCAAATTTTGCTTAATCAATATAAAAAATAATATATAGGGTGTCCCATTTAAAAAAACATAAGTTTGGGCAATATCTCAAAAACTAAATCTTTTACACAAAAACTGCCTACGCCACTGAATTCTACGTAAAAAACTCTATCAAGATCAGTTTTCACTTTTTTGATAATAGACGCATAACGAAAATACGAGGGGTGTCTAAAAAACAAAGATTTTCAGAATCACTCTGTAGATTAAAAACTAAGAGAGCCATGACAAATTTGACCCCGGAATCTTTCGTTTCGTAAAAAAGTAGGAAAGGAAGGTGAAAACCGCAACACTCTATCTTTGATAATAACGCCAATACCCCCTAAAAGTGTCGAAAATGGGACACCCTGTACTTACTTACGAAGAAAATGATAATATATGTATACAGGCTGTTTCAAATTCGCTTCTCACTACAGGGATCTCAGAATCGGTAAGAGATACAGCTTTGGTTAAATTGGGGCAAAGTTGCGTAATAATGTGGCCAATAATAAGTCGTTAAGAAATCGAAAATATCTTTTGTAGTTATGGAGATTTTTGGAAAAAAACAAATTTTTGTGTTTTCGTTTTTATTTTTTTCTGATCTTATTTTTCAAAATATCGAAAAACCAAAATCACTTTGCCAGGGACACTTTTTGTGCTTTATAAAATTACGTTAAAATTTTCCTCGTGCGACGTTTCGTTTTTCCGCTGACGTCATCAAGTCAACTTTTTACTTTCTTATACGAAGTATAAGGAAGTAAGGTAACGGCGGGTAACATTGACACATTTTCAAATATCTCGCCTAGTGCCTGGGTGTTCAAGAAGAACGCGATTTTAGCGTTTCCAAAAATTCATTTATGATACCACCCTCTAGTCAGAACAGCTGAAAATTGGGTTGGGTTGGTGCATAAGTTTTCTGTAAGTCCTTCAGTACGTACTTTCAAAAAAGTGGTTTTTGCGCGGAAACGAAACTTTGTGTGTATACGATATTTATTAATAGTTTATATTTACTTTCTTATACGTAGTAGGTATAAGGAAGTATTGTAATCGTGATTTTTTTCGACTTCGAGATTTTGATGGATTTACACGTTTTGAGGGCCCCTGAATCCATTCTGACCATTTTCGCCATGATGTCTGTCTGTCTCTCTGTGTGTGTGTGTGTCTGTCTGTCTGTCTGTCTGTATCCACCATAACTCAAAAACGACTTATTGGATTTGATTCAAATTTCATATTTAAGAGTTTGAACAAAATTGTGGGTGCCACATTCAATGTTTTTTATCTAGCACCAAAACAAGTGACACTTTATACCTGAAGACATTTTTAGGTTTTTTAGGAATATCTTGAAAAATAAACAATTTATGAGAATTTTTTATTCGTTAACATTGATTTAGAATTGAATTTTGAACAAATTTTGTTTGAACTTTTTTTTGAAATTCCGTCAAAAAAATTTCAAAAAACTAGATATTCTTAAAACACTTTATATTTCTCATAGCGCGCGTTGATAGTTGAATTCGATGGTCGAGGTAGACCATGTGTCTCATTATATGGCTGCCAAACGGAAGGTCCCGGGTTCGAATCCCAGAAGGAACGGAGCATTAGTTTTTTTTTTATTTTACTGGTTTCTATGGTACCGAAAACAATAATAATGAATAAATAAATGTAATTTCATACCGGGAGATTTTTTTAAGTGAGTAATAGGTCAAAAATCTAAAATAAAACACATTTTTGTCGTAAAATTCGGTTATAATGAGTGGGACAAGGACAGATTTATGCGTATTGCAATAAGTGCGACAGAGACTATTTGAAAATTGCTGGAAACCTTCAAAATTTTTACAAGAAATTTAACTTAATTTCTTTAGGAAAAGTAATTATTGTGATACTATCCGTAAGTATAAGAAAGTCATGTGTTGGGCACATCAGATATTTTTTAAAGCGCGACATCGTCAAGCTTTACAAAACCATTAATAGTGTAAAAATCCGAATTTCCGGTGAGATTTCATAATTTATTATAATTATGAAAATTATATAGGTAACTTTTTTTAAAGGACCCAAAAGTATTCTAAACTACCTTCAACAATGTTGGGGATTTCTTCTTAAAAAGGGACAACTTCTAGTTCTAGCTTTATAAAACAACAAATAGCGTAAAAATCCGCATTTCCGGTGAGGTTCTAAAAATTATCAAAATGGACCATGTTCAAAGTCAATTAAAAATTAAACATTTTTTTAAAAGACGCAGAAGTATTCTAAATTGCTTTTCACCAGATTACCAATTTTTTCTTACATATTTAATCTTTACAAACCAATCAATAGCGTAAAAATCCATATTTCCGGTGAGGTTCTATAAATTATCAAAATGGACCATGTTGAAAATCAACTAAAATTTTAAAAGACCCAAAAGTATTCTAAATTACCATAAAATGTTGACGATTATTCCTAAAAATAAAATATAAATAATAAAATTTGAAAGTATGTATAGTACAGGCGGCATTTAGACTTTGCTGGGAAATAATTCCGAGACGAATTTGGCCTCCGATTTTCGAAAGTGTATAAGTATACAAGCCGGAAAACACATTTTGCACAATTCTAGCCGGTGGTGCAATGCCACCATCCTGTTTTTAAAGATTGTTTTAAATTTTCGCGCATAAATCGCATATTTCCGATTTTACAAGAAAATATTTCAATGAAATTAATTCGCAAATTGAATTCTCTACATAATTGCACTGATGACTTTTTTCGCTAATTGTAATTGTTTACAAGTTACAGTGCAATTTGTTATAAAAAATAGGGGATTATTTTTTTATACTCGTTATATCTTTTTTTACGTTGCTCTAATCGTAAAATTGTACGTATAAAAAGTGTAGCTTTTAATTATCGATATTTTTTATGAAAAAAGATTTTGATGTGATCAATACTACTCCCTCTGCAGCGAATGGAAGATGAACATATTTACATAGAGCTCGATCCCATAATCAAGTGAATATATCTATAATTATTGGAATTATGTCGAGACGAATTTTGCATTCGAATTTTAAAACTGTATAAGTATACCAGCTAGGAAAAACATTTTGCACAATTCTATCCCATGGTGAAAACCCGCTATCTTATTTTTAAGGGTAGTTTCAGTTTTTCGCGTATAAATCGCGTATTGTTGATTTTAGAAGAAAATGTTTCAATTACATTAGTTTGCAAATTATAATATCTACAAAATTGCACTGATGACTTTTTTCGATAATTGCAGTTGCAACTTGTTATAAAAAATACCTCATGTGCCACTCAGGACAGTGATTAATTGATTATGGTACCTTTGTTGACTTTCTATATTGGCTTAATTTGCCCACTTTTTATAAATATTCCAGTAATCCGTAAAATTCAACAATTTATGAGATTTTTTTATTCTTTAACATTGATTTAGAATTGAATTTTGAACAAATTTTGTTTGAACTTTTTTTTGAAATTCCGTCAAAAAAATTTTTAAAAAACTAGATATTCTTAAAACACTTTATATTTGTCATAGCGCGCGTTGATAGTTGAATCCGATGGTCGAGGTAGACCATGTGTTTCATTATATGGCTGCCAAACGGAAGGTCCCGGGTTCGAATCCCAGAAGGACCGGTCCATTAGTTTTTTTTTATTTTACTGGTTTCTATGGTACCGAAAACAATAATAATGAATAAATAAATGTAATTTCATAACGGGAGATTTTTTTAAGTGAGTAATAGGTCAAAAATCTAAAATAAAACACATTTTTGTCGTAAAATTCGGTTATAATGAGTGGGACAAGGACAGATTTATGCGTATTGCAATAACTATGACAGAGACTATTTGAAAATTGCTGGAAACCTTCAAAATTTTTACAAGAAATTTAACTTAATTTCTTTAGGAAAAGTAATTATTGTGATACTATCCGTAAGTATAAGAAAGTCATGTGTTGGGCATCATCAGATATTTTTTTTGGTAATTAGACTAAAATTATATCTAAAACATCTCTTGGTACTTTTTGTCTGTTTTTTGTACAAAAGTATCAGAAATAGATGCGATTTTTTGAGTTGAAATAATTTTTGCAAGTTTGTGACATTCTAGCTCTTGTAACTCAATGGTTTTGTGGTAATTATACTAAAATTATATCTAAGATATCTTTTGTTAATTTATAACAGTTTTTGTATATTTTTGTTACGAAACTATAGGAAATAGACAGGATTTTTTGAGGTTACATCGTTTTTTTTAGGTCTATGGCGTTCTATCTCTTGTAATTCATTGGTTTTTGTAACTGCTTGAATAAAAATTTCTGCCACGCCTTATTTTAATAATTTAGAACAGTTTTTGTCATTTTTTTTAAGCAACAGTAGATAAAAATGCAAATTTGTGAGATTTGAATCCTTTTTCACTTTCTGACACTCTATTTCTAATAACGCAATGATTTTTATATTTATAACGACTTTTTTCCGAATAATAAAAGTGGCAATTCTTTTCTTAATTTACAGTGCTCTTAACGCGATTATTTGCAAAATTATAACAGATATAACACAAAATTAAAAGTTTACATTGTTTCTAAATTCTACTATTTTATCTTAAAAATAATTCAGTGATTTTTATATTTATAATTTTTTGCGAATAATAAAAAAGGCAGTTTTTGTAACAATTCAAGTAGGTATTTGAATAGAAGTTTATTTACTTGTTTTGTTTGTTTATTACCGGAAGTTGGCCTAACAAGGCTACAATAATAAATAATGCATTTTATTGTGTAAATTTAAATAATTTTAAAACACTGATTTTTGTTGTTTTAGTGCCCCCACGACGAAGTTTGCCCTAGATTTCTCCTAGACGACGGCACCCCCTGCAACTTCGAAGTCAGTTACTTCTCGATGCCCTTCACAGGGACATCAGAATTGCAACAAGAACGTTACTGTTATGTTGTGTTAAAAATATCTGATGTGCCCAACACATGACTTTCTTATACTTACGGATAGTATCACAATAATTACGTTTCCTAAAGAAATTAAGTTAAATTTCTTGTAAAAATTTTGAAGGTTTCCAGCAATTTTCAAATAGTCTCTGTCGCACTTATTGCAATACGTATAAATCTGTCCTTGTCCCACTCATTACAACCGAATTTTACGACAAAAATGTGTTTTATTTTAGATTTTTGACCTATTACTGACTTAAAATAATCTCCCGGTATGAAATTACCTTTATTTATTCATTATTATTGTTTTCGGTACCATAGAAACCAGTAAAATAAAAAAAAACTAATGGTCCGTTCCTTCTGGGATTCGAACCCGGGACCTTCCGTTTGGCAGCCATATAATGAGACACATGGTCTACCTCGTCCATCGAATTCAACTATCAACGCGCGCTATGAGAAATATAAAGTGTTTTAAGAATATCTAGTTTTTTTGAAATTTTTTTGACGGAATTTCAAAAAAAAGTTCAAACAAAATATGTTCAAAATTCAAGTCTAAATCAATGTTAAAGAATAAAAAAATCTCATAAATTGTTTATTTTTCAAGATATTCCTAAAAAACCTAAAAATGTCTTCAGGTAAGTGTCACTTGTTTTGGTGCTAGATGAAAAACATTGAATGTAGCACCCACAATTTTGTTCAAACTCTTAAATATGAAATTTGAATCAAATCCGATAACTCGTTTTTGAGTTATGGTGGATACAGACACACAGACATCATGGCGAAAATGGTCAAAATGGATTCAGAGGCCCTCAAAACGTGTAAATCCATCAAAATCTCGAAGTCGAAAAAAATCACGATTACTATATGTTCTTATTACTTCGTATAAGAAAGTAAAAATTGCAATTTGGTATTTTTATTTACATGTAAAGTGTGAAAGTTGTATGAAATGGTGTATGTAGATTTTTTATTCGAAAACTTCTTTTATCCGTAAATGGCCTATTTACATAATATGATTCAATCTCACAACAAATGTACAAAAACATACGTTATGTTACAAAATAAGTGTGTGCTTCAAAACTCTGCAAATTAGGATATCGTTAAGTAAGGGTTCAATCCACTTAGTTTCAGCTGGTATCTTTAATCTTTGAAAGTTATAGATATATAAAATAGTGGGGTGAATAAGATGTAAAAATAAATAATACTGATTTTTATTTAAAACATTTATTTTGTACGAAATTGGCAGTGATTGACATGACGTAGTATAAATAAATACTTCTAAACATCGACTAGCTGATAATCAGACTTTTTAAAATAAATAGATATCTTCTGGATCTTCTACTCGTAGAACCCAATCCACCGATAAACATGTACATAATTTCCAATTCTTGACGTCAGCGGAAAGTCAGTGTGAAAAATTTCAAGGATTCTTTCATAACCTCTAAATAAGATAAAATTTAAATTTATTAATCTTAAAAGCCCATTCACAACCACTGTGCATATGTGACATAACATTAAAACATAACGTTCGACCAATAGTGGCCAATAATAATTGACCGTGACAAATAATTAGATTTTTCTATTGGTCGAGCGTTATGTTTTATTGTTATGTCACGTATGCAAAGTGGTTGTGAATGGGCTTTAACATGTAAATATGTAGGTTAATTCGTTAAATGCCGGTTTTTCAATCAATATTTATCTTTAACTAAAAGTTAATTTTCCTTGTTACCACTGCCTTAATAATGGTATCTAAGTAAATTAACCTATATTTAGGTTAACTATCAATTGAAAAATTGGGCCTAAGTCGGTGCATAATTTTGTATCAGATTGTTGTAAATTAAATAGACAGGATGTTCCAAATAAAGTCGGCACTATTGTTGGAACTAATACGAATAAGTAATTTAAATTAACAGACTATTGGTGTTTATTAAGCTGATTACAATAGCAAAAACACAAAAAGTAATACTTAGATAAAATGGAACGTCCTGTATTTATTTGCATCAATTGATGTTAATAAAATTCTGTACAAAACCCTCTCGCCCTCTCATAACCTTTTTTTAATAATCATGAAAGATAAGCGAGTTATTGTGAAAAAAAACATCTAATGTGGCCAGCACTGACAACCAATTATGTATCATATACATACAGGGTCATTATAAAAGAATCTAACATCGTAGGTAGTTGGCTGTGAAATGTAATAAATTTAAAATTACTAGGCAATCTTAAAGAGAAAACGTTTCATTTAAATGTCGATCTGATCAATGGATACTAGTGATATTTAAAAGATATTCATTAATTGAGGGGTAGCAAATCGTAATACATGAAAAATACAGAGCCACCTTTGATGTTAGATTCTTTTATAATTACCCTATATACAAGCTGTTTCAAATTCGCATCTCACTACAGGGATCTCAGAAACGGTAACAGATACAGCTTTGGTTAAATTGGGGCAAAGTTGCGTAATAATGTGGCCAATAATAAGCCGTTTAGAAATCAAAAATATCTTTTTTGTGCCTCAGGTTGGCATAAGTCATTTTGCATTCGTATAAATCGGCTGGAAACTCATGTTTACCGGGCTAGACCGGCAAAAACTAGGAATTTTTAGTTTATCGATTGGCATCATTGAAATCATAAAGAAAATTTGTATTTTCGGCCTACGGCCTCTGCTCGCAAACCCTACTCGCACTCGCAAAACTCTAGTTTCAAGGCTAGCAATACAAATAACTATTGTAGTTCTGGAGATTTATTGAAAAAAACAAATTTTTGCCTTTTGGTTTTTATTTTTTTCTGCTCTTATTTTTCAAGATATCGAAAAACCAAAATAGACACTTTTTGTGTTTTATAAAGGCGCGTCCACATTAGTAAATAATTGCGTTGTGTGTTGAATGTAGAATCCGCCACAAAGATTTGCGTCGCAAATTTATCAAACTACCTGCGCAAATTTTTACGTTGTGTGCCGTGAGTCCCCGATCAACACGTGTGTGTAGTTGTGCGTTGTTTTGAGTACCTAGTAGCAAATACAACAAATAACAAAAATACGTCCACACTACAACGATGTTGCGGCGCAAATCCCTTTGATGTCAAAAAAAAACCGACAAGCCACGGATCGCGTGCGTTGCATGTGGCAAAAATTTTTGCGTGCGTTTGTATGCGGCGAACACGTCCACACTCGCATAAATTTTATCAGACATAAAAATTTGTGGCGAATGCAACGCACAACGTAAATTTTTACTAATGTGGACGCGCCTTAAAATGACGTTAAAAATTTACTCGTGCAACGTCTCGTTTTTCTGCTGCAGTCATCAACTCAATTTTTTTAAATACCACCCTGTATTTTTTTTCATCATTTTAAGTAGCATTTTTTATGTTCTATAAAATGGCGTTTAAATTTTTTACATACGACGTTTCGTTCTTGTGTAATCATCGGGTCATTTTTTGAATACCTACGGCACTGGATTTTTTTTACAATTACATCAATATTTTTTTTTATTGTACAGCCCATCATCAGTATTGACGATTTCATAAGTGTTTATTTTATAAAAATATTTAAAAAAATTAATTCCATTGTTCTTATTATTACTACTAACAATAAATAATAGGTTAGTTTGATTTATTATAAAAAAAAATTATTATTATTAAAGTTTGGCAAAATGTGTGGATATGAGGAAGTGAGGAAAAATACTGTTGAAAATGTAAAAAAAATCCAGGGCCGTATTTAAAAAATGATCTGATGATGATTGCAGAAAAACGAAACGTCGTCTGGAAAAAATGTAAACGCCATTTTATAGAACATAAAAAATGCTACTTAAAACGATGAAAAAAATACAGGACTGTATATAAATAAATTGAGTTGATGACGTCAGCGGAAAAACGAAACGTCGCACGAGGAAAATTTTAACGTCATTTTATAAAGCACAAGAAGTGTCCATGGCAAAGTGATTTTGGTTTTTCGATATCTTGAAAAATAAGAGCAGAAAAAAATAAAAACGAAAAGGCAAAAATTTGTTTTTTTCCAAAAATCTCCAGAAATACAAAAGATATTTGCGATTTCTTAACGGCTTATTATTGTCCACATTATTACGCAACTTTGCCCCAGTTTAACCAAAGCTGTATCTGTTACCGTTTCTGAGATCCCTGTAGTGAGAAGCCTGTATACATGCATACAAGTGTATGTTCTTACTGAAAATAATCCGATGGTATTAACGCATCAAAAACGATCAAGTGAGAAGGTACAATCTCATTGTTTCTAAGGGACATTATACTGTGCATCTCAGGACCGAAACGGTAAAAATCGTCAGTTTCATCTTCAAAATGTGGTTCATTAAATAAATTTGGTTCACAACGTAAGAAACGCACATGAACAAAGACATGTAAATGGCTAAAAACAATAAATTTTGTAGTAAACATAAGAATTTGTAGTGGTTATTACCTATAAAGAGGAGTAGAGTGGCATGGCATTAAAAACACAAAAGTCGTATCTCCTTCTGAGTTCGCGATTTCTCTAAGGTGTTTCATCACTTCTAACGTACCACCTTGATGCACCCATCCTAGATACCAAGCCGGAACTAAGTTTCCTATTAAGATGATTCCGGCTGACGCCCATAGAAGACGCCTGAAATAATCTTGATGAATTTAAAATTATTAAAAAAAATCATATACTTTAATACGTCTTGGCCTTTCTGCTCCAGATGGCACAAAATTTACTCGTGATGTACAAAACTATAGGTAAAAGTGGTAACAAAAATCTAAATTCTTTATGTGGAACGAAACTGAAAGAAAAATATTTTATTATTATACAGTATAATTATAACATCATATACAGGGTGTTCCGCTTTAATTGTTAGTTGTGTAATTTTATGACAAAACTTCCCTAAGGAGGTATGTTTTCGAGATAACGGGCGTTGAAAATAATTTTTACAAAATATATTTTGAGTGATTCTATTGAGATCTGACATTTCTGACTCGACATCTCTTGGCGCCAGGCGGAACTGCCGTTAGTACGTCGGAGATGTCAGATTACAAATGTTTAATTTTTTTAAATCTTTTTATTAAAAGTATAAAAATATGAGCTACGTGAATCCAACTCCCAATGCTTCTAAAAAAACACAATGTTTATTGCGCGATTGTGGGTTGCAATAGCAGCTCCCTACTCCCTGTAAAACATTCGAATATACTCTTATTTAAAGCTACATGTAAGTATAGGTAGAAAAAATTATCTGTGCATCTATAAAAAACACTAGCATCTAGCGCTCCACAACTTCTAAAAATCATATCATAATCGAACGAAGCATAAAAAAAATCAATTTGATAAGTTCCAAATTTGAAACTGCACAAGACTAGAATTGTTTATATCATCATACCTAACTATTTTTTTTCTGCTTTCTAAGAATAGACTTTTGTACAGGCGATAAAAGTTATAGACCTCAAGAGGATAGGAATTTTTTTGAGTTTTCGACTGCAACTTGAAAACAATCACAAATTTAAAAACGCATTTACTTACAGATTATTTTAGCGCATAAAATGACGCCTAAACGAATTTTATTTACATACACAATAATATGTTTGTTTAGGATTAGGCGATTAATAGGTACCTCTTTGAAATTTTGCTGGTTTGGATTTGTCTCGGCGCAAGAGCCAAGAGCAAATTTCGGCTGCGGAAATCGACATTAAAAAAATTCACTCCTATCTTTTCCCGTGTATTTTAGAAGTGACAGCGTACTAGCGAAGGCCATATTGTAATATTTGAAACAAGCTCCGCCCCTATGTCAGATCTCAATAGAACGATTTAAAATCTAAATCTAAAATTTAGCATATAAAACAGGTATAACTGTTTCACCCTCCCATAAGTACGCCACTGAACAATACTATTTTTGTTATAATACTACAGATTATAGTTAATTTAAAAAATTATTCAAGCACCAAATCTATCTTAAACCGTTTTATACATAGGTACATACAAAAAATATTTCTGGAAAATCAATTTCAACTGTATCAATTTTATTTTAAAATTATGTTTTATCAACGTTTTTAGTTTGTAACACTAGAAGCGGAGCACACTGTATAATAATAACACGAATTAGCTTTCATTCAAGAAAAAGAAAGTTTTCTTTATTTCAAAACAGAATTTTTCTAATTTATCAAAATCACTATTTCTTCTCACCTGTAAACAAGGATAGTAAAAACAATGGTACCCAGTAATACTAATTCATTTTGATAAATATTTCTGTGTTTAATTATCACGAATGCTGCGATAATAAATGGAACTATTTGTATTCCCAATATGGCTGGAAATCCTGCCCATAGGTACCAATGCCATGGTTGAATACCATACGATGAACCCATCTCTTTAAATACGTTGTATTTTAAAAATTGGTATTGTGTTACAATAAAAGACCCATGCGCGCAACTATCTAATGCTATGGATGCAAATAATACCAAAATCCTAAAAAAATACTGGACATCAGGTTTATTCGTACATAGTTATACATACTGCAATTCAAACATGACATTTTGCCGGTCATTTATTTTAATTAATTTGTATTTAAAAATAATTATCATTATTCATAGAATACGAAGGTATAATCAAAACAGTTTTCATTTCAACATACCCCTTCATCGAATAAAATGATAACTATTACTAAGAAACGATAAATAACATCCACATTTATGGAAGAATTATCGCTTCGCCAAAATGAAAATATTCTTGAAAAAATTAAAAGTAATTTTAATCATAATAATATTTCAAATTCACATGCAAAGGATCTAACAACAAACTAATCTGTTAGTATTATATTGATTACCCGGTTAATAATTACATGCATTCAAAATTTAATTTCCTTAAAAAGGTATACAGGGTGTGTCATGACGACTTGACAGTAAACATAAATATAACATATAACTTAAATCTGAAAAGTGGCACACTTTCATTATGCAACGTGACCTCTTGAAAGAAAATATTAGCGATTTTCTAGTTCTCCCAGTTATATCTGTTATAACGGAAGTATATTTTAATTTTATTATTTTAAATAGAATACCCTGTATATTATTATATTTTTGGATTTTACATTGAATTTTAGGTAGGTATAAAGTTACTAGGGGACTATGTTCTTATAATTAATGGTATATACTCGAGTTATGTGTTCTACAAAAATTTTGATATTTTGAAGGAAAAACACTATTTTGGATAAAAATTTATTAAAATTATTAAATAGAAAGTCTAAAGAGAAATTTAATGTATATTACTATTAAAATAAGCTTTTTTTTCAAATGGAGCATTCAGCAAATTTATATTCTATTGCAAATAATTTAATTTCCTACTAGTAACGTGCGATTCTTTAAATTTCCATTCTAGGTAGGCCTTGGAATTTGAGGGTACGCGCCGAATTGATTCATCTGTTGCAAAATTATTTGAATTTATTAACTTGACAATTGACATTTAAGGAAATGAGGTGTAATCAAAGACATGATTTTTTGTTCACCACCAACTCAGAATGGAAATTTAATGAATCGCACGTTACATCAGAAACAATAGACTTTGTCTGTGATAAAATGTTCGGGTCTTTCGGACCTTTTACGATCGAAGGAGGGGTCGACCTTGAGTGTAATAGACCACTTTTGGACAAGCCATCTTGAAAATAAGGGAGAATTTGGCTTTTTGGGGATATCTCGAAATTCTTCACTTTTTTTCGAAAAAGTGACTAAGAGCAATTTTGTAGAGAATTAAATTCTGCAAATTTTTTGTTTATAATTTTTTTTCATATCTCTTATTGTTTAAATAATATAGCAGCGCAAAGTACAAAAAAGGAGGTACCTAAGTCGAAGTTTTTTCCATTTTTATTAGTACCGTCCTGATCATACGCTCCATGTGAAACTCTTTGAATAATTAATATTTAGTCAATTTATAACCGAAACTTGTCGTAGAGCCGGTCTCAACAGCACTATTATTTGCCAGAAATGCAACAGCCAAATTCATAAAAATGCTCCCACAATCAACGACCCACGCGAAGAAGACAACATCGAGCATGAAAGTCCAACTCTTATATCCATAAGCAGACCAATCACCGAAACAGATAGAGACGAATCAGAAGTGCTAGATTTAGACGATGAAAACACCGAACTTATTGCATGAAAGAGGACGAGACACTAACAAGACACGAATTTTGACATCGTGGATTAGGGCTAACCGCTCATTTAACCCTACCTCACAACTGTGTACGAATCTTTTGCGAACCAAAAAATTACAGAAACCCTGAAAAAACCATCGAGATACAAAGAGAGCGCTTAATTGTTTATAAATTATTATAAACAACAATTTCTTCGCAGTAAAAGTGGCGCTGGAACAGTGCGTGTAGCAATGAAAATTTCTCTTGGTTCAATTTTCGTTTTCGCAGTGACCATTTAATTGTTATTGCAATTTTTTTTGCATAAATATTATTAATTATTCAAAGAGTAATCCTTTCATTCATAAAACTATGATAAAAATGCGAAAAAATTCTACTTTAAATTAAATATAGAATCCAAAAATGTAATAATATATAAAATATATAAGGTGTTCCATTTAAAACAATAAAAAACGGTATAACTAGAAGTACTAGAAAGTCAAAATTTTCATTATAACGTGTCAATTTTCAGATTTAAATTATATTCAGTAAAAGATCTACTGTTAACTCGTCGTGACACATCGTCTATCTAATAAGCTGTCATAACTATAGTCCAGTTAATCTGTCGGGAAAAGGGTCGTTTTTGGAAAAAATTACCCGGTAAACTTTCTCTTCATAAATCATTAGGGGGTCATGTGGAAAGCTTAAATTCAAAAACTCGGGAAAATCCTCGTACCCATTTTTTGGGAAATCCAAAAAGTGTTTGTATTTGATTTTACGCGAGAACGGTGAGTTGCAGAAGAAAATTTTGTTAAAAAATATTGTAGAGGGCAATATTTTCTACAATTTATCTCAAAGGATTGATGCGCTATGACGAAAAATTCCAAAGTACCCAAAAATGAGTTTTTTCATTTTTTTACATCGAAAAAAAAATTTTTACGCACAACTGTAAATATAAATGTTGACAAGCAAAGAAAAACACACAATTTTTATATAAACGTTTTTTCTCTACGATTCACCCTTTCGTAGATACAGCATGCAGAGTGGAAATGTTAATCGTGTTTGCCTACTATTTTTACGATGTATTATTATTACTTTGAAAATAAAATGTTCTAAAATTACTTCTAATCCTTTTTTGGGTTGTTTTCAGATAAGTATAATAAAGAATATCGTTCATTACACGTCCAGAAATGGATGTTCCATGCTGCATGACTTCGTGTTCGGTTTCGCCTCCCACAAGAATTTGTGACGCGCGCACGGAAAAATCCTTATTTCCAGACTCCTAATGAAATATACTATTGTCTAACGACAACAACAAATATCATTTAATCAATTTTCTTCAAACAGACCTCCAGGCTGTTGGCTTTGAGGTTCAGCAGGCGTTTGAGGATGTGGATCGTCTAATAGTCGAGACAGCTCTCCAAAGATCTGCTGAGTATGACTCTACTACAATAATTGACGAAGACATTGACCTTTTAGTATTGCTTGCCACTTTGGGAAGTCCAGAACGTACTTGAAAGAACCGAGCCATGGAAACACTCCCGAGCGAATCTACTACTTTCCACAATCTTTAAAGAACGACACTTTGAAATTTCACGTGCTTTTCCTTCATACCTTCAATGTTGTGTGTGTATCGAAATACACTACTCGAAACTCTGCCTGCTGTATCTCCGAAACGGTGGATCGTAGAGAAAAAACGTTTATATAAAAATTGTGTGTTTTTTTCACTTATCAACATTTATATTAACAGTTGTGGGTAAAAAAAATTTTTTTCGATGTAAAAAAGAAAAAAGTGAAAAAACTCATTTTTGGGTACTTTGGCGCCCTCTACTTTTGGCATTTTTTGTCGTAGCGCATCAATCCTTAAAGATAAATTGTAGAAAATATTGCCCTCTACAATATTAATTAACAAAATTTTCTTCTGCAACTCACCGTTCTCGCGTAAAATCAAATCCAAACACTTCTTGGATTTCCCAATAAATGGGTCCGAGGATTTTCCCGAGTTTTTGAATTTAAGCTTTCCACATGACCCCCTAACGATTTATGAAGAGAAAGTTTACCGGGTAATTTTTTCCAGAAATTTGGACAGATTGACTGGACTACTACGCCAATCAACAATATGGGTCTCATAATAATTAATATATTTAAAGAGTTATTATTATTAACATACCAAATTTCTATCAAGCGTTCTATAGCGACATATAGGGTGGAGAATTTTTCAATGCTCATTGTTGGTATTCCGAAAACCGTATAAGAAATAAACAAGTGTTTAATGAATCCAAATTTGAAGAATTTCATGGGTAAAAAAAAGAATCTGCCATTAAAATTGTGAAATATCTTTTCGTCCTGAATTATTCAAAAAACTGTCGACTTCAAGTCGATAATTTCACCACCCAATATATCACTATATTTCTTGTAATATCGAGTACACAATCAAGTTACATAATTTGAGCTTCATGCAATTTTTTTTCTTATAAATACCTGTAATAATTTACCATGCGGAAAAGAATGAGGTAAAAGAAGAAGCACTATTTCCAAAGCTCAAATGATAAAATATGCTGATAAACTGAGGTTTTGCACAAAAGCTTCTACCAGCTAAAATAATTCTTATAAGGAAAAGATCTTGACATATAAAGTACAGTTTTATCAGGCGTAGAAGATGCAATTTACTAGCTTTTGAGTAATATTTACCCTATTGGCACATATTTTTCAAATATCAGTTGAAAAATACTTTGTTTGGTAATAAATAAATGATAAACACATATTGGTAACCATACTATAGCGGCGGTTGCCCTCACAACACAAACCAACGCAATAATGAAAATAAATGTAACGTTGTCTTCTACAAATAGAAAATATATCAGTTATAAACAAATTAGTAAAATATTTGTAAGTTTACCTCGTCCTTTACCCGGCCAGGGAAAATAATAAAGAGCAATAGTACTCAAAGCACTTTCAAAACTATTAATTAAAGTTCTTGAACCCGTATAAAACAAAAACCAGGAACTTGCAATATTGAGTACTGCCCACTTCTTGGTACCAGACCATTTATACAGACAAAAGTCAGCATAGGCAGTTAGCAGAGCTTGCATCACCCGAGGAACATAAATCTGAAATAATGTTATAAGTATTTGGAAAGAATTATATTATAATATTAATCTTACCACAAGCAGTGCCGCGTCCAATGAAAACAATTGCAATATTTTATAAAATACTGCTATTAAAAGCGGGTATATGTAACTTCTTATGCCAAATTCCCACTCCCATGTTAAACATCCGTAACCAAACACTAACTCGTGAGCAACTTCCAAAGACTGCAAGTATTCATCAGGTACAAAGTAGGTCCTGACTAGACCAACGGAAGCAATTCGTATGAATACAAACAACCAAATTACGAGGGTGTCCGGGTTAGTTGTTTGCAGTTTTCTATGAACTGACTTTATTACCGTATTTTTAATTGGATAATAAAACATTTTTGGAATGTTTAAAATGTAAAGTACAGCATAAATAAAAGTTAATCAGTTATAGGTATTGATCACAAAACATCTACTAATGTATTGATCAGAGATGTAAAGTATTGATTTACCGATGTATGATGCTATGATGTGACGAGAAGCTAAATCACCCAGGTCGATCCGCTCACTGCGCATACGCAACAGGGCAAGGGAAATCTCGGCAACCGGAATCATATTTATAGTACCGATTTATGCTATTTATTATTTTAAGGGAAAAAAAAGCCTATACATAACAACCTAACCTGGTCCGTGACTTATAACCACTCCGAATAAATAATGCATATACTTAAAATTAAAATATCTGATGTGCCCAACACATGACTTTCTTATACTTACGGATAGTATCACAATATAGTATATTTCATTACCAGTCTGGAAATAAGGATTTTTTCGTGCGCGCGTGACAAATTCTCGTGGGAGGCGAAGCCGAACACGGGAAGTCATGCAAGCACGAAAAATCCATTTCTGGACGTGTACTGAACAATGTTTTTTATTATACTTATCTAAAAACAACCCAAAAAAAGGATTAGAAGTAATTTTAGGACATTTTATTTTCAAAGTAATCATAATACATCGTAAAAATAGTAGGCAAACACGATTAACATTTCCATAGCAACGACTTGTTTATTATCGGCGATGCTTTAGTTTCTGTCACATTTAGTGCACGGAAAAAAGAATAGGAGATCGGGAAAAGTTTTCCGTGCGCTGTTCTGAAAACGTCACCTTTACGTCATTGCAAAAACAGATGAAAACAAGGTGTTTTTAGATAAGTATAATGAAAATTACTTTTCCTAAAGAAATTAAATTAAATTTCTTGTAAAAATTTTGAAGGTTTCCTGCAATTTTCAAATAATCTCTGTCGCACTTATTGCAATACGCATAAATCTGTCCTTGTCCCACTCATTATAACCGAATTTTACGACAAAAATGTGTTTTATTTTAGATTTTTGACCTATTACTCACTTAAAAAAATCTCCTGTCATGAAATTACATTTATTTATCTACTACCAAGTCATAATAGCCTTGATTTGACATTAATTTGAGTAAGGTAAGTCAGATTATTACGCAACATGTGTTTTAAAGAAATCATTACCACACTGAAATTTCAACAAGAAAATTCTTTCTTACAAGTATTTATAACACAATTTTTACAATTTAGTATCTTTATAGGAAAGTTTATATTTGTAAATGTCTAATTATAATATAATATATATTGTTTAATTCTTTAAAATTTGTTATTAACATTGAGTAATGACACTTCATACTCTTAAGTTTGATTTTTTGAAACCTGGAGAATTTTATAATAGCGTATCTACCTAGAAAAAACCCTAACTTCACGTTAGATAACTGAAAAAAAATTTAGTTTTATTTTATAATAAATTAGTCTTATATTTTAATAATAAATATAACACGGTCCACGTCCCAGACTTTTTGGTGTGTAAATTGTTTAATTATTTGAAAATTTATAATTCAAATTCATTGTTGTGTAGCGCTGGCTAGTTTTTACACAACTTAGGTTAGGTAGTCCAGTACGACAACTTGACAACAACTACTGAGCAATGTCGCTGGAGATAAATTCAAAATTCATTTTTAATTATTTGGACGGTAGAAGATAAAATCTTGTATATTACACGTGGGATATACACACATTAACATATTCGTCTGATTACAGAACTCGTCTACGACTCGTTCTGCAATTTCCAGACTCTTATGTTAATCATAGATGTTAATGATGTTCATATCCCACTTATAATATGAATAACTATTATTCATTATTATTGTTTTCGGTACCATAGAAACCAGTAAAATAAAAAAAAAACTAATGGACCGGTCCTTCTGGGATTCGAACCCGGGACCCTTTGTTTGGCAGCCATATAATGAAACACATGTCTACCTCGACCATCGGATTCAACTATCAACGCGCGCTATGAGAAATATAGTGTTTTAAGAATATCTAGTTTTTTTGAAATTTTTTTGACGGAATTTCAAAAAAAAGTTCAAACAAAATTTGTTCAAAATTCAATTCTAAATCAATGTTAAAGAATAAGAAAATCTCATAAATTGTTTATTTTTCAAGATATTCTTAAAAAACCTAAAAATGTCATCAGGTAACTGTCACTTGTTTTGGTGCTAGATGAAAAACATTGAATGTGGCACCCACAATTTTGTTCAAACTCTTAAATATGAAATTTGAATCAAATCCGATAACTCGTTTTTGAGTTATGGTGGATACAGACAGACAGACACACAGACACACAGACAGACATCATGGCGAAAATGGTCAAAATGGATTCAGGGGCCCTCAAAACGTGTAAATCGATCAAAATCTCGAAGTCGAAAAAAATCACGATTACAATACTTCCTTATACTACGTATAAGAAAGTAAAAATCTCCCGGTATGAAATTACATTTATTTATTCATAATTATTGTTTTCGGTACCATAGAAACCAGTAAAATAAAAAAAACTAATGGTCCGTTCCTTCTGGGATTCGAGCCCGGGACCTTCCGTTTGACAGCCATATAATGAGACACATGGTCTACCTCGACCATCGAATTCAACTATCAACGCGCTATGAGAAATATAAAGTGTTATAAGAATATCTAGTTTTTTTGAAATTTTTTTGACGGAATTTCAAAAAAAAGTTCAAACAAAATTTGTTCAAAATTTAATTCTAAATCAATGTTAAAGAATAAAAAAATCTCATAAATTGTTTATTTTTCAAGATATTCCTAAAAAACCAAAAAATGTCTTCAGGTAACTGTCACTTGTTTTGGTGCTAGATGAAAAACATTGAATGTGGCACCCACAAATTTGTTCAAACTCTTAAATATGAAATTTGAATTAAATCCGATAAGTCGTTTTTGAGTTATGGTGGATACAGACAGACACACACAGACAGACAGACATCATGGCGAAAATGGTCAAAATGGATTCAGGGGCCCTCAAAACGTGTAAATCCATCAAAATCTCGAAGTCGAAAAAAATCACGATTACAATACTTCCTTATACTTCGTATAAGAAAGTAAAAAGAAGGAAAATCTGCGGAATCGAACCAGCACCACCTCGATTAATAGGCGGATTCTCTAACCACTACACCACAGCGGCTTATGTTAAACACAGTATTTGTTCTGAATAGTAGTAGTAAGAATTGGCATATGCGCAGTAGTGTAGTACGCACGGATCGGCCTGGGTGATTTATAGCGTTTTCGATTGGTAAAATGAGTGCGCACTGAGTGCAGTTTCGTGCAATGCTATTGGTCAAATTCAATCTGTCAAATATTTTTAGCCAATCACGCTTTCAGAAATTGCACTCAGTGTGCACTCATTTTACCAATCGAAAACGCTATTAGACAATAATATGATGTGGTTTGTTGTCAATAAAATTATAAGGTTAGAATTTTAAACGTCAAACAACAAGAAGTAGAAGAAGAAATGAAGACTCACACAGAGAAACTAGAGCCCATTTAAATAACAAAGTCACAGCGCCATCTAAACATTAAATAGCCCAAACTAACTATTAGCGCGCGATTTAAATGTTGGTATTTTTATTTACATGTAAAGTGTGCAAGTTGTATGAAATGGTGTAATGTAGAAGATTTTTTTATTAGAAAACTTCATTTATCCATAAATGGCCTCTTTACATAATATGATTCAATCTCACAACAAATGTACAAAAACATACGTTATGTTACAAAATAAGTGTGTAGGTACTTAAAAACTCTGCAAATTAGGATACCTATCGTTAAGTAAGGGTTCTATCCACTTAGTTTCAGCTGGTATCTTCAATCTTTGAAAGATACAGATATATAAAATAGTGGAGTGAATAAGATGTAAAAATAAATAATACCAATTTTTATTTAAAACATTTATTATGTACGAAATTGGCAGTGATTGTCATGACAGTATAAATATGTAAATACTTCTAAACATCGACTAGCTGATAATCACACTTTTCAAAATAATAGTACTTACAGTCAAATAAGGCGAAAAAAAGGCCGAACCTCGGAATGAAAGGTAATAATCTGAAAACTTGCAAAGACCTTCGTTTTGATATTCCTAACACTACCTCAAAAGTCACATTATATTCTCATGTACGCGTCTTGAGATATTCAAGGTCAAAGATGGCGAAAATCGTTTTTTGCAAATATCTCGTTTCCTATGCGTCAAATCGTTTTTAAAGTTATTATAACATTTGTAGAGAATAAAATTCTCTACAATTTATGTCTTAACCATTTTTTTATCACAAACCGTTTTTGAGATATCGAGCGGAGAGTGGAAGTCCGTATCCGTATATAACGTGTGATTCTTTAAATTTCCATTCTAGGTAAGCCTTGGAATTTGAACGTATGCGCCAAATTGATTCATGTGTTGCTGTCAGTTTCAAACAACAACCAGAAAACCTAACCTTTTTTGAGATTTAAAGAAATGAGGTGTAATCAAAGACATAAATTTTTTTTCCACCGCCAACTCAGAATGGAAATTTAATGAATCACACGTTATGTAGATCAATGCTATGTCAAAAACACCGTCATATGCGTCGTACGGCTTAAAAAGTTAATTATTATCAAGGAAAAATATCATAATGATTGAAGGTGACGTCAGCATACTTTTTTGATATTACCTTTATACGGAATCGAACTCCCACTCTCCGCTCAATATCTCGAAAACGGTTGGTGATAAAAAATTGCAACGACATAAATTGTAGAGAATTTTATTCTCTACAAATTTTATAATAACTTCAAAAACGATTTGACACATAGGAAACGAAATATTTGCAAAAAACGATTTTCGCATCTTTGACCTTGAATATCTCAAGACGCGCACACGCGTATGTGACATTTGAGGGAGTGTTTAGAATGTCAAAATGAAAGTCCATGCACATTTTCGGCTTATTACCTTTCATTCCGAGGTTGGATCCCTATTTCACTGGATTATATATAGACACCTCCATGATCTCTTGGCAACCACTTCCGCCGATAAACAT